>JAWWLZ010000001.1:79384417-79415433 GCA_035041345.1 Poliocrania exsul | reverse complement strand
TATGTAGTTGCTGTGTTTCCCAGTTTTATTCTTGGCCCTGTTGAATTCTCTTGGTTCCCATGTTCTAAAGGGTTCCAAATACAAGCTTGGAGAAGTGCTCTGGTTTTTGGCAGTACCTCTTCCTATTTTAATTTCTTTCTCCATCTGAAAGCATGTTTTCTTACCTGGTTCAGTTTTCCTATATCTAGTTCTCTGTCCTTTCTGCTAAGTAACTTACAAAAGAAAAATAGATATTTAATTTTAAAATGGTTTTCTCTTGCACATTGCCTGTTTTCTTTGACTTATAAGAGCTTCAAATTGAGCCTGAATTGTAGTCATTAGATTCGAAGAGGAACGGCTCATGGCAGGACTGCAATAAATAGTAATTACCAGTGACTTGCTGACTGTTACCTGAACTTGGAAGAAGAGGTTTTTTCCAAGATTTGAAATGGTAAAAATCATAACATGTGGTAAGTGTAAAACTTAGTGATGATATAGTGTCACCAGTTCCTAAGGTCTTGCTTATCCCTCTCCCTTTGGAGGACTGATTTGCGCTTGTTCTGGAGTTTTGTTGTCACAGTCAAGTGCATCCCAGAAATGCCTAATTGGATACACATGTGATTGGTACTTACATTTCTGTTTTGACATCCTTTCTTATCTGTGGAAAGGGAGGATGCGGTTCTAGAGGAATTTGAGGGAGTTATTCTTGATGTTTTCAACAGGAATGGGCTTCCAAAACCCATCTTGAACTTCAAAGAGTTCAGTGTGCAGCCATGGTTTGTGAACTCTTGTTCATTTTTGTGGAGGAAGGTCACTAGCAGTAGAGAGTTACAAAGATATGAGGAAAAAAAGGAAGTATTTATATGCGTGTGTGTGTGTGTGTGTATGCAAGTGGATACCTATGCACTCATACACATGTAAATTTGATGTTTATACTTATATATACACATGCTCCACCTGTGATTGAAAGTCTGGCCAAAGAAAATCTATCTGTTCATGAAGCTTTAAAACTTTCCTCTTGAGAAACTGAAATTCTGAATAAATTGGAAATAATAATGCTCAGTTGTTAACATGAAGATTCATCTTCCCAGGTGACACTTTTCTTTCATAACCAAGAAAAGCTTTCCTGCTAGAGGGAGGTTACTTGCAGTTAGACTAGAGGAGAGCTTAGCTGACAATGCACTTATTAAGATAAATGAAACTTGGGGCTCATATGCTTATGTAATCCTTTGTGCTCCGTAACTGTTCTGTAACATGGGCTAACAAAATGTCATTTCATAAATTCAATGGTATGCTAATTGACTCTAGTTTTTTTTTCATACTTACTCACAAAATTAAGTAACCGAGCTCTTAACAGTAGAATACTGTCTGAACAAGGAAGGAGGAGCTTGTTTTGAGTCAGGCCCTGTAGCTGTGAGAGTGGAATGGATGTGTACACTGCAGCTATCTGTATGAGTTAGTCAGAGATACCTGTGCATGCCAGTGAGGCAGACATAGTTGGATTTGGGGGATACTTGGTCAGGACAGCAGTGATAAATGAAATCTCTACTCTGTTTACAGCATAGCAAAGTTCCAAATGCTCTGTTTGGGAGTAAAACCAGATAGCTCATGTCAGATTTTTCCTGTTTTCCTGAGAATAAGTCTTTGTTCTGCTTTGATTAAATAGAAAAAAAGCAAAATATAAAAATTTCTAGTTGGTATCTTGTCCTTGGAACACATGTTTCAGGGAAAATTTTTTTCTTTCACCTTTCTGGTGGATTTATTCATCCATTCTCTTGACTTTTGGGTCTGTGATTTCAGCTGAACATAGAGAATTATAATGAATTACTTTACATCACTTCAGGCAGATTTGCAATAGGATTTGTATTGAGGGAGACAGAATTCACTGGAAGGAGTAATACATTTTGATGATGAAAACTTTCAGAGCCTTGTTGGACCAAAACTTGGGTTGAAAAAGCTGAATAATCCTGTTCAAGACTGCATTTCTCTAGTCTGTGAAAAAGAGTGAAATATGAGACAGCATTAAGCCCCAGAAAAGTTATATATTAAATTTCTGGTGGTTGTACTAGCTAATGCATGGTAAGGAAAAACTTTGTGCATCTTATGTTTACCTTTATGTAAATATTTGAGACTTGTCCCATATTCACATAATGTACTTGAATATGGTAGATAAAATGATAGTTTATAAAACTCTACCATTGCTTTTTGGAAATAGCTGTATTTCAAGATCAGTTCTAATTGCTGGTGTAAGAGTATTGATTTAAAAATTTTTAAAACTCTACTTATTAGAACTATTTTATGCTGTAGAGTGAAGACAAACAAGAAACTGTTTCTTTTTTGTGGTTAGCCACATAGACCATGATAACAAAACCAGTTTACATATGAAATTATTTACATATGAAGTAAAAATCTACTTTTACAAGTGTGCTGGTTTTGGCTGAGGTAGAATCAATTTTCTTCACGGTAGCTGCTATGGGGCTGTGTTTGCATTTGTGCAGGAAACAGTGTTGATAACACAGGGGTGTTTTAGCTATTGCTGAGCAGTGCTTGCACAGGGTCAAGGCCTCTTCTGCTTTTCACCCCACCAGTGAGCAGGCTGGGGATGCACAAGGCATTGGGAGGGGACACAGCTGATCACAGCTGACCAAAGGAATAGCCCCTGTCATATGGCATCGTGCTCAGTAACAAAACTAGGGCACGATGGGCTGGGGTCTGCTGCTCAGGGCCTGGCATTTGATGATGAGCAGTTGTTTGCATTTACTTCACTTGTTTTTGTCTTGGGTTTATCTCTGTTATTTTCTTTTTCATTACAATTTATTATTTTATTTCAGTTGTTAAGCAAGTTTTCTCACCTTTATCTTTCGAATTCTCTTCCTTCCCTGCCCCCACCCCACCAGGGTGAGCAAGCAGGTGTGTGGTGCTGGGTTAAACTAGGATAGCAAGCCAACAGTGCTTCTTCTCTTTCTTCAACCTAATCTTGAAATCATTGTTTCTTACAGGCAGATATCTGGTCATTAGGCATAACAGCCATAGAACTTGCAAAAGGAGAGCCACCTCATTCAGAATTACATCCAATGAAGGTTTTGTTCCTCATCCCTAAGAACAATCCACCAACGCTGGAAGGAAACTTCAGCAAATCCCTCAAAGAGTTTGTTGAGGCCTGCTTAAACAAGGACCCAAGCTTTGTGAGTTTCATTTGTCAGAGTATAGTAGAGAACTTGATTGGTTTATATGAACTACATGAGTAAGGGCCATTCAGCTTTTATTAATATGGTGTGCTGTATGTGACATGTATTTTTTTTAGATACTGCATGTATTTAAAATCTCATTTGTATGAAGACTGAAGTCTGGATTTCTTTGCATTTTTATAGTGAGTCACTTAACACTCTCAGATGCAATTAAAAAAAAGCCTTTTTTTTTTTTTAAGAGACCTACTGCAAAAGAACTCTTAAAACACAAATTCATTTTGCGAAACTCAAAGAAAACTTCTTACCTGACTGACCTCATTGACAGGCACAAGAGATGGAAGTCTGAACAAAGTCATGATGACTCCAGTTCTGATGACTCAGATACGTAAGTTTGATGAGTGTGTAAAATATCCTTTATAAATACAGGAGTCGGGTACTTATTTTTAGCACATACATTCCTGTGTTCTGTTATTTACCTGTATTCTGTTTTTCACCTTAGTGGCCCTGGTAAACTAATGAAATCCTAATTTCAGTATTGGATGGGATTTCATGTGCAATGGGAACAATTCTTCTGTCCCATATTCCATACTACCTTTTCTTTTATGTGGGGTCTACAGTCCTTCCTAGGCATAAGGCTGCTGTTGTGCAAGCAGAAGGTCTCACACTGCAAAGCCAAGTAGCACTGTGCAAATGAAAATCAAGTGGAAGGATTGCCACAATTTATTCACAAATGGATTAAATTCCTTATGATAAAGAAAATGTGACTATTCTGAAATTTCAGGCCACATGCTAATGGCAAGAGTCAGGCTGTTTTTTTCTTGGATGATTTTACAGCTATATATTTGTTTACATGGTTAGTGGCTTTGTACCTTCCAGTGACCACAGTTCGAGCCCCAAATCAGGGCTAATTTGAAGGTTACTTACCAGTCTCCTAAAAGTCTTCTCAGATCAGTTACTAACAGAACTTTGAGAGAACAGTTCATTGTTCCTTTGGAATATCAGACCAATTTTGATAGCTTGGCATAAGAAAGTAGTGGAACTAGAATTGTTGTTGAGTGCTTGTGAGGCAATTTATCATTCTGTCTAAGCCTGCTTTCCCCTCCTCTGCTTTCACAGCAAATCCTTATATTAGATGTGTGTAACATTCTGGCCTGGGAGCTGTAGGCTCACAGGCTCAGCCAGCAGTTTTACTTTAAAATACATAGAGTGGGTTCTTTAAAATATATATATATAGAGGATGCTTTAGTAGCTTGAGATAGTGTCAAGAGAATAGGCCATACACTTGTTCCCAAGAGATATTTTCTTTGACATTTTAAGGGAGAAAATAAGGGAACTTGGCAAAAGTTTAAAAGGGCACTACACAAAGTAGACAAAAATGTGCCACCACAATACTGACATGGCACATACTAATCCACAACACTTAAGTGAAAATCCAATCCCTCCACAACACTTAAATCAAAATCCACCTCCAAGCCACACAAAGCATCAAGAAAGGAGCAAAGAAAGAGAAGCAGAGGGAACAAGGAGAGAGAAGGAGAAAGAGACAGGTTGTATAGCTACCATTGGAACCTTGTGGCAGAGCAGCTCTCACATGTCCAGGTATCAGGGCCATGACATGTGGCGCTCCAGACCCTCTGGTTTTATCTGCTCTGGTCTCTGTGGCCAAATCCCCCAGGCAAGACCTCTGACTCCCCAGCCACTCTGGGGTCCCAGGCCAGGGTGAGAGGCTGTGTTCTCTCTGTCCCTGCCAATCCAAGCTGGGTGAGGCGCTCCAGGAGCTGTGGGGGTTACAGTTTCCCCAGGCTGTTTGTGACTGGCAGCTGCTCTGGGGCTTCCAAGCCCTGCCATGAGGGATACGATGCCACCCCACCTCCCTGAGGTTCACCCATCGTTGCCCCCTCCACACACACAGAGAGAAGATCAATCAAACAACTCAGTGAGATACAAATCCAGATTCTAACAATGTAATAAAAGGGTGAGTTGATTTGCTATGCTGGAATACTAGTTTTTCAAATAAATAAGTATTTCTTCTGTTGGATCAGCTTGCTAGAGCTAATGTATATAAGTAAGGTAGACCCACCTCTTCCAGTGACAACCAGGCATTCTACATGACTTCAAGCACAAATCTTGGAGAATTTTCTTACTGATCACATGCTTTTTGACTTGGTAGGTTGCACTAAATACTTTTTATACAATGGTCACTAGATGCCCTTTCAGTTGGTGGTTTTTCTTGCAGATCATGCTTAATTCACAGTCAGAAAGAAATGAACTTAGGAAGGATATTTATGGTACTGAGAGGAGAAATGTATTGCAGTGATTGATTAGTGTTAGCATAAATATTTTTGTTCTTTTAACTTAGCAGGATTTACAGCAAAAATTACTATGCCATCCACAAGCAGTGAGGCAAAACATTGATTTATGGTGATGTAGTTTAGCAAAGCCACAGTCTCCATCTGTACTTTTTAAGCCAATTTTTTAAAGTGGAGAATTTACCTTTTTTACAGGCTGGGAATGAGTGATCTTCCACAAAGGTATTCCAAGCTGGTGTCATAGCTATTTTTCTAGCAAAAAGAGTGAATTAGTTTTCTAATTCCTGCCACCACCCCTCCTTCCCTAATGATTTGAGGTACTCTGCAAAAGCCAGTTTTCAGATAGCAATAAAACACTTCATGTTACTTGTTAATGGAACTTGGGAAATTTACAGCCTCACTTCCTCACACTTAGTGAAGTATCTTGGTTTAATTTTTTTAATTTACCCAAAAGATAAACTACATTACTTGTCATCCTTGTCTTTGGTCATACTTGTCTTTTTACTTGGTGGCCGTGTGATAGAATCCTGATGTTGGTTTTAACTGTTGTCTTTATGTTTAGAGTGTATATTGAATGAACATCAACAATAAGGTGTAGGTAATAAAAATCTATGTATTTATTTTTTTTCCCCTCCCTTGAAGTGAAGCAGATGGTCAGGCCTCAGGTGGGAGTGATTCAGAAGAGTGGATCTTTACAATAAGAGAAAAAGACCCCAAGAATCTAGAGAATGGAGCAGCCCAGCCCTTGGAGTTGCAAAGAAACAAGGTGCTCAATATATTTACTTTGTAATACAAGGAGAAAATTCTTGTGTTAATAATTTAGTGGGGTGATTTTTATTTTATTCCTTTCCAAACATTTAAGTTGTGAAACTTTCAGAACTTTTGCTACAAATGTATGTGCTACAGTTGCCTTTCACAAAATGTTTTAAATCTTGGATGTTTGGGTATTCTGTAAATGTGTCCTTTTTCTGTAATTGACAAAATATGTACCTAAATATTTCTCTAGTTTGTGAACTGTTACCACTGGAGGAAGACCAGGCAATATCATTTTAAAAATCTTTTGTGTAGTAAATGAAAACCAGTACAGTGCAAATCTAGGCTGGAGTTTTGGGGTAGGCATTTTGGTCTTTTAGGGGAAAAGGCTACAATGTTAACAACAAATAGAATGTGCCTGTGTCCAAAAAAAACCCCAAACCAATCCAGAATAAGGGATGCTTAGATGCTGCTCCATTGTATTTTCTGCAACCTATGTGGCTAGGGCAAGTGGTTGCTATGCTTGCCCTGAAAATTCTGTGTGTGCTTTTATCAGAACTGGGCAAATATGAGAAAAATATTGTATCATTTAGGAGGAACCTAGTAAATATCAGCATGTCTATGATTTGGTATTTACAAGTAGGATTGCAGGGGGTTTTTCCCCTTCTAATTTTGAGCTTGCATGTATTTGAGGTGCTGCAGCCTCAAATTTGAATCCACCCTCTATTTTCTACAGTACTTGGGTATAGTATGTTGTAGAACATGTTTTATGTATTTAAATATATGGCAACAGATTTTTCATAAGGGGGTAGCATGTTGGAACTGTATTTTGTCTTTAATTAAAATACAATGAGGATGCTTTTTTCCAGAAAAATAAATTGGTCAGAATTTTGTTTTCTTTAAAGGAAAAGGATATCCCAAAGAGGCCTCTATCCCAATGTCTGTCTACAGTTATATCCCCTTTATTTGCAGAGGTAAGTTATTGCTTTACAACTTAACAATTGCAAGATTTATGTCTCTGAAAAAATTAAAAAGTACGATGAATGACACCCAAGGTTGCAACAACCCATTTTGAACTTGATGTGTAAAGTTTTAGCTGTGTCCTTTGCTTTCACATATGTCTGCTTTTGAGATCTGTGTTTTACTTCTAAAAATACTTCATATGCATAGTAGTGACATCAACCAGGCTAGTCTAAAGCAATGAACATGAAAAAGAAGGTGGTGTGTAAGTGTTTGGATTGCAGCATTCTTTTTTTGACACAGCTTTATGTATTTATGTGTTATGAATTTTAAGTTCTTCACTGTTGCAAGATATAGATGAAGACCAGATCAGTAAGAACTTCACTTTTGAATTTCAGTGTTGAAAATGGTATTTTGTTCCCATT
This sequence comes from Poliocrania exsul, assembly GCA_035041345.1. NCBI lineage: Eukaryota > Metazoa > Chordata > Aves > Passeriformes > Thamnophilidae > Poliocrania > Poliocrania exsul. The sequence goes on along the minus strand of JAWWLZ010000001.1, from coordinate 79,407,819 downwards.
CTGAATTTTATATTTTTTCCAAATACTTCAAAACAACTTAAAAAAAGAATACATAAAGGGGAAGACAAATATGTGAAGATGTGATTATTTTTAAAAGTTGATAAAACTCCCACGGTGTATATGTATAAGCTATAGGTGTGCCAGTATGAATACTAAAGTAAGTACAAAAAGCACATCTTGAAGCTAAACTGCTACAGGTGAATAGTGCTTCTTTCTTGGGATACTTTCTTGTAATTTTTGACTGTGAGCATGTTGAATAGGAAATGGGAAGAGTGAAGACTTGTGAAGATGAATGACATCCTGATAAATAGTGCAAAGACTAACTTCAGGATGGAAGAAAGTCTTAAATATGTGAGGGTGGTGTCTGATGAAAGTCAAATCCTGACATTGTGACCCCTGACAGTTGCTTCCTAGCAAGCTTCTGAATTATATTGTAAATAGAAATATTTATGAACACCTTATTTCTTCCTGATTTTCATTTAGTTGAAAGAGAAGAGTGAAGTGTGTGGTGGTAACACAGATTCCATAGAAGAACTGAGAAAGGCTATTTATTTAGCTGAAGAGACTTGTCCGGGCATTGCGGATAACATGGTGTCACACCTCGTGCAGAGGCTTCAGAGGTAATGAAACTATTTCACTATGGCTTACAGAAAACTGCAAATCTGAGTCTACAAATATTTGACTCATGTTAAACTGGAAGAATTAATTTCTGTTTCTGATAGAGAAGGAAACCACTCATACTTGCATTTTGTGCAATTTTGTTTGCTTATTAGAAAAAAACCTAATTGTATCAGTAGTTCTAATTTCTACCTTCAGGTGATAGGACAATACATTCATGCTGGTAGTGTGCATATTGTGTGTCAAATGAGACTGGACAGCCTTTTCCCTTTGCAGTTCACATAAGGGACTCACATGCTTTCTTAGTATCTGGGTATATGTTGCAGAGAGTGCTCTGTGTTACTCTTAGTTTCTTTTACCCACTTGAATAAATTGACTGTTCCTTTGGTGTGTGTTTCTTTCAGCCACAGTGTCAGTGGTTCATTCATTCATTAAAGACAGCCTGTATAACCTTTTGGTGGCGTCTCCAAAACCAACATTTGGTCTTACTTTAAAAGGCTAAATTTCATATGAGATTTTCCAACTGCCTTGGTTAGGAATATATTCTTAACAAAACACTCTATTTTCTATTCTTTCTAATACTACACAAGAGAAGATGAGGAGTATAAATTTCAGAATTGTTCCCTGAAGCGCCTTTAAATGCAACCTTGCATCCAGGAGCCCATAACTGTTGTGAATCTTACACCAGCCAGGTGCAATTGCTTGGTACTAGAAAAAACTCAGTGCAATAATTAATCATGGACTACTACAATGACAAATATCACCCTGAGCAGGTGTCTCCTTTACGCTGTCTATAACCACACCTTGGTGTCACCTCTGAAGGTAAAGCTGAGAGTTGCCAGGTGACATTTTCTCATTCAGTAAAAGTGAATGCCAAGAAATCTGCAAAGCAGTTGTGTTTGTTGCTTAAGCCTAGTCAACATCTCTAGTGCTGAAAGGTTACTCCTAATGCCAGATGTCCTGTCCTGTCTCAGTTGATCCTAGCAGACTTGAAAGAGTTGAGCTTCCATCTCAGTTTGTTTCCATCAGGGGTTCCAAAACTGAATCCAGTCTTTTATCAACTCAATATTTCAGTGTTGTATTTCTACTAGTCTGGTACAGGACCCTCCTGGAACCAGGAACTTCAAAGACTTACTACTGCAAGTGAAACTGAAAATGACCATGTAGAGACAATGCCCAGACCTGGGCATTTTGGGGGATAGTGGAGATGATCTTACTTGTTCTGTCATGACAGCAACAGTCATTTTTTTTCTCCTAAGAGAAAGATATCAGAACCCTTTATATACCTCTTTAGCATTTTGTGTTCCTTCTGTTCTGCTTCCTTTGACTGTTAATGTTTTTCTTGGTCATAATGTCTTAGAACAGTGGAGGCAGGCACTTCATTCTTTTTGAAGGAGATAAAGAATTATTCATAGAGAATGTTTGTTGATAGATCCCATCTGGGTGAATTTTCTCTTCTTTGCAGGGATGACATTCAGCTAGAATTGGCATTACTCCTTCCATCAAGGGAGTGAAAGAAATGAACGGCAGGATCCCCTGCTAAAAATGAGTTTGAACCATTCCATAGCTTACTAGCTTTCCCTTGTGGATAAAGCTGGTTTTGGAGCTAGTCATATTCTGAAAAGGTAGTTCCTTGGTATTTGAATGCTACAGGAAATACAATCTGTTACTTTATTAAGTTGTTCACTGTATCTACTTACAATAGCCTCGCAATTCGGTAGCTAATTTCTGAAAATAAGTTTTCAACAACAAATTTCTTAATGACCCTTTCATTCCTCTTATGATTGGTTAAAACTGGATTTTGCAGTTTTGTCTGAATGAATTAATTGGAACCCTTAAAAGAGCTGCTCAGTAATTTTAAGTGAATCCAGTTCCTTCCCCCTCGACTTTTGATTTCAGTTGTTTGATAGTTTACTGAAAACTTAATGTGATTAAAATGTGTGCTTCTTTCTTTTATGATTTAAGAATCTGCCTAGATCCAGAAATATAGATTTCCTGTCCCAGTAATATTTTGAAAACATTATGATGTAAACTTGTGAAGTAGGAAAGTTGGCATCACTAAATATTGCCCTGCTGTGTGGAGTTCTTACATCATTATATACTGCTCAGTAACACAATTGAACAGGTTGCTGCTGTTTGTTACGAAAGCAGTGATAGTGATATTCTATCAGGGCGTATTTCACTGTTGTGTGGTATGTGTCACTGTGCAGGGAAAAAGGTTGGAACTTCAGCTGGAATAACTTTTCATTGCTGCTTGTAGAATGCCTTTCTGAAAGTCACAACAATAATGATTTCTTTTCCTTTTCAGATATTCACTAGCTGGAGGAAGTTCTTCATCCTACTGATGTACTCTTCCTGACTTTTCTAAGACAACAGAGATCCCATGGTGTCTGCATTGAAGGCACACACCCTTATTTTGTTCTGCCTTTCAGTCTTGGAAAGTCCTTTGGTGGAAGGACATTCCTAAATGTGCAAGAGTGAAAATGAAGTCTTTTGAATGGAGGCAGTTTTTTTCAGCTCCTTAAAGCTATAATTTTTTTAAATAATAATGCACATATTCCAGGGAGGTGTCCTTTTGTAAAATCTGAAATGTATATTTAGGTTTGTGATAGTGAAATTAAAGATAATGAGAAACCTCAGGTATCTTGCTTTAAGAATTCCACTGGGAGATGGAGCATGGTTGTTGGAATTGTGTACAGATATGTATATAATGTCTTTTTTAACAGAAAGCCTTTCAACGTGCATAAGGAATCACTGTGTACAAAATGGTAAAGTGCTTTTGTAGATAATGTTAGTGGGGTAAATATTTGACAGGCTATAACTGAGTATTGCCTTGCCTTTATTACATGTAAAGTTTGAATTATGTGATAAGTGAATCTTGGTTTGATTTTTGTATGTGAAGTATTTGCCATTGAAAGAGTTAATCCTGTACTATGGAACCTTCTATTTGTACCTCAGTACAGACATAATTTTATTCTGTTTCTCCAGTATGTCTTCCTTTTTATCTATATTCTGAGCTTGGCTTTCTAATAACAGTTGTTTTGAATTTCTTACACCTTGCCTTTCAAAGCTTTAAATTTAAATTAATGGTTTTCCTAAAGAATGAGCTTTTTCATATTTTCAGTTTTAAATTGTGCCAATGCAAATTCTGAACCCTATTGTTCAGTTTTAGTAACAGACATTTGTGAAGCTTGTGAAATTCAGATACAATCTTTTTTTTTACATGAACACGTTTGAATGCTTACAAAAATAAGTCTTTATTCACTTCATTTATTCTGAAATATCTCACTAAGGTGTTGACTCTGAGGCAGTGGCAAGTATTTCTTCATCATGCCTATTTTCATCATTAAAATCAATGTTTTTCAGCATAAAAGAAAAATTATCCATAGATTCAATATTCGGCCTCGCTGCCTTGATCTGTGCATCTCTTTACAAAAAGTGACAGACACTGGACACAAAGGCTGCAAAACTGAGCCCAAGTGTTATGTGCTGGGTCCTATTGCTTGCTTCCCCAGAGAAGTTACTTCTTGAAAATTCTGAACTTTAAAATTTCCACTGTTCCTGTGAAAGCTTTTTGATAACTGACATCAAGCTTTATAGATATTTGAGATAGTAACATTAGTTCATCAGCTATGTGCACAGTTGATTAGTAGCTGCTATTTTTATTTTTCCCCCCAATATTACTCTGAGGTTTACCTTGGTTTGTTTCACCAAGACTATATTCAGGTGCTTCTTATTCCAGTAGGTAAGAGAGCATTTTTGCCTTCTTTTTAATGAAGAAATTGAGGATTTTATGCTTTGCATGACAGTGTGGTAACTTACCTCTTTACTACTACTTTTTTTTTCCTTAATATAAATAGGAGCTTTGGAACAGAAAGGATTAACAGTAAAAAGGATAGGCATATCTATCTGGCTTGGTACACAAAGGCCCAGATTCACTAACCAGTCTGAAGACTGGTGAGGTCTCCTTGCAGGACTTCATATCTCTGTGATAGCCCTTAGTCTATGCATATTAACAGCCTTAATTTATTAATTTAAGAATTTGACAGTAAGAGGACACTGTCTTGCAAACAGAGCTAGGAAGCTTCTGCCCAGGTTGAAGCTTGCTGAAAGAAATGAGTGAATGTGCATTCATCTTGTTGCCATGGTCATAGGCACAGCATGTTTGTCAGCCTAATGATGTAATGATCTTCCTTTATGGCTAAGGGAATTTAAGGTAAATTGAACAGTGCATAAATTTGAGCAATATTTTATAACTCCTCTTTGATTAATATCTGAATATGGCACTGTGGGAAATGCACCTGTTGATGTCTCAATACTACAACATTCAGCCCTAATAGATCTGTGTGTTGTCACAGCACATGGAAATCAACAGGTGTGTTTGCATTGGAAATATAGTTTGATTAATATGAGCTATTCCCTATTCATCTGTTAATATAGGGACTGGAAATCAAAACAAGCTTAATTGGAGATGCACACAACTCTGAGACATAGTTTGTAGTGCTGGCTTGAATGGGTTAAGAATTTCTCAATCAGCAAATTAAATTTTTAAGGTATGCTTTTTGAACATTCATTTGTAAAGTTATGCATACATGTTTTGAGTTGCATTGTAGTTGTGTTCCAGGATTGTATGTTGCAGAAATACTTCTCTGAGTAGATGGTGGCAGAATTTGCTTGATGAATATGTTGGTGCTTCAGATGAGTAGGACCTACAGTGAGGGCAGCTGGCCAAAAGGCTCGGGCATTTAGAAGACAGGACCTCATTTATGGTAGAGATGTGTATTTTTATATGTAATATATAGATTATTTAAATATAGACTATCTTAAACTGAGATTCACTGAAAAAGAAAGTGTGCTGTATCTTGAATGTAGAAGTACAATCATTTGCTTTTGAAAAGTATTGATGCTTTAAAAATCAGGTCTATATCGGTAACAGAAAAAGAGCTTCATTTGAAAGAAGCACTGCCTCGGTTTCTCAGAGAAAAAGAAGTGTATTGATATTTTTGAGAGGTTGTTTCATCCTAAAAACATGTCTGTGGTACGATGTTGCACTGATGATTTTTCTGTGCAGGTAGTATTTCACGCAGTCTTGACTATACTAAATGACAAGCTATCTCTATTTATGCAAACATTTAAATTAGTAGAACTGCTTATTTGTCAGGGATTTCATGATTAGGCAGTAAATAAACTCACTGTTTAAAAACAATAAAATCAGTTATTTTAACTGAAGGCTTGCTTTTTTGTAAGTATCAGATGTGTAATCTATTTTTTTAACTTAATTTTCCTTGCAGTTGCACTTTGTAGTTGACCAGTTTACTGAAGGGCGGCGGAATGATCGTTAGTGCACAGAATGCTTTTGGTGTAGTAACGAAGCAGCTCTTTTTCTAATTGCCACAGTTCCTGTGCAGCTCCAGACATTTAGTGTGTGCTTGTGTGGGTACAGACAGATGAACCAGTTATTACGGAACAGCCTGAGAGGGGTGTTCTGCCCCACTGTGCAGGAGGGGCAGGTGGAGACAGAAGGTAAGGCTGGGTGTGTGGGCACGTCACTGCAAAGCAGTTGGCATGGAGTGAGTTCACATCCTACTGTAGCCACCATCACCTCTTCTTCTGCCTTCTAACGTGCTTTTAACGTACTTGTGCAATTTCTCGTTCGGCTCTCACTACTTTATGTGATGTTCTGTATTACTTTTTAAACAATGTGGTACCACTTTGTAGCAGTTTTACATTAACCTTACTTTGAAGGAAACACATTTTTGCCTTCCAGAAATGTCACCATTGGAAGATTATCTGAAATTCTGATAAGCACAGGTGTAATGCAAGGATCAGGGCAATCTCAAGTCATTTTGTAAGCTGTTGAGGTGGAGCTTATGGTATAGCACAAATCTGCTTGTTCTTTTTAACTGTGTTTTGCAGATGTGCTAGTGACTGAGTGTGGCACTGACTAGTGACTGTGTGCAGTGAGTGTGTGCCACAGACAAGTCATATGTAATGGTTTCCTGCTGCCATTAAAGCATGATTAGAGAGGACAATTAAAGTATGTATCTTGTTTTCTGTAATGCTGCTGCCTGTTTGTAACAGTGTATTTCAATTTTACTTCTGTCACTCTACACCAACATAATAAATGTCCTTGTAAACTACATGAGCGAGAAATAAAGAAGGAAAAGTTTGACAAAATGTTGGCACCTGAGTGGTCAGTAAGATGAGATTTGGAGTCCCTTCCCGGAAGGGGATGGTCTTGTGGGTTTCTAGCACAAATACCACCCACATGTCAGTAATGATAAGCAAAAAGTTTGTAAGCTGGTGTTTGGTTTTTAGTGGTAATCATCTCAGAATTTGTACCCATTTACATATGGCAGTGATTTAAAACCTACTTTGTAGTCCCTGTCCTGCCAGCCAAGTGAAAATGATGAAGTGCTTACATCGAATTGCAATCCCCAAGGGTTGCACCTTTAACTAGTGACAAACTGTGTGACAGCTGCACACCTGTAATTATATTTCATTACTATTTTCTGCTGCCAAAAACTGTACGTGTGGCACATCGCCAATTATTTCTTTTCCTCCTATCAACTTGCCTGTGCCCCCAGGGCAGAGAGGATGTCCGTGTGCTCTAGCAACTGGAGTTGCCTGCACATATGTAATTGTGTTTGCTTCTGGGGGAGAAGATCATGTAATTAGTTCTGTATAAAAAGATAGAATGGTCAAAATTGGGCTTTTCACATCTTGAATCTCTGTTTTGTTCTTGGCTGATGGAAGGGTAGGCTATTACACCTGATTTTTGTCCCTAAACCAAAATTATCTTCCTCTTTTCTTTAGTCAGAGACTTACCAAGATTTCTACAATCACAGCTTGTTTTCCCCTACCTGCCAACTTGTATTTCAGTCTGTCATTTTTGGCTGGTCTCAGCTGAATGTACAAAGGCATTGAGGTGTCAACATTGTTTAGTTAAAATTTTCTGAAAATAGGTAGTCTGGAAGTATATTAATAAATACATCTTAATGAAGGTTAAATTAGACAGCAGATAAATTGTGGAGATGCTTAATCTTGTAGAAAGGCTCTCCATGGGAGTCAAGGCTTTTCTGTTTCCAAGTGTGTGGTGCAACCTCCTGTGGCAATAAAGTTCCTGTTTTGTTTTTATTTGTTTGGTATTTGAAACTGGCCCCTATTCCTGTTGAATGATAACAACACCAAGAGTAAATCTCCTGGAATGACCAGTCTGAGGTTTACCTGCTACTGAGAGTGGTGTGTTTAGTCATGGCTACTGACCCAGCACACTGACCCTGCCTGTTTGCAGGCCTCACTTGGCTACATGGGCAGCAATATGATGTGAATCAGGGTTGCAAATAAGTGGTTGTATATTACAGCTTTCTAGGACACTAGCTTTTGTTCACAAATGTGGATTTTACCTGATTGCAAGATAAAACTGTCACAGTTGACTTTATTCTTCTACCATCGGTTCATTTTTGGGTTAACTTTGGGAATAAAGAACTAGAAAAATGCTGTCAAATGACAGAAGTTCACATAGTTCCATTTAAAAAAAATCACACTGGTAGTGAAGGAAAAAAAATCTTATTTTAAATCTTTCTCTTTTATAGGGAAGAGATAATATAAAAAGATGAAAATGATGAATCGTGGATACTCTGAAGTTGAATCCACAGCCCTAGCTTGGTCTCCTCTGTTATGATAAATAGCACTGTATCTTGAGTTTTGCCTTCTTTTCCAAATGTACTTTTGTATGACAGTGAAACATAGTGAGAAAAGGTGTTACCTTATTTCTTTTGAAAGTTCAGAATAAACTTCTACAGCAGATAGCAGCAATGAAGATTGTATTCAACGAGCCCCAGGGATCTAAACTAAAATTCAATTGCAGCTGAATTGAGGGCACGGTACTCCATATAATTTCCATTAAAAAATTTTTTTTCACTGTTGTAAATAACAATTCTGAAAGGCAGATGCAGGGCCCTGGCAGGCTTGTAAGATGTTGCAGATTCTACTTTACAGCTCAGTAATATTTGGGGGGGGATCAGGTCTGTGATGTTTTACTTCATAGCAACATCATGTGCTCTTCCTTCTTCAGCTTTGTTTTTCCAGATCCTTAATGCTGCAGCTAGGGTGGTTGTTCATCTGTGCTATGCTATTTCCACCTTTCCTCACTGCAGAGATAGTTGTACTCATTTCTGGTCAGTCCTGAAGCACTGTAGTTCCTGTAGGTTGCTGGTTCACTGTGGTGTTTGACCTCACTTGCTTTGGCACTACAGAGCAGGGGCAGAGGCTTGGAATGGACAAGGCAGTGGGGCCTGTAACTGGGAAAAAGGGCTTCATATTTTCCTACCTACTTTTTCAGTTTGTCCTTCAGCACATCGTAGCCAGAGGTGATGCTATAGGGTGGTGTGATTGTTGCATCAGTACTGTCTGTCAGGGGCAATAGCTAAGGGAAAGAGCAACTGCAACAGGTTACCTGCCCTGAAGCAAGTACAGTGAACCAGCTGTTTCCCTTTGTCAGGGTGAGCTTGGATTTGGCCATGGGGACTGCTGCTTGTCCTAGGGGATTAGGAGTCCATCCTCTTTGTGGATGGGTATGTGTGTGGCTTTGTTTGGAGTCAGGGATAATACAAAGAAGGCTTTACTGTCTCAAAACAGGAATATGTACAATAGTATTGTGAGGTATTTTATTCCCTTTTGTTGTGAGCAAAGCTGCAACAAGCTGTTTTATACATTGCACACAGGTAAGCCATTAACAAAGCAAACAGCTAGATGAAGAAAAAGTAGGGGTAGAATTGCCCCAGCTTCATTTCCCAGATCAACATTCAGGCCCCCTCTGCCTAGCACTGTGTTTCTTCAGAGGCTCATAATAGCAATGAGTGTGTTACCAGCACACCAGACTTCCCATAATGGAAGTTTTACATCACCCTCATGACAAAGTGTTTCTTAAACCATGAGTAAAAGCTTCTAAGCCTAGTAGACATAGTGCTGCCAACATTTTAAGTGGGCCACCAGTTTATCCAAAATGCTCTGCTACCTGATGTTAAAGCCAGATACATGAAATGGGTAGTTCTGCTGCAAGCTGTATCAATTGGTCTCTGTCTACTGAGCCCCAGGGGAGAGAGAGACTGAAATTCCAACAAGAAACTGAAAGTCAAGTTGGGATGTGTAGCAAGCAGGATGAAAACTTGAGGCTTCAGTAGTACCTTCAGCTTAGAGCAATTCAGTTACCAAAATGCTCTGAAAATATATCACAAATAGCTGTGGTTCTTGTAGCATACAGGTTTTCTTTCAAGTTCGTAAAACAAACAGCAGAATGTCACCACAGCCTTTAATTTCTTCTTGTACATACCATTCACAGTACATTAACAGCCCAAATAATATTGCACTGGATTATTTTAAAAATTTTTCATCTTGCAAGTAGTATTCACTTTTCAAAGCCAACAGATGAACAATTTGGTCAACTTGCACCAAGAAAATGGTTAGATAAGAATCCTATACTTTATTTATACCACATGGATTTGTAACCCCAAAGGGAAATAAGAATGAGCTGTAAACTGTTTCCTTGTTAAAGATAGAAAATTAGTAAATCCTTGCTGAATAAATGTAGAAAGACTGGGAAAAAAAACATGAAATCTGAAAGTTACCTCATTCCTGTTAGACTGCTTGCTGTATATATAATTATATTCTATACTGTGAAAATCCATCTACATTTATAAATCCAGCAGTCTAGAGATTAACAGGGTAAAAAAAAATATATTTTCATGAAAAGAGGAGAAATAAATGTTTGCCTCAGAGGAAAAGTTTTCAGATTTCAATCATCTGGGATTTTTTTTAGGTGCAATCTTTGAGGCAACAAAATGTCTTTTGGCATTTGGCACTCTAATAAGGACAATATTTTAATACTGGCACAAGCTAAAAACAGCACAGAATGACAAAATACAAGACATGAAATGAACCGCAGCCACTGGGATGATGGTAAGCTAGTCTGAGTACACAGAGAACTTAAACAGTTTTGCTGAGGAATTGTGAAAGTTTCTGCAAAACCATACTTATTCTCTTCTTTTACCAAATCGTAAGTTTTCCTAAACATGGAGGGAGAAAAGAGTTTCAAATGTCCTCTAGAAAATCAGCAGCTGCTGGACAATCAACACGGCGGCTTGTGTAGCCGTCAATAGGCGTGAGGCTCTTTATGACTCAGAGCTCGGGTGCGTGAGGCAGAGCTGGTGGCACTTCGGATCACTTCCATCCATCTGCGAGGAGGCACGAGGAGAGACACAAACAAAAAAATAGTCAATTCCCAAGGGAAGAGTTCTTGAAAGATCTGTCTGCACTATTAGTTGTACAGTTTTATTTTCAGTGCCTACAGGAGCACCTTGCTTGCTACTTAACGCGTAAGTAAGTCCATCTGAAGTCAGGAGGGTCCAAATGACTGCCACTGCTGAAAGAAGGTTTAGAGAAAATAAACAGCAGGTGTGGGACCCAAAACTCATGAGCTTTGTAGTGGCTTTACTTGCTGTGCAGTCACCAAATATCTTTTCTTAATTCAAGAGTGAAAAAATGTACTTTAGCTGCAATTTCTACTTTTTTTCCCAGAACTGAGAAAGGGATTTTGTGTTTTTTCACCTCTTTCCCACTATTTGTCTATAGCTTTAGACTGACATGGCTAAAACTTATGAATAACTTTCTTTGATGAGGATATTAGGATTTTTGTCATGTTAATGCTTCATATAAAAGAGTTAAATTAGTTCCAAGTATGAACAACCACAAACCACAAATTAGGAGGAGTAATGCCTTTTCCCTGGCTCTCTATATATCTAAAGTTCAGTGGGAAGTGTTAAAAATTACATGCTAAAGTGGCATAAATACGTAGTAGGAACAGCTGCTTCTATGAAAAACTGGAATTTTAGTTCAAGTGTGGATTTTCCATGCTGTTTTACTAGAGAGGGCAAAGCTGTTCTGAATAGCTCCTGAGAAGGCCTGTGATCTGTTCACAAGCTTCCTGAAGGCCAGGTTGGATGGGACTCTGACCAGCCTCATCTAGTGAAAGGGGGTCAGAGGGGGTTGGAACTAGATGGTCTTTAAGGTCCCTTCCAACCCAAACCATTCTATGATGCTATGAAATCTGAGACCTAATGTTCCACATACAGCCAGCCTGATCAATTTGGACTGGATAATTCAACGTTTTGCAACAATTACTGTTATGGCTTCCACATCATCAAAACCAATTGCTTGATTTTAGTGGTATCAGGTTTAAAATTTCTTTTATAATTTTAGAATTTTATAAATTTTATAATTCTTTCTCCAGTTGGGCTGAACTACTTGCCTGTATTACTGAAGCAATTTATTAAACTTTGCATCTACTAACCTTGTTCAGAAAAACACTCCTGGAATTTAATAAAAATTTTCTCTCATAGAAAATGAACTTACCTTTCAAATGTGTATTCACTTTCAGCCCTAAAGTAGTACACATGGGATTTGAAATGCAGCTTGAACACATAATCTTTGTGAATGTTTTCAGATTCAGAAGGAATGGTAAGTGAATATCCCAATAAAGGAAGGCTGGCTAAAGGATGATTGTCCTGAAAAGATAGGATAGAAAGTGTTGTGAGTTCAAATGCCCTTAAGAAAAGAGAACACAAAAGTAAATGGAAGGCAGATACACACTTATTTAATTAAAGATCACTGTATTTCCACATGTGTGTGGAAAAATGCCAGGCTTATACACTTGCCATAAACTTAATTATCTGGTAGTTTCAATTGGCCACTGTTACAGACCAGCAGCAGGACACCACACATACTCATTTTCAGGTTGCAAACATCTACTTCTTTAGAAGTGTGCTGGCCACCCAGCAGCATTCATTGCTTAAGTCTTTTCACTGCATGTCATAGCATGGCATGTTTGAACAAATTATTTCTTTACCCCTCTTACATGTAGAATATCCCATAATTTTTAATTGTAATAATCTCAGAATTTGTGCACACAGTAAGTCTTATTTAAACTTGCTCCACAACTTCTGAGGAGTAGTGAGCTGTGCTGTACTTTGAAGGATGATCTGTACTGTGACTATTGAAAGCGTCAGGAAAGACAAGGGAGCAGATTGAGAACAGGCCCTGCTCTGTGTTCCAGTGGTAGTGAAGGCTGTGTGTGTAGCCATGACCAGTGCTTCTCTCGCCTCCAGCATCCGTGACTGATGTCCACTTTTTTCTCTGCTCACTCTCTGAAAAAACCCCATGAAACATCTCCAGGCATACAGACTTGCCCAGGTGCTTACCTGGTGCGATTTATAGAAGAACATGCAGAAGTTGGTGAACACCACCCAAAGCTTCTGCCACCCGTTGCTGTTTTTGAATTTTCTTAGGAGGTTTCCGGACAGCTGGTTCTGAAACAGATCAAAAGTAGCCAAATGAAACAGGGAAGGGTACCTGCAGTTTAATTATTGTAAGAAAAATTATTTGACTTTATTTGGCTGTATGTGACCTTGTGGTACATGAAAATGTTTCAGTTGAATGGACATATTTTTCTGCATTTTATTACTGCTAAATAGTACTTTATGTATTTTTATTTTTTTTTCAGCTGGGTACTTCCAAAAACTCAAAGCTACTACAGTAATTATTTTCCCAATTGAAGTGGCTTCCAGTAATCTACTACTAATCATAAGTCTTATCATCCTACTCTGTCTTTGTTCTTTAACAATGATACTTAAATAGAATGGAAACAGAAAGTCTGACATGAATTTGTGAAATAAAGGAAAATTATGACATACTTTAGAGTTGCAGATAAAGATTGAGCTCTCAGTACCCAGGCAGCTCACACAGTAACTTCTCAAAAATTTCAAAAACAAACTAGGAACCTTATTCTTAGCTGGATTTTGGATAGTTTAACACAAAGGAGGAGGAAGCCATAACTAAGTACATGTATTTAAACACTGGTTGAGGAAAATGCTCTTCACATACTGAATATGTAAAGTGCAGTGTTATTGTTCTCTGCAAATAAAGGGGAATTCTCAGTGAATTATTGAGTTCCCATTCCTTGTTGACTATAAGGGCTCTCACCTGGATCAAAATAGCTGTTTACATCATTCTGTTCATCTCATGCAGAAGCTAATAACTTAATGTGTAAAGCTTAATAGTCGAAATCTGTGGGTCCTGGTGTACCTACTACAAATGAAATATTCTTAAAAAGTTCTGTGTTCACCAGCCTGGGATATATGTTAAAGCCTTTCCTTTAAATCATCCCATTCTCTGATATCTGGACTGCTGCCTCCTTGTCCTAAGTTACACGTGTTCTCCTTAATTTTCTGTTACCTCATTACTCTGGAGGATATCATAAAAGGACAGGCTTTGCATTCGGTACCAGCAGACATATGAAATGGAAACAGGCCGCTGATCACTGATCAGTCCAGCAGGTAGGGAGGAACAGTCACTGACAGAGAGAGGTTCTTCTACCATGAGAGAGACAGAAAGGAGGGAGAGACACAAAGAAAATAAACGGTAATGCTGAAGTGAGAGGCACCAACAGAATGACGTGAGCATGAGTAACCTGCCACGCATGGAACGGTGGTGGAGCTGAAGATGTTTTCACAGAACAACACATATCTCCAGAATATGTTTGGTCTTCACTGCTTTGTTTATGTTCATTTGAGGCATGGGGAAGGAACAAAAATGAGGAACAATGAGCACTGATCTCAGATAGATTTGTCTAACTATATGTTTTAATAGTTAGAATGAGTCACTGGTTTAAGTTTTATATCTATTTAAAATAAGACCTCTGCTTTAGGGAAAAATACTAGAACTTGTCCTGTGCTGAATTATCCCTTGCAGGATTTAAGGGTATAAGGAGCAGAAAATCCACCTGTGTGGGATCTAAATGAGGCTCTACAGTAACATTTTCTAGTACGGAATGATTTTTCTTGCTATATTTCAGCAACAAACTGACCTGTTTAAAAACAGAGGTGGGTTACACAAACTAGGAATATGTGTGTCCTTGCATCTCTGTGTTCTGCATCAGTACATCTTCTCTAGAGCAATGATGGCCTGATGTCTGAGGGTTGCTGCCTGAGTGCAAGTGCACTCAGCTTTAAGAATCCGTTTTCCATTTTCATTCAGCATAAATTTCCATTTGATGAGGGCTGTAATAAAGTACTCAAAGCTCCCAGGAGACCCTCTTGGGTGAAGGAAGAACACCTTAGCAGGCTTACCACTTCGTCCTAAAACCTACACTGAACTAGGAGTGTTTTATTCCAGTCATTGAAAAGTCAGTGTCTGCACCTCAGCTGTTGAGTACAGAATTAACAAATGTGTTTCAAATTGGCTTAGCTGTGTTCAGGGGAGAAAAAGGGTTTCTATTTTGAGGTGGAAAACGCAAATAAAGGAAAAGCAGATGAGACTGAGCAATGAGACAAGGTTCCAGAAAAGATGGCTAGGTAAAGAAAGTAAGTTAGTAATACACATAATTAAAACTCTGGCTGCAGCAGCCAAAGACAATATCCTTTCCGCTCCAGCAATGACTTAATGCAGCTGTATCTGAAAACATTAAGACAGTTTGAACTGCTTTAAATTTCAAAGGGCATCAGCATTTTTTTGGACAGTTATTTCTGTGAAAGCTACTGCTTGAACTGATTTTACAGAAGTGCACTATGGGAGCAGATACATGCTTCTTGAGTGATGGTTTATGCATCCTTTGAGAATATGGGAGACAGTTCAATAGGTGTGCCTGAAACTTCCCCAGGAGACAACGTAACAGTGCACTTAAGAAGGAGGAGCAAAAAGGAAATTGTCATTCAAAAGCCAGCCTGGAGCTGCAGTTCAGATCATTCTGAGGCAGATACCTCCACAGCAATACTAAAGTCGATCATTGAAACACTGGTATTTCTGTGCCAGCAGACGTGCACCGTAGTGTTGCCACGGTGTGGTGACTGACGTTCGAGTGAGGTGCGGGATGCACTGAGGTCGTCCTCAGATTCCTGGTCTACAGTAGTTTCATCAGGAGACTCTATGAAATGCAGGGAAAAAGCATCTTTCTTCCTCTATGCAACAACATATATAATTGGAAAAATTAAACAAATCAAGTCTGTCCACAATATTGTGAACTAATTTTAAAACACAATTTTAGAAGTAATTTTGTGCAGATTTCAAGTAGATTATTATATTTTATATATTTATTTAATGTGTTTCTGCAAGTGTTAGAATTAAAGACTAACTACCGTGCTTTGTTGGTGTTCTCAATACCTTCTGAGGACAGGCACTGCCCAAATCTGGTTATATAGTTCCTGGAATCATTATACTTAAGTAACTTCTCTATTCAATGAAACTTTCTGCTTACATCAACAAGAATGTTAAAATGACACATCTATAAATATATCTATACATACAGATATATATAAATCAACTTCCAATGCATTGGTTTGATGTGGCCAGCATTTTTCACCACTTTGCTTAGAAGCAATTAGCAATCATACTGACAAACAGGAGTAAAACCTTCTCTCTAGCATTTACTTACTATTGTCAGGTGGGCTGCTTGCCAGTAGCTCTGGGGCAGGGCCACTGCTTTTCTCTGCCAGGTCTATTGCCATCTGGATGTCCTCAGTCCATTTATCCATTTCAGCATGGGTACTAACAATTAAAATTCAGGTTTTATTCACTTTCAAGGCTGAAAGCAAACTCTTAGAAACAGTCAGAAACTGAGATAACTTTTAAATAAAATAACGAAATTGAGACACAAGATGCTACCTTTTTTCTCTCCTTTTTTTGCCACTCAAGTGGCTTTCACAAAAGAATTTGAAATTGTTTTAGGAGCAAATACAATGATTCCTTTCTGTCCCACTGTGACAGTTGCAGAGAAATAAGAGTTCACATGCATATGTTTTCTCCAGTGAATTACCTTGCAGCAACAACGATGGACTGGTGTTGACCTCGTAGTGTCAGACAATGTGGAACTCCCCATTCCTCCTCACTTTCTTCTATCTGAGAGATAAAAGCCCAAATGCAGTCAGATTTCAGAAAGTACGTATTTCTTAAGGTGAAACAGTGAACTGAACAAGCTTTTACCACTGGCAAAAATAAGTGTTCTCAAACAATAGCTTTGAGCTAGGTATTGAGAAAAAAACAGTGGCTGGAAGAATAGTAAGTTAGTTCTGCAATTACCTCTGAAACCCAAAGTGTGGCTTTGTCTGCTTTGTGTTGAAGTAAATAGCGGTATTTTTATCTGAAGAGTGATTTGTCATACAAAAGGGTATGGTAGAGTCTGGGAGTGCTCTGGATATTGCAGCATAACAGTTCTGTTGTGAACAAGTCCAGGCCAAATGGCCATCAATAATTGAGTAGGTTCCCTGAAGTGCTTCATAAAACTTGAAACCTCAGTCTTTACAGAAAATCGGTTACTGTGGTAGTGATTACCTAGCTCGGTTCTCAAGAAAACAATACAGAAGAGATACCAACCCATGAGAAGTTCCAAACAAAATAATGGAGAGAATGAAAGTGTTTTGAAATTAGCAGAAGTATTTTTGAAACCATATAGGAAGAGATAACTAGGTGATACTGGCTTGAATTGGCTGTTTGCCAGAAAAATTGCAGCAGCAAGAGTTCCAAATGATATATTGTTGCCAGTTTCCCACTACTTTGGCTTTGAGACACAGAGCTGGAAACATTTTGAGATGTTGTTTTTATAGAAATTATGATTGTTGGTACTGTTTACTTGCCTTACACAGTATGTCTGTAATGAACTGGTGATGAATTACTTGTAAGAATCATGGTCTCTGAATCAGAGTACACTCCCAGTGCTGCTGCTTTCAGTCCAGCAGAAATTCATCAAGCACTTAAGATGGGACCACAAATGGCCATTTAAGCACAAATCCCTTAAGTTCTCATAATACTTACAGTCATGCCATACAGTGGAAGATGCCCATGGACTTTAAACTGATTGGATGCTGTCAGGCCTCTACTTGTGTACAACAAGATATCATTAAACTAAAAAGCAAGAATAAGCATTATTAGAATGATGTTGCTTAGCATAGATGTATGTGGGGGAAAAAATAACAGAATGGTAAATGCAGTAAAGTCAACTATTTATAAGACAATCCTAATGCATGAATCCAAAATATTGGCTTCCACAGTACTCCACTACCTAATATTAGCACCTGTTATTTTCCCTGCCTTCCTTCTGAGCTAGTTTTAGGTATATTCCCACAATTTCCCACTGTCTTCTATTGTTCCCTTTGTGATCTCTGTGTCAGAACTAACAAGCCACACAGCAGTGAAACCAAGTAGTGAAACTGTTTCAAACTCTGCCACACTTTGAAGCTATGGAAGATGTGTGTTTCCCCAATATTTTCTTCTGCTTTGAGTGAGAAGGTAAGTATGTGTGAGAGATGTGTCCAACTCAACCCTTATGAATGGAGTGTCTGACTCCTCATATTCAGAAGGAAGCTGGGAGACTGTTTTAAGGTAGATGAATTTAGGTTTGAAATACCAAGGTGAAGAGACTGAGCATCTCAATTTGTAGAGCTTCATGCATGAAATAGCAGTTGTCCAAAGCACATCAAATTACTGCCTGCATTTTGTTGCCATAAAAGGAATGGCATGTTTTCATTGTGCCACCTGGGTCAAAGGGTGTTTTTCTCAAACCAGATGGTTGCATCAAGAAAATCATACTCTGTGGTGTGAAACAGCTTTCACAATCCAGTAGTAGTAGTTCATGAAGCTTTGTGGATCAGCCACTAGAGGGGGATTTAATTTTGCCAATGATTACAGTGTATTCAGAATCCCACAGTACTGACCCGGGATTTTACCTCCAAATAGACTCTGGTGCTTGGCACAGATCAAAGACTTCTTTGACAGTGCGAGCACCTTGTGAATCTAGTCTCAGATTTTAAATGTTTTATACAGATATAATATCAAGGCATCATCTGGTGACAAAAACTGTTAGTATGAAAGAAAATATGCACCATATTCATTAAGCTTTCTTTTCAGTGCCTTTAAAAACAGAGGATAATCCTACCCAGGTAGATTTATCAGGTTGTATCTTTGGCTTATTTGAGAGATTAATATCAAACCTTGTAAAACCTAGCATGTTCACAAGCTTTCCTACACACCCATTTGCCTCCACCTTTTGCATACAAGGAAGTATTCTTGTGCCACACAGCACTAACTATTCAATGTTTTGCGCTGTAACACTGGGTTAGAAAATCTGTGCACTCCAGTGGGTATCCCAGTGTCCCAGCACTAAGGGCTCAGCATCAGCAAGTCAGCTGTCCAGGAAGAGAAGGAACCATCTGGTCAGCTCCTCTAGATCAAGATCAAGTGGGATCACCATAACCTGAAAATGCTGTGAGTGATGTTGGGATGAAATAAATAACCCTTCCTTGCACAAGAGCCACAAAATGTATCTCCAGATAAAGACATGCCCATCAACATACTGGGCATTTGTGGGCTGAAACTGGATGGTTTATGGAAAAACTTGGTTCTGTTATGTGTCCTGAAAGCATTATGTGGATTATTGTTCATATCACCAGGAGTCACTCTTTATCTTCTTTTCTGGATATGATCACTATCCATGGTGCCACTTTTCATTTTGTAATGACTCTGCTTTTATTTAAGACAAGGTGCTACGAAGTATTATTTTACCATTATATTCACCTTGTCATATAAAAACTAGTTTCATCTTTGTAAGAAGCAGTAACGAAGAGAATGTTGGATTTGTGCAGAAATGCAAGTTCTTAGCAACCAACTACACAGGTGATGTATTATGTCAATTTAAATAAAGCTGTGTAAAAATACTTACTGTAATTCACAATTCGAGTCTAACAGCATGTCTAATAGTTGCCTAGAGTTATATTTCATTATATAAAGAAAAACTGTCTTCTTACTTACCAGAAAGAACATCCGTTGCTGTAAACCTTTTCCAGACAACTTACTAAGACTACCCAGTCTAATAAACTCCTGTAGGAAACAAATAAAAAAATTATCTCCTGTAAAAATGATGATTTTTTTACTATGCAAACATAAATATGACTACTTGGTAACAGGAATGACTTGAGTAGCAGTCATCAAGACTTTTAATTTTATGAAACATGTTAAAAATCTAATTTATAAAGTAATTCCATTTGTAACTGTCTTTAGGATAAACTCCTTTCATCCATTTTAGGAAA
The DNA here is from genome assembly GCA_035041345.1 of Poliocrania exsul. Lineage (NCBI taxonomy): Eukaryota > Metazoa > Chordata > Aves > Passeriformes > Thamnophilidae > Poliocrania > Poliocrania exsul. The sequence continues at coordinate 79,388,071 of JAWWLZ010000001.1, read as the reverse complement.
ATTCAGCTAAGCAAAATTTTCTTTACCTAACATTAAGACAGCTTAACTTCAGACAGCTCTTTCATCAGTTTTGAGTGTTTTTCATGGTACAAATGATGTATAAACTAACAATAAGTTGGCCTGTGTATTATTGGTTAGCCACTGGTAAGCTTCTGTGGTGTGTGTGACATACAGAGCTCTTCACTGCAATGTAAAATCAGCCACAGAACTAAACATTAGCAGCAGCAGCAGAACAAGAAGGACATTTATCTGGCAATGTGAGTTATCCCAGTACCACCCATGTAATATAATACAGCACATTAATTTAGATCAAACTACTTAAGAATGTTTAGGTATGGAATTAGAGGAAAAGTAGCACATCTGAAACTTTCAAAATCCTGAATTTCTTGGGGTTACTGTAAACTATGCAGCAATTCACCCTTCCACTTATCTGAAACCCATGAAAATACAGCTTTTTAGTCACTCTCTCCCGCTTCTGCCAAGAGGTTTATATTTATTTATGACAGTCATTCTAATATATTCTTCCCATAATTGTGCATTTAAAACTTACATAAAGTATCAGAATCACCTGAATCTTGGGAATAAACTGGCTATCTAAAATTAGAGAGGCCACTAGAAGTTATTGTTGGCCACCAAAGACTATTAATCGTAATTAGTACTTATATGGTACCATCAGATAGTCACCAGCAGGCTTAGCACCACCCTGGCAAGCTCTGTGTTAACACATGAATCAAGAGCTCCCAGTGCCCTCCCAGTGCCTCCCAGTGCTGCAAGTCACTGCAACCTGCAAGCACAACCAGCCACAGGATGGTTGCATGTCCAGTATAGGTACCAGCTTGGTGGCAGCAGAAATCCCACTGGGACAACATGAAAAGGATGGGATTATGGTGGCATTTGCCTCCCAGTCTGGCCTACACCAGGGCAAGGGCTTCAATCAGAGCCATAAGAGCAGACAAAGAGCTGGAAGCAGCAATATCTTGGGCATGTGCCAGAATGTGGTGGCCAGTGCTTCTTGCCTTGGCAGGCAAACAACCTCTGCCCCCCATCTGCCTTTTCCTTGAACTTCCTAGGACAGGAAGACTGCTTGGTCTTTAAATAGAACAGGGTAGCAGAAACACCCGATGACAGCATTTAATTTCATGTGATAGAGAGATGCACGGGCTGAGAAATGTCCTGAGGGACTTGCCAAGGATGTGAACAGTCTGTGGATCACTAGAAAGAAACATGAGCTGTGGCAGCTGCTTGGAGACAGGGAAAGGCCAAGTGAGGGAATGGGGAACAGCCACAAATCCAGAAATACCTGTGCTCAGCACTGCCTTCCCAATGGCACATCAACTTCATACCCCAGCATTTCGCTCGCCACAAGTACTATTTTTGTGTATGACACAAAGAAGTCAAAGGAGCGGGGAGGAAACTACTTCAACAACACACAACTCTCAAGTTTGCATGCCCATATACATGTGCCAGGAAAATAAAAAAGGCTACAAATATTACACTGTAGCTCATTTATTCTGAAACAGCCTTTGTTCTTAAAAAAGCATGACAAGTAAAGAAGAGATGTTAGTATTTTTGTAATGCAATTAAAAGTGTTTACTTAAGGCAACTGTGTCTCAAAAATTATTGCCTAGTGTAACATGTAGACTAAAGAGACTGCTTGTCCCCAGGGCCATGAGTTTCAAAGCAAGGCACTGTGAAAGGGCTGAAGGTCCTCCAGCAGAGATGTCTTATTTTCCTTTAATTTATCATGATTTAGCACCAAGGGTTGGGAAACAAAATATAAGGGCAGCATGAAATGAGGAAATGTGCAACTGTTCAAGCTCTGAAAGCTGTGATAAATATTACATTTTTAATGCGTCTGTTGTAATAGTTGTTTGGAATTGCCTACAACTGCCCAAATCTATACAAAAGACAAGCCGAATAAAATCAATAAAAAGGATTGCCTCTTTCTGCTTTAAAGGTTCCTGTTTTCTATGGTGTGCTGGTTTTGGCTGGGGTATAGTTAATTTTTTCACCATGGCTACTACGGGGTTGTGTTTTGGATTTGTCCTGAAAACAGGGTTGGTAACATAGAGGTGTTTCTGTTATTGCTGAGCAGGGCTTACACAGAATCAAGGCCTTTTCTGCTTTTTGTACTGCCATGCTGTCAAGGAAGTTGGGGATGCACAGAAAGCTGAGAGAAGACACAGTCAGGTCAGGTGACTCCAACTGACCAAAGGGATATTCCATACCATAGGACATCATGCTCAGCATAAAAAGTGGGACAAAGGAGAAAGGGGGGATGTTCAGAGTGACAGCATTTGCCTTCTCAAGTAAGTGTTACTGGTAATGGAGCCCTGCTTTCCTGGAGATAGTTGAACACTTGCCTGCCCATGGGAAGCAGTGAACTAATTCCTTGTTTTGCTTTACTTGCATCTGCAACTTTTGTTTTGCCTACTAAACTGTCTTTGTCTCAACCCACAAGTTTTCTGGCTTTTACCCTTACAGTTCTCTCCCAGATCCCACTGGTGGAGGAGTGAGCGAGTGGCTGCTGTGCTTGGCTGCTGGCTGGGGTTAAACCACAACATATGGTATAGTAACCTTTATTTAACAGTTTTTGTTGAGAGAAAAAGGTTTGTATGAGGAAAGGCAATGTCACAGCTGCCCCTAATTAACAGGTTTGTAAAACACACCTAATGCTTTAAAATTGCATCAAGTCCTGATCACAACTCTGTTACTTACTCTTCCTGGGATCACCAGATTGTCCATGCCTATCAAGTCTTTCTTCAGTTCATGCAGCTTCTGGAAGTTCTCCATCTTTATCATATTGCCGTGGAGCTGAGCCACCATTTCAGAAATCTCAGCCAAAGCAGCTAGATGGATAAATTCATAAAGTGCTTATTAAAAATTTACAAGAATATTCAAAAAGAAATATAGCTTCTCTCTGCAGCACCCAGTTCACGAACCTTCTTGTGCTACCCTTCTTCACAGTGTAAAGCTACTCAGGCAGATTAAAACCCACACAAACTCTGAACATCATTTTACGGAGTGGAAATGGTGGAGTGCTGTATAGAAGAGACAGTCTATTTCCTAAATCAAAAGTTTGTTCTATTTTAGCCACAGGAAATTTTTAAGAACACTGGAGCCAATTCAGAGCACCAATGAATGGATTCTCCTAAATGATTTAACTTCCTACATCTCCAGTCGATCTAGGGATGTTCTTTATTGAAAAAAAAAAATCTTTTTTTCCCCATGCCTGCAGCACATTGGGTCTGGTCCATATTTGAAAACAGCAGGAACTGTCAGTGTCATTTATTGTATCATTTCAGATGGCAAACCTGGTGAGCTTGAGGTTGCCCTCAATCCCATCAATGAGAACAACTAAAAGGGCTGCATGTTGCCGAGTCATATCATGGCTGTACTTCATTCTCTGCAAAGATGGTAGCAATTCCCTGTGCCATCATGAATGGGAGCTACAACCTTGACACACCTGAATGGATGAGCAATCTCTGAATGGGTCAAAGACACTGAATGACTTCAGTGCTCGAAGAGCAGTTACAGCCATCGGTGTTAAAAAAAATACAGTCAAGGGAACACTAATAGTGGTTCTTCCTTCCTTCTTATATTGTTGCTCAGTAGACAATTCACCCACCTGCTATTGGGAGACAGGTGCTCTCT
>JAWWLZ010000001.1:79374241-79384270 GCA_035041345.1 Poliocrania exsul | reverse complement strand
GATGACTGCTGTACCCTCTGGGGAGGTGGGAATGGACACATCATCCTCATCATCTAGCCTTGGCTGAAGGACATAAGACACTACTCGCTGTATTTGCTGAGATCATTCAGGCAGTAGCTACATTTGGACGAACATCTGTGCCACACAGCACTTTGGTGCCACAGACCTCTGTGGCATTTCCTGTTGCCGTAGGTCAGGTTACCTCCACATTTTGTGCATTGCCTGCTGTAGGTCTTATCTCACACAACCTGGGGGAACTCAGCCAGCTGACTCAGCTACATCTTATGGCTGAGAGCAGTCCTGCTGAGCATTGCTCCCTGCCCTAGCTCTTCCATGGATCTGCACTGATGCTAACTGTATAGGTAACACAATTATCCTTAAACATACCTAGCTTATAACATGAGTGCAGGATGAGGGTAAGAAAAAATCATCAGAAAGAAATGGCAGGCAATGAGTTCAAACCACAGGAGGGAAATTTTTTCATGTTTGAAAAAAAAACCCCAAACAACCCATGCTAGCTGCTTTGAGTCCCTGACACAAATCATGGAAATGGTAGTAGAGCAAACTGTATGTCTTGAAAAGAAGACAAATAGCACTTAAAGATGTAACAACAGCAGCCCTACGGGGTCAGAGAAAGGGTTCATCTGGGCCAATATTTTGTGTTCTTACCAGATCTGTAGGGAAAGCTAAGAACAAGAAAAGCACTTATGGTATGTTCCCTGTGCTCTCTCCCGACCTCCCATCTGTTGTAAGAGACTTTCTGAACCGTCTGTCATTTCTGTCTGTTTAATAACCCCCAGCAGAATTCTCTTCCAAATACCTGCCCAGACTGTGGCATAATGTGTATACAAGAGCAACCTTTATCCTACTGTTTCTGGTGTTCTGAGTGCTGGATTTTGCAACTCAATCCTCTTTTGATGTAGGCTTAAAAAACCCTGATTTTTTTTTTGTCCAGTCATACACCTCTAACAGATTTGGATGCCATTCCCCAGCCCCAGAAACTGGAGTCTTTTCTCTTACTTACCTCTTGAATCCCTGAAGTCTACGTGGCTTGGAGGATAGTGCTTGCAAAGCCTCTCCATTATCTGCTTATAGTGCATAAGCCTGTGTAAAGGTCTGAGAAGAAAGGTGTTGAGAGGCAAGTAGCAAACTTTCTGTAGTTCAAAATCTCTGCAAAAGGTCTCCAGCTTGCGAGAGTTCTTGATCCCATTCTCCAGCTCCATTAAAATCTCATTGTGCTTCCGCAGGTGAATTGTCAGTTGCTTATATGCACAAAAGAAAAGAGGATGTGGTAGAGCTCTTAGCAATCACTGTGAGACATGACTCAGTCCAAACTTATTCCAGCAAAACAACCAACTAGCACAGCAGTGGGAATTTTGCAAACAAAATCACTGTAAAACATAATGGCTCCAATATTCTCTCACAAAGGAGAAATGGCATTACTCATTTGAAGTAGACACCCCCACCCCCTCTGCATTCCCTGCAAAACAGAAGTACATGAGTCAACAAAATTAAGTCTTATCAATGAGAAATCCAAAGGCAAGGAGATGACATGAACATAGCTCGTGCAAGTGGTGCAACAGGGACACAGCCAGACAGTGTGAATGCAGAGCTAGGAAAGAAAATGGGATTTGCTAAAAGGATGAAGCAATTTAGTTTTCCCAGTTCCCTTAGGTGCTTTTGGGGAACTGAGATGCAGGCAAATGGACTTCTAGTTTCTGCTCCTCTCTTACTCATGAGAAGTTGCATCTCCTGGGAATCTGATCACAAAAATGGAGATGCTGTCCAAGAGAAAAGGGGATGTTCTTGGACTATATCCTCTTCTCCTTAGTGCAGGCTCTAAGATCATCTCACTGGCAGTGGGGAAGCAATCAGTGCACCAGCAAGTGACTGAGGTTTCCATGAAACACACAGCAGCTACATTTAGGTCGCAGTATCACAAATATTTGCAAGTCCCATTTAAAACAATTCATCAGGTTGGGGGTTTTTAACAATACAGTGAATTAATTTGTGTTTTCCAAAAGGGGAACTGGTTCTTCAGGATAAAAAGAGCTTTTCTGAGCAGCTAAATAAAGTTTTCCAGTAATTGGCAGAATATTAAGAACCAACAAAAAGAAATTGAATGAATAAAATGAATGGACTTGAGAAGACATTTTAGATTAATATGAAGTTTGTGTTCTGACACATTTCTAGTCAACTCTCTCTCTCTTGTGATTTCTGATAAGTTTACCAGAAACATACTTTCCCTACAGCCAAGTTGCTTCCTCCATACACTGTGTATTCATTTTACGAGTCTGTAATTCAAGCAAAGACACAGCAGACCTTCTGGCTGCCCATTAATTACTTGCTCTTAACTTCTCTCCTATGTTAATTAAACAAGAAATGTCAATTTTCAGGTCTTTTAACAGGTCTCACGATAAATAAGTAGAGTTTTGACTAACTTTATTGTCTCCTGTGCAGTTCTTTTAAGTTAAACTGGCTTTTGCCTCTTTTCTCAATGTATTCAGTTAATCAGTGGTGCTGAATCTCAAAGCAAATGAAGTAAAACCTTCTAATGGGAAAGGGAAAATTGGAAGGGTGAAAACACACTGACAGGTCTAAGTTACAATGAGGACTGTACACTGCCTTTAGACTACTGCCCCAGAAGGACATGCAGTCAGTGAAGGACAGACAATTTAATGTTGCAAGGTACCAAGGGCATAGGCAGAGTCTGTAGAAAACTTCTGGTATTCTAAAAAATGTTAGTGAAGAAGTGCATATTTCTTGAGAGCAGGGATGGAGGTAGAAAATTCCCATTTATGTTTCTTCCAATGCATCTGAATTACATCTTGAGGAGAAAAAAACAGTTCCTGACTAAGTACACTGCAGAGAGAATAAGGCTGCCTTATCAGTGATAAGGCTGTCTATGCTGGGGATTGTAAATGGAGATTTCTATGTTCCCTTCTTCTGATTTGCTGTATAATCACTTGTACATCACTTAACTTCTCTGCGCCTCTGTCCTTCTGAAAGATAAACCTAGTACTGACTAGCACCTCAGGAGAGCTGTAGTGATTAAACTGCCCTTTCCTCCAGCCAAGGACTCAAGGCTGCTGCATTTACTAACTGCAGAATGCCCAAACAGCAATCACTGAGGAAAGATTTATCGGATGATTTCCAAGCACTTTGACATCCACATACAGAAGGTGAAGTGCCTTGTTTTGCCCCAAACCATCCTGGATGTATAGCTCCATAATAGTAAGGTGAGCTTACATCCATATAAAAGTCCTCAGGGTTGTCACAGGCTCCCGTGCCTGCATTCCATGCTGTTTTCTCAGTAACACAGAGCATGAACAATACTGCTCTGGCCAGACTAAGAACAATTGCAAAATCTGCTGAATATTACACCTAGATTTACTGTTCATACATATACTTTTATTTCCAGCTTTAAAGGGATTGAGGGCAATTATTCTCATTGATTCAAAAACCTTTCATCTAACTTTGCACTGTAGTGGAGGAATATAACTTCCCCAGTCAAATCAATATCCAGGTTATGGTCACTACTTCTGCAATACCTTAATACATATATTTGCATGAGAAAGAAGGTGTGTTCAGCTTTTGAACAGTCTCTTCATCCATATGAATTCCAAGGCTTTGACTTATTATTTGAAGGAAAAAAGAGCTGGAAATTAAACGTTCCTGAACCTTTGTGTTTGCTGCTTCTATATTTGGAGAGTGGAGAAGAGAGGCTGGACAGTTTTAAAGTCAGCTTGCAATGCTGAAATCTTAGATTTTGCCAAATGCTTGCTACTTCACCAAAGGAAACTTTCATAGCATAATCCTTGATTACAACTGGCAAAAAACAGCACAAGAGGCAACATCATATGAAAATGAAAAGCATGCTAATGTTAATCCATGTCAAAGCTTAGTGGTTATAGGATCACTCCTACCTTCATACTTTGAATGTTCTTTAGCATAACATCTCCAATTCTTTGGTAATCTCCTTTAATGTGAGCATTAGAGCGGCCTTCCCTGTCAGCAACAGAAATACCACATGCTTCAGTCATGCAATAAAACCACATAATCACTTACAAGCACAGAAAGGAACTCAATAGCTTATTTCTTTTAAAATCCCGATCCCCATGCTCCATCACTCAGAGGCATGTGAGGAATCTTTCTGATAGATATGTCAGGTACAGTACACCTTTCGCCCAGCCTGGCTTTCACTCCTAACAACAGAGAGGGCAGGCACTTAACAGAAAGATTAGACTTTTAAAGAAAATTTTTAGCATTTTTAAATACACCAGAGAAGGCCAGAAATTATTCACAAAAAAAGAAGGCATCAAAATCCCATGACAATATATGGGCTTGGAGCAGAAGGTTAATTCTGTTCAGAAACAATGACTGACCCAAGGGGTGTTCCTCCTCTGAAAAGCTTTCTACTTATGTAGGGGATAGTGGGACTAAAAAAATATAAATCTACCCAGCATCTGGGCTTGACTCATAAGTGTTACACACTGGTAGGAATTTTCGTTTGGTGTGTCACTTATGATATTACAAATGCAAACTGCTCCCTCCCACCCAGCCAGCTGCACTTGGATGAGTTCTCCATCTGGGAGAAACCCAGCTCCTGATGAAAAAGATATTCCTGCTTCTAAACCCATGTGCGAGACAGGCAAGGACACTATGCTCTGACTGAATCCAAACACATTTTAGAAAACACGGGAGGAAAAATCATGACTGTAAGAACCTGTTACAGATCTGTTACAACCAAGTTATGCTTTCAAAAGAAAATCACCAGGTGTGTGTGTGGGGGATGCACTGTCCCCCTCCCCTTTCCAACTTCTAATACTGCATCTCAGTTTTTCACAACATAGCTTTTTATATGCTGTCCTCAATTAGTTCAGCTCCCACATTGGAGTATTGGGAGACAGATCCAGTCCTGGGTGTGAGCAACTGCAATTCAGCCACAGAAACGCACTACCTTGGAAGAGGGCAGAAATATAATGAAGCTCTAAATGAATCCAAGGATAACATGGCCTCTGTTTTCTGCTACATGGATATACATTTTTTTTTCACCTATTTGCAGTACTTCACACTTTTAAGACAATTCTGTGAGCTGTGAAAGAGTAAGTGGACAACCAGGTTATAAAACTGTATTCCTTAGTATGGGCGATTTAACCAGAGAGGTCCCACACTGACCAAATCATAGAGGATCCAGATGTTCTTAGGAATATAATTTCACTGGCAAGATACACAGAATTTCTGTTTTTAAATAAAATGCATATTATCACATTAATAGATGCATATTCAGGACATATATTTTGTTTAGTAAAGTTAAACATTTTTATGTTCATGTTGGATAATCTCTCTGAGTGCTTTTCTAACTGCAAAATGTGGAGGGCACAGTTTATAAATACTACACAGTAACATCTCCTATTTTATCCTTCAATAGGCAAAGAGACTCAGTTGATAAACAAGAGATTGTTCCATGTTCATTTGAACAATAGCCAGTTTTACAGGCTGTCTTTAATTATTTCCTGTTGTGTTAAGTCTCCCAGGCACTCACATGCCCATTGAAGCAAGGAAAAGCAGTTCTCAACAAGATTTTTTTGATTTTTTTTATGAACCCAAAGCTTACACTGGGGTAGGAAGTTGGGTTATGTCAGTGGTAACTTTAATCACCATTGCCAGTTTTGCAAAAGCACTATGTTAGACAAACACTGCCATAGTCAAATCATGCCTAAGAAATGGTCTAAATGGCAAGGAATAGCAGAGGTACAGATGGACATCACATGACTACAGTCTCCACATCACCTGAGGATAAAAGTGTAATTTCTCTCTCCAGGAGGCCTCTGTCTGTCAAAGCATCTCCCCTCTATGCTGTTCCTTGACTTTCCCTTCCCCCATGCCCTGTCCATCCAGCAGCTCTCCCCACTGAGATTTCCTCTGACAGGTTGTAAATAAAACTTTCCAGCCCCTGAAGCTCTGCTCCAAGTGGTGCATATCAAAGTGTCCCCAGCTGAAAACCACAACCATTTGAAGTCCAAGGCAGTAGCACCACACTGGCAGGAAGCACGGGAAAGCCATCCTCCAGCCCTGGAGCCAGTATGCAGCATCCCATCCCAAACAGTTCATGCTGTGCCACTACACAAGATCCCAGAAATGTCAAAGCCAGATGAAGTTGTGCTGCTGCCAATAACAACATGCTATCCAGTAATTATCTCTATAAGAATTCTTGCTTTGTGTTATTCTCTACCTCTCTGGCACTGCCTGAATCCTTTTTTATGTCTCTACATTTGATTTCATCTAATGAACTTCAACAATTTTGTACCTTTCTGAGCATGAATGATATATAGTTATCTATTTACTGCCAAGATAAATACTAAGTACAGCATTACAGAATGTATTTCTAAATAGACATTGCTTTTTTGATCTGAAGGCCTCAAAATGTTGGCTAGAATATGCATTGCAAATTTCTCATCTACTGGCTAGCTACTTGAAGGCTGAGCCCAAGTCTACTGAAGTCACAGAGAGTGCTTCCAAAAGCTAATATTTAGTGCAGTTGTTCACTGAAGAGTCAGGTCCTCATTTCCCAGAAGCTGACCCCCGGCCTCTCTTCAGCACAGCCAGCACTGACTGCTTGCACAGCATCTCACCACATTGGTCACACACAGAACAACAAGAACAGTTGCCCTTCACTGGATTTGAGGGCTTTTAAATCTGGCTCTGTATATTGGCAGAGTGACACAGAGAGAAGGGAGTACCCCAAAAGCAACAGCCTGTATCCACCTGCTGGCTGAACATTGAAGAGGTGAATCATATCAGAGCCCTCTGCTCAGGCCAACAGAGATGACCTGTGCTGCACACAGATGCATAGTGCTTGAAGAAATAAAACCAGGGTTCTCTGAGGAGAAAATACAGAAATGTGATGGCTGGGTATTGCTCCTTGTTCTAGTCATTCTTGCTTTGCTTATTCACAGCTATGCAAATGCTGTGCCTTGCACAGAGCTGATTTTCCCACTGGGGATGGTGCCTAGGCATGTAGGCTGTGATATGTACCAGAGAGGCAGGGAAAGCTGAAGCCAGGCATTGGAGGAACATGATGGCTTCATATCTGCCTCCTAAACCCAAACCTTCACTCCACCTCTGCTCCATGTCAGGACTCCAGAGTAAACTCTATGCTACACTGCCCTCTTCCCCAGCTCCTCAACATGCAAATCCCAAGAAATAAAGAAGAAACCCCAAGGAAAGAGCATCCAAATATACAGAATATGAAAATAAAACTGAAATACACAATCCATCAGATGATGTCTTACTGCTACAACAGCCCAAAGCACATGAGCACAAAAGAGAATTCTCCCTGCGGTGTATGTATTGAATAACAACAGTCAGCTCGCTGAGAGGAAAGAAGCTGCTCATTTGTTGTGCTTCAATGGCTAAATTGTTCTTCTTACTCTTTGTTTTCATGGGTCACTGTGTGAACATGGTATCTATCTGCCAGGGAGAAGGGCCAAAGCTCAGGGACTGGGATCTCACAACTTTTCATCAGGACTTGATTTATGATCCCCAGCTCCACAGAAGGTGTAGGAGCTGCTTTCCCCACACACAATGTGCCCTCACTCCACCCACATTGTGTGGGGAGGTTTAAAGCCACTTAAAATCATGCTGAATAGTGGGGATATTATTGTATAATCAGGTAGTTTCTTATTTTTCTCCAAATAGTCCCTTCCTTTTTACAGCAGTGCAAGTGTAAAATTGCAAGAACAGAGGAGGAGGCTGTTCTTATACCTGATAAAGAACTCTGATACTACCTTATTTGTATTACTACAAATGGCTACCACCTTGACTTACAGGGATTACACAAGCAGCTATGACAAGTTTTTGAATTACATGAAGTCCTTAGTGTATATAATTGAAAAATTAATGGAAAGAAATCTCAAGTCAGCCCATATCCTCAACCACTCATGAATGGTAGCAGAAGAAACAGAAATTTGATGGGGATAGTGGAAAGGCAAAGAAGAGCAAGGTATCTCAATAAAGACTTTTCCAAGGTGAACATAAAAATCTCTGATTGCAGCCCTTCAACTGCAGCCAAAATAATAATAAATTGATTGCAACAAATTATATTTACAAATTATAATTTACAATGATCTTCTGTTACATGCTTAGGAGCAGCATCTCCCTCCTGGATACTATAGCTGGTCTTGAGCACTTAGACACTTTTGACTTTTTTATCACTTTATTTTTACATAAAGTTCTATATTAAAAAATATCTTAAACATTTCCCATTACAACTGCCTTTTAAATAAGAGTAATGTTTTGTAATTTGAAAAGAGGAGACAATAAAAGCAAAACATCCCTTTCCTAGCTCACACCCTGCTATTACGTAGTGCTTTTTACTGCCCTGCCCATTCCAGCCAAAACTGCAGCTGTCCTTTCAGCAGTAAGTGGTGCATGAAACACTGCTCAGAGCATAAGAAATGTACTGCTGAAGCCATCAGAGCTTCCCAGAGCTACACCAACCCTTTGGGGAGTGTGCACACATTTAAAGACTTCAGGCTGGCTATGCCTGTTGTGGGAGAAACCTAATCTACAGGAAACAGGCACCAGTAATGCTTTTAAACAGTAAGGCATCAGAGCAAGTAACACCATCACATGAAAATACACTGTAAATGCAACAGCATTTCATATCTTGCTGTGGAATAGTCTCAGAGTTTATCCTGGGCACATCCCACCAGGAGAGCCATTGAGACAAACATAACATGTCTCTAGGTGTGACTAATAGATCCTGGACAAGCTATTTCTCTCCCACAATTTCCAATTAATTTGGGTGTAGCACAGCTCTAATCCCCAGAAGTACCCAAAAGTGACCTCAGCAATGCAAACTATCCTTGAGCTCAATGTGCTGGCACCAAACCCCTCTCAATGTCTTTGTCTCAGAAATTCACAATGCATAACTCTGAGGTTTGTATTACAGCACAAACCTTATTTCTGTACATAGGGTAAAGACATTTCACATCTTTATCCCTCTTCATCCCTCCACACCAGATATGCAGAACAGTCAGCACTCTGCATTTGAGAAGGCAGATAAGGACCGCTGCCTTGTTTATATAAACAGTTTTATCATGCTGCTCTTCTTGAGAGCAAGCACTATTTCTCAAACAGAAAATGGTTAATAAATGAACATTTAGTTCATCTTCCTACACCTCCCTAAGTGCTTTTTTATTACAGGTTTTCAAACTTGCTTCCGTGAATCCTGATTGAGCCCTCTCCTTTCATATGCTAAGATCTAAGAGCCCTTTTTTTTGCAAATTGCCAGCCACACAGTGACATCTGGTAATACTGAGTAGCAGCTTTCCTCAGATGTGCTTGTGATGTAGCAGTCAAACTACCAGCTTTCATGTGAGCGAATAACTTTGCCTGCATTTCTGGGAAGTGCATAATGCTTTTTCTTCCTAGCACATGGATAAGGGCCAAAACACAGATTTTCACTAGCTGATTCGGGCTTCCTAGGGCAGACATAACTATCCTGGCTTTCCTCAGCATTTCTCTCTACAGTGCTCAGTAGTCAACCAAGGAGAACTCTTGGTTCTCCATTTGCCACTTTCTGTCAGCATTTAAAGAAACCGATGTGGAAACTTGTAATACAAATATTTAAAGGGGTGTGGAAGATGAGCTCAATTTTTTTGAATGGAAAGTTGTACTTGTGGCCCAAATGAAAAGCTTATTAAACAGCTTAAGGGTGGTCCCATGGTGTAATGGATAGCACTCTGAATCCCAAGGACCTGAGTTCGAGTCTCAGCAGGGACCGTCCCCTGGCAGTTCAAGCCTCCCTGCCATCCCATCCCGTCACATCTCAGATGCTCAGCAGGGTCAGCCCTGGTTAGTACCAGGTGCTGTGACAGTCCCGAGGACTTCACTGTCATTGTCCAAGCTCGCTCAGCCATGGCAGATGGACCTTAGGACTTAAAGAGTGGGGCCAGTTCTGCACACACTGTGCCTCACCTAAAAAATCCACTGTGCAGGCTGGAAGGGCACACCCACGTGGGG
>JAWWLZ010000001.1:79341793-79374141 GCA_035041345.1 Poliocrania exsul | reverse complement strand
GCAGGCTGGAAGGGCACACCCACGTGGGGAGAGCCCTGCCCAAATCTGCGTTCGCCAAGTCTGGCCATACATACATAAATAGCTTAGATAAAAGAAGGAGGAGAACCTAAATGACTTCTCAGATTCAACTGGCCAGATGTTAATGGAGCATGCTATGCTCTGCCTGCACTGTCCACACCTCTTCCTCTTTGCCATAAAATTTCTCAGGCTCTGCAAAAAAAGCTTTAAGCCACTGAGATATGTCTCCCATGTTTTCTCCCCACAAAAAGGGTTGGAAACTCTTGGTCTTACACCCAAAGCCTTGCTGAGGAGCAACTGTATGAGTACTTGTAGCCAGGACCAGGACCTGGATGTCCAGGTGCTGGATCCAGCAATTCTGGAACTTGCTAAACAGGATAGCCTGGTATGTGCTATTGTTACCTCTCCTACCTGAGGCAGCTTTCTGCTCTATTCCTCTTCCCTTCCTGAGTGAGAAGGAGAAGCGCCATGCCTGTCTGCATCCACCAAAGGTCATTTTTCCCCTCCTCAAACCACACGGCCTCCAGTGGGGTATTTCCCTTGTTCCCAGGAATATGGTCAGTCTCCTGGGCTCAGAACAGCTGTAGTGACTGACGGGATTCATGGGTTCAACGGCCCTGCAACAGCACAGGCAGGGCAGAAAACACTGCCCAGAGATGGTACCACTGATCTTAGGATGTTGTGCAATAAACCCATCAGGAATCTGCTCAATTTCATAGCAGAAAGAAACTCTGGCTGAGAAAAATGCAGTAACCTCTTGTATCCTGCAGCTGGCTATTGGTGTCAGCATCAATTCATGTCTTATTAAAAGCATTATCACTATGCACTGGACACTGAGATGTGCTGCTCTCAGGAAATTCAGCACTAAAGAGAAAAATGAGTGAGCTGTGTAAAGAAACAGATCAGACCTGCCAGAATCTATAATCGGGTCAGAAAGATACTGGCCCTTAAGATGTTCTGTAGCAGACAGCCTCCTTCTGACTGCAGTTCAGACAGTTCAGAAGCCTTCAAGCAAGCCAGAAATGCTTTTAAGAATGTGCACAACCTGAGCTTCTTTGAGGCAAATTCTAAAAGTCTCGAGATATTTGAACAAATTAAAAGTACGGAGCCATCTAACAGTTGTTCTGCACAATCCCCCCAGCCTTGCCCTTCTCACAGCACTTTTGCAGAGCATCAGGTTCAACGTGACTCCAGGCCTAAGAGAGCAGGCAGTGGTTTCCTGTAAGAGCATCCAACATGAAGTATGAAGGTTTGAAACACACTCTAGATGAACACACTGATGTTTATGCAGAGCAAGCAGGCTGATCTGCACATTAAGTTGATAAAACCCAGCATCCTTCTCACTAGGGGAACAAAGATTACTGATTTCAGGAGGCTCGTTCTCTGAGACAAGTTCTCACAACACACATGAGAAGCAAAGGTCTTCCAGCAACTTGATGAAGTCCACAACCCTTTCATTCAAAGGCCCTTTTTGCATAGGACATGTCACCCTCTGAGGAACACAGAGCACATTATGTCTCAGAACAAGTGTCCCACCTTCCACCTTCCAACCACCTGCCTGGATATTTAAGAGCTGACATAGAAGAGTCGGATTTAAATGAGTTGGCTTGAATCCTGCCCACACCTGCCTGCAGCTGTGCCACTGGCTCAGCCAGGCCTGTGAGGAGCTGGGCAGCTGAGGCAGAGTCTGGGCAGTGCCCTGCACTGTGGTGTGAACACAGCCAGAGCCTACCTGGGGCCAAAGACAGAGGGAGCAGTGGACACGGAGCTGAGTGACCTTGACTACGCTGCTGAAGAAATTTCACTACCACATTGCCATTAGCTTCTTCTACATGCTGAGGGACTGTTTAATTTTGCCACTCACTGTTTAATTAAACAGTAATCTCTATAGGATAGAGCTTATTGCTTGCGGCTTATCTCGGCATCTGTGGCATTATATAAAAACATCAACACCTCCAAAATAATACCTGTCAGCAAGTCTGCCTGCCCTTCCTAAGGCACTTACTCAAATCTTCCATAACTTTAAAAACAATCACTGTCTACAACTGGGGTATGACAGTATGTACACTCATGCTGTTGGTTGCAAACTGAATGCAGGCCAGGGGAAAGAATGTGACTGTTTTTCTGTTAAGTGAATCAGAGCAGCCAACAGAGAATTCCCAGTGGCTTTACACTAACTGTGGAAGGACATGCAATAGCTGAGCTGACAAAGTCAAATGAGATGCCCAGCTGGGACAAAGTTACCTCAGCAGAATATTTTTAAACAAATTTGTATTGCAAAGTAACTTCACAGCAGATCAGCACGTTAAATCGCAAGGTAACTGCAGTTGAAATGTAATACTAGAGCTTAAACTGAGGTTTACCATTCTGTGAAACCATAGACTTTGGACCCAAGGAAGAGCTGGAAAACAAAAGGCTTACTCAGCTCTGAAAGAAGCTAACTGAATAGGAGAAACAAAGTAAAACCATGGAAAGCCTAAAAGCCTAAATATTGTTTGTTTCTTTTAACATAACTGATCCTTCCTTCCACTTACTATAATGTCACCTTTCCACAGCAGGCTGTTATTGCAGCATCATTTAATTTTTTAAAAACAGGAGGTTGGCATCCAGCTGTAATGCCACCAGCAACCAGAAGGATATAAGGGGTATCTCTATTTCACCATGTGCTCCAGAAGTCAGCACCCAGCAAGCTCACTAGATTAGACTGGTCCGGTGGAAAGCAGAACTTGCCCCTTACTAAGTGTATATATTTGTTTTTCCTCACCACACAGCCTTAACCCCAATTAGTTGGGGATTAACTGCAGCTACTGTTAATCTTATACCATAGTTGGAGAAACAATCAGTATTGTATAACTTTTGAAAGACCCTTCTTTGATTACCTGCAATAAATGCTCCTTAGTGGAATACAATTAACACCAGTAGAAGTCCAATGAAAAGAGAGAGATGTAGAGAGGGTGGCTGTGCAGCACCTGTCTTAGGAGTAACTATATGTCAGGCATCAACCAGAGTCCTATGTGAGGATGTCAGCTCTCAGAGGCAGTATCACATTCTCCTCTTCTCAGAAAATACCTGCTAATATTGGAGCTGTGCAGGATGGGTTTGGATAGCACTGCAAAGTGCTGTGCCCTCATTCAGGAGTCTCACTCATAACATCACAAGAGCTAAACTCACATATTCTGAGACAGTGCTTTGCTTTTGTTTGATCAATTAGTTAAAGTGTCATTAAACTGATTAGCACCAATTAGGTCTGTCTGCTCTGTCTTTCAAATAATTTTCTGTTGTCACTTTTCTAACTGCGAAGGAAAACCTCAGCTCTGAAAATAAATTACAAAAAAATGACTACACAGAATAAGACAATCCAGTTCAGACAGGTCTAATCAGAGCAGAGGGCTTCTGTGTGCTGCTGCTTCTGCTCAGATTGCAGCGGTCAAATGAACTGAGTTAAGAGTGCTGCCAGGGACACAGCTATTTCGCAAAATTGTCATGTTTTGCTGTCATTATTATGTTAAGGATAGGTAATTCTTAAGCCCAGTGTCCTCTTCTAACACTGAAAATTTGTAATGTGCACCTCAGACTCTGAGAGAGTCACAGCTGTGATGGTGCAGAATGGCAAGCTGCTCTGTGCAATCCCCCCAGCCTACACCTATTTTGACAGAAATGGGACCTGGTCCTTCACCACTCCCTCTTTATTACTGACAAGCCTTCCTTGCAACATGTTCTTTAGAAGAGCTGCCATGTAGAAACACTGACATTTGGCAGGAGAAAGCTTCATTCAGGATTATGATCTTATTTGCATATGTCTGTACCTGAGATATCTGAACAACAGAGTTTGTCGAGTAAACATGAACAAAGCACAATTCAGTAAACCCAGTCTGTTAATAACCAACATCTGCAACTTTCACCAATTAAACACTACAGTAGGTCACAGAAAGTTAGCAAGAAGGGAATACAAAAAAGCTCAGCTGCTTGAAATAACACAGATAAATAACAATCAACAATCTTACCACAGAGCAAGTCTCTGCTCAATTTCCTTGAGAAAACCAGTGTGAAATTTGTGCAAAGGTTCGAAGCTGGAGAAAATGAGATTTTTCAGTGTTTCAGGCATGCAGTCCTCTTTACTCACTGCACTCTGAAACCACTACAAAGACAAAAAAAAAAGAAAAATTATTGGTGAATGGAATGCAGCAGATATGATCATTTGCTGTCTTTATGCACCTAACTCAAATACACCTAGCACCAAACCCAACAAGGACCTTATTTAGATGGCACCAGGAATACAACCCAGGCTACCCCTGACACTGCTATGAGTGAACTGGCAAACTGGAGCTCTTACGAGTGGTCAGGCCCTGCTTAGTTGGCAAAAGTAACTCCCTTCCCCTTTGCCATCACTGATCAATACAAATTGAATTTGCAAATCCAGTAGGTGCATGAGAAAGAGCATTGCAATACTTGTAACACTTACAAACAATCCAGTAAAAACAATAAATATGCTCTGCATTGTCTTTGCTGAGTTCTGTCTGAAATCCCTTTGACAGAAGCTGGTACAGTTTGCACCCGAGCCCGGGTTGCAGTGTGCAAAGTGAATAGTTGGAAGAGACTTGTATCAGAAAACAGGAGGACCAGTGCCAAACACTGTAAAGACTGAAATAGGCTCCCCCTCAGTTTTGCTCCATATTCCCTTAATTTCACCCTTATAGACTTGTGGGTGACATAAAGCCATAGGACTAGGCAGCTTGCCAAGGTAGCAACGCCTATTAACTTCAACGTGGTAACACTATTGCCTCCTCACTGCCCTGAGGGGTTCTAGCCATCTATGGTTGACTTACAGCAGTGCCTGGAAGAGTGTTTGGACCATAGAAGGCTGTTAACAGCAGTCTTGCTTGACACTCCATCATCTGGAGCTGAGCCAGACCTGGGATAAAAAGAGATCTCTCCCAAGCCTCCCTCTGCCCTGCTTTATCTCCAGACTGAGTAGGGCTAAAGGTGAAGTACATCTACCAAGCCTCAAAATTCATGCACCACATTTGTTCCTTTTCCAGTGATGCTGGATACTTGTTTGCACTCAGTGACCTCCTGGGCCAGTCTTTGTGGAGCACAGCTGATACAACTGCATGCTAATCATCAGCCCTATCCCTCTTAGTGATCCAGCAAATTCAAATTTGACTACCACAAGAATGAAGGCCAGAGTGGGAAATGCTGTTTAGCTCTGAAGAGCTTAAACTTTCTGTTTCTGCAGCCACTAGTGAAACACTAGATGAAAACAGCTGTTGAGACTGCCTCGATGACCAGCATCCCATAGAAAGAACCTGGCCTCTTCCCTCACTGGCCTCGTTTCCCACAAAACCTGGGTAAATAGCAGTGGGGCCACAGCTACTTTGCTGCCTGTAAAATCCATGCTATATTGGCTATGTTTAAGCTGATGTCAGATGAGCTGTATGTGTCATGCAGACTCCTGTAACATAGAAGAAAGGAGAAAGTGTGTCCCTGGTTCCCAGCTGGTCACAACACTCTCCTCTGCAGCATGTCCTCCTCACCACAACTCTCAGCAAATGCACCTCACTGGGCAAATAAAGAACTGAGAGTTCTTGAGCTGACTGAAATACCATGAGGGGTTTTGGATCCAGTGCCCTTTCAGAGATGACCTATTTCAGGCCCAATCTTGCACCATTGTTCTTGGAAGTGAAACGAGACTATTGGTGTGTACGCAAAGATGGCACATATTTGCCTTGGTGATTTTAACAATTGCACTCTGATCAGATGCTACAGATGAATGACTCATTTAACTTACTGAAAAATCAGAATCATTCAAAGAAGCACTCCACAATATTTCATGTTAAATGGAGGGCATTTAATCTAGTAAAAGACATTTATATGTGCCCCTAAGGAGCTACTTGAGTTTTAAGAGAAGTCATTGGAAACCCACAGGCATTTTTAGTAATTACAACCACAAAGCATGAGAGCAAGAAAATATAACTGAACTGTGTCCCAAGTTTCTAAACCTGATATAGTTTCATAGTGCATGTTACTAACCACAGTGCAAACCTCTACTTTCTGGGTTTTGTGTTATTTCCTCCCTGGAGGAACACTCCTGTGCACTGCAAAGAATACCTCCAGTACAGAATATAAAAGTAGCGTGGAACAGCTAAGATGTTAAACGGAGCAGATGAAATACTACCACTGACTAGAGCTTCACATGTTTCATGAGTAACGCTCAAGTAAACATACCGATGTGATGACTTCAAGGTCCTTCAGGTATGTTCGTTCTGTAGTCGCTACTTCTTTAGCAATGAAGTAAGCTTTCTCAGTTGGGAACCTCTGCAAATTGCAAACACATTAGGTTTTCCTCTGCTTTTATAGAGAAAAAACTGTAGATAATAAATCAAAAAAGCAGTACAAACCAGTGACCCTTGCTTGTGGTTACTATGACTCATGCTTGAATGTTCCTAAGCCCTGAAGCCCTGAAAACAATCCTTCCTTGCAAACACAAGAGAACAAGCACTTTCTATGGGTTTTTGAGAGACTTCTTTTTCTGCCAAGGTGATTTCTACAGCTTTGGGGTGCTGATATTCCTTTCAGTTTATTCCTGCACTGGGGCATATTCTGAAGTTCACAAAGAAATCCTTGCAGGCTAGATGACCATTTGAACCAAATGTAAAATTTGACTAAGTGACAAAAAATGCAGCTGATTATTGTAAGTTTCATAATCAGGATGAAAATCCACAGTAAAAATACTCAGAAAAATTCAAACAGATAGGATTTCCCCAGTGTGACTGGACAGCCTAACAGTGCAAGAGTAGAAGGATTTTAGGCTAAGCTACAGATTGAAAATTTCTTAATTCCAAAGAGCCAAAGGAACCCAGTTTAGCTTCCTCTGTATTGCTCAGGAAGCAAAAATGAATTAAAAAACATCCACAGATCTTTTTCTCTATTTCCTCCCTGAAGACAAATGATGCATTGGATACATTATGAAAGTGAAGATTGTGTGGGCATTTCCTTGTCAGTACACAATCCCATAGGAACCATAAGCAGCTGGTATACACAGCAGTCACTGGCTGCTCTAACCTGCACTGACACAGAGAATCCTAAGTCTATTAGCTGATTCACAGAATCACAGACTATTCTGAGTTGGAAGGACCCACAAGGATCATTGAATCCAATTCTTAAGTCAGTGGCCCACATAGGGGATTGAACCCATGACCTTGGCATTATTATAACCAAGTTTTAACCAACTGAGCTAATCTTGTCTTATTAACTATGCACAGTAGGAAGAGAGATCTTCCTTACACAAATTCCTATTTTCCAGCAAAGCCATCTGAGTTCCAACTTTCCTCCTCTTGAGATGCTCCAAGCTTGGGAATAAAAACAGGCCACAGAAGGACAAAAGCAACCCCATCTCGCACTGCAGCACAGGAGGGACAAGCCAGCAGGCAACCAAAACACCCTGGCTCAGACAAACATTTTATCTTCAGAAAGCAATTTGGGATGTGATGCTCCCTTATGGTTTTGCTGCCATGATTGGTCTGAGCAAGCACTCCCAGCTGAATGCTGCAGGCTGTGGCTCAAAGGGAGCATTTCCTACTCTCACAGTCAGATGTTTCCAGGGGTGCTCCCAGCACAGACAGATTGGAGAGCTTGGTTTGGACACTCCTGCAACAGACTCAACACTGCTCCTTTTCTTTCTGTCACCTGGAAGTTTTCTCTCCAGTAAGACAATAGAGTTGACTGTTCTGTTACAACAAACTACCAAACTCCATTCCTCAAAAACAAGTTAGATTTATATGAGACCGTGTCCAAACAAATTCTTAAGGTTGAAACCAACAGGAATGGCTCAGATTTACTACAACACATCACAGAGAAGAGAGCCAAGGCCATCTTCATATGCCTTACTTTTCTTTTGACCTCTTCCTCATCATCAGTCCTGATGCATGATGGGTCATTCAGCAAAGGGCTGACCAAGGGAGATGACTGCTTGGCATCAGGACTCAGGTTTGGAGATAGAGTCACATTTGCCACTGATGGTCCTCCTTGAGAATTGATGGAAAGCTCTGAAAGGTGAGGGCTGCCAGTCAGAGAACCTGCTAAGAAAAATGATAAAAGAGAAGTCAGTTAGGACAGGCTCTTTCAAGAAAGTATCAAAAGGAGTTGCAATCTTAAATTGCAGCGTGTGAAATTATGCTACAAGACACAGCCATCAGAGCCCTCAAACTAGCCCAAGTGGCCCTGAAGTCAGAGGAACTGCATCCACTTGCATTAACCAAGGGACTGCTTAAGGGTCTCATAGCTGATGGAATGGGCTGAATTACTGCCTCTGTAGGGAAGGAATCAAGGCACACATGGCTGAGCTGCAGTTCTCTACTGTGAGGGTGGTGAGGCAGTAGAACAGGTTGCCAAGAGAAGCCGTGGATGCCCCATCCCTGGAAATGTTCAAGGCCAGGTTGAATGGAGCTCTGAGAAACCTGATATAGTGAAAGGTGTTCCTGCCCATGGCAGAGAGGCTGGAACTAGATGATCTTTAAGGTCCCTTCCAACTCAGGCCATTCTATGATTCTATGACTCGAAACATCAATTCAATATAAAAATTTTCACCACTGTAATCCACTCTATGGAACAGAATAAATACAACACTATGGGAATCACCCTAGGAATGCCATTCTTTCTAGCAAAGTAGAACTTCAGAGACTCAAATCAGTACTTCACAGGGAACTACAGGACATAAATGAAAACAAATTTATCTAGTTGAAGTCTAGAGAAAAACAACTTTCTACAGCTGCTAAGACCAGTCAGATCTAACAAGAAAGGAGAAAACTACTAGTTCCCCAATTTCTACACACAACACAAGTATGTATATTATACCTTGTAGGTCTTTCCATGCTCCTCTGATTGTTTGGGATGGAAATGCTAGCATTACATTTACATAAGAAAAGCAATACTTTTAATGCACAAAGTATGACAATTTCAGATTTTCACAGATATTGTCCCATTTCATTTTGAATTAAAATATTAAAGAATTAGACAATGAATTACACTTCCATGGATTCATATACACTATATTAAATATTACTGAAATCAGTATTTTCTCTTCTGGGAGGCAGCCAGATTACTGACTGCACAATAAAGAAATTTGCCAAAAATGCCCAGTGTTCTCCCAGTTAGCCCCTCCTCCAAATCTCTGAAAATCTAAATCTGTTTTAGAAGAAGGATCTGTCATGTGGAAAAACATTTACAATCTGTACTGTTTTGGCATCATACAATAAAATCGAACCAAAAAAAATGTGACAAGCTCTTGATTACCACATCTAACAGGCTGTCTAAGATTAAATGCAAAACACATACATCGCTGTATATAATTAAGGTCAAATACAATTTATTATCATGTGTTTGTGTCCTCCTTAAATTGTGATAACTAAATGTTCCTGTTGCTAAAAAACACAGCCAAGATGCTCTGGTAAAAGTAATATAATAAAAAATAAATGTAATAAGGCCAATAGTAAAGCCTATTTTTTTCTGGAATAATTCAAGATTTATTGCTAGTACACAAATGTTTTCCAGTTCCAAATCAGTTCATGTTTATAAATCATTCTTTTGAAAAGAGAAGGGAAAAACCAGTACAGTTATCAGTTTACGTAGTCACGACAGTTATGTAGCCTATTATAAATCAAAGTCAAAGCAGTATTTGTCTGAAATAAAAGTCTGTATTATTACAGCTAGCAAGAAAGGCTTTACCAACAGTTTCACACTAAATCAATGTTCAGTAAAGTTTGAGAAAATGCCACAGCTTGTTACACAAATGTCAATTTTATTGACACTAGCACACAACTATATACAGTATTTTCAAAAGAAATGGAATTCATCATTGAGAAATAGTGAAACAGATTAATAGCAAGGTTGTAAGGTTAAAAGTAATTAACTACATTACAAAAGACATAAGAAAAGTGATATCACCTTAAACGTGGAAACAAAGAAATTCTGGCACTATGCCTGTCATACGACAGCAAATAAAAGATTTGCACCTCTGTGAGAAGTTCACAGGCATTGTAGTCTAGGAGTTAAATAGCACCTATCTGTGATAGATAGATATAGATATATTGATACATCTACCTACCTATCTGTAAATCCTAGAACTAACATCCAGTACATCTGATGTACTGGAACTTTTATCAGTACAACTCAAGTATTTCAAACTACAAAATATTGAATACACAAAATACAAAATATTGAATTAGAAAGACCTCCTATCCTATAGTTGGAAGACGTAACTTGGGAAAAGGATTATGGAAAGCATCACAAAAAATGTGCCTGGTGGCTCACAGCATTGCATATACACCCCATTGATTAAAGACTTGCACATCAATACCCCACTGACATTCTCAAAGTCATTTTGCAGCAGGCTTAAATGCTGCATCCTCTCTTTTGGTATCAATGTGGGCATGAGCAGTGACCAAATCAAACCACCACCACCTACAAGAAAGAGCTCAGTTAGGCCCCATCTGCCAGCATGCTGAGCAAGTGAAAATTAAAGCTGGGTGTAAGAAAGTGGCTACATTACGAAAGGGCCTCAAAATGCTCTTATGTTAGTACATTCCGGGGCCTAATTACAACCAACACAGACATAAAGATCAACACATTGGATGTTGCTCTGGTAAAGGTGGGAAACAAAGTTTTTTTTCTGAAAGTCAGTAAGCCATGAAGAAATGAAAATGGAAGGTCTTCCCTCCCTCATTGTCAATCAAACAGGACATGTATCATGCTGATGGGTCATGGCAATGCTTGCGGTGACTTTCTCTTTTTCATGGAGGTAAGGAATAAATAACCTGTATTAACCAAATATTTCATCTGACCTCCTGCCACAGAGGAGTATATTCCTACAGGCTCTACTCATTAACTACAAGCTGCAGAATATAAACAGACACAGAAGGGAGAAGACAAATCTTATTTACAAGGTACTAAAATTCCTCACATTTTACCCTAAAGGATTCATTGATTGACAGGCAATTATTAGGATGTCAGTTGCCAAATATCAAATGTACTGCACATTGGAGGCCTAAAGGGTTTGCAGCTGGTAATGTGGAATTGTCTTTGCTAGTACTTCAAGTTATTTTTATTTAGATTCAGACTTGGGCCATCTTTCAAATATAATGGAGTCAGCTGTATACACACAAACCAAGAGAAAAGTATAAAAGGATATTTATCTAAGGATTGCTTGAGTACATACAAAAAATTTATCCTTTGTGGAGTAGGTAGGAATTAATAAGCATGTGCTTCAATTGTTTTCTAAGCTTGGGTTTAAGAAGAGAAAAAAACACTGGTTGGTGACACTGGCAAATGATGAGAATGCACTTTACCACAGTATGCCAGACTGGCCCATCAATGCCAAAATACCTGGAGTGGTTCTTAGTTCCACTGAGCTGTTTTACTCTCCAGACACTGGAGAAAAGTGCTGCAGTAGGGAAGGTGACAGAAGAAGTAAAACTTGGTTAAAATTTAACTTGAAAAAAAAAAAGCCTATAAATGACAATGGCATTTTACACAGCCACAGGATATGAAACTATGGGTTATCTTCCTAGCTTTACACGTCTCACATTGCTTCCCATCAACATACATGTTCCATGTGCTACATAAAATGAAGCCAGTGGCTAAAATCAAACACTTAATAGCTGTATCTTTGTCAAAACACACATCAGTTGCTTGTTGCAATTGGGTGGTGATCCATCCCACCAGCCATATCTGCTTTACTCCAGGCTCCCATCACACATAGATGTTAACCCATAGGGGCTGGTCCTGAGCTTGGTGTCTAGGGAGTGTTGGGCTGCCTGAGTGATACTGCTTTAAAACATGACTCATATCAAGGTAAAAACAGTTAAAATCAGTATTTTCCAGTTAATGAAAAAGGTCTCTCTCATAGATCAATTCACATCATAGGTAACCTGAACTGCCTGCTGCCTTCTTCTCTGTTGACATGGACAGCATAAGATCATTGGAAATCCTTGGTCAGAGACTTTAACCTAACAAGGGGGAGCATTTTGTGAGGGAGACAAATGGGACTCAATGTATCCTGAAGATACTCCTCCTCTATTCCTTTTCTCTTGAAGCTGCTGAATAACAAACTCTAGGCATTTGGTGTTCTGCATCTGCTTCAAGACAGTTTCCATCCATACACACCCTTTTTTAATAGTGAGAAAGAATACAGCAGTATTAAAGTGCTCCATGGGAATGTTCCTTCTCTGTGGAGTACCAAGAAGCAAAAATGAATCAACTATGGAAACTGAGAGAAAACATCAGCCATTACTGAAGGTGACTGAAATTCTGCTGGAAAACCTTATGGAAAGCTTGAGGTCTCACCAAGTCAACTGTTAAGAGTTATATTTTTCTCAAGGTTATCTTTACTACAAATTAAAACATGTTAAGAGCCAGAAAAGCACCTATCTCAATACCCAGAATGTTGTAGGGCTAATTCTCTCTTGTGCCTGCTCCACAGCCTGCTCTGCAGTCAGCAGAGGCCTGTGGCATCCATATTCCAGTTACTCTGCTTTAACACAAGATCAGTGTTTTCTAAACTCCAGTCTGGCAGATGGAACCCAACTTGTTGCCCCTTTGTTGTTGGCATTACTGAGCATATGAAATCTCTTTAATAAGAAAACATCTGACAAAGATACTGCTGCTGTGGCCACACAGTCTACCATAGTTTTCCATTTTCACACTGATTGCATAGCTCTAACTTGTGTCTGAACATTTTGGTCAGAGAAGGATGCATAGTACAAAATGACATGGGGGACAGATAGCACCAGATGAAGTAGCAGTTTTCATATGCACTTCACCAGTCACTGAAGTACCTTAAATTTGAGAAGAGTTTAATAAGGGTGTCCATCCCTTCTCTCTCCAGCTGTGAACCAGGCACAGTTGTTCTGCTGAAGAGTTATGGGATGGAGATTCTGCTCTGTTCTCACTCAATGCAAGAATAAAATCTCACTGACTTCCACAAAAGTTTGAGAGGAACCAGTTCATCAAGCTGCACTCCTCTTCCCTATTCCATGAACCAAGCTGGATACAGTTTGTTAGTTTGAAAAGTAGCTATACAACAGCCATAAATTCATGCACAGATATCCCTGGATGCAGTACCAAAGAATTTGAGGAGAAATAGGAATTAAAAAAACAACTCAGGAAGAGATCCAGTCTAACTCTGCCTGGCTTGAAGAGGAACTTCAGAGGGAGAAAGGTTCACTTCGACTTCACAGCTTCAAAATGCGTACCCATGGCAGTGAGTGGAATTTGGGAAAATGGTGCACCTTCTCAATGAACCAATTTCTTCATTTTTAGGACAAAGCATCAGTCAGCAATTGGACAGAACAATTAAACCAGTGACAGTTTTACAGCAAAATACCAGTTAGAATGAGTAAAAGCCTTCAGTACACGTGAAATTAAAAATAATAATAAAAAAACTAATTCCATGCATACACAGTTAAATGGCTTGACATGCTTAAAGTCTCATCAAGCTTGGTGTTGGTTTAGTAGCCAGCAACCTCTCCAGTTGGTAAAGGTCCATGCTTTATTGGTATACTGCAGTAGTAGACAGCGGTGAGTGTGAAATCAGACAGTAACTGCTGTTGGCCTACATCAGGGTGTACCCACATCTTAAGAACAAAGAGTGAACATTGCAGTCTGGGAAGAATGCAAGGTCACTGGGCATCAGTCCTTTGTCTAGCCTTGATCTCTCCAGACAGAAATAGAGCAACCTCCAGAAGAATTCCCTGTTGCACCCAGGGTTAGGGTTGCCTTGCTTTTGTTCGTCTTTAAACTGA
Organism: Poliocrania exsul; assembly: GCA_035041345.1. NCBI lineage: Eukaryota > Metazoa > Chordata > Aves > Passeriformes > Thamnophilidae > Poliocrania > Poliocrania exsul. The sequence continues at coordinate 79,360,327 of JAWWLZ010000001.1, read as the reverse complement.
CATGACACAGTGCTACAATATAATTGGAAACCTTCATCCCCTATGTAAGCTTATGACACAGATACTGTCCATTTCAACAAGACATGTCCCCAAGACTGCAGTGATCCTGCTTATGAGCTATGGCAGACAGACTTGATTGCTGGGTGCAGCCTTCATTACGAAATGAAGGGCAATCTGATGTGCTCAATGGAGCCCAAGTGCCCTGGAAAAGAGGCCTTCTTACCCCCTTTCCCTCCACTCTCCTGCTCCTCCACATGGTGTGGTTTCTCAGCTTGAGACTCACAACCTGGTGGGGGTTTTCATTAATTCTGAGGTAAAGAACGCTCCATGAGGCAGGATCACTGTAATAGGAGGTATTAGGTACTCCCAATACAAAATAGGCATTTCTGCAGTAAAAGGACATCGAGACAGTGCTCCAAACAATGCAAGGAACAGAAGATACACCATGCTTTGAGGATAGACAGAACATTGAAAAGGCTTTTTCTCCCAGAGAGGTACATGCTGACAAAACAGTGCATACAATGAAACAAAAAATGTTTCTCTTTAAACTGTATTAAACAAATGACAAAAATGAGAATGAAGTCCCCAGCATTGCCAATTTTAAAAATGAATTTTAACTATTGAGATTTATTTTTTAAAAAATCTACGCATGTGCACACACAGAAATCAGGAAAGGGCTGGATAAGTGAAACACTGCCAAGCTTATGAACCTTTGTTAGTGAGTCCAGGTGAGCTTTTCAGCAGGAAAGGGGAAAAACAAGGATTCAGCTAATCAAGTATTTTTAAGTGCCTCATGGAAAAGCAGCAGACATGAGCTCTAACATTCTCTGAAGTAAACAGAAAGAACTATCCTCTGATCTTGTTGAAAACCATCAAAGCTAAAACCCTGTTCTCTTCTCAAAACAAGATTTTCAGCATTTTAATCTAATTTTAACAAGCTTGAAAACTCTTGAATCAGAAAGCATTCATTTTCCTTCAACCTTCCATGTTCAGTCAGTGACAGCTGTATCATTACTGCCTTTAGAGTTGATTTTTATCAGTAGGAACTGTCGATTTTTACTGTACTCAGGGGCCAAAACTTTACCAAAAAAATCTTCAACAAAAATTACATCTTAAAACTCTAACCATTCTAGAGCAAACTATTTATCATCATGTCATGCAGATTTATGATCCTAAGGTCTTTACTCCCTTTACTGTAGTAAAATCACCATTATTTACACTTGTACTTGTGAGAAGGATGCCTGTGAATACACAGATCAGCCATACACACAGGCTTTCCAGATCTCATAATATTTAAAAGAAAGTGCTTACTGCTTTTAATAACAAACAACATAAACCAAGCTTATTCTACATGCTTTTTATAGAACACAGAATTAGAACAGAAGACAAAATACTCTGAATAGTTCTGCTACATGTCACCCAAAGTAGGTTTTTTATTCACATGATGCCTTTGATTTTTAAGTAGAAATTCTGTATGTTAAAATATCAATGGCACCACACAATCTAACCATAGGGAAAAACACATAAAATGCCTTTGCTCAGGATCCACATATTGAACAATTATTTCCCTTACAAATAAGTAAATAAGATATGCGGCCTTGTCTAGGCATATTTCAGCAACTGTAGAAACTATGGAAACAGAGAGGAAAGATTTTGCTAAAGTCAGTTTCCTAGGATTTAAATTGTCTTCTTTCCTAGAACTTGACAGTACAAGCAAAAATTTTTCCTAATGTACTTTCACACTGAAACCTGAGTCTGCTTCTACCCACATTTGAGGGAAGTAACACATCAGTCTAAGCTTTGGGTCCTCATGATGTTTTAACAATGCATCTGCGACTTACCATCAGAAAACCCAAACCCATCATCAACAAGTAGGAAACACCAACAAGCAGCTGGGTTTCGTTCAAAAGAGCTGTTCTCCTAGCAGCTAACAAAAGAAAGGCCTATATATTAACAAACTGTTCCAGAAGATTCAATTGCCATCATATATTTAGGGTTTCTCTTATTTCATATGGGGAAGAAGTTCAATCTCCTAAACAAAGAGGAAAGATATGCATTAAATTGTACAGAAGCAGCCTTAAGAAACTACCTAGATCAGAGGGAGAGAAGCATTATTGGAAGACTAAAGGGGACTTGGGCTTCCTTCACTTTATTACATGCATGAACAGAGAACCTCTTTCCTTCACAATCACTGCCCTTTCCAGATGGTAACAGCAATGCTGCTGCATGACAGGGATTCTCCAACGGTCCACATTCTTGTGCACAAAGCTAAGTGACACCTGACTCCCTCACAAAAGTGTGGAAGTCAGGACAAACTTGGATTGTTAATTTGTTTTTCATCATTACAAGTTAAATTGCTGCAATTAAAATTTCATTCTAAAGTCACTTCTGACAGCAGTCTAATGGCTCATTAAAACAAATGAGATTAGTTAAACAAATAGGGTATTTGACAGAATTTATAGGTCAGACATCCTTTTTTTTTCTTTTAAAGAACTATTCCAGAAATAGCCACAGTTCATGCTAATTGCATAAATCATACTGATGAGATCTGGATCAATCACTGGTTTTCAATATTCCAAATCAGGTCTGCTTCATCAGTACAATTGATTGACATAATTCTTGCTCTCTGAGTATCCAATAAACCACTGGGGCTTTAAACTCTCAGAAAAAAAGTGGAAAGCACACTATGCCAAAGGGCATTGCAATTAAATAAGGCCAGATATTTTTTGTGTGCTTAAGATGTTTCCTATTCTTCTCTCCTGCTTGTCTTCCTGACCCTGGAGTCTCTCAGAACAAACTTCCAGTAATTATGGAGACTCTTCATGTTTGTGTGTTTATTGTGGGACAGAAGAAGAGAGAATTGAAAACATCTGTTTCTTAGTAAAGAAAAAGAGGATCTATAAACAGCTTTCAGATCTGTCTCACCCATTTTCCATTTGACATTCTCTGGTCACGCCTAAGCACTTGCATGTACAGATAGAGAGGTCAGAGAGGAACTTCTGGCATAAATGCTACTGCTTCAGAATGAATAGAGCTGCTTCAGTTAATAGAAGCTGCACCATAAACATCAGTGCAAGCAAAAACCAATCCTACAAATATTCAGGGGTGAAAATACAGATCCTGAAGCAGTTTGGTCTAATAATACAAGTCCCATTTAGTGCCCTAATTCACAAACCATTGGGTTTTTCCCCCTTTGCTGGGTTCTAATGATTTCATTCAGCATGGTCAATGCTTCTCTGTGGAGAAAATTCTGTCTAGTTTTGCATGCCCTTTAACCATGAAGCAAACTAATAGATTGATATGATTTTTCAAACTATTAACATACAACTCTTTCATTACGTTCATCTGTCTATAACTGATCTCAGCTCTGTATAGCTTACACAATATAAACACATATACAGCAAACCTAAACACTTTCAGTCACATGTTGACATTTTTGCAGGGACTGAAATTTCCAGGGTTTTTTGATACAATTTCTTTTTAGCATGCACTACAGTGGTCAGTGGGATGGTGCCTGTCAGGAAGGCCTCTGACCTATGGGTGATTTGAGACAACAGCAGCACTAGGCATAAATCATCTTAAGAGAACACCCCCTTGCTGCCATGCACAAGAAAATGTTTGCTAGTGGATATGGACTTAAAACCAAAACCAGTGCCATCCAGGCCATTCAAATATCAGTTATTCAAAACTCCATACATACAATATCCTACATAGGTCTTGGCTCCTACATCAACTTGCCACTTTCCATGTTTTCTTCATCTATTTATTCCAAAATTTTATATCCCAGGTCACTGAGGAAAACTAGACTCTAGGAAAGGCTGACTTAAAAGAAAACCCTACCAGAGAAGACTCCAAAAGAACATAGCAAGTTTGAGTTGCTGCTGAGTAGGAGAAAACTTAAAATTGTCTGACATGACCTTTCTACTATCATTGTAGTGAATGATTGAATGTGGACAAGTAGCTAGAATAGCAAAGAATGAATCACAGTTCCTTTTATCCAGAGATTACCTAGATCTGCTCATTATTATGGACAAACCCAAAACTGCTTTTGCAACTAGTCTTCATATTCATTCAACTCCATGGACAGAGTTGATTTAGCAACTCTGTGATAAGACACCTGGGCAACTCAACAAGAGGCTTCCTCCTCATCCTCTGGGAAGACAGGAGATAGATGAGTCAGGACTACTCCATAGAGTAAACATAACTGCCCGACCTTGCTGGGATTCAGGTGCCTCATTTGTAGCAACTGCCTAAGGATATCTGGGCATTTGATGGGTATGGGATTGAAAGATAATTACTGAGAATAAAAAATTTGAGAAGGGTGAACCAAAAGTACCATCAACCACATTCCAGAATCTACTGGAACTGGTGGGAGAATCAAGTCTTCTATGCCTGTAAGTACCTCTGTTAGACAGGTAAGCTTAGATCACTGCTGTTGACCAGAGTAGGCAGAATAATCAATGCTTGCAATGACTAACTAGAACTGACAGGCTCCTCTTACCATGTACCCTTTGTGAGCCAGAATGAGAACTCCTCCAACTTATCTCATTTGTAGACCTGCCCCAAAGGTTTCTGTTCTTTTCTGCAAGGTCCTTCTGATTTGTCCCACAGAAAAGAATTCCCAGATGAATTCTAAGGAGCCTGATCCTATGTGAAAATGTCAGTTTAAAACTGCTTTCTCACTTAACCATTCTTAGCAAAAGCTCAGATATGAACCAAATGTCTGGTGGAAGAATTTGGCCCACAGATTGTTTTTATTTAAATGCTTGTCTACCGAAATTAAATGGAGCTTCAGTGGCAATAGAATACTGTAGAAGTGATTAATCCTAAATGAAATTATTTCCTATGTAATTTACAAACTTTATTTCTTCTAACAGAAAGAATTCCATTTGTGTGAAATAACAACTATTTAAATATTTAAAGATAAAAAAATGCCAGATGACAGAAAACAGTCAGAGAAAAATCCTGATATTGCAGTTTTGAGGATAATATTCAAATAAGAAAAGCTGTTGAGAAACTTCATTACCAACTAGCCTAAGCCCAGCTACCAGCAGGTCTGTTCTTGTAAAGTTATAAATTCAATATCTTTGTAGGCATATGAGAGAAGGAACTGGGCCTGGAAACAGTATCTGAAAGGATGTAAAATCGTAAATGCCACTCATAAAATTTAATCATTCTTCTTAAGTAGCAGAAGTGACTGCAAATTCTTTTGTTGAAAATCCATTACTTGAACTCTAATTTTACTGGCTAACAAAGCAATTAATTTATCTGCCCAGATAGCTATTACTTTGTAATACAACTCCTGGTACTTTTGCTGCACAGGCATTGAAAAAATAAATCAAAAGGAGACTCATGCACCCACTTCTGCTGATGTGGGCTTCAACTACTTATATTTCATCTTATATATTGAGAAGTTCAAGGCAATTATTGAACAGCTATTCTAAACTCAAAACACAAATAATCCTCTTTTAGAATTATATACAAGCAAGCTTTCCCCTAATTATATAAATCTTGCCATTTCTACATTCGTGCTTTAAACTACAGGAATAAACAAGAGCATTCCCTGTCACCAAAATATCAATGCCTAAAGAGTTGCTTTAAGTTATTCCTGTTCAAAAATGAGGTATCTAATCTCTAAGAAAAAACAACACACTAAAGAAGATGAGAGAATGAAAACTTATATTTACACAAAGATATATTTTACTTGCAAAAAAATAAAGTATATAACAACACATGCCTAACTATCGTAGGTATATTTTTAAATATCCTTCACTCAGATTAAACTCTGTTAAAATGTGCATAGACCAAGGCATTAGAAAAATTAAAAAGACTTCTTATTTTATTATTTTTGTAAAAACAATCTTGAAAACTCTATATTGTCTAGATTTACAGTCTCCTGTAACTTATTCACCAGTACTTATATAAATGGATTCATCATTGCTGCACAAATGTACTGCATGACACTGGAAGTGACCTGCAGTTCAGTCAAATCTGTTGTTCATCACCAAAAAATTCTCAGATTTAGTTCCATTCTTCCACAAGAAAAATTACGTAAAAATTAAAATTAAGGCCAGTCACAGAGAGCACATTTTGTCTCCCAGATCTAGTAACTGTAGGACACTTTCCATACAGGAGACCTTTCATCTGGATTTTCTTAATTAACTTGGAGAAAATAAAATCAGATTTTATTAGGATATAGCCTTAATTGTGAATACTTTTAGCTTCCAAAAAGGCAATACACACAGAATTAATCTCTTTGTCCTTCTGCACGTGTGAAAATCTTGATATTCTATGTATAGCACAGAAGACAATCAGCCTGGACCATAGTTAGTCCCATCATTCTCTGTGTCAGGATGAAAAATTTATGAGGTGGCACCACTAAAAAATAGCCTACAACATACTAATTGGATTCTGCACAGATAAAGATTTTTCATGATCAAAGCAAGAAATAAAATTAAACAGCCACCATCTCCAAACTACCCACCAAAAATAACCCACAATAGAACTTTGATGTCTCTATAATAATTGCACTGAAAGAATAAAGGGAAAAAAAATCTCCTGCAATTAATCTTTAAATCACACTGATAAAGGATAGAAAGGATTGACTTGCAAGGAATACTCATACCACTCTTCATTAGAGCTTTTTCAAGCCAAGTTTTTTTCACTTGAATTATGTCTTTCATCGTGTTCTCTTTCTTGCCCAAGTAAGAGTTTGGAGTTTCAAAATCTCCATCACCAAATCAGCCTGTTGAACCCACTGAAGAAAAAGCCAATACTATATTTTTTCTGTATACATGCCTAATTTGTATCCTCAGTTCATCAGTTAAGATTGTAAAATGAGTTATGAAGATGAGTAGACCAAACACATTCTTGCTATGAAAAGATTTTCCAGCATTTTTAAAGATTTCAACAAGTCTTGGTCTTGAATATCAAGCTGCCTGCATTTGGCTGCAAGTTTATTTTTTTTTCTCCTAACTCTGTTGAGGCACTCGCAGTTGCTCTCCTCATATGGGAGAGAAAAAAGATTGTAAGAGATGTACAAAAGAGTAAACTGTACCTACTTAATTTTATTTTTGTTTGTTTTGCCAAAATAACTAGTAAATGTCAAACCTACAACATATACCTAAAATATGACTTCATACAAAGAATAGGTGAGTGTATAAAGTCTTACAAAGGTACCTAAATCAGTAATAATTTTTCTCTCCTCCTGCCTTTCAGTGGAGATGCTTACTGTTAAGTGTCACTGAGACTTATTATTGTGTTCTAACATCCTTTCCTTCTGGCTGTCTGTACAAGGATAACGTTTGAAATAGCCCATGAGCTGAAATTATTATCAGACACTCATCACAAGGCCCAGAAGATGCAACCACTCTAATGAGCAATCACAGTATCCCCTGGACCCTAGCAGCTGAAGACCTGCACACCATCTTCATCACTGAGGCCAACAGACACATCCTCCTCTACCTCCTCATCAAGCTGAAGGCTTCCAAAGGAGTACTTATTTCTAGGCATAGGAGAGGAACTCAGCACAATGGGATTTCCAAACACCAGGGGGTGAGTGAAGGGGTTAACGATTTCCGAGTCCGAATCACTAGATTCTGTCCCACTGCTGGTGGAGCCCTCCATCATCTGGATTGCAGCCATGTGATCCATCACGCCACTGGCACGTAGCGACTGCATGACTGGGCTCTGCTTAGACTGTGCCCCAGCTGGCATACCATTGGCCATCATTTTGCTTTCTGGAGAAGACATCTTAGCCAACCCACCTCCTTTACAATACCTCTCTGATCTATAGTCTGGCCCAGGGGTTGAGGATATCTGGCTTAGGATAAATGGATCTGTAACTGATTTATTGCAGAGATTTTGGGTTTTCTGTGCACGAGGCCGTTGAGAACCTGGGGAATATCTGCAATACCCATGGCAGTTACCAGCATGGTTATCCTCCTCCCCAGTCCTTACCCTGCAGTCATGGCCATTCTCTGAGACATAACCCTGAGAGCCAGTTCTACTTAGGCTCGCGTTAGGGCTTGACCCTTTGCTACTGGGAGGCAATGGAGTGGCCAGTGGGCTACGGCTCCCTGGCCCTCGAAACATTTCATCAACCAGAGAGCTATGCCTTGGCACCCTGGGGCTGCCCCCAGTGTAGAAGGAGAGATTAGCTGCGTTATCATCAAGGTACTCTTCAGAGAGATACTGGGAAGACTTTAGAGAAGCTGAGGAATCCCTATATCTAGTTCTATTGCGATTTTCATCTCTGTAGTGAATATAGGCACCACCACTGGTCAAATCACCCTCATAATTGTCATTTGTTTGGGAATATGACCGGGTTATTTGTCCTCTGAGGAGATCATACTCGCTATCTACATCACTGCAGTCAATGAAAGGAATGGAGGTGCTGCTGCCATGAGCAGCCCTGGAAGCTGGACCTGTGCTTGGTTGCTGTGATTGAGGTCTGTTCTGCTGCATCTTGTCCTTAGCAGGTTCCTCTTCTTCCTCCACTGTTGACACCACTGCTCCATCCACCTTTCTGCTTTCCTTTGGACTCTTCTTCAAGGAAGGGCTCTTGTGCTGTCCAGTGTCTTCTGTTGAGGCTTTCAACTCCTTTCCTTGCCGGCAACTCTGCACTGCTACAGCATCATTGCCGTCTCCATAGGCTTTAGCACTCTGGAAAGATAATAAAGGGAAGGCAAGAGGGAGACAAAGGGGAAGGAAGGGGTGGGAGGGGAGAGGTTTGGGAGGGATGGGAGCCAGAGGGAAAAGGCTACATGTAATTACATACCAGAATTTTGCACTGCATCTACAGCAACATAGGCATCTCTTGAAAACAGAAGAGGTAACCCAAGCTTCAAAATTAATTAGAATTAAAAAAAAAAAAAGAGGTTTCTGATCTTGAAGAATAGAAAAAATACATAAGCTAAGCAAGGGAAGAGAAGGCAGACAGAATGCAGTGATAATGTAAAATGGCGTATTTCAGGTGTTTCGATGCCCTCCCTAACACAGCCATCAACATTCTAAGAACACCAGCCTGTTCACACTACTCTGAGAAGCTGGAGGGAAATATAAAAACATAAGAAAAATTCTACACAGCCTACTTAGATGCACTAAAAAGTCATATGTGGGCTTTTGAGCACACTACATTGGCTCCCTGGAGAATACCTGCCACTAGTTCATAGGCTGACTTTTCTGCACACAAAAATATATTGCACCTGCCCAGCAGCCATTTCCATCTACCTGAGCTTGTCTTAACAATATAAAAATGCTACAAGATATTTGAAATGGGCTGCATTTATAACAGAATTCTCTGAAGTCCCTAGACTTGCAGAATGAATAGAGCCCATGAATATCAAAAGGAAGCAATGCATGGAAGGTGAAGGCTCATGTAGCATTCTTAAATACATTAACCTAGAAGCTTGCTCCTGCCATTTATGCTCTACCTTATAAGGTTATGGGATCAAAGGTTCACCTCCACAAACACAGATGAACACTGAGAAAACACTGGCAAATGGAGAAAATGTAATAACCTAGTCAGGAAAATGGAGCTTCCTGACCTGGCTCCTCTGGAGGCTTTCCCAGCAGAGCCATCAGCCCATGTGTTGGGTGCATTTGGCATGCCAGCAACTGGAGAGACCAGAGCATGTGCATATTAGCTAGGTGGGTATGTCAATGTGTAATTGTCAGGGAATTCTAAACTGGACTAGTCAGTGAGTAGCATAATAGAGTTGGGAGCCCAGTACTGAAGCAGCCATAAGTCAGGACAGACACTGGAAAGAGTGTAAGGCCTGAGGGTCAGCTCCTGGCAACACTCCAAATCTCTACCAGATATTGGAGCAAGATCTTTGCATGTGTGTGTCTCTCTGCAAGAGGTAATAACCAGGAATCAGAGGACCCAAGTATCACTTACTGGATAGATTAAGATAAATTACTGGAGGAACCCAAGGCATGTGTGTGAATGTGTGTGTGTCTGTAGATCTGAGTACCAGGAACAGGAGTGGGGCTGTGAGCCTTCACTGCTCCTATATGCAGGTACCAGCCACTGGGAGAACTGGAGATCCAGAGACCTGCTACTGGATAGATTGGCTTAAGATGTGGCAGAAGGGAACCATATCACATATATGTATACATATTTTCCACTAATGCACTTTCATCCAGATAAGCTGAAGAGCGGAACAGAGTGAGGCCACTAGTACTGTTTGTGCTTGTGGGAATGCTGTTCTCTGTGTTTACTGGTGTGGCTGACTGTGTGGATATGTGTATATATAATGTATGTGGGCATACATGCAGGTGCCTATAGTGGGTACATGCTCACCCTTACTTCTAGATGGACCTGGGAACCCGTAGCTGCTGCAGCCTCACCACTGTTGGCTTATTGGATTTGCAAACTCCTAACACATCACAGGTATTAACATAAGATAAATACATAATAGCCAAGAAGTCAAGAGCTGTATTTTTTTCTCAGGAAACAATTGTTCTCCTCCCTGATTACTACAACCTAACACCTTGAAATGGGCAGTCAAGACCTTGCAGTGAAGGGAAATAATTACATTTTCCCTAGAACAAAAAGATAGCTACAACCTAGGACCCTGGCAGTAACAGTATGGATTGCAATTTTTCAGATGGTCATTATCATAGCTCAGACAAATCCACTATTTACATTTGTCTGCTTGTGTGTAAGCAATCCTGTTTCACTATGCAGAACCCAAAGCTTATGACACCCAGGGCTCCTCAGCTCCCAGTTAAATAGTAAGTGCGCAGAAAACTATGCCTTTAGGGTTTCAAAACAGCAATCAGTGGAGGGTAATCTAACAAGAAATGCTTAAAAGGAAGGATCCAAGGTTTCATCAACATCACTGACTTGTTTTGGCACCTCTGTATGCTGTTCTGAAGGCTGTGCAGTCAGACTCCTGATGGAATGAATCTTGCTGTGTTTCCTGGAGATAAAAGGAAAATCACATAAGGAGCTATTTTAGGGTTTTTTCTACAAAGAGGAATCAAGAGACATGCCTCTTAAAACAAAACCTTTGAAAACAGCTTTCATAAAAGTTTGCTCCAAATCAGATTAACATTCCTCCTTTATCCGAAATTTAAATGTGCTATGCCTTGCGAACATACCATTGTATGAAAAGGGAGAGGCACTGAAGCAAAAATGGTCTTTCATGTACACATGAATCATAAGCAATGAACTGTTGCCATGGTCTTTGTGGCATTTTGGCCAATACTTTCAGCACACACCATGAGAAAGATGAGTTTAGACAGAACTGGCTCTAGCAAGGTGGAAGAGTTTCAGTTTCCCTGGAGATCTCTTCCTTGAGGTTGCCTATACTTTTTCCTGTTAAGTTTCAGTTTTACTCTGAGCTGAGTATGGCTATTCACATAGATTAACCACACCAAATCAAACTGGGAGAAAGTTAACTGCAATGGTAGGACACTCATTGCTGAAAAACAGATTGCAAACTATTGATTTTAAGTGAGCTATAGGTTATGAAACTTCTGCCAAAACATTCAGGACCACAGAGATGCTATACATGTGATAAACCGTCAAACTAGCAAAGAAGAAATGTTTTAGTTGGATTGTTGCCAAGATCTGAAAATATAACTATCTGGAAATCATGACTTTTCTTTGATTAAAACATATTAGGGTAGTTCATTTATTTCCTCTCACCTTTCAAACTGCACTTTCTTGTGCCCTCCTTCCTTAACATAGTCAAGAACTTGCTTCTGAGTCCGACCACTGGAAGAAAACCATAGTTAAAATATTTAATACCATATATACAAGCAAGCCATAATAAACACGTATATGGCCTGCACATGAAGTCACAGCAACCAGAAAAGTATTTGTCACAATCTGCAGAAACCAATGTTAAGATCATAAGAAAAGGGACCTGGTCAGATATGCACAGATTTTTACCATTTTGTGTGTTACTTGCGTCTTTTTTTGCTATGGAGCTAGTTGTTGATGTCATTTCAGAACTGCCTCAATTCAGCTGTGTGCCTTCTGTAGGATACTACATTATTGGGAAGTCACCACAATGGAAATGGAAACAAGGGTTACGTTTTCCTTTCATGAAAAAAAATATTCTTGAATTCTTTTTAGTCCAATACCAACCATATCTGGTATCAGTAAACCCTGGAACCAAGATGAAAACCCCTGAAATGCATTTCATTGCTCAATTGCTAGTATAAAACACACCGTTTGTACAGAGATTTGGGCTGGAAATCCCTTTCTGTCCTTCTGCTAAAGGGTATGAAGAAGTAGTGAGAAATCCCAGCACCATCTATTGTGCAGTTATAAAGTCCAAAGCACCGGAAATCTGCATCTCAAGAGTGCCAAATCCTTCCAATTCATTAGAGGCTTTCAAGGCCTGGAAAAAGTTACTGAATGTAGTAGCACAGATCACAGTGAGTGGAGGATGTAGGTAAAATCTGCTTTCCAACCAGGGGTTAAGCTGAATGCACCTACAGTGAATTTTCCCTTTACTCAGGCAGAAAGGTAACAAGTAACAGCTTGTTTACATAACGTCTTTCCATCTTAATTAATTGATACAGGCAGCAAACAAAGTGAGAAGAGAGTTATGACTAAATATGCTATGTTCTTGTGCAAGGCACCAAGAGTGCACCATTTATCTCAGTAGAGAGTGTTTCCGGTTGTTCAGCTTATATCAGCTTTACAAACAAAATAAACTGTATGAATAAAAGAATTTCCCCCCTGGCATACACAATACAACATCTACAATGATGCTTCTGCCAGTGTAAGGAAAAAACCCAAATCAACAACCCAACTACTGAAAACTTCTGTACAAATACAAATCTCTACTCTGATACATAGGAAAGATCTCATCCTAGAAGCAGAGGATTCAAAGAGTGCCAAAGAGTGCCAAAAAATTGCTAGCTAGTGTTGCTTAGGACACAGGTGAATTTTCTTATGTCAAACCAGCTGGAACATACATACTTTATACTTTACCTCCAGAAAGCTACTTTGCAACAGCTACTACAAAATTAATGCAGAGTTTTCCTCAACAGTGTTCTTTGTACTGTTCTGGCTGAGATGATGTAATGGAAAACACAAAGGAGCAAACTACAGTGTTAGAAAGGGGAGCTGAAAATAACAGGTTTCATCCTAGACCATTATGGATGTGATTTTGAAATGGAGAGGCAACAAATGTGGAAAGTAGAATGCAGGTCTTACCTGAACCTAAATGAAGAACCTCTAGAAAAAAGAACAGGTTTAGGCTTTGGTTTAGGTTCTTCAAAAAGCCTGAAAAAGGCATGATGCTCCACACAGATCTTCCAGAAAGACTTGCAAAAATCTCGACTGGCCATAAGGAATTCTAGGGTGTCCTGGAATGAACTCTGAAAATTGGGATAGCATTTGCAGTGTAAGCAGGCAAGCAACATACATTAGAGAAATGCACTGACAAATCAGGTGCTATGCTACCAAAAAAAAGCAAAGCTTTTCTTTTTTCCAGCTTATTGGCTTCAAGCTAAACTGGCCTTATCTTTCTAACTTTGAGACGTCAATGATTGGCCTGTCAGTATCAAAGCTATTGCTCAAACTTCCTTTCACTGGCAAATATGACAGAGATAGAGAAATGGTTTGAATATTAAACAGAAAATGTTGTTTACATTCTGTAACTTAAGAATTGATGATACAGTACAAGAGTCAGAGCCAGAAGATGACTCTAAGACATTCTATTATGATCAATTCACTTCATGTTTCCTGCTCACCTGAGATGAGACCAGGTTGATGTGCACAGTACCAACAGTGAACATAAGCAATTAATTAAAAATCAATTAAAAACATATATTCATGACATGATAAAAACTATGCATGATCTGTGAGCAGAAGTTTAACAAATAACCTTTTGTCAACTTCAGGAATTCCTGACAAGGACTTACATTCACATCAGGCCGCAGTTTGATAAGAAAACGTTTCCTCTTGAAGCTCAACTTTCGAACCTTAGCCCAGTTGAAGGCATTGATCTTGGTGTGACCCTACAGAGAACAAAGCCAGCAGAGTTCAATCATTTTAGATCTGAATGAAGAAATCTAAGCCACTAAAGAAAGCTTGTCATGAATTAATCATCTATTCACTTTACTTGGAACAATGATATTTCTTCTCATTCATCCTCTGATAATGCAACTGATGTTGCAACTGAAGGCAGGCACTAAGGGTCAAACTCTTCCATATAGGACTGGGTGTACTGAGTTTTTGAGAAAATACCCAACCCAGTATCACTGCACAAGACAGAGTGGACTAGTGTTTGCCCAGGTGATGCTCTCTTGTGCCACTATGCAGACTCCGGTTTTCAGTGGACTAAATCACCTTCCCAAGGTGCCTCACTCTCTTTCCACCAGCTACAGATAATGCAGGGAATCCAGGCACATGGATGAGGCAATTTCCTCTCTTTGTTTGTCTACAGGGCAAAATAATTATCCCTTTAAATACTACTTAACTGTGGAAAAGAAAAAGAAACTGCAAGTTTTGCATTGGACGTAAAAAACAGCGCAAGTATTTTGACCTTCGATAGGGAGCACTAGAAGCAAAAGCAATCTAAACAAATTACTTGTCTCTGAAGAATCACAAAATGCTTTTCTGAAAAAAAACAACCATAAGAAAACAGCAAGAACCACTACCATAAGAAAACAGCAAGAAAGAAATTATCTTCGTAATACTCCAACTCCCAGCCACTGTATCATTAACCCCTACGCTCCAGAAGTTTCATTCTTAATCCATGTTAGCAGGTAGTGGAGGTATTATTTTAAAATATTCATTACAGCAGTTTGTTCAGTAAAGACTCCAATACAAACATGCCTACAGCACAGCACAGAAGTTTCAGAGAGCTACTACAGGATTGCTAAATGCAGAAACCCACGCTGATACAGGCGCCATCACCAGACGGCTGTAGGAGTAATGACAGTGTAATGATCTCTGCTAAGTCAACCAGCTGTCTAAGAATGACATAATTAATCTCCTTAGAATAATCAGCAGCACTGACACTGATTTCTAAATAAATGACAGGCTTTAAAATAAGTCTGACTACAGCTTATGCCATTTGTGAGCGAACTTTTATTTTCATTGAGGTCATTCCAATCAGATCCTCATATTTCAATTTTTATCAGTTATATCCAAAGTAAAAAAGATGAACTTAAGGCTCTTGACCTACAAAGTGGTTGAAGGAAGCCCTAAGCCTACTGACAGATGCCTATTGCTTGGCAGACTCCAGCAGGTCAGACTGACTTCCTTTTCAGCATTCAGTCAAGGAGCTTGATCTAGTAAAATTTCCAAGCTTTTCAAAAACTTTAAAAACAAAACAAAACAGTTTTGAAAGTCACAAACAGATTAGGTCAAGAAGAGATGCTTGACTTTTAGAGTTTGATAAATCAAGCCTTGGGCTTTCAACTCACAGCTTCATGGAAGGATCCCAGCTGTCTGCCGAGACTCAGTGAGGTCCATGTTGTTCTGTTTTGGATACATACTTTCACCTTGTAAAACTAATCTTAATTTATAGGACTTAGAAATTCATTAGTTCAGCTGATGAGAACACTGTGGAAAAGAAGGGAAGGGCCTGAACCTAAACTTACTCGAGTTATGTGAATTTCTAACAACATCATAGTGTCGCCATGCTTCAGTTTTGGGGTTTTACTAGCAACCCAACCAGTTATCAGGGATTTTTTTTTTATTTTGCTACCCTTTTTTTGTGTCTTTGGGTGGTTGTTTTTGTTTTTTTTTAATTTTGATCTCAGATCATTCAAGTCAAACATTTCTGGGTTTGTTTGTTGCTGTTACTTTTCTTTATGAAACTCTGAAAGCACTTGATAAGGTTGGAAACACTGGTGTTTTAATTATAGTCAAACAGTTAAAATGAATTGTCTTTATTGACAATATATAAAGGGACGTTTTAAAGAACAGTTTACTTACTGTTTTTAACCCAGAGTGAGGTAAGCAGCATGCATCTGAAGTGGATGGAGTTTACACCAGCTGACTACCTGTACCTTCACAATTGTAAAAGCCCAATTTGTTACTTATCTAACGGAAACTGCAGAGCAAGAGCATTTGATAAATTTACTGGTGTTACTCCATGAGCATTTACTAGGCTTTCCTAGGGTAGGAAAGGAAAGAAATAGAAGAAAAATACTTTGTATCATTAAGGGAAAGAAGGAAATTCATGGATTCAGCAAAGGTACAATGGTCAAGGCTGGTGAAGGAAACTGTAAAAACTCTGGCAAAGTAATGCTACAGAAAGCTTATGTTCATTACCTTCATCTGTTTCCATGTACTCCAGTTGTCTGTTGTGTTACTTGTCTATGATTTATACCATTTAGTATGCACTATGCCTGCGAGACCTACCTGCTCCTATACAGGCGAGGTGTAGGAGCATGACCAACTTGCAAATGGTGAGCTATGGATCAGTCTGCATCTTGAACAGCACGTTGTGGATGCAGATGGAGTTCTACCCTGTGCATGCAAATAAGGTAAAAATCCCTAGAAGCAAAGGACCTAATGCGGCTACAACAGCTTTAAGGTCATTGTTAGAAAAAATCTGGAAGTTTCTAATTTTTCCCAACCAGATACTTCTAGACATGGCTGAGGTTCTGAATTCTTACTGCTGTCAGAAATCTCTCTGCTTTATGAAGTACAAAATCATGTCCTGAGCAGCTCTAACCTGAAACACCAGAATGCCTGTGTTGGCAACAGCCAGGTTGATTTTTGTTCCTTCCCTGTCCTTGGCTGGATGCAAGCGTATTCCATACATTTCCAGCCGACGGGCAATCTCCAAAAGCTGGAAGTCAGACTCTGCTGGTGTCTGTCCCCTTGAGAAAGAAAACAGAGAAGACATACAAATTTTTCACACCTTTTAATAGAGATCAAAAGGTCCTTCAGAGAACAAAGAGAGATTTGATCAAAGAGATTGAAAACTGTCAGAAGAATAATATCTGTATGGTTTTATTATGTCCCCAGTCTTGTATCAGATAGAATAACAACTTAATCTAAACCAGTACCAAGACTATACAGATTTTACAGTTATAAATTTTGATTGCTCTAATTCTGAGACACTTGATACAGCTAGATTTTTGAACCATTAACTTTAACAGAATTTACTGCCTCCATTTGTATTTTCCATTGGAAAGCATGCTGTATTTCTAAAAAAGAAAAAAAATGATGAATGGAAGCGTGTAAGGATGTTGTTAACTGTAAAAGGGAACGCAATACCAAAATAAAGTAAAAGAGAGACATGAAAACCTTACTATAAATGTTGGGAAGCCATAAGCACCACATTAATTGTGATGAAAGTATGAAAAACTGATTATTACTGCTATAGAAATTACTACCACTTACCTATAATTCAATCTAGCTCAAAAATGAAACCGTCCAAGTCTTGAAGTGTTCTTGACAGAGAAAAGATACCCTTGTATCCCTTGTTTGTAATTCTGTTAACCATCTTCTTACTGCTTAGCATCTTAGGATACCAATTTGCATCATCATCTCGAATTCTATTCCCCCAAATCCCTAATTCTTCAAGTACTGGGTGCTTTTCCTAAAAACCATCATCAAACCCCTTCTTTACCATCTCAAAATACAGCATGGAAAGGTGAAAAGGCAACGTTCAATGTCCTTGAAACCAAAAGACTGCTGTCAGAAATGCCTGACTAATCAGTCATGATTTGCAATCATACCGGCACAAAATCAGCAGTGAAGCATTTTGTATGAAATAGACTGTAAAATAACAGCATGCTTGAATGAATATCAAGTCAATTGCACTTTAAACATCTTGTTATGATGATGGGAGAAGGGCAGGAGTAACCTTCAGAAAGTTCATAGGCTTTAACAGTTTTTCAGAAGCAACCTTTGAGAAACTCCAAAACCCAAATCTCTTCTGTACTTATGATCTAGCATATACTTACAGTTAAAACTATTCTACAGGAAAAGAAAGCCAACAACAAGAACAAAAAAGTCTTACATGTGGTTACGGTGAAATTCCACGATTTTGTCTTCTAGTGCTTCTTGATGAGGTATATACTTGTTCTTCGCTAAGTATTCGCGATCTATGGTTTCATCAAAATCCCCAATCTCAGCTATGGAGAATTTTAAGAAAAGACTATTAAAACACTATATTAAATGTGAATAATCTGGTCCATTGAGAAGTTCTAGACAGCTGGGAAGAGGGCAGAGAGGCAAACCGTTTCCTGCATGGCGTGTCATGGTTTAACAATTCAGATTCCCTCTACATTATCTACCAGACATGACTTCCCTGTTCCTCTGTCTTAGTATATGGTACATGAGAAGAAGCCCAAGGATTCATAGAATCATAGAATCGATTGTGTTGGAATAGACCTCCGAGATCATCAAGTCCAACCCTTGGTCCAACTCCAGTCCATTTACCAGATCATGACACTCAGCGCCACGTCCACTGTCAGTTTAAAAACCTCCAGGGATGGGGAATCCACCACCTCTCTGGGGAGGCCATTCCAATGCCTGATTACTCTCTCTGGAAAGAATTTTTTTCTGATCTCCAACTTAAATTTCCCCTGGCAGAG
>JAWWLZ010000001.1:79309213-79332938 GCA_035041345.1 Poliocrania exsul | reverse complement strand
ACCCTATCCCAACTATTCCCTCCTCTTTGTCTCTAATAGTTCCAGGTTCTGCAGCAATGTCCCACACAGTTGCAATACACCTGCTAGCTCCTTCCCAGTAATAACATCTTTGTGTTCTTTTTCTTCTATCCCAATTACTGCTACCTGTCAGCAATGCATGCTTCCTTTAATCCTTCTTTTACTGTACTCTTTTTTTTCTATACAAAATTGTTCCCTCCACTGTCATCAGTGCCTCTTCTAGTGACTGACTAAACCTCAGCCTCCTAAGGCAGCAGCCCCATCATATGTTCATGTGACATAACTTCACATCACATAGAGTACATCTTTTAAGGACAGACTGGAAATAAAAAAACAATTCAAACAAAATTCAGTGGAGAAAGTTGAGGAGCTAAAGATTGCAACTGACAGAGTCCTAATTTATTCAAGTACTCTCAGGCTAAGGAAAAAATGTCAACAAGGAAGTACTTACTTCTAATCTGTTTCATAACAGGCTTCAAAAGATCAAGCCACACCTGAAAACAAAAGAAGGTGGTGTTATAATCTCTGAACAAACTACCAGAGGAGCATTTTTAATAGCAACATTTAGATTATCAGTTACTTATTTAATTTTTCCAGTGTGGTCATCATGCTTTCCTTAATAATACATAGTGGGTTTTCTCTATAAAACTCTGGAATGTGCTCAGGAAACAGCACTGTTAATTGGCACAGCTTTTGCAGTAGTACACATTCAGAGTACTGGGAAATAGTGAGGAAATCTACCCCTTACTTGTCTTAGGCACCAACAATCACAGCAGGAACCATTAATTTTGTGGAAAGAAAAACAGAAATGAAGAGTTTAGAAAAAGGCAGTCCTTTACTGTCATTGTGGTCCCACCCTAGTTAATCTTGAGAAAGGTAAGTGGAAGGGGCTGGTGCTTGCCTTTGAGCTGGGAATGCTGAGCAAATGGAGAAGTGAGAAGATGGCAGTCTCCTGGTTCTGGGGACACAATAGGAGTCCCACTGTGAGGTCTGGGCATAAATGTGGAGCTCCCTTGCTTGGCTCCATGGAGATAAAGGAGCCTCCCTCTCACTACCTGTGAGAGGAATGTCTTCTCATGTCACAGGTATGAAGTGGACAACAGCACAAGGTGTGGGTGAGAGAAAGCTTACTTTTGAGTTGTGAAACATCTTCTCCTTTTTTTATAGACCTGGGAAGCTCAGGCCCAAACTTCCTTAACTGGGGACAGTGTAACATCTGCATATAGTTCATTTTCTTCTCTTTTTTAACAGTCCATTTTCCAGGACAGTGTGTGGGTCTTTCATTTGACTTTCAAAAGGGAAGAAGAAGGCAGAAATAGAGCTTTCAGAGCCTAAATCCCCATCCTGCAGTCTTGAGTCAGAAAGGCCTGAACAAAACATTACAGAAAGCAGAAGGTAAAAGCCAGATGATTCACAGGGTCTGGAGAAGTGCAACAGCTCACAGTCCTTGGCCAGTACCTATGCCCAAGATTTCTACTTTGTTATCTCACTAAATTGCACAGAGCCTCCCTTGCAGATGTCTGGAATTTGTAGAAGAACACCCTACAACCATCACAAAGGTTAAAGCCATTAAAAAACATATTAACTGAGTCTTCCTCTAGAAAAAGAGTATGTATTCAAATGATTACTTCTTTGGCCTTTAATAATTTTACACTATGCAGAGACTGAAATGTACTCAAAATATCCATTTTCTAAAATGACTTGAGAAGTGAGACAGGAACAGGTCTGTATCACTGCTGTAACTGCTCCAATGCTTTGTGACATTTTTATCATTACTAATACAAGTGCTTGAATTCTTCTTACATTTTTCAGTCTAGGAAAGTATTTTTCTTTTTTTTTCAGAGGCTAAAGAAACTTGGTTATCCAAGAATAGGAACACACTGTTTAATCACATGTTAATCTGGTTCTGAATCACTCTGAGAGTTCAATAACTTAAAACTGTTTTGTTTCAGAAAGTTTGCATGTACCTAATCTGCAACCAAGGGCAGGAACTTTGCCAAGTTTGGTGGGAGGGGAAAAAGGACATCTCACATTTGAAATAGCCAATTTACAAGATATTGGAAGTAATGTATTTTACATCATACACACATACACACACAAAAAAAATCTCTTCTCCCCAGAAGGAGTTTATGATACAACATGAGCACACAAGTACATCATTCCTTTCTTTACTTTCCCAATCATCCTAAAAGTAAGTTATAATATCCTTGGACAGACTGCTGGGTACTACAAAGGCACGTATTGAATGCATGTAGGGAAAAATGTGGGGCAAAACAGAAATGTTACCACTATCACCAAACCCAAACAATCAAAACTTGTGCATCATGCAACTCCCACACTGTATCTAAACACTGTGAATCTGAGACTGGTTTATAAACTGGAAATGAAAAACGATGTGAGGACTCAATTAAGATTTATGTTTTCAATTTTCTCCAGAACTACAAAGGCTAGATTATTTATTTGTTAAATAAAGGCTGGCATTCCACGATGGTGACCAGATTTCAGCAGCTGGAGAATTGGGGCAGATATCAAGTGTGATGAAACTCTGTGGAACTCCAGGCTTGGCAACAGTGCCTTGTTCCTCCTTGTCCCAGCAGGAAGTGCAACCCTCAGACCCTCCACATTCATCGCAGATCTTGTCTGCTACAATCATGGCATGCTTGAGTGTGTACAGCTGCCAGGCATCTTGACATACAACTGCCAGTATGTCAGATATGAAGTCTGGAGCCTTGCATGTTGAAATAAACACAGCTGAACTGTGACTATATGACTTCACGTACATATGATTACATTCAAACAAATGCACTCTAAATATTTATTTTTTTCCTTTTTATTGCACTCTGCATTGGTAAGGCAACTCATTCAGTTCAGATGATACGAATGCAAAATAAGCATGTGTGGTTTATTTCTTAGGCACACTATTAACCACAATTTTTTTTTATTTGCACAATTCTTGAGTTCCACATTATGGCCATTATGGATCCCAGAAAATTTTAAGTCCCACAGGAACATTCACCTCAGCTGCATCATATAAACTGGTTACAATAATTTAAGTGTAAATAATACTCTCAGAGGGCTGCTCCACATTGAAACAACAATCCATAATCAAATCTTCTGGTTCAGAGTTTCTGTGAGTTGCTTTCAGGTGACTGAAGGCATTAGTTCCACTGAATCTCACCATTCTTTGAGCATAGCTGACAAGATACGGGTGAGGTTTGTTATACCTTCTCATTTTTCAGGAACAAAGACTGGAACAAACCAGCAAGGATGGGTGTTGCAGATATTTGGCTAGTATTTCCTTTTGCAAGAATAGAGACCAGGTCAGTTCCCATGCTCAGTGCATGGAGCCATTTTCCTTCAAGTCAAATTGGCAATAGCCTTACGGGGTTTTCTCCACCTTCCTCTTCATCAGAAACCTGTCTCTCCCATTGTGATTGTCTGGACATATTTCCAGCCAGTCAGTTCCTGCCACTGCAAGGGCCTCAGGCAGTGGCAGCATCTCAATCTCTTCTGTGTTCTGCCTAAAGCAAATAAACCTTTCTGCTTTCACAAGACTGAAAACTGTTAGTTTACTTGAGATCTCTGAGCAAAACCCAGAGGGCCATCTATTTAAACTTAATGACCTGTGAATGAGAGAAGGTTGAACAAATAACCTCTATTTTCTAGAAAACTAAAAAGCAATTATACACAAAAGATGTTAGAATTTGTTTCAGTTCTACATACAGGAATGTCAGTGTGTCATTTCTAACATGACTACACGGACCCTCTGCTGTAACAGTCTTGTACAGTGGCACTGTTTTGAGGAGTTATGTTAAGCTCTCAAGCTACCTAAAACATTAGCCAAGGGTATCTGTCAGAGTACTAAACTTTCTAGTAAACTGTTTCATATAATTCCAGGAGCAAACTGTGAAGCAGATCACTTCCAAAAACTAACATCCATTTTTTAAATTTTCCTGTTTCATTATACTTAACCTATAACACCATGACCATGTCTATGCCTGTACTAAGCCATGACAGACAAGAGATTGCTACTGTTTATTTCATTAAGAAATATTGTTCCTTATGCATATTTTAGCTAGATGGACAGAAACCAGATTTTTTTCCCCCTAATTGCCCAAACTCATCTCCTTTATGTGAGCCAGGCTACAGGTGCCAAATTCACCCATTAGGCATGAAATTCACTCTATATCAGGATATACTGGTAAAGCATTCCAGATAACTGGCACACATGCCAGTAGGTCACACAGTAAGATTAAAGTGAACCAAACTTCGAAAAGAAAGTCATTAAAGCCTAAGAAGTCATTAGCCTTTGGCTTTCTCTGCTACATGATATTGGTGCAGTGCCTGAATGTTGCCAGCAAGCTGATGTCAGAGTGCAGTGACAGGACCAAGACACCTGCCTGTGCCACACAGCTCCCAGACAGGACTTACCATCAATTGATTTGGGCATTTGGATTTGCTTTCCTTTTTATTAATCTTGTTATATTTTATCTATCCCTTTTTTTTGTCCCACAATGTTTTTCATGAACTCTATAACAATCATTGCAACTTCTCTGTCAGCAGAGAAAGATTATTTCTGCACTTCAAATCAAGCAGGACTGTAAAATCAAGAATTGAGGCTTGCAACAGTCCAGCCTTTGGCTTCTCTACAGCAACTTATAAAAACAAAATGCTTTCCAAACTTGTGTCTGAATTGGCTGTTATTTTCAACACAGATGAAATCTGACAGGAGCAATCAGGTTTTAAAAACATTTCTTCAACTCCAGTAGGCAAGAACAGGTTTTTTTAGAAAAAGTCCTTTTCCTTTTGGAGATTAAGGATGAAATATATCTTACAAGGAGCAGAAGGAGAGAATACAGTGTATATGCAGGGGAAAACCAGCTGAAAATTAATCCTTTTACATACCATCATCTTTTTATTATCTGTAAATTCAAGGCCAAAATAGTCGCCTTCAACAAGGTTCAGGTGGTTGCAAACAGCATCATGCAAAACTTTCCCTGGAGCTCTTTGCTGTAAGAAGAAAAGAAAGCCTAGGGTTACAAAGATGGTTTTAATTAGTGGCAGAAAAATTATTATGCTAAAAAATTATGCACCAAACAACACTGTCAAAACTGTTTACAAAATCAGTGGATAATACAATGGTACCCACAGGGCAGTTGACAATAATTGCAATCATTTTAAAGCTACAGAATATACCCATCCATCCCTGGATGGCAGCTCTGAATCCATCTTTAGTGTATTTTTATTTTTGAGGGGAAAATACCATGAAATAGAAGAGGTAGAGAAGGGGGACTTGGGATATAGTTTTCTTATGTCTGCCAAGGCTAATTTCTACTATGAATTTTGTAAGATAGTTATTTCATCCCCTGGCCCTTCAAACCATGATTGGTGGTGCTATGTACATCTGTGTACAACATACAGAAACCAGAATGTTCACTGACAGACCTGTCATACGAAACCCCAGGGACTGAGGGTTTGCAGGAGGCTGCTTGATACACAACAGGCTCAAGTCCTGGGTTCTGACTTCACGTGGGCTTATCCCAAGCCTCCTGTTGTGGGGCACTGAGGCTGATCCAGGCCTGGCTAATATTACCCTACCAGAGCTGGCGAGTCATTTGGAGGAGTCAAGAGCAAGCATTTCCCTGCAAGAGCTAAAAGCCTTCCCTCTATAAAGACCAGATGTTCAAGCCCAATATTAGCTCCCAGAGCCACTGCTCTGCTGATTGTAAGGATTCTTTTCATGAGCCCCTCTGTTAAATCCACACCTGCAGAAAATACTGTAAATCACAGTTCACCAGCAAGTCTTCTGCAAAAAACAGTCTCTGTATAAAAAGGCCAATCATTGAAATAAAATATTTTTGTTCCTTGGACAAATGCACCTTTTTTAACTCAAGAGGCCCTGAAACACTGATCTGCACTCACTTCAGAACAAATAATAACCCATTATATTGCACACAGTAGCTCTGCTGCTACTGGAGATGCATCACATCCTGGACGAGTGCCCTTGCATTCAACCTACAGACTGGCACCTTTCCTTTAAGCTCTGTAAATAATTACTAGAGGAAAATAAAACAGCAGTAACCAAGCAAGGAAAAGAAAACCATTAGAGGTCAGCAGACCAGCTGACCTGGCTCATACATGAGCCTGAGCCCAAGTCCAGGCATCTCCAGGCAGTGCCCATACCAACAGCCTACTTGTGAATGGGCAGCTGCTCAGTCCCACCCCCTCCCAGATCTACCACTACACAGTTTGGTCTCTCTTTCACTGGAATACCCAAAACCAAATGGACAATTTTTTTCCACCTAGGGTAATACCTGGTTTTCAGCCACAACCCAAAGGACAAAGCATCTTTCCAAAGCTAATTTATCCAACATTTTCTAATATGAATTGTAAATAGTAAACATTCAGCAGTGAGGCTTTCACCAGAGAAACTAAAATGATGACATTTTTCTACAGAAAACACAAGATATTTGTGCCACCACAGCAGCACTGTCACCCTGGCGACACAGGACACAGCGACTGAACCCTTCAATGCTGGCTGGTTTCAAAAGTCTGAAGGGAAGAGCCAAGCTCACTTCTCCAAAAACTTGCTGAGCAGGTTTTTGCCCAACACACACCCAGTACCTCTAACAGACCAATGCCACCAGGAAGCAATGTTCACTCAGATTATTTTATTAATTGTTTCTTAATGTTTGCTGTAGCAAACATTAGCCTCATGGATACTGTCAGAAAACACATCGAGAACAATTGCAGATAAAAGTACTAATTTTTTTCAGCATTTCATCATAACTTTGCAGTAATCAGAGATAATACATACCAAAATGTCAAGTAAGAGGAAACAAAGAAGGCAAGGGAGGGAAAAAAAGGCATCTGCTTTTCTAGACAGAGCACTTTTGATCTGATGCAGTATCATCCAAAATAAGTCTCAAGTGTGAGTAAATTTGAATACACTCACCTCACATCCTCCAGCTTCATTAAACTGAAAGCAGGCCCAAGTGTCCACCACCCAGCCTGCACTGACCATTGTATCTCAGCTCTAACAGACAGTTTCCCATATTTTCCGCTCCATCTATCACTGTATGGAGCTTCCTGGTTAGTACATTTCTTCGGAGGCACAGAATAATATTAAAGACATTAGACTGAGTGTAATAATGATATTACTTAACAGCTCTGAAAACCCAGCTAAAACTTATTTAGAAGCAAATACTCCTGCTTCTAGACTAGTCTCAGGCCTTCACAGTTTGGCTGGGGCTGCTAGATAAAGGAAGGATGTGTTTCTCAGTCACTTTCACAGCAAGAAGTTTTCCTACTTGTGCACAACCAGAAAAATGGATGTATGTCTTGCTAAAGTATCTGATGGACTCCTGTCTGACAAACACCAAATCTCATAATTTCTTCCAGGGAAAATAAAAGTGTCTATGGGTGCATGGAGATTTTTGATCCATGGGAAAAAAGGCAGAGAGCCCACCTGCAATACCACACTGCCTAAGGTTAGCTGAGGAGAGCACGCCTGTCTGATCTCAGACCATGAGTAAAAGCATCTGATTAAAACCTACTGAGTGTTTTCATAAAGTTTATTTTTCCTATAAGCATTTAGATGATGAAACAACAGTCTTGTAGTATTTATGTCACTTGGTATTTTCTCTGGAGTATGCCTCAATAACATGAAATGCTTCTTACTCCAGTATTTGTAAATATTATTATTCTAAACTCATCTCAGCTTTGATCAGTCTACCTCAAAATAAAATCTGACAGTTCTCTCAAAGGAAATGCTGTGCATATAAAATCTGCTGAGATTCAGAGCCTGATGAAACTCCAGTCTTGGAGGACGAGAAGGAGAAGTACAACATCTACAAAAGTAGGAACTCACAAGGTTTCAGAGTTGTTGAATTAGTGCAGTTCCATGACATCCCTACTAAAAAATTTAAACACAATAAAGTAAAAGTTCAGTCCCCTGGGTATGGAAGCAAACCAGGAGTCATTCAGGGCACCACAAACATGAGCTGACAGAGGAGGCATTCAGGAATGAGTGTGCCATACCAATGACATCATCTGTAGCCAACAGTTGTGCCTGACTTCAACATGGTTACAAGGTCCATTAGAAAATACTAATTTCCACTGAACTTGGAAGGCCATGAAGTGTGGCCCTGCTGCCATGCCTCAAGGCAGCAAGTGCTAGACAAGATTCATTGGCTCCTGTCCCACAGACCTGTGGCTGCAGAAGCCAGAGCTTGGCTGCATTCCCTGCTCCATGCCAGCAGCAGTCTGATCCATGGGGCCCCATGAGTCCCCCAAAACAGCCACACATGAAGGGCAGGTTGCAGGGTGGGGAAAGGCTATACTGCAGCCTATGCTACAGGAGGGCCTTTCCCTGCTACAGTGAGAAAGCCCAGACCATTTCATGACCATCACAAAAGCTTCATATACCGGAACAAGGGAAGGTCACCAACAGGACCATAGGAAAGGAAAGCCAGAAGAACTATCTTCTGCCATTTTGTGTATCATTGAATGACAGCTCACACCAGGGAGCGAAAAAACTCATGCAAAGGTGAAGATCAAAGGAGAAGGATAAGGTATGCAAGTGGGACATTGACATGGAAGTATGGAAGCAATGAAGGCTGGTGCCAGGACTATACCTTCAGAGCACTTGCTACCACAGATACCACACTGTAAGGCAGTGGGGGAAAGGAAACAGAAAAGCATGGTATACTGGTGGAGCACAAGTGGGAGAAGGTCACATGCAATACACAGGAGCGGGGAAGCAGCTGCAGCGGGTGGCAGTCCCCCGGCTCCTGTTTCTGTTGACAGCCAGATTCCTGTATAATCAATGCAAAAATATTGCAGCTCCAGAGGGCAGTTCTTCCTACACCAAACAAGCCATCTGAGCACACTGGCAGATGTGTGAGCAATATAGTTGTATCTTCCCTATTTCCTGAGCAATACAGTTGTATCTTTTACTCCTGACAAAAAGGACAGACACATGTGTTACAGAGTTCATTTTAGACAAGGTGAGCTCCAGTCATATTGATATGCCAGGGTATTACTATTATTCTCTTGATGTGGTATTTACTTACACCAAAATAATATTATGAATTCATTGCAGAGAAAAGCTCACTGATTTCCAGCTACACATCCTTATTGCTTAATGCGTTTTGAACTGGCCTTTCATTTAGCTCTGTGAAATCACATTTTAAAAGTCACTTTACATTTTCAGGGAACATCAAGTTCTAAATTATGAATAATGTGCATCACCACATTTAGCTGCAAGCTATAAAGGTACCCAGTCAAACTAGCCTGCTTCACACATTATACATTCAACATTTTGCTGTCTGCTCATTGTCTCAGTCCTATTCAACTCACCCTCTCTCCACTCCCACCAAAATCCAAAACTGTAGGTTGCTTATGATCTTTCAATGGTGAATATTTCAATAGGTTCAAAAATCCTTTCATGCTCTAGCAATCACCAATCATTTACAAAAATCTCCTTCTACATACTTGTTTAGACCACTCTTTGGCACAGAGTGCAATACAGAATTTTTTGTAAAAAAAAAAGGAAAGTACACAGCTTTATCTGGAAGAAGACCAGGCCTTTGAAAAAAATGAGTTTGGACACATTCTACCACCCAACAGTTTATGTAGCAATTATGTCACTAGTTTTCTACCCCCCAAAAAATTTACATATTATATATGTGTATATATATATATACACACACACACCCCCCCCATTCTTTTATCCGTCCAGGCAACTAACCTCAGATCCCAACTTGAACTAGATCTTTGGTTGAGTGGGTTTTTGTTTATTTGTTTGCCTTTAATATTACTAAGCAGTAACACTAGGTTAGAAAAAAGCTAAATAAAATGAACACTTTCTCTTGAACATCTGAAAAATGTTAAGTCCCATTTTTGGTCAAAGTAAAAAATGAATTTCATGTGGAAACACAGACTGCTCTGTTTTCCTTCTCTTCTTCAAAACTGAAAATGAGTCAGAAAAAAAGTTTGGTGTTTGGGGTTTTTTTGTGTTGTTTATTTTTTTAAGTACATTTGCTTGTGTGTTAGTAACAACTGATAAGGAGAGAAATATACCTTTATTTTCATCTAAAAAAACCCAAGACATTAATCATTCATACCTGTTAACATATAAAGGCAGGTATTTCTTCCATTAATATCCTGTCCCTATAACATTTTGGGTGCTCAAATGCTCTAAAATGAAATGTGATAATTTGGTTATGCTAAATATTTTACAAATACTTAAATATTATATTGTACAAAATTTAAAATTTTATTTGTTCTTTCATGGTTAACCACCAAAAAAAAAATCCCTTGAACTGATCGGCCTTGCAGCTGATTTTTATACTCTAATTTAATACCCGCATAGAAATTATCATGGAAATTTCTTCCAGTATTTTCACTACTATTTCTGAAGTCATACACAGCTGTAATCAATACTAAAAATAACATTCTTAACAGCTTAACTTTTCTTGGTTATTCAAAGCTGTTAAAAATTGTGTATGGATGTACTGCTCTGAAATGAAAGAAGACCAACCAACAAGTGTTCATGATAAGGAAATAGTATAAAAATAACCTCAAAGATGAGATTGAGCCACAGGGTTCTTAAACAAATAACCCTGTCAGAAATTTATACTTCAAAGAAGGCTTGAAAACTACTCACAGGAGAACAATGCTGTCAGCATCTGAAGACAGATTTTGTATTTTAAACAGTTCTTCTTTCTGGGGTAAAATGAAATGCATAATCCATATTTAGCCAAAGTCTATTTCCTGCAAGGTGGGATCAAAAGCAAGAATCACTGGTCTGAACATTGTTGCTCTGGATCTAATAGTACCTGGACACTTGGAGATCCTCTGCCCTTCTCCTCTCCTCCCTTTCAAAGTGCAGGTGTTAATCCTATAGGAGGGATTAGATAACTATAAAAATAGCATTAGACCACAAAGATAGCTCTTACACATGGGCTCACTAGTTTTTACCTGGCTGTTCATCTTAGACTGGGTAGTTGAGAAGTGCTGGAAGAAGTGTGATTCATCACTCCTTCATACCAAGCCAATGAAGAGCAGAGAAGTGAAACCTTTAAACACGGCAGTCACATACTCCCACCACTGCTTTTAAACAGGCAGATTCCCACTCTGTACCTGCAGACAGCAGGTATGAATCCCATTTGAAAAGAAGGCATAGAAGAGGAAGATTTTTATGATAACCTAAAGGCACCTCATTCCTTTTAAGATATTTTCCATTTAAATGTGGTTGAAGGCTGCCCTCCTGGCACATATCCCACATGCTTCTGCACAGACTGTGCACATACCATCAAAGGGCGGATTGAGGCCAATGTAGTAACAGAATAAGTCTCTTATACTGCCTTAAAAACAGGCGATTGATCATCTGCTGTGTATGTACAATAAGACTATTTAGTGTTCTTTTCTTTCAAGACTTTGGTGGACTGCTTTTCTACTTCACAGTCACCCCATAAGCTGTATTCCCTTGATGCCAGTGCTTGCCTTCCGCAGTTTCTGATGTACACTTCTACCCTTCCATCAATTTTGTTAGTGGTGGTACCTTTTTTTAAACAGTGTGACTTTTTATTTCAGGTGTGTTTTACTCCAAATATCTGCCCTTAAAAAATGCAGCAGCAAAGTCACACTTTTTGCCCCCCACCTATCAGCTCCAACAAACAAGATGACTTCAACAACTATTTTAGAAATTTGATGACTAACCAAAAATCAACACAGCAAACAATTGAGTAAAAATATCATCTCATTCACCTGCATTTCTACCATGGTCTCCAAAAGAAACTTGCCATTTTCCACAACTGAACATACATAGATTTGCTATTGTAACCATGCTTTTGAATTTCTGATCATGACAAAATGGCTTATGTCAAAATATTTTCTAAAATAGGCAGGAGCTCTTACTAAACATCAAACTCTCTTCCAATGCCCCAAAATTAACTTCAGTAGAAATAGCCAATAATAAAATTCAGGTGAACATTGAATACTAAGTAATCCTCTTCAATAGTTAAATAATGTGTAAGGAAAAAGAAAAATATTAGCTAGGAAAGCTAATGTAAAGTTCTGTGATGCGGCTTAGTATTTTTAGTATTAGTGTATTTAGTGTTTTAGTATTGCTTGCTTAAGCTTTTTCTCCCAGCAGTCAGACTGATACAAAATTCAGCTACAGTAAATCCTCAGGTAACATCTCCATAATTACAGCACAGTAAAGCTACTGGAATTGGAGGCTTCACGTGGTCTCATTTTACTTGGCACATAAAATCACAGTTTTATACCTTAATGGGCAAATACCACCCACACTGTACTATATATGCCATTTTAATGTGCATATGAGGAAGCAAAAATGGAGAAGGGGTGAGTTGGGCACCTGCAGAACCGAGCCTTTCACACCACAGACCAACCTGTCATCTTCAGATGTAACAATCCAATCATTTTATTTCTTTGCAGTTCTTACAAATCAAATGATACTAATACCGATTTCCCACCTTTCAATTACTCTTATTTCTAGTTGGCAAGGAGTTTGTTACTGCAGAACCAGCAACAACCACCACAAAACTAGTGGAGGCTTTCCTTCTCAGGTAGCTGAAGAGACAAAATCCCACAGAATTTCTTTCACACTGCCACCCCCAAAGGAAAACTGAAACTCTTCACCAGCTAAACACCACAAACCATATAGATCAAAAATATTCAGCCTGTGGTCACTTTAGTCTAAGTACACAGCTGTTTATTACAAAATGTTCAAAATGTTATTCATGATAAAAAGTTTTAACAAAGTACTTTATGATTAGTTTCCTGGTTCACTGGTTCCTGTAGCTGTATTTACAGCATTTTAACTAGCTGGCATCTAACTTCCAGTTAAAAGTACAACTGACCTTGTATTAACTTTTGTGTACTGATTTAAAAACTCCTACATTTCCCACAAATGCACCTAAACTTTATCAACTTGAATGGGGTGCTCTGATCCCCTCTGCTTATCAATTTATCTGGAAAACTTCATTGTTGACTGCCTAACAATCCTCTAAGAGATTGACCTAATGGGGACAACACTTGCCTTCATACAAAATGTGAATGTTGATCTTGGCAAGGTCAAAAAACCCTAAACCCCAAAAATATCAAACCGCAAAAACAGGTTTCTGCACAATTAGTATTGCTAATTAGTCCTCCTGAAAAAAATCAAACCTTGTTTCTTGCACTGCAACCATTACTGCTAACTTCCTTCAGATACATATAGAACATTTGTGGGAAATCAGTAGTGGGCAGAGCAAGTCTTTTAAGTAACTGTTTAAGGCTGCAAAATTTCACACACCAGCCATCCAGTTCTTGGAGACTCCCAGTGGGAGACTCTTGGCAGCACCACTGCTACTAAAACAGAACTACTTTCCTTGAATATCATTAAAATGCACAGTGGACAAGAAAAATGAGGCATTAAAAGAACAACGAGAAAACTTACTAACAATATGTCATCTTGCTCCCTAAATTAGCTGCTGTAAATGCTGAGTCATCTCTGCCCAATTTTCCTAGCAAAACTAAAAAGTGGTTTATGGTTGTTCTTTATTCCCTCATCAAGGCAAGAATCCACTGCTGGAAGTGACTGTTTTCCTTTCTGAAGAGTATCATCCACACAACATATTCCAGCTTCAGAGCCTTGACACTGAATGGCAATGACTTGCAAAAACCAGAGCCAGCCTGACACGAGTTTCAGATCTTGGAGTGAGTTGCAGGGCAGATGCATTAAACAGTGCTTTCCTCACAATCTGGAACAAACTACTTCACAATTCAGCATGAAAGAAAAATGGAAGGCAACAATACTTTTGTGTTACATGGCTTTTGTTAAACCAGGGGCACATTAAAAATGCTTCTCTGAAAAGCTGTGTCTTGTTCAGAGAGGCAAGAAGGACAGGAGTTACACAGAAGTCATTCCAGCTATGACAGCAAAACCCTTAGTGGAGAGCCGTGGATGGCAGCAGGCACCCTTCTGGCAAAGATTACCTCTGAATTATCTATGTTTAATTGACAGTCAAGGGTGTAACTGGGTAGATGTCTCCATCTGGCATGAGCTGCACCTCCACCTTGAGGCTTTGCCCACAGTGTCCTGCAGAGCAAATATGCCCACAGAACAAGTTCAGTGTGGGCACTGTGGGCAGTGGCTTTGGAAAACACACCACAAGATCTGTTTTCATAAACTAGATGGCAGTTTGATGTGAGGCTGATAGAACCTCATTTTTCAGAACATTTTCTTTATAGAAAGCTGTTTTACTAAAGCTCAGCTATGGAACCAAGTATATACCTGTCAAATAAATGTTGATATTACTTTCTCTCCCTGTGAGAAAAAAAGAAGTGAATGAGTTTAACCCCCGGCCTCAGCACTATTTAGTGGCACACTGTGCTCCTTGTTTCTTGGGAAGAGTTGCAACTGAGGCTCAGAACGCTCATTAAAAGTACCTCAGATTGAATTTCATAGCCCACAACTTTTGAAAAGGAGTATAATGGCACCATTCAGTGCTGTCAGCGTAATTCAGCAGCATAGCAGCCAGTGTGTAATTGGGGATGGAAACCCCAATCTCTGTGACACTCCTCACCCCTTGTCTCCCACTATACTCTCCTCTCTCTGTTTCAAGGCAAAAATAAATTAGTCACCTTCTCAGGTTTTCTTTTTTTAACATTAAGTAGTGCTTGAGAAGAAAATAAAATCGTTCTGTTATTCAGACCACTTTCTTCTCTGTTTTGGTTTTTTTTTGCCTGCTCATTTTTCCTCATATACTTTACCCATAAGCAAACACATTACTAGAACGAAGGACTAGGCAATTCTTAGGTCATGTGAAATGTGAAAACAGAACCCTTATATACAGGCTAGAAACATGAGAATATGGAATGTTTTGAGTATATGGGAGTTATTGGCTATAAAACCAGACTGAGATGCAAAGTGGCTATTTACTAATTTAATTTGGATACATTTTAGTTCAGCCATGATTCTACTAAAATCCCGTGAAGCTCATTTAAATGCAAGAAGTCCTGGGAAAAAAAACCCCAAACAAATCCTAGTAAAATGTGAAAGGCAAAATATGAGGCAAAATATTTACTCCTAAATCTAAAGCACCATGAAATGCAACAGGAAAAACTTCTGCTTCAGTCTCAACATTTCTGTTTATCTCAGCAAGAGCTCACACCGTATAGGGTTGTATATATTTTATTTTTTATTTTACCAGAGGCAGGGAAGCACATTTGAACAACAGGAAACAACTTTTCAGGAAGGACACCCCTAGATGAAGCCTTCAGGCAGTGGCTGCTGCTAACCTATAATAAACTCATGTTACACCTTAACTCTAGTTTTCAGCCAGGCCACTGCTCCAGCTGCATCTAATGCTCTGACAGCCAAAACACAAGGCAGGATAAGGAAGACAACTTTGCAACCAATGTAAATTAAAACTTTCTGTAGGATCCACTTGCTACCAGACTTTTTGCAAAACTGACATGGACTGTGCAAAGAAAAGTTTGGCTGCAGCATAGTACAATTACTTGAGATTGGATGTGGAGCCAACCTGTATTTGTGTGTTGAACTGAAACAAGACATGGTCCTGAGTTCATTCCTAATAAGTAAAACTCATACCAACAAAATGTTTTCATGGAGGTAAAACTTCCAAGTGCAATATTTAAGTTTCAAAAGCAATCTCTTCTTTAACTATTTGAAAGGCAGAAGTTTTGAGTAGTTTTTTGAGCCAGTCAAGGCTCCAATGCACAAGAGTTTCTTCTCTGGTTATGGAAGATCTGTCACCAATCTGAAAGATGGATGTATAGGAAATGTATGCAACATTTCACTAAGCAGCCTCAAAAGACCCTAAAACTGAATATACTGGGAGTCTCATCTGTCTTTTAAACATGCAAAGACATGGGAGAAAAAATGAAACTGTCTGTACTCTTAGGGAATTTGATAAAAGGGAAGATACGAGCTCTGTGTTTTGTGTACCACTGAAATGTGCTACCTTTCATGGGACACAAACTAGAGTGGAAAGAAAAGTTAGGGGAACTGGTGTAATAAATGTCACAATAATGGCTGTTTCTAGCAGCAGATTTCAGAGGCACCTTGTAATGATGTAGTAAAGTCACATTTTCAAGGAAAGATAAAAAATAACTGCTTCCTTTTTTAATACAACCCCATAGTTTTCAGAAAAAATCCTTAGGAGCTTTTCCTCTCATCTCCTAACACAGCCGTTTCAGTCATCTGAGGTCTCTGTAAGATGAAACTGTCTCTGGATTGTAGCAGTCTAATGAATGGTATGTCAGCAAACAACACATAACTGTACCCATCACTGGGGAACACAAGTGGAGTGGTGCTGGTGTGCACTGCAGCAGGAACAGGGACTTCGCCTCCAATCCTTTCACAATCCAAAGCTGCTGGGACTGACCTGTATGTTCAAGCTAGCATCAAACAGCAAAGCAGCACAGAGCTGAGACCTGCTTAGAATTTTGTGGCAAAGCAGGGAAAGAAGGGATTTGTGCTTGTATTTTTGGGGCAAGAGGAGGTGAAGAGGAAGAAAGGCTAGCAGGCTTTCTCAGCTGGACAGGATGTTGTCTATTAACAGCACACGGTCTGAGCTGGAAAACCCCTTTTGTTAATCTCCAGAATGTTTTCTCCTGACTGTGAGAAAGTTTTTACTCTAACCTGTGTTGAACCTGGAATATTCAACTTTCATTCCATTTCCCAGCGCTTCTGCATGTGTGCGTGCATATATATGTGTGTACCTTACAGAATTGCCTGTGCCTCCAGTTAACGTGAAATACTTCAGGGACAACAGCTTACACCCTTCTTCATTGTTCACTTAACCATACAAAAGGTTCAAGCTAAGGAGATTCCTAAGAGATCTGCTTTCTGTCACTCAGATAGAGGCTTCAAATATCAAAGGATAACATCATCACAGTACCATCACAAGTACATTAACACAGTCTCTGAAACACAACTTTTATGGCTTCTATTTTGTTTTAACATGCAATAATGTGTTCTTTTATGCTCTGTTTTAAAAACATGTGTTGTACAGACCTAGTTATTGTGATCTGGGCTTTGGACAGAATAGCTAAAATACATCTTTAGGCACAGCAAGTTTACAAAGGCAAATGAGGTACTCAATTGGGGTTTTTTCTTAAGGCCAGAATGCAGCAGTGCCGTATTAGATACCACTTTGATATAAATGAGCTTTATCAGCAACAACAGGCTTTGTGGGAAACAAGTGTTCTCTGTTCAGGGTACGTCAAAGAGAAGTCTTTGGGGATGTACTATCAGAAGTCAAACATCAGGCTGATGCAATGCGACTTTTTTGACCGCATTTTCAGTCTTAGGTTGAATTCCTCCAGAAGGAGAGTTTTAATCCATTTAACCTTGAGGATAATATGTATAACTGGAAAAGAATTTGATTTTAACTAATTTGTGTTTTTTTCTTAATGCTGAAAACCAACTTCTTATATACTTAAATATAGCATACATCTCATTTTAAATTTACATTTGTAAATATGCTTTGTTTGTTTTAATACTCAGGTAATTTAGAGATTCCTGGCCTATGCAAGAGTAATATATTTTATTTACAACATAACAACATAATTGCATCATAGAGTCATAGAATATCCTGAGTTGGAAGGGACCCACAAGGTTCACTAAAGTCCAGCTCCTGGCCCTGCACAGGACAGTCCCAAGTCACACCATGTGCCTGAGAGCATTGTCCAAACACTTTTGAACTTAGGCAGTCTTCATGCTGTGACAATTTCCCTGGAGAGCCTGTTCCAGTGCCTAACCATGCTCTGGGTGAGGAACCTTGTCCTAATATCTTACCTAAACCTCACCTGACACAGCTTCATGCTGTTCCATTGGATCCTCTTGCTGGTCACCAGAGGGGAGAGATCAGTGCCTGCCCCTTCTCTTCCCCTCATGAGGAAGGTGTTGGTTACCATGAGGTCTCCCCTCACTCTTCTCTTCTCCAGGCTGAATAAGCCATGTCACCTCAGCTGCTCCTCATACAGCTTCACCTCCAGACCCTTCCCAATACTCTGGATACTCACTAAGGGCTTTCTATTTTTCTTATGTTGCGGTGCCCAAAACTACACACAGGACTTGAGGTGAGGCGGCATCAGTGCAGAGTAGAGTGGAACTATCACCTCCTTGAGCCATGCTAGAAGTGATTATTATTGAAATACCTATTACAAAACTTACTAAATACATTTCATTTTTGCCTATTTATAAAATGTTTAGGTTCATGTTCTCACCAGACCTCAAGTAAAGTTCTGGGCCAGCATATATTCATACTTTAGTAATCTCTACCAAAACACTGTCTTGCTACAAGCTTCAGAAATTATCTTTCTTCATCATAATTTGCTTAAAGAAGTCGGACTACCCTGTCAGACTCAGAATAAATCTCCTTAGGGAAAGAACTACTGCGTACAGAAGACCATGATGGCATTGAACCATGATTACTGTTTACATACTTCTTATACTGGCTTTTTACTGATTTTTAATCATGTCTCCTAGTGCTTGACAAAGAACACAATGTGACTAACCAGGGGGAGCCGTAAGCCTGATCTGGCACTAAGGAACCAATATTATCAGCTTTACTTTTTTAGACTGTAAATATTTCTTAAATGGTTGCTAGTGAACAGCTTGAGGCATCCTGTCTACTCTCGAACATCAAACAACGTCTTGGATAGGAGAACGGCATAGGTGTTGTAGGATGAGAAAGATACATGAAGCCACATGTCACTGGCATACTTCTGGCTTTTTAATTCTTACCAGATCATCAACACTCCTCAAAAGGTACATTGAAGCTACGCAAAGGCAGCAAGTTCTGAGTAGTGTCCCAGTGGGAGACTCCTGCAGAGCACACAATGGGGAGAGCTGAGGACATTGGCCGTCATGCCCCAGGTAAGACTAAAATCTGTTGACTAAATAAGGGGTTGCAGTTCTGCTTGTAGCCATCCAGAGAACACAAAGAAAGAAAAAAATTCTTCATGTTTGTAGCAAAATAACAGGTCTAAAACCATGCTGAGAAAGTGCAAACACTAGAAAGTACAGTGGTCTGTTATAACAGGAATTTACATCTCATCACCTCTGCTGCATTAATTAGTATGTGGTACATGTAGTTAGTTACAGGGCAATGTGCTCCAAGAGCCAAGTACAGTTTACTCAAGTACAGTAAGATATAGAGATTAGACCAACAGCAGGTTTAGTGTGTGCCTCTCATCTGTGGGACCATTGTACTTGAACAGTCTTTGCATTGGAAATTAACTTGCTGTTAGGAAAGCACAAATGCCAGCAGACAATACTTCCTATTGCTCCCACATCCTGGCATGTGCCTAAAGCCACAAGTTGCCCCTACTTTCTCTTTGTAGCCTACAAGGAAAGGGACGAGGGCTGAAAACAAGGATTTGATCCAAAACAAGAATTCAGTTCCCTCCGAGGTAATTCCTTCCATCCAATGTATCACAACTGTAAGCAGGCAGTCAACAATTAAGGGCAGGAAAAGGTGAGTACACTCATCACTGTCAGAAACCATTCACTCCAACCACACACACTTCCTTCTCACACATAAAAGTAACACGATTTCCCAGCAGTAAAACAGGGTGTTCTTCACCTCCAGTTACATTGTAAGCAAGGGACACAATTTCACCTTGTTTACAAGATGGGTATGTTCCCATATGACCCTCAGAGCCTTGCTTGGGTTGAGATAAATCCATTTTTAACAGCAATTAAGCATCCAATTGCCCTCGAATTGCTTCATTGCAAGTGAGAAGAAGGGGTACTTTCAGAGAAACACTCAGCCCAGTCAAAACTGAAGAGATGAAGTTGGCTTTCATCTCATTGCTACCTTGCTTCTCCCTCTGGATTACACAATCTTTAACGTGGTGGTATGCCTATTTCTTGTTATCATTAACATTCATGGGGTATTTTGTCTATTGTGCTGTTAGGAAACAGATAAGAGCTTACACAAAAGATATTAATGCATATTAGCTGACATAATCAGCATATTTTGAACGGTCTCCCGAAATTGAATTCCAAAGACTACTAAAGAAAAACATGTCCCAGTTAGAAAAAATATAATTCACATCCACTGAACAACTCTCACCACCAGCTATTTCAGGATACCCAGACATTAAATTAAGTATGTAAGGAGGGCTTACATTGCTATTTGAGTGATGCTGAATATATCTGCATTTGTGTCCTTGTTGGAGATTTATAATTAGGGTTAGCATTATAGTGAACAATTTTAAAAGCTTCAGAAATCACGAAATCTGTTGAGGTCATTTCTCAGACATCACACGTGGATTCAATACTGAACATAAAAGTTTCCCAGACCATATATTTGCTGATGTACAAAAAGCCATTCATCTATGACCAGTGCTCCTCCGCTCCCAATAATTATGATCAAGAGATAACACTATTAAAATCCATTTCACTCCTCATAACTGCTGGCAACAGCGTCCCCAAATGTCCCCTAAATATGCTTTTAACTAAGGCAACAAGTGCAATAGAAGCAACGTATTTCTGTCAGGGCTGAGCTGTGGGGTGAGTGGTGGGCTCATGCAGAGCATTCTCACAGCTGCATCAGTGGCCACAGCAGAATTCAACTCATCCAACTCTGACTGTCTAGAAGTTATGTGTTTAGTCTAAACTCATTGTCTGGCTTGTCTTTCCACAGTTGGACAAGAGAGAAGTACCATGAGAGGAAATCCATCCCATCTGGAGATAGATGTATCACACAATTACCTTCTAGGACAACTCTCCCACTGTCAACTGGGAGAGTCTTTCCTACTCTCTGTGAATTTGATGTTCAAACAACCAAAATGAGTTGAGATAATCTTCCTCTACAAGTTTAGCCAAAGTAAGATTCTATGGTCTGGCACACTTTTTGCTTGCAACTTTTCCACATGCCTGAGACACAATATATGTGGCATTTTCTTTTAGGGAAAGAGGGGCAAATAGAAGGAATAAACATTCTTATAAAGCAGTGAATCTGTTGTAAGCAAGATAATAGTCTTGAAAGGCCTAAAGAAAACAACAGCAAAGCAGAAATAAAGAGTAGTATTGAGAATGTATTACAAGAAGGAGAGGTCCCCAAAGCTGAGTTACAGCACAGGCTATGAATAACAGAAAAATCCTCCTTTTTCTAAATTTACTTCTGCTTCTAGTTCTGGTTTGTAAGTCCCATGTTTTCTCACAGCGAAAATAACTGATTCTGTTCATATAATATTAAGGCCTACACTGATAGAGAGTTACAGTAGATATGTTATCAAAACAAACACTGAGCAGGTATCTACACGTAGAGCTTTGATAAAGGGAAACTCAAGACTCAACAACACAATATTTAGTAGCACTGTCCTGATCAAACACCATTACCCACCGCATTCTCCCATAGAAACTGGCTGCTCATGGCTTAGATGGGTGAACTCTTTTCTGGGTAAAAATCTGCTTGGATGGCCAAGCCCAGAGAGTGGTGATGGATAGAGTTATATCCAGTTGGAAGCCAGTCACAAGTGGTGCTCCCTAGGACTCAGTATTTGGGCCGCTCCTGTTTAATATCTTTACTGACAACCTGGACAAGGAAATTGAGTGCATCCTCAGTCAGTTTGCAGATGACAAAAAGTTAGGTGGGAGAGTTGATCTGCTGGAGGGTAGCAATGCTCTGCACAGGGATCTGGACAGAGTGGATCGATGGGCCAAGGTCAATGGTATGAGGTTCAACAAGGCTGAGTGATGAGTCCTGCACTTGAGTCAGAGCAGCCCAAGTTGCTGGATATGAGGAAAAATTTCTTCATTTGAAAGGGTTGTCAAGCACTGGAACTGGATGCCCAGGGAAGTGATTAAACAATCATCCCTAGCAGTATTTAAAAGACATGTAGGTGCTTAGGGACATGGATTAGTGGTGGACTTGGTGTTGCTGGGTTAATGCTTGGACTTGATGATCTTTGAAGACTTTTCCAACCTAAATGATTCTATCATTGTATGAAAAAAGGACTTTCATCTTCTTTGAGACTTCAGCTGATGGCTTTAAGGAGATTCAGAGTCCAACAGCACTACTGAATAAGGATCAAATTTCAGCTTAGTAGAACCATCCTGTAAGGTGCTGAGGCACATGGACATGCTCCTCAGGAAATGAGCAGCTTGCAATGCCAGCCAGCTGGAATGTCCCACAGTATTTCCCAGAGCACACCCGGTGCCACAGGCAAAAATTGTGCTAGCAGAAAATTACTCAGCAAAGGTCTTCAAAGACTACGAAGAAACTCAAACAGGAAAAATGTAAATAAAGTGCTTTCTGTGTAGGCTGCTGCTTAAGGTCTTAAAATAGATGCCAAATAATGAGAACAGTGTGTCTGTCTAATAGCCATACTTTTCTAGCTGTGAAGAATGGCATTATGAATTAAAAATTGCAGTTAAGTGACCAATACACTCAGTATCTGATTTCAATACCATCACAATGAAATACCAATGATTTTGAAAAACTTCTACAAACCATGACATACCTATATATTTATATAGTTATATTGAAAATACATGTATGTATGGGGTTTTTTCCTTTACCACTTAGTGTAACAGACTGAAAAATACACATGGCACATACTATGCAGGCAGTCATACAAGGCAAGGAGCAATTTATAGCACTGTTTTAATGACTGTATTTTCCAAAGGCAAAAATCTGCTTCCTGTTACTGTTATTTCTAGCAGTAGTATATTGTACCAAACAGCCAGTCTTGCATTTTAAAAAAATGATATCCCACATAAAACATACAGTACTCTTTTATGTTGCTGCTAAGTGGTTTGTGAAATGTGGGTTTGTGATTACAATTTAAGATGTTTTATGCAGTCAGTGTTAGGCAAGTATCCTACGCAGAGGCAGGAGTGACCTCTAAAATATTCACAATAGGCTTGAAATACTACATGTAAATCTAAGCTCCAAGCGTCACAGAAATCCATATACCAGGAAAAGATAAATAAAAAACAAGCAAGCAAACAAAACAAGACTTTGCTTTCTTGAGAATATCTGAAGCTGCTCAAAGCTGACAAGAAAAAGAGCCTAGACATTCAGATCCCTGTAGCACTATGTCTTTAACAAAAC
Source organism: Poliocrania exsul (assembly GCA_035041345.1). Lineage (NCBI taxonomy): Eukaryota > Metazoa > Chordata > Aves > Passeriformes > Thamnophilidae > Poliocrania > Poliocrania exsul. The sequence continues at coordinate 79,309,812 of JAWWLZ010000001.1, read as the reverse complement.
CACACCTCTAACCTCTAGTCATATAAATAACACTCTAATATGTAATAATACAGTTGCGTGCTAACATACCAGGAACAATGCTTTGAAAATACAAATATCACTCACTAAGTTTTCAACAGGTGTCAAAAACTAAAGACTTGATCCTGCAGTTAGAGAAATAAATGTAATAATCTGCATACAGGATATTCTACTGTTTCTGATGTTTTTTATGTTAAAACAAGCCACTGCTACAGCACCAAGTATTACATTTTCAAACCATCAGTCACCTATGCAAAGACTGATGGAAAATTTCACCCCAAATTTTGTGCTCAAACTCACCTTTCAATACTTATTATTCTGCTTTACTTTGTTGAGGAGTTTCACTTTTCATACTAGAAAACCACAGAACTACAGACTTTGGTCCCTTACAGCCACACACCTCAAACCAAAAATTCTTAATGTCTTTGGAATGTCTGCCTTCTCAAGATCATCCTGTCTGAATTACTTTGTGAGTACAGTTTTCACCAAACATGGAATTTCTCAAACTCAGAAGCATGTTCTCTCTCTATTTTATATATATATATATATATATATATATATATATATATCTATATACACAC
>JAWWLZ010000001.1:79294645-79307763 GCA_035041345.1 Poliocrania exsul | reverse complement strand
CTTGTTCTCTCTCTATTTTATATATATATATATATATATATATATATATATATATATATATACACACCAGAAAACTTTGCAATGATTGTGCTGGTCACTGCATGGCTGTTTCTTAAATGCATAGTTTCTGGTCACAAAGGCAAGAGGTCACTTTGTCCATAACTGGAAGGCTGATCTACAGTGGCTGTTGCAACCCTAGCAATTGCCCTTCCAAAACACAAGTGCCCTAGAGGCTGCACACGCCTGTGCTCCCCACTGAAGCTGATGAGTGAGCATATATGTTTTACCCATAGTCTGTGCCATTACAGAAAGGAACGCACTATCACAGCCAGGCACATTTCAAATTCATACAGAAGTATTTCAAATTTGTGTCATTCACTGTGGACATCTTATCTGCCAATGACTAGCAATCATGATCCCTTAGGAAATAGATTATCAAAATATTGTTTATTAACAGAGAACAAATAGCCATGGGAAAGGTATCTCACTTTCAGGCATCTCACTTTTCACCTTCCTTGACCCACAATTTGAGACACACAGGTGAAAGTATGAGATAAAGATAGAGGTTTCCATAGAGCTAATCCATCAGAATCCTAATTGCATAGGATCTGACACAATGTCCCATATGTTCACTGACATCGTTTTAAGTACATCAAACAAGCCCTGGACACTGACAAATTTAAAACTACATCTTTCCAGCAATTGAGGTGCACATCTTCAGTTCAATCAGCATCTAAATTGCCAATGAAATGTCAGCCTAATTTTCTTATTCTTAGTATTCAAGTTTCAACAGTGTGTTCTCAAAGTAAGATGAAAGGTGAGGTAACATAATCTGCAATGATTAACTGGGACAATCTTCAGAGAATGCCTATTCTGCCCTAATCTTTACATCATTTCCACTATAACTTTCCATACACCATCAGTTACGCTAGTTCCATGATACTAGGTTAGACTATAGCACCTTGGAGCATACCTTCCCCACTTTGTTCTCATACTGCTAATAAATCACTTCACATATTCACTTCTACTTCATCTTTAGAATGAACTGTTAATCAAAAGCATGTGCATACTTGTGATTACAGTTTCCTAAGGGCAGCATAACCCTATCTTGTTCCAGACTATGTTACTTCTACTGTAACTGAGTGCGTCAACATTTGAACATTATGACAGGCCACTGTGTACTGAGGATGGTTTGTAAGACTAAAGTAATTTGAGGCTGTACTGATTTAGTGCAATTTTTCTCATAGTCTGCAATGATGCAGATGACATTGAACATACCTGAAGAAAAGCTAGGTGCCAGAAAAGCAAGCAAAAGCAGAAAAACCCCTCAACATTATAAACCCACATTAGCTGAAGCATGATGTTAACACAAGAACAAATGAGTATTATTCTGGCCATGAGTGCTTTTAGGCTAGAAATTTGCAGAATTTTTTAACTGTTTGATTAGTGAGCTTCTGGAAGGGTTTTCCATAAGGAATATTCAGAGTAGTAAATGTAAGTACTAAACACACTTATATTAAATTGTATTTTAAATAAATGTGGCCAAACCAAAATTCATATGGGATTATATAATACAGGTGCTTGCAATAAGACAGATCCGTTCTCAGTAACCCAGAAAATCAAGTCGCATCCTATATTCCCTAAGACAACTTAATGGAACCAAGCAATGCCAATTCATGATTCTGTCAGGAACATGAAATTTTTCTCCTTTAAGCCCCCATTACTAAGGCTGATGGGAGAATCTGTTTTATATTTGAAGAGTGAATAAATAAAGTGTTATCCTGAGGTTCAAGCCTAACCACTTTTAAAATATGAACTCTGCAAGCTCAAAAACCAGAAGGCAAATAAAAAGAATAAAACATGTTACTTCTTAAAATCTCATGGTTTCTAAGCCACGGGGGGCAGGGAAGGCTGATTCATGATTTCTGAATGCTTAGGTTGACATATCAAAGAAGTAAAGTGTGAAGGAGTCCAAAACTTAGCACACAAAAGCACTAGGGTGCCTAAAAATGGAAGAGTGTAGATGGCTAATTTAAACATTCAACTTTCAAATGAGACTTCTTGAAATCTGCTGCTGCTATTGCTGCTTTTGAGCAGGAAGCAGCTATGAGTTCTGACCACAGCCCTCTTGTTACTCACAAGCTTTCACTCAGCTGGTTGTCCTGGCCACAATGTTTTTTGTTTTTCATCTGCTTTGTGGTCTTCTTCCTTAGTTTTGTCCTGGTTCATTGCCAGTCACAGTTCTTCCTCCTCTAGAGGCTGATCATTTCTAAGCAAATGTCAGTGGACCGATTAAGAAAAATGCTTTCAAATTATGCTGATTTGTGAAACAAATCATGGACTTTCTCCTGTTACTAATAGACTCATAAAACTACTAATTTTAAAGGCTTTAGCACTTCTCAAGGTTTAGGCTTACTTCTTCAACTCTGTTTTTTAAAAGATAACTTACTTCTAATGTTTACTCATGTTTTCTCTGTGTATCTGCACTCAAATGAAACCAATGTACTGCAGTAATATTAAAAATCATTGTTTTAATTATAAAATTATTTTCTATTATTTCCAACAAACTTCTGAGAGCAATTTGTTTAATCTCCAAGCTGGGATCAAACACAATTATTTGGCCAAGGTAATGAGGATAACTGAGAATTCTCATATTTTTTGAAGATGTGCACAGAAAATTATATTATATATGTAATTACATAACATTTCAGTGTGTAAGTAGTAAAAGAATAAGTTTACAGCTGTTTTGTTTTTCACAATTGTCAACTCATACCCAAACTTTTCAGCTTTTTCCACTTTTATCCTGCTTTATGTTATGGGCAGTACGAATCAAGAGTTAATGAATATCAACCTCTCAATCCCTTCATAAATACATTCCACTCAGGCACAGACCTGGGCTTTGGTCTTCTTCATGCCAACATCAAGTACACTTCCTATCAAAATCAAGATTAGTGAGAAAATACATCTATGACCTCTGGAGCAGGAAGGAGACCTCATGACTGCAAAATAAAGAATTTTCATAAGCAAGGTGTGAAGCCAAGCCCCCTCAGCCAGCTCTCGGAGAGGCCACAAAAACACAGGGGAGCATCTAACACTCTCTTGGCTCTCTGCTGGCTGAGTTCAGGGTCACCACTCAATGCAAGGAATGACACTTGAACTAAGCACTCTGCTCTTGCTGTTCAACATTGCACATGTCTGTGACTGTCCCTCTCCAGGTGCCCAACACCCAGCAGAGTGAAGCCAAATCTTCACAATGAATCTGTAACACAGCTACCACAAAGAACCAGTAATGAACAGTAAATAGAAGAATTTATAGATTCATTTTCACCTTCCAGGTTTCCTCTGTATTTTAGAAGATAATTATCAAAACAGAAAACAAGACTATTTTTAAAATTCATGTAAGTTTGTATTTGCTGCTTGCACATTAGCAAAAGGTGGTCATTAGGACACAGCCTGAGCCATCCATTTCCCTCAAGTACTGTGGCTGCTGTAACAGAATTGCTGCTTTGGACTTAGTTGCTGACCTTGAATTTGCATGAAAAAGTTAAATATTTTAGTGGTAACAAAACAACTGTTCTATGAGTAATAGTCTTATATTATCCCAAGGGCCACGATTTTGTTTATAATTACTCAGAAATAACTTTTTCATAACATAAACTCTCTTACTTGAGCACATCTCTACAGCTGCATTAGCCTGTTGTGTCTGCAATCCAGAAAAGGAGAATTCAAATCCCTTTCCATATTTTTTTAAACATTGTTTCTGAATGCACAACTGGATGAAAATTATACAAGCATAACCTTGACTGTCCTTCTCTCAATCTGAACAGCTAACTACAATACAGATAGCAGACAAAAAATCTGCTAAGATTTTCAAGAACTCCTTAATCTATAATTAATGTCAACACCCTCTAAAGTCTGTAATTCCTGCATCTCACATTCATATTTTAAAGGTACAGCAGTTCTGAGTTACGCAGGACATGGAGATCATTTAAAAATTAATGAAATAGCATCAATTTTAACAGAAAACAATATAAATAGCATTGGTTTTCACAAGGTAGGAACTAATTTTTTTTCTTTGAAATTAAGAAAAAAATTGTTAAGGAACACTTGTTAACATTAAAATCCCTAACCTTTAGTTTTACATTCATAATCACAGAAATATCAAATCTAGAAAAGTCTTCTAAGATCATCGAGTCTAACCATTAATCCAGCACTTCCAAGTCCACCATTAAACCATGTCCCAAGGTGCTACATCTACATGTCTTTTCAATACCTCCAGAGACGGTGACTCCACCACCTCCTTGGGCAGCCTGATCCAATGCTTGTTAACCCTTTTCATGAAGAAATTTTTCCTAATATCCACTCTAAACCTACCCTGGTGCAACTTGAGGCCATTTCCTCTTTGCCTCCTAATGTATGATCATAATAGTTTGCACACTAGTGTTCCTCAGCTCACCAGAGGCATTGCGTGAATTAATTTTTCTCCATCAAACCTAATATCCTGCAACATACTGATGTGCTGTGAATTTTTAAACACATACCATGACTTTCTGGGTCATGCCTGCTCACTTAAAAAAGATGTAGCCAAATTTAAAAGGCACCAGTTAGGCTCATTTCAAAAAATATTCAACTCACCATTGACCACTGTGTTTGCAACTAGTCCCTACAGCTCATAAAACTGTTGCTTTGGTAATGAAACCATCACTCTTTCTTCCGAACTCTGTGTGCTTGGAAATGTGCTGTACATGTAAAATCTCTGCAATCCAGATGTTCTTCAATAAAATAATCTTTTTGACCCTACTTGAATCTGTCCACTTCTAAAGAAGGCACTCAAGTTTAATCCCAATGCTTGCAGGACTTAAAGTCCTTACAACAATATCCTTCACTGAGCACAGGACTCTTTTGCCATCAGTTAGGAGAGGGCATACACTTCATCTCTGTTATGGAGAGGGATGCTTAAATCCCACTAAAATACCGCAGCCTCACTGGGTAAGAAACACAAAAGAAACTGTATACCAAGAGAAAAACAAGTATCAACATGATTGTAACATTTGTCGTCGAGCCATCAGTACTGGGAAAATCAAATGGATATGCCCAGCAGCGGGAAGACTTCTTAGCCTTCAATGCTGCATCAATAAAAATTTGAAAATGGCACCTCTAGGCAGACACTACCAGTGAAGGAGACTGAAGGCAGGTGAAAAGGGTGAAGTATTATCATTTCCATTTGGATCCAGTTTGGATGCAATGATGCTTGCAAACAAAGGCACCGTAGCAAGTATGCAAACCATAAAGCCTCCAAAGGCTCCTACATTCATTTAGATAACTTATTTTAAGTAGCTGGCCCATAAAAAACATGCTACATGCCACAGAAGTAGGTAGTGCCATCTACAGTTGGGTTGTCAGGCACTTTCTATTTTTAAACACTGGTTTCAGCTACTTTTAAAATTCTGCTAGGTCACATTCCACCCTAAGCAGATCTTCTCAGGGAAGTATCAACTACAGCAGTATAGGCACACTACTAAAAATGAGAAGAGGGAAACATCCACTGTCTTTAAAGTATTTCTTTGAAAGGGTTCAGTTGGCATCAGGCTTCCAAGAAAGTGCTCAAAATCCAGACACAATAAAACATAAGGTCAGAACCATTCCAGGAAAAAGTATAATGTTTTGAAAAAGTCTTATTTATGGCCTAATACGGTGGTATCAGAATGTGGAATAAGGCTGCAGCCTTAGTCCTACAACATGCTTATGTTTGAAGGCTCAAGCTAAGAACAGGAACATTATCTTAGATATTTTTATTCAACAATTTCAGATTTATTTATTTATTTTAAAAATCACTTCTGTGAAAGCTCCATCCCAATGAACCAAAATACTTCATAGTAACAAAATTGACACATCCACTTCCTCCCACCAGAAATTATCCAAAAGATTGATGGAGAGCTGAAGACAGTGAACAGAGTGAAAATTATTATCATATGATTGTTTTCCTTTGCCTCCAACATTGTCTTCTGGAAGGACTTAATGATTTCAGCTTCTTATAGTCTGAAACCAATGTAGAATTTAGCTTTATGACCGTGGAATCTACTGCAGCATCAGATGTTTTGGCAGTAGAGAGGAGCACACACTGAAATTATTTTGAAGCTGTCATTTGCATAGACTCAGAGAAGCATGCAAAACCAAACTGAGATGTTGTTCCAAATCCCCTAGGAGATTCACACATTTCAATCTCTCTCTCTCCCTGCAACTACACTGCTGTGCCCACTTAAAACTCTTCTCAGTCACAGAGAAGCTTGCATTAGTAATTCCCAAGAGGGACTACAGCTTGTTGTATCATCTCTTGGGCGCTCAGGAAAGCTGTGCTGGGATGCCCAACACCTGAACATCCTCACACCTATGACAAGTGAAGATCTTTGAGTGTGACGGTCATTCTGAAATGGCCCCTAAACCCAAAAGAGGGCCAGAGTTGGAAACTCCTTTACACAATCTGAACACAGAGGGAGTGTAGTGACAATAATTTCTTTAGCAATATGTAAACAGGACACCAAAATTAACCTCAGCTGTACTGCAGATCAGTCAGGAGGTTTCCCCTTTGTCTGTATCCCACAAGTCTGAAGGCCCAAGCCCCACCTAGGAGCAATAGGTTAGTCCAGAGTCCTGTAGGTTTGCCTACCACAGGGACAGCATATCCCACAAAAAGAGCATTCTCAGGGGTTCACCTTCATTCAAATCTTTCCAAATCTTCTGCTTCTCAGAAGGACAAAGAGCTTTAATTAAAATGCTATTTTACTGCCCTCAACAAACTTGTGAAAATGTTAATGATTTTTGCGTAGGATTAAACTGTCGAGTCACTTCTTCAGAGGTAAACCGAACAAGATAGTGTCTGCCTGCTGCTTAACCAAAAGGAAACAATCTGTCAGAGGAAAACACTCTTCTCCCTCTGGCAGGATGACATTCAAATCTGAAGGTGAAGTCTTTTCCTGTGCTGAAATAGATCTCAAATATTGGCACTTGACAAGTGTACTCTATCAAAGCAAATAGAGGGCATTAATGCATGCAGTTCGTTGCTAGCTCTTCTTTGAGAGTACATGGTATCACAACTTTGCAATAAAAACAAGAGTCAGAAACCATGAAAACAAGAGTCAGAAACCATGAAAGCAAGAGTCGGAAACCACAATCCCCAGCACTGGCTGGGGCACATATAACTTGGCAGAACCAAACCCTAGCAGAAGAGTTTCTGAAATGAGTCTTGTGGTTTGCTATGTTCTTACACCCATGCTGGTGTTCCTCTGAGGAACAGCTGAATTTGTGACCACTATCATCCTCAAGCTTCTGCTCCAGACTGCCTCCATGCACAGTGCCCATCCCTGGTGCACCCAAGTGGGTTTGCTGGACATGGGTGCTGCTTGTACCAAGCAAGCTTTTTTAGAATAAGTTGACCCTTTAAAACATGTTATACCTATTTCTTTCTGCTTAACCTTCAGTCTTGAGGTGGGGTGACCCCAGCTGGTAGGTAAACTCTCATCCAGTCACTCTTACATGAAGACAAGAGTTTTCTTTTCCTTCTTAGGTTGGTACCTGGAGTTCAAGATAACTAGTGGCAACATGCAGTTATACAACTTGTACATATAAAACACAGATCCATACTTCTTTTATGTGGAAACTTTTAAGCATAAGCAATGTACAGACCTGTGAAGTCTCACACTCATAGCATGACTCTTGCAGTTGGCCTCCCACAGCTCTCCAAGCCATGCTATTTACACTCTGGCAAATTCATAATTTTCCTTCTGCTCCACATGGCTGTCATTTGGGCTGGGGCTCCTTGGCAAGGCTTTCACTGGAAGAGATGCTTTCTGAGCACATTACTCTCTGTTGCCATGGCCAGCTTCTCTTCTGCAATCCCAGAGTGGCAAACAACCTCCCTGCCTTCCTACAAGTCCCTCTGACCTGGTTTCTCTCAAGCTGAATTTTAGGAAACTTCATCATTCTGAGGAGACTCTCCTGAGGAGGGCAGAAAAATAACTACAAATATTCACTTATACTTCAGCTGTACTTGAAGCATTGCTTCTGAAGCACAGCATCATGATTTTTATCATGCAAAACCAACTGCATATTCAATATTGAAACTTTTTAACATTTCTGCAATGTTATATGCTACCTCACAAAAGTACATATTTTCCTGTAAAGACCTTACTCTTAAATGGGTTCACAAATCATTGTTCCACCCTTTCCTACCATTCCAAGCAAAAAAAAAGTCTGCAAAATCTTCATCAGTACATATTCTGCTTATATATTCTGTAAACTGCTAATTAATCTGAGGACTTCATCCTCTTTTCCTATTGTACAGTAACCACAAGCTGCATACTATCTGCTTACACTTCTGTTAATTCATCAAGAAAGCTACCACTCATGAGAAACAAAATTCCTGTGTTGGAACAGCTTTGTCATCCCTATTCTACAGTTACAGAAGGAGGGAAAATGGCAGAATGACGCCTTTTGTGAGTACTTAAGTGTGCACTAGCACTGAGCACTTAAGTGTGTGCTAGGTCTGAGCCCTTAAGCGTGCACTAGAAAGCTTTGCAGTATTCAGAACTGCCACTCAGGAAAGCTTTGGGTTTACTTTCCTTTCCCTTTCCCTTTCAAGGATTCATAAAGTCCCACCCACCACATCAAGGACAGAAACAGGCACAAGAAACATCTCATATCTATCTTTATCAACACCACATTAATCTTTCTAATGAGAAATTAAACATAATGAATGAGATAAACATTTTATTCCTCATTCAGCTGTCAAGAGAAAAAAAAATATGGCTCCTGTCAAATACCTCACTAAGATGTATGAGGATCACTCAGGTAGGGTGCAAAGAAGTTAATATGCCACATTATGCAAACAGAAATGAAGGAGATTGACTGGGAACCTTTCTGACTCTGGTTTATGCTAGACTTCTCTTCCCCCTAAAAGTACTCAGTACTCTGAATAGCAAACTGAAACATAAATTTTGTGAATGACACATCAGCAACACTGAAATCTCACTGTCCTTTTTCCTATCCAAAATAGAAACAAGCAACATTTTCTAAAAAGTCACCTGAGTTTATTTCCTTGTAATTTACCCCTTAAAAATAAAATAATTCTGCTACATCAAATAAAAAATTCAGAGCTGATACACACCCAGATTGCTATTTTTTTCTTCCATGTTGCTTGAAAAAAACCCACACATCAAAATGCACTATTTCTTCATTTTAGGATTGCATTGCCAAACATTCCTGCTGCTGGCATCTTACGGTTCTCCCCTTTCTGTCTTGTTACCTGATCTCACCACAGCTCATCAGAGAACCTTCTTTCACATTCCCTGGTGCAAGATGAAAAGATAAACACAAACACAAGGAAATCCTCCTTTATAATTGCTTAAACACACTTAAGATTGCCTAAGGGGTTGTTCTGAAACCTACACAACAAAAATCAGATTAAAGAATGAAGGTGTAATTTAACAAATGCAGATGTATACTTTTCACAATTTAAAGCAGACAAGTCTTTCTCAAATAACTCCATGGACAAAAAGGAAAGTGAGGTATTTACATCTGTCAAAAAATACTTTCCTTCTTTGCTCTTAGATGAGTCTACCCAGACTCACTTTCCACCTAACAACTACCCCTTTTTTCCCCCATAAGCCACTGGTGGACAGCTGCCAAACCCAGTTCCACTTCTTCAGCCAAGGCACTGCCATTCTACAAATAATTTTTCCCTGGGCATCTCTGCTCTCTGAACAGGCAAAATAACATACACACACACTGGCTTTGCACCTACTGTCTTTTTTTCTGCTGGATTTGGCACAATTCTTTTGAAACAGATTTTCCTCAGGTCCTCAACATTTTCAGGTCTCCTGAAGCAGCAGAGACAAAGCACCAGATCTTCTGTTCCTGCTGAAACCTTTGCTCCCGCTTTGGTCAGAGGTACCCTCAGAATTCCCCTTTCCCCTTCATCTGTCTGGAGCAAAGGCAGTTCCAACTAAACAAACACTGTACTTGCGTGTGGTGACCAGCACCCAGTAGCTTCAACTCAAGGATAAGCTACACCTCTCACACCATGAGTTAGCAGAGATCAAAAGAGATGATAAAGAACTTAACTTTGCCACACTAGTACTTGCTCACTAAAGCTCATAAGAAGTTACTGAATTATTTATTTGAAAAAAAAAAAGAAAAACCCCTTTATTACATTTGAAGGTGGCAAATGACCTCATTTCCAATGATGTTAATTCAACATCCTTAATCAGCATCCCAGAGAAAAGTATTTATTAACCATAAAATGAGGCTTCACAGATTTTAATTTCTCAGCTGAGTATTATTCCTACTGTGTCAGGATTAAAGGTATGTAGAAGTATTATAATTTCCTTAAGCACCCAAAAAGCTCTTACAATTCATTAAACTCCTTATAAGCTATTTTTTTGTAAAAAGCATACCTTAATATTGTTGTATCTTTTCTTCTCCCTGGTTTTACTACCTTATTTTTTTATTATTACTAATGATTTTTTCTAGTTTCTTTACTATATTTCCAAAGGGCTTTGTATTTTGCACTGCATAGTGGTTTTCTATGGGCTGTGCACTCCTACCTGCACCCTCATTTCGGCCCCTTTCTACATACTCTCTGTAAAAGTGTTCTCCCAGACAAGATCCCCGTACCTCTCCTCTCTTCCCTGCAATTCAGCAGGCACAACCCTGATCTGTTCATGCTGGCCTAGAAGCAAAAGGCAGATACTGAAGGCATCCTAATGGCTATTCCTAGGAAGCAGGCAGCTGCCAGGCAGGATGTTTATCTCTCTCAAATGCAGCTCCATGCACACTCCCAGATGCTGTGGGCTTCTGGAGGAGGAAAGAGAAGGTAGTAAAGTGCAACATGGGTATGCATTTTGGAAAAACCTGAGCCAAAGGATGGAATCATTGAATCATTTAGTTTGGAAAAGTCCTCTAAGATCAGTGAGTCCAACTGTTAATCAAGCACTGCCAAGTCCACCATTAAACCATGTCCCTCAGTGCCACATCTGCACCTCCATGGATAGTGATTCCACCATTTCCTGGGCAGCCTGTTCCAATGCTTGGTAACCCCTTGAGGAAAGAAATTCTCTCCAATATCCACCCTAAATCTCCCCTGGTACAACCTGAGGCCATTTCCTCTCATCCTGTTGCTTGTTACTTGGGAGAAAAGACCAACCCCCACCTCAGAAGAGGCAGTACCAGGCCAACCAACAGACCACTACTTCTGAGAGAAGTCATAATATGGCCACAGAACGATGCAGTGAAGGCAAGCCGTGAGATGCTGCAAATCCTTGACCACCTGAGACAGTCAGCTGTGGCCCTTGTGTAACCTCCTATGTGAACTCTTACAGGCTTGCAATGGTTCCACCCACTCGAACACCAACAACTCATCCAGCATTGCCCTGGCCCTCTGGATGCCTCTCCAGCTGTCTGAAGAAGTGCCTAATTGGCAGCCTAGGTGAGAAGGACTCTAAGAAAAGCCAGCATAACCTCTGCAAGGGCACCCCACCTTTCCCAGCAGAGATCTCCTTGACTTTTCTCCTCCTTGCTTCTCCCAGTACACAGGCAAATGGGAACACATGTAGTCTTTCATATGATATAGTTGCACTGCTTGAAACACAGGAGAAAATTCATATTTATCCTAGGGAGAAACAAAGGAAAGAAGTCAAGTCTTTCCTGCTCACTTAAAGGAATTACAGGGATTCCCTCTAGAGCGCCCTATTCCGCTCTGCTAACTCATCCTTTCAAACATATGTCATATCCTTTTAAACATATTTTCCTAGAACTCCAATATTTGGAATCATGTTGTACAACACATTGATAATTCATTTGGAAAAAAAAGCCAGTCTTGCTTTCATGTTTTGTGTGACAGATTAAAAGCCCAATACAAATACAATCTAAAAATTTCCAAAGAGCACAGATATCTTTTTACACGTTTAAATTATTTTCTGATGTTTGGATATAGCAATATCATGTATTTGAACAGACCACGAGGACTCTGTCTTGCATAGCCTATGACTTGCACATACCTGCTTGGAAGTTTCTCTCCACTACTATTCAATCACCCCATGTTCCCCACAGGCTCTCTGAAGAAAGAAAGGTCACTCTTTTCACATTTGCTCTAATTCACTCTAGATTTGCCTTCTGAAAGGGATAAGAATAATAAAGCATGACATACCAGGCTCTTTCCTATACTACCCCTCCCCCTCTGAGTAACTTTCATGTTCTTCTTCTGTAAACAGATGCCTCTCTTCCATTTTGGGTAGGATCTTACATTCTGCTAAGAGGGAACAGGAAACTATCACATAGTGAAGCAGAAGATAATCACTTTCCTAGCTCTTCTCAAACACTGTTTGAACTTGAATGTTTTGGAGCTTCCCCTGACTGCTGTTCGCCATACAATGTAAGTTAGGTGCAGGTCAGCAGACTGGGAAAAATCACATAGGAAGGAAGATTATTGGTTATCCTACATTAACTACACCAGCTGAAACTCTAGATTAAAAACAGTTTAGTTGTGTCCTCTAGCACTTGACTGAGATTTATGCAGAGGACAGAGCAGGATGGCACCTTTCAAAGTGACAACTTACTAGACTGAAACTTTGATGAACTCAGCTCACAGAAGCTAGGCTCAAGCAGCCCAAGAACTGTGCAGCACAGATGAGACACAATGGCAGTACTGTGCATTACAGTCTTTAAACTCCTGTCCATTTTATACTGCAGCCTTTTGGTTTCACAAAGGAAATTTAAAATGTACGTGCTAGACATACACAACAATTTATCACTTATTACCTGTAATTCTCCACAAAATGTACTGCATAATATGATGTTATGAATCTCCATTATCTGTAATGGCAAAGTTCCTGCACTAACTCACTGAGTGTACACTGATTTTGATCCAACAAGGAAAAGAAGTTAAATAGCCAGGCCAAAGAAAAACTGGGAAGCCTAATCTTGTACAATCAACAATTGCCAAGTCAAACACCCATGCCAAGAAAGGTTGGCAGGTGAAGGTTCTTTCATTTTCTTTTCTTTTCTTTTCTTTTCTTTTCTTTTCTTTTCTTTTCTTTTCTTTTCTTTTCTTTTCTTTTCTTTTC
>JAWWLZ010000001.1:79214040-79293785 GCA_035041345.1 Poliocrania exsul | reverse complement strand
CAACTGCCAGTCTCTGCATCGTCCAAGGTATTTGTCCAGTCCTGGTCCTGGTCTTTCATTTCAGCATCTTCCTACACAGTCCCAGCCCAGGACTTCAGTGGAAAAAGCCCATGGAGAAAACTGCAGGAGTCTGTAGTGCCACAATTCCATCCCTGGACAAGTCTGAGCAGTTGAGAGAAGACGACAAAATCAGCTGCTGGATGGCTGATCTCTAGCCATAAAGGCACTTGGGACCACTGGTTTAGTATGGCATGCCAAGTAACATACATAAAAGTTTATCACAGTTATTTCAATCAAACACACAGTTTTAGGATGATGGGAAAACAAAACAATGCAACAAAGTTGTTTATATGAGTAGTAGCAGTTGCATACAGCCATCCTGTTTGCTAGGCTTTTCAAATCTCAGAACACTGGCGTTGAAGCACCCTATCTTATTGGAAATGGAGCTTTCTCTAAACAGACTCGTGCAGGTTTTTTCCCCAGAGTAGCAGATAATTTTATTACCACAAAAGACTTGCAGAACTGTTTCTGTATCATGGCATAAAGAGAACTGATGAGAGAAATGTACACTTAGAAGATTTTTGCACTGCTGTACATAGAAAAGAACTGTTAACATGTAAGTGTTCATGACTTGCATGTTAAAATGGAAAAACTTGCTGACAGGACAAAATCATAATCTAAATCCTTCCTCACACACCTAAAACCCTCAAGGTAATGGAAGATTCATGTCAAGCAAGTTACTCTAGACATCTACTTCCACATCTTGTAATATAACTGGAGATTATGGTGTGATGTCTACAGTAAACGCTCCATAAGGAATGTAAGTTTTGACTAGCATTTACAGAAAGTGTAAATGATACAAATCATACCACCACCACCACCACCCAAAAAAAAAAAAAATCAAACCCCCAACCCAACCGGCCAAAAAAAACCCCAAATCCAACCAACCAACCAACCAACCAACCATACTCCTCCAGAAATAATGGTTCTTAGGAAATATTCAGAAGTGAACACTTTTTCAAAAACTTTGACATCTTATTTTAGTGTAAAGGCAATGAAATACACTGAATTTGTCACAATATTGAAAGCATTAATTTGCTCCTGACTTATGCCCATTCTGGCTACTCTCCATTGGGATGCTCCTTGCCTCCATATATGAGAAAGAGCAGCTGGCACAAAGAGAAGAAATTCAGTTAAAAACTCTCAACAGGTTGAGCCTTCTGCCAAATGCCCATGGTTTCTCAGGACAACTAAGCAAACAGCCATACTTCTGTTAGGGCACCTGCAACAGCAGAAATGTCATGAAATCCATAAACCATTACTGATCTGCCAGAACAAATGTCATAAAACAAAATTAAGGCCCATCATCGAGTTAAAAGGATTTCTCAGAGCACTTTACAATGGCAATCTATACACGCAGACCTGCGGCAGTGTGTGATTAGCAGCACTCTGCCACAGGCTCATGTGGCATCTTACAGCCCTCGCCATGCCTAGGGCTTCATGGGGTGGGGAGCACAACCTGCACTCCTGTTAATAAATACCAACTCCCATTCCAAACTCCAACTTCAAAGTGCTGCTTAACAGCTCCTCAGAGAGAAAGGCTGAGCGACTTCTCTTCAGCTGTACTCATCTGTAGCACATTTCCCTATCAGTAAGTCAACGTGTAATTACAATCATCCATCCATAAAAGCTGGGGAGTGGAGCTTATTTTTGTCCTTATTTTTCAGGCATTAAGGAGAGAATGAGGGATTTTCCAGGGATTCAGAAATCAGAGAACAAGAGCGATCAAAAGGTTGTGGCTGTCATTTCTTTGGATACGTATCTGGATACACACAAACATATACATGTACACTGTACACCATGGCTTTAAATGGTAACAGAGATTTACCAGATCAAGATGACCTTCACTTCTGAGCACAAAGCGTTCGCACCACCAGAGGTGTCTCAAGTGAGTCAGCCTGGACTCAGGCTCCGGTTCTTGGTCTATTCACTCTGGCAAGATCAGCTACCTGATAAACATCAGAGAGATGCTTATCATAGGGACTCCAGTACCTCACTACTTCAACAGAGAATTAGTTGCCTGAAAAGACCAGCAGTTTAGGCAGCAAGATTCCCCTGTTCCCCTGGCTTTGGGAGAACTGTGCTGATAACAAACAGCAGCCCCCTGCCAAAAGCTGGTATCTCTTATTTAGACAGCCCAGAAGCCCGTGAAGAAAATCACAGGGAGCTAGTAATTAGCTCATCAGTGTCAAACAACCCCAAAGGCTAAAATTTCCAGAGGTAGTGATTACCCAAAGACACATAGTCCACCTTCACAAAAAAAAGTAGCAAAATCAAAGCTACCAGGATGACATGAAGGAAATGAAAATAGTTTGGAACAGAGGTGCTATAAACATGTAAACTAGAAGGTGAGCAAGTATCAATATTTTTAATGTGATAAAGATAATACTGCAAATTTTTCAATAGAGAATGAAATCACCGTATTTCAAAACGTCTTTTCTCTCAGCATGAAAAAAATTTACGTGGCCCATCAAGCAAACACTAAGTCAATATAGATTTCTTCAGACTAGAAAAGCAGGTGTCTGTTCAAGGATAATCTGTACAAACGCCAGAATTCTGATGCATTGATTTGATCCCCTGCAGATTTAGACAAAAAGAAGGAAAAAATCAAAACAGGAAACTGAAAACACCTTTATCTTCAGCTGAAGAAGCAATTTAAACTGAGTATCATGCCAAAACCAAATAAATGCTATTAATAATATAGCAGGTTTTGGTGTCTAATTGTGACAACAAATGCAAACAAACTCTGTAAAGGCAGGGCAGATTATTTTAATGGCTCACCACATGAAAACTTCTCCAGCATCAAGGAAGGAGAACAGTGCATTATTTAAATTTCCCCTCATGCTATCATCCAAGAGTTTGAGATTTCTCTTTTCACCTAAGTCAGAACTTTTCTAGGATAGACTGTGGAAGAGTCACTAAAGGAGAAAGGTCAGTGGTACTTGCAGCATTGCAGACAGAAGGAGAATAAAATCTCAGAGGAAGATGAAGAAATAATTGTAAATAGGTGGCATCCTTGCCACCATCTTATCTGAAACAACTGTTTGTTTACAATTCAGTAATACAAAAAAAAAAAACATTCCTGGGAGAGGTAGTATGGGAATCCACACACATCACTTCCTCGACACCTTTTATATCCTGCCTCCCCTGTGTGGAAACTAAGAAGGTGTTTCGGCTGTTGATCTGGGAAAAACAGTACACTCTTTTAAATATTTTCCCTGCCCAGTGTATTAATTAATAATATATTTTTTGACAACTAGGATTTATATAGACTCTGCAAAATGCCTAATTCTTTGAAGAACAAAGTTCACTCATCACAGTGTACTAAGAAAATTAGGAAGAAGCTTAAGAGAATTTGAACTTGCAATTTTTAGTAATGCTTGCTGAAGCTGCCATAGGACAGCCTTTTCAACACTGCAGTTGGGTTTTAAACATGCAAAGCTACATAATTCTAAAGGAAGACAAAACTCAAATAGTCTCCTATCCCAATTAATCAACTTTTTTTCCTAACATGGAGTCTGGAAAAGACCAAGTGAAATATCCTTGAAAAATAACACAGAAATTTGATTCTTATCTAAGAGGTGACGTATCCAAGAAACCAAATGGAAATCTCTTGGTGTAAAACATGATTTGCAGGCAATGTCACCAACTTATATTTAAGTAATTACTTCTTGAATACGCAGAATACATAGAACAAGAACCCCTCATCAAAAAAAAAGTGTTCCATAGTAACTACATTTGTAAACTCCTTTATAAACCATGAGCTGGATGGTCAGCGGGGGGAAGAGGGAATAACTTCAAAGCAGAAGTAAAAGAGGTGGCAAGATTCCTTGCTTCCCTCTGAAAGAAAAAAGTCTCTGGAGTGAAGACATGGGGGAGGGGAAATATTAAATCAAGGTACATAGTGCTGAAGTGAAAAAACCCAGCTGATGAAAGCCAGGCCCTTTGCAAAGGGCAGTGCAGCTCTTTTTTTCTCCCACAACAATTTGAAGCAGTTATGCTATGAGGAGAATGTGTTCCGTGTCCCATTCCGGTTCCCACAAGTTCTGGGCAGTTCAGCAAACTTGCATGCACCAGGTAAACATAAAAGAAAACTGTTAAAGGGCTCATTTGCTTTTTGCTCTGACTAGCATCATTAATTACCAGCAAAATGCTAAATTAGTTGGTCCACCTCAGTTTACTTTTCCATGTTAATTAGCAGTAGAGGTCAAAACACAAAATCATTCATTAAGGATATAAATCCATGTGATCTGACTCACTCGGGATGTAGTTACCCATATGCTTTCACTGATGATGAAAATCAATCTCTCCCCTTACATGCTCCAGGGCCCATCCCCATCCTCCTCAGGCTGAATCTCACAAACAAAGCAGACCAAAGTTCACTCTGACCTCCTGTGGAAAAGAGTAGGTTCATCCCAGCTGCCCCTGCCACTGGCATCTGCACCTACAGAGCCACTCAGTGCACTGAGGCCAGGCAGCAGCCTAACCAAAAGGGACCTCAGGGGCAGGACAAGCATAGAGAAATTAGGTTATAGGCTGATCAATTCTCTGATCAATAGGAACAGCAACCAAGTTAGAGAACTGAGTGCACTGGTAATTGGTCTGTGTAAATGAAGGGGAGAAAGAAAAAATAAAAGCAAACAAACAAAAAACCAGAAGGGGACAAGAGTAGCTCAAACAGACTGCATCATAAACCCCACAGCAATTGCAAGCAATCATCGGTTGCTTGAATTTTGCTTGAATTCAGTACACTTTTATCCAGGGGCATGATTGGTGGGAGGAAAAGGAAGTGTTGGGTTATTTTTCTTTAATTAGACCAACTGTGATTTCTTTTTCTAATTAGACAAAGGGATGCAATTGGGGAGGATAAAGGGAGAGCAAGCCATGCTTCCTCCCTCGGTGGGGTGGCTGTGACAGCATGGCTGAGCATGGGGAGTGGGCAGACATGCTGGCAGGACAGAGAAGAGTGGAAATATCAGTGGAACTGTGGCCTCAGTTTTCATGAGCACAGCAAAGCAAATGCTCTCTCAAGTCACAGCCTCAGATCTCAAACAAAAAAATAAGCTGTTCTTACATGGTTTTTTCCCACCATGAGCACTGTTTTCATTTTAACATTTTAGCCCATGTTTAACGTTTTAAGACTTTAGGCCACTTGCAACAGGAGGATGTACCAGGGTTACTCGAGTGCTGAGAGACACTGAAGCCCAGCAAACCTATGCTTGGGCCTATGTGCTCATCAGCTTTAGGAAACTCAGTGCCGCAACAGTGTTAAAAACACCAGCTATTCTAAGGCATGACTCACTCGCCAGCCATGCAAAGAGCTGGTTTGTGCTCCTGAGCTCCTGGGGAGCAGGATCCTGGCATGTTCCCGTAACCTTTCCTCTCTGCTCTCAAGGTCAGAGCCAGCATGCCGAAGCAGGCATGCCTGAAACCATGCAGTCCCTGAGATCACTTTTCCAGTCCCGAGAACAGCAGGCATTTTCACCTGTTTGCTCAAATTGCACATGGACTGCAGCAGAAAAGGCACCTAGGAGGCTCCTTTACCTCCACCCCGGGGCAGGGACCCAGGCACACGAGCTACCCCTGGTGCCTGTTTTCTCAAGCAGACCTCTTTAAGAGGCCAAACTATTGTTCTCACTAAAGTAAACACTCAGCCCCCTGGCAAAGAGGAAGATGCTTTCAAACTTCAAAGGATTATCAGCTATAGTTAATCACTGACCACTGGAACAAAGTTGGAACTATGTGGTTGTGATGCTGTGCTAGAATAAAAGCAATTTTAGAAGGTTTTAAGCAAGTACGGAGCAGGGGCAACATTCATAAGTACCAGAGACATGCCAACAAGGGAGAGGCAGAGTGCAGATTTTATCATAATGCATTGCCATCAACCCAGAGGGATCAAACATGAATTGGGAGAGGGAAAATTTAGATGGTGCTTACAGTACCTAAACTTACATACCATGTCTCAAATCTTACACCAAGAGTGCACTTGAAGAGTAATTTTTTCAGTATTTTTTAAACTTAGCAGGCAACTACTGTACTGGGGGGTGGTAGCAATATGAACCATATTCCATCTAATGACCATATGACAAATAGACTCGCACCTTATCATTAATCTGAAGCCTTCATCAGGTCCTTGAACAATTTATAGCAGCAGAGGAATTTAGAAACTACATGATAAATTTTGATTCACTCTGATGTGCTTGCTTACTGTTCTGCAACTTGCATAGCATTACTAAGGTATAGCCTACTTTACTGTTGTGTATTTGCAGCCACATACTATTCTTTGATAAAGTAATCTTTGGGCTTATTCTAAGCACATTTTATTTGTGACTGAAATGAAGCTAAGCAGCTAAGCTAGCAGAAAATAGATCATACCAACTGTATGAACTGATTCAGTGGCTGAGCTCTTGAAAGTTCTGCCTTCCACTTAAAACAACGTAAGAGATGTCAGAAATTGCTTGTAAATGTGCGGCAGAGCAGAAATTATCTAAATGCCAGCTATATGAGATTACCTGTACTACCACAGTTATTTTCTGCCAAACAGTGTTTGCATGATCAGTTCTGACTGTTGCAGATCACTCTGGCATTGCTCTGACAAAACCCCCTCGAAGTACATGGGAATTCAACTCACCTGGAACATCTGAGGCTTTGCATGCCATGTGCAAGGACCTAATACACTGAGTCTCTGGAACCTGGGATTACTCTCAGCTTCTCAGGTCTGCGAAAATACCTTCACAGATATTCACCCAAGCATAGATTAGTGCAATGCCATATTCCACAGTCTGAGGTAAATTGAATACTCTGAGGAGTAGTTAAAGAGCTACAGTATGGAATTATCAAAACTCCAAATGGTTTAGCTGCTGCTATGCTGGCAGACCACTAGATCAAACCAAACCAGCTGGGAGTTACATCCACTAAACACCAAGAGCTGTGTGACTGAGGCAAGAGCGGGCACAGCAGGTGGCAGGACACTGGCATAAGGGGAAGGACCTGGCACACAAGGCAGAAAAAAACTGGAAGTCCTGTTGGCTCTCCCCAGCAATAAGGGAACAGATACAGAACAGCAGCTAGAGGGAAGTAGAGATTCAAATTTTTCAGAAACCTATATGAAGAGAATGGAGTTGGTGTTTAACCATCATCTTCCAAACCTTTTTGTATTTACCACTGTTTTATCTACTTCAGGATATACCACTTCATGAAACTTCAGTAATCTGAATTCTAAAGTATGTTAAGTGTTAACAGTGTGGTATTGAAGATGTTTTGTCAAATACAATTTATGGACGGTGGGAAGCCTTTTTGAAGTCATCAGATCATTACTCACAGGAGCTGGGTGTAAAATAAGCAGGTGGTTGACATCAGGTATTGTGCTGTCAGGAAGTTCAGCAATAGGTTTAAAAGAAAGACTTTACTTGCATTCACAGCAATATAGTAGTGCTTTTAATGAATCAGGTAATTAGCAACTCTATAAAGAAGGATATCCCTGAGTGTTCAACATCAAAAGCACTACACTCATTTGCAATTTAAAGGCCAGAATTGATAAGATCCTATACACTCTCTGCTCCCATTTGGAGACAGTGGAAATAAATGCCACATAACACCTCTTAGTGTTAGATCCAAAGGAACAAGCATCCATCTGACTTAAGTTACCACTTCACTTGGAAAATATTTAAATTTTTGAAGTATAAGAAGACAAGTCAATACTGATTTTGTTGCAGAAATCCTCGTTTTCAGAAAAGATATTCTGGGAACATATAGTGAAGTGCCACAAAATCAGCTACTCCGCATTTCCAACATCTGCAATCTAAAAGTTCTTGAGAAAATAAAGGGAAATTTTGAAAACTTTTTAGAAACTATAATGATTCTCTGCTGAAGGTCAGACATAAATTATGTACCTTATTACTGACACAGGTTCATTATTAATTCCATCTGCAACATCCCATATGCTCTTTTGTCTCAACTTTTGCTTTACCCTTTTCAATCCTCTTCACATAGACCTTGCCTAAGCCTCCAGAATGACTGTTTCTAACACAGTATCCACACATGAAAAAAAGAGTCAAGTGCATAAATTTTAAATTTCTTAATAAGCTAAAAATTTACTCTGGCAAGTCAGGGCCCTTTCTCTCTGTTCTGAGTAAATGTTTTATATCTACCCTATTGTAACTATGGTTAAATCAGACTGTAAAGTCTCACATGACTTATCTGTTTTGGAAGGTGCTGGGCACACCTTTCTACACTAAAAGAGGCAAGAAAAAATGTATGAGTGTGCTGTGTATCAACTCAGATCCTAATGTTGGTGAATACCACCAGGAAGACTTCTTCAATGACCTCAGCAAATAGATGCAGTCAGATTAAAACTCAGGACTAACCACACACAATTCTGTCTTTGTACAAACACGTGATACAGCAAAAGGAAGGAGCCAGGATGGCACAGGTCAGCAGGTTTTCCATTACATCTTTCCAAACAAACCAGACAGCAGGACTTTTATTTTACAAGCCTTTTTCTGAAACTCAGGATATGTCCAAAAGGAAAGGGTCCAGTTTTACAAAGAGTGAAATTGCCAGAAAGGGAGCCCAATAACACTTTGAAGGGATTTGCCCTGTTTCCATCATCAGTATTCCACTGCTCCCTGCAAAGAGCTCAGAGACGGCGGAACAACTTGTGACACTTGCAGCCTGCCACTGAGCTACTAGGTCTGGATTCATGCCTTAAGAGTCTCAGGACTGGCATACTAAAGCTTCACATTTTATGGAAGTTCAATTGCAAACCTGGAATGTGAAATGACCTATGCAAAGCCTACAGATCTTTCATTCCTTATAGGTTTCACTTTTACACCAGTGGTTACTTGTTGTATGGAGAACAGCAATTATGAAAAATGCTTACAGAACAAGCCAGCGACATCAATAAATTCTATTATTGATGGAATATTTGTCTCCTCTCCTTCATCCCAGTTTTGAAGCCCATCTAACTTGTTCAGATCTCACACTTCAGGTTGCCTGGCAGAGGTAATGGAAAAAACCCACAACTTATCCCCCATTGTGCAAACCTCAGTGATTCCCCTTTGCTTCTCACAAGAACATCTGGAAAGCAATACCATACAAAAGATTTGCTCAAGGGTAGGAGGGCATGAGAAGAGAAAAATCCTCTGAATATTTGTGCTATATTTAAACTCCAGACCAAAGCTTACACTTGGAGTGAATGTCTCTCTGCTGTGGGAATGCAGAATTCCAGGCACTGAACAAGGATGTGCTAAGCTTTTCACAACATGCCCCAGAGCAATGGCATTATTGCAAGACTGTAAAAATGCAAAGCACAGTGCCTCTATCTTCCATGACAATTGTTGCAGGGACAAAACACAGAGCAAAAGGAAACTTCAACAGTGTACTGGGGTGGGAAAAAGTCTTCAGTTTTCAGCACAGGAGGTTCATCTCTTTTGCAGAAATACCTCCTACGAGGAAGGTGTAAACAGAGCAGGGAGGATGCAGTAAAATTAAAGCAACTTGGACAAAATTTCAGAAGAAGGTGTCTTAGTTTGGAATTCAAAATTAACATAAAATTCAAGCAATATCAGAATCAATAATCAGTTATGGTAATAAGAGCTACAGATACTTAACTAAGTTGGGGAAAGAACACCCAGGACATGCAGTCATATCAATTTTACTATTTAAGTCCATAAATCTAGGCAACCAACTTTTGAAAAATAACTTATTTTTCTAGTGCCAACTTGCCTCTACATGTTATTTGTCCTTCCCTCCCCTAGCCTAGCAGGAGTAAAGGTGTTGTTCATGCTCCATACAAAGCAGCATGTAGGAAAGATGAAGATTGATATGGGAGGACTACACAGAAATCTAACTTTTTGGGGAAGCATATTCCCTAGATAAGTAGTTCATGTTGTCAAAATCCTTGAGGGGACTAGTCATCACATCTAAATTCATAATATCAAAATTCAGTTATTACCAAAAAAGCAACGAGCTTCTCAGCCTGAACTGTCAGTAGTACACATAGCATTTGAGACTAACTGCAGGCTGTTCACATGAAATATAAAAGAAGTTAATACAGCTTTTTATAACTAATAGAGGAGCTACACTGACTCTCAGGGTTAGGAACACTGTAGGAGTCAATGAGCAAACTTACCACTGGAATAACTGCCATTTTATTTTTCTGTATGACTCGGAGACAGTGACTTCAGTTTTTGCCAGTTCAAGATAAAGAGATGTCTATGTGACACCCACATGATAGCCCAGCTAACCAGGACACCAGAAGAGACGAACCCCTGGGAACACAGAGGTGTTGGCTGATGTTCCCTGCTGAGGAGGATAACTCCTCTTACACAGACTGGGAACTGCCACCACAGTCAGAGTGCTGTTGCTGTTCTGCACCTCGCTAGGCTACACTATGCTGTCAGATGCAGTACAGACACACTCTTGCTCCTATCAAGATGACTATGCTTGCAATAATGCAAGAAGTATTAAACAATGACAGACATCCTACATGCACCAGAACTCTCACAGTGCAAAGTGAAAACAGTGTGTTCTGTTTTCTTTTCCGTCTGTGTTTTTCCAGTGTCTCAAGAAGTGGCTAATCTGTAACACTGAGGTTAGAGGGTTTAATGTAGAAGTTCAAAGTAAAGGCCATGCTTCTCAAATGTA
The DNA here is from genome assembly GCA_035041345.1 of Poliocrania exsul. Lineage (NCBI taxonomy): Eukaryota > Metazoa > Chordata > Aves > Passeriformes > Thamnophilidae > Poliocrania > Poliocrania exsul. The sequence continues at coordinate 79,283,078 of JAWWLZ010000001.1, read as the reverse complement.
CAATAGATAAAGGGGGAATTCCAGGATAAAGCTGTGTGGTTTAAAACACCACAATTCCTTTACTCTTTTTCACATCAGCAAACAATCATCTCAAAATTATGGCTAGATCTTACACTTGGTGTATGTTAATTGTGGGCCATTATTAATTAAAAAACCCATTCTCTTCCAAATTAACAGGACTTTACTTTTATCCAAACTGATTGCCTTCCAAATCAAAAGTCTGGTTCCCATAATGTGCTTAGTGGTGTCTACAGAGTCCCTCGTGTGCCTCCCTTTAAGACTTCAGCTTTTCTGTTTTTTATTGAAAACAGAAATGGGAGAGTAGAAAAGTCAGTTTTGCTGGTTGGGCCTCATGCTAAATTTTTGGGGCTTAGAGCAGTGTTCAGGAACTTGTTTTCAAATGAGCTCTGCAAGTTTGCTCAGCTTGAAATGCGAATTATCATGAAAGTCACATCCTGTCAGCTTAGTTCACTTTCTACAGCTGGTTGAATAAGTCCTTTCAGTGGTTATGACATTGCACTTTCCCAATATATGAAGAACTGGCTACAAGATTGCCTTTTCCCAGTCACTAGGTACGCTGCACATACAAATAATATTTTTAATCTCACACCCAGTCATAACGGCACACAAACGTTCATCAATGTCAATTACACTCTACAGAACTTGTACAACAGTATCAAACTGCTACTCAATTTACTCTTTGGTGAATTGTGTCTTTTGGAGCATTCCTACATGAACCAGCTTTGATTTTTGCTGTATTTATTTTCACATGAAGTCTTTTCTGGGTCACACACTGAACTATTAGCAGGTTTAAGTTATCCTGGTACAACATGTAAGGTTTTAATTACAACCTTTCTACTCCTTACTCTATTAATGTACATGCTATTGTACTGCCCAATCAAGCAACAACCAATGACAAAATCGTCCATTTGCTTTCTGTATGTAAGAATTACAGAGAAACCACAATTACTGTTCATGATTATTACTGCAATAACAGGATGCAACTAATTAAGTTGGTTGTATTTTACTTGGTTGTAAGGTTGCAATTAATTAAGTTAGTTGTATCTTAGAAAGTCACACCATTGACCAAGTTATCATAGACATAACTAAATTACTATGTTTATTTTCATATTGAGTAATATAAGTAAAGGAACATATTGTGACATTCATAGCTTAGAAGAACCTATACATGTAAGGTTAGTTTGCATTAAGGTTGACCTGAATTTGAAATGCTATAGCTATGAAATTCCTAAAATATCACCAGATTAACAGGAACCATAAAAGAGCAACATGAGATAGAGATATCTGTTATTTTATTAGAGTAGAAGTCTTCCTCTGAAGTTATTCTCTCCAGATGGAGAGGTTTATGAATGATGAAAGTGATCATGCCCTTGAAATCCTTCTTGACCCTGTACAGCTTTAAAAACTGTGTACCAGAGCAGAAGTACCCATTGTGCTTCAGATATGTTTTAACTTGGACCTTTGCACAGATAGATAGCCTAACACATGTACATCTCAGACAGTGCAAGAAAAATATGTGAAACTTATAAAATGCTTCTGTGGCAAAATCGCAAGGGAGACATCAATAAAATACAACCCTTTCCCTACCTCCCTGGAAATACTGAAAATGTTAAGCATTAAGCAAACTAAAAATATTTTTATTAATATTTTTATAAAGCAATTTAGTGTCAAGTAATTTGGAAACTATCCGAATCAGAAAGAAATTTGTAATGGCTGCACCAAAATATTTCCTTCCCCTTACCCTTAGATTCAAGTGTCCTTATTACTTTATGCAATTTTTTGTTTTGTTATCAAACTGCATGGGCAGTCTCCTAAGAGAGACTGCCGTGACACCAACAAATTTGTAGTAAGGCTTGATTTTCATATCAGCATATGATATTGTGAGTAGAAGATAGCTTATCAAATAATTTTCTGCTAAAATAAAAATCCCCAAACCTTGGCCATGAAGAAAGGTCCCCAAAACTAACAGCCAGAAGCAGATTTCAGAGGGACAATCACCATCTGCTTCCAGCCAATATGGCCAACAATGACTTATTCTACAAACTGTGTAAATTCAGCTACATTTATGTTCTACTTCTTTTGCTCCTTCAGTTTATCTTCTCTGAAATGTTCCAAGTCTGACAGAAACGGGAAGGATCTACATACACGCAAGTAGAAAGGACCGATATACATGGGAGAATGGACATGAGAATAAATACCACCAAGGAGGCTTCAGCTGGCAATATTCCTCAGCTGCCAAGCTTTTAACTTATTACTTACCTTAATTTGTCCTCTGTATGGTGAGCAAATGGATTCACACTTAAATATCTGGTGGCTTCACAAATCAGTGAATTTCAGCTTGACTGGTCTTGGAAGCAAGAAATGGATTAATTATTTTAAGCTTGCCGAAGCCAGACAAGCCAGAGGAGTCTTGCCAAGCAAAGATGGAACAGAATTTATGGACATAACTGAGAACTTCTGATAAATTGACACTGGTTGGAAAAGCTCTGGTTCTGATCCTGTTTTAGAGTAATCCTTGTTCAACATTTAGGATGGATCCACCTGCTGCTTGTGCTTCAGCTGCATGACAGCACTTTCTCTCCTTCAACTGCAGTAGAATGCTTCACACTGTTGTTTCCTCTATTGCCACAACCCAAACATCATGTCAAGCTTTGTCTCTGAAAAGAACTCCTGTTTTCCACAGTGAGGCTTTTTAAATATATTCCCTTATTCACCCTTGCATTTCTTTTCTGAGACATCTGCAAATGAATCAGCTATCTTCTCCAATGTTAGGCACCAAAACCAGCCACAACACTCCAGTGGTATTTCTCTTAATGCCAAATGCAGATGTGGTACAGCCTTGCAAGACCTGCCTGGCGTTTCCTGGGTGATGGATTCATAGAGTATATTGGATGTCACGATGGAAGAACCACTCTTGCAGCTTTTGCTTACCTGACTATCAGCAGTGATTCTGCACCAGGTCATGTTGGTTTTTTGTTTTCTACAGACTGTAATGATGACGGGAATTTAGTTCAGAAGCAACACAACAGCAAAAAGCTTGCAGGAAGCCTTCAAGCAGGTCTTTTTTCACAAGTATTTCTCTGAAAGGTACTAGTGCTAGGACTGACTAACTAAACAGATTCTCAAGTTGAGCAATGAACTGTCATCTCTTTCCTTCCTCCCTCTATACAGGTACACATTTTCTCTCATATTGCACTCATTTAAAGACATCCACCAACCTCCCTGCTATATAGCAGACATCTGTGGAATGAGGCAGGTTGCTATGAAATGTTGGGGTAACTACCCCACATTCTCTGTGGGACAGTAAGGATGGCAGACAAAGTAAAAGATAAACCCGGCTTGATTATTTACAGATTCCCCTACCCAAACTTGATAAGAGTCTGTAATGATTAACAGCTGCTGAACAGAATTGTAGCAGTCCATGGTTTGTAAGGAGCAAAACCAGTGGGAGATCTGAGCAGTGAAAAACATCTACATTGCGCTCAGCTTTAGGCAATTTGTTCAGGGGCAGAAACCCCCAAGTCCTCCCTCAATGGAGCTGACTAACTACAGTCCCTTTCTATCTGTGCTTTTGTATCCTTGCCTCTACCTGGTCAAGGAGACGAACTCATCATCAGGGCCTAAAATGCCCTTTTCTGTATATTCCATAATTTCATTTCATTCTGTTTGCTATACATTTCCCAACAGGTAACTTACCTAATACCTACACAAAGTGTGCTATCAAGTGTAATTCATATACAGAAGGTCCTGAACACTGCTAAGTCCCACTTGCAGCAGTTTAATGGTACTACTTCTCATTGGGATAACATCAGAGAGATTTTACCTTTCACATGCAAATTTCATATCTGTCATCAAAGAAGCTATTTTGAAAACTTACTCTTACAAGCTACAAACCTCTTGCAAGTTTATGCAGCTTACAGAGAGACAAGATACATGAAATTCTGTGCATTAACAGAATGAAAAAGCAGTTTCACAGTAGTCATCACTTACAGGTACTAACAGATATAATTCACATAAAAAGTAAGAATACTAATATTGCAGAGGCTTGGTTTCCCCCCTGAATAATAATAGCACGTACCATTATTCAAAAATGTTTAAGGCCCTTCTGCCAAACTCTTTGGCTGCCTAGCACTTCTGTCAAAGTGTTTTCCTGTAAAGAGCCAGGAGCTGGACTCAATGATCTTTCTGGGTCCCTTCCAACTCAGGATGTTCTATGATTCTATAAGAAAGTCTAAAACATCTTTGCTTACTATTTGTGGAAGTAAAAACATTGCCCTGTAAACTCTTTACAATACTGATTTGTGCCTGTGGACAAATGTCTGTAACACAACATACCATAACTCTCTATGCCTAATCATGGTGCTGGTTTGCTCTACAAACTTCGGCCAAGAGGAGCATCCAGTCTAAATGGTGGTGGCATGGCTCCTGAAGGGTGCTAGAACAGTTACTTGAAGAAGTTAATGGGAAGAGGTATTGAAAAATAAACTAAAATGAATTATCTCTGCTTCCCCTGCAGACATGCTGATCTGAAATAAAAGCCACTTTATTCTGAAAATAATTATTTCCCTCACAAAGCTCAGCAGTGAATCTGGTCTTAAAAGGACTGAGTCTTTTCAACTCACAACACAAAGACCCACAGAATATGAACTTCATGCAAATATCTTGCTCAAAGAAAAACTGGAAAGTTGCTTGCCTTGGTAGAGACACACACACAAAAAGTCTGGGGTTTATGAAAATATTAACACATACTCTAATGTGTCTTTTTACAACTAATGAGCAACTCAATGCTGTCAAGACTCATTTTGATATGGTGGGCTTCTGAACAAGAGCTCTAAGTAGCCCCTTTCTGCTCTTTGCTGGAACACATGTGGGGGGACCAGGGCACAGGTGCCCACTTGCTTCCCTTAGGACAAGTAGCTGGAGAACAGCTAAGATCTAGAACTGTGCAAGAACTAACTGGGAAAAAAACTAAGTAGAAGAAGTTTACTGGCAACAAATTGCTAAAATCCTAGGGGAAAAAAACCCCTAAATTGCGGCTCCCTAACAACAGTTCATTCCTTGGGAGTCCTGCAAGGTTGCTCAGCAACACACCACAATTACTACGGGTCAAGTCCTCAGGACATAATCTAGCCTACTAACTTTAATTCAACTACCTCTGGAATAAGGTACTGCCAACTGTGAAGACAAAGAAAACAGAAGCAATGCAGACTGGAATGTTCTCAGATGTTGGGAGGAAATTTCACAGTTGACAAATGTTTTATCCAAATTGGTCTGATCTGCTCAATTCAATAGCTGTGTTCTATGGTCATTCTTTGAAGGAAGTAATTCAGAAACAAATTTTAGTTTCAATTTAATAGGAAAGCAAGAACCAAAGTCCACTGATGCAGTGACATAATTTTGAGTTCAAACCATTCTTCAATACTAAGACTCCTGCTAGAGAAACTTTCTTAAATAATACCTAATCTTGGAAGAATTCATAATAAAAATACTTTCTACTCTATCAAGCAGAGTTGTTCATGACATACGTGATCAGAACGTCACCCTTCCCTCTTGTGGATAACTTTACTCTTCTGAAACCCACTCACCTAATACATTACCGGGTAACTTCTCTGTTAAGACACAGTTTGAATGGATCACACATGTCTCTTCAGCCTTTCAGAAGGACAGAATTGCTTTGAAATGTGTATATCTATGTATATACATATGCTTCTTTTGAGGAAGGACAGATATGAGCAGAAGATGAGACCTTGAGATGGCATAAAGTAACACTATTTGGCTTTTGCATCAGCACAAGCAATGGTCAACAATCCCTCTGCACAAGTGTTCCCAGCAGTGATCCAAACATACTAGCTTTACTGTAAAGAGGGAGCTCATATGGGTTGGAGGGAAAGAAATTCCTTCAGAAAACATTTTCCCTCTCACAGGAACTGCAGAAATGACCCTTAATCCCTGGCTTACAAGCAATATTATTCCACTCACCAAAATACAAAGGTTGTTGGGGTTCCCTTTCAAAGAAATATGTGAAGTCAATTTTAAACCTACCATTTTTATTACTATAATTTCTATTATTCACTTTCAAATACACAAATTTTGCTACAATTCCTTTCTTTGAAATGCAATCTGGGTTTGAAGTTCACTATTTAAATCACTAACAAGAGCAATGATCACAGAGAAAACAAACACACCACCTTATTGCACCAAACGAAGCATGTAGTTGTGGATTTAGGGTTTTTGAAGGATACAGGTTTATAACTGATGGCCTGAAAGCTTGAATAATCCTAGACCCTGGTATTTCACACAAGCATATGTAATAAAGACACTCAACACAGTCCCCTGGATCTGGTAGTCCATGGGCACTGCACCCCAGCCTACTTATCGATAGCAGCAGGTGCCAGATGGTCGCTCCCTACCAAACCTCAGCTGATTAGTCAATGACATTCATTTTCCTTCATGGAGATGTTTCAGCAGAAGCTGTAGATGAAACTCTTGAGTACAAACTCATAGCATGATGCGCAGACACACAACTGTAAATGCACATATATGCAATATGCAATTGTAAACACACACCTATTTCAGACTTGGCCTGTAGGGAAAGACAATAAACATTTAAAATGCAATCTTTGAAGAACAAATCTGAAGAAAGCAGCATTTTGCTTGTGTCATTACTAATACAGGCATCTAAATATCTGAACTAGTTTCTCTGAGGGGCTAGCTTGTGCTTTGAAGTACTTGGCTTTCAAAATATATCTGTGGTCTTTCTGTGAAGGCTAATGATAATTTTATCTCTTCTGAGCCTTGCAGTAATAAATGTTGACAGCCCCAGATGCCAGGTCCTTGGTGAGAGCATCTGTTTGTTTATTCAGGATTAAGTTAAACTACTTAGCCACCAGTACAGCAAATCCACCTCTCCTACAGGCCTTCTTAAGAGTGCTGAAGAAAATAATGAAACACCACATACTATTGTGAGATCAATCACGTTCAGTAGGCTGAGAGATCTTGGGCAATTTCTTCTGATGTGGAGGGATGAGGAATAGGCTGTACCAAACATCCTCCTCGAAAAATAAGAAAATAAAAAGGCAGTGTTAGCTGCTCTTTGTCTTGTTTCTATCACATCACACCTTCATATTGTGGCAGACTTTCGACAAGGGACTGTAAAGCTTGATCTTGCAGTCTTTATCCAACAAGAAATGGGTTTAGATACCTAAATAATTATGCTCGGTTATATGAAAAAGGACTGTCTCTTTTTTTTTTTTTCCTGAGGCAATTCATTGTAGGCTTTATGCTATCTTTCAATATTTGAAATGCAAAGACTTTTAGATATTATTTCCTCTTAAGGATGTGAAGGAATGTTATACTGACAGCATTGCAATCTGACACTCCAAATTGTCTCTTCAACCTGCAACACTGATGTCATTTCTTCACACTGGCAAAATATTGTCATGCATCATATAAAGATCTAAAGCTGAGAGTGCATCGACTAGTAGTAGTAAGGCTATGGGAACTGTATTAAGCCTTGTGCCACCAGTGTTTCTCCACCCTTAGCTGGAGACAATGTGGGAGGGGTGGGTGGCTGCTGGCTCACAGCAGCCACTTGTAACGCTATAGGTGGGTGGCAAGACTGTCAGCGGCTGCATCGCTGGAATTGGGAATTCATCCTCAGCTCTCTGCATCAAAAGAGAAAAGCTGCTACACTGATGTTGCTTGGCAAACAGCTTCTCAAAACCTTCTGAGCTGTGCAGTGACCCAGCAGACTCTGCATCCTGAGGCAAAAGCTGCATCAGTTCTGTGTAATTGGTCCCCAGAGGAAAGGCTCTGCAGTGGGAAAAACCATAGGAAGTGGGCCTGGGACAAGCTGCCAGGAGACCTCCAAGGTCCAGGAGGCAAATGAGCAGCTTCCTCTCTCCAAGATGCTGAGCAGTGCTTCCCCCACAAGTTCATGGAGCAAAAAAATGATTGCAGGCAGGAAAAACATGACATTTAGTAACATAAATTGACAAGTTCTCAACAGGAACAAAACTACTTTTTCCACTTTGTTTCTTTATATAAATAGTATTTGTTTTTTAACATGCAAAAGACTGACAGCACACTAAGCATAAAATAGATTGTGATCTCCGTAAACCAGGATGGCTCTTATCAGATTGGCACCACATAAGGCCATTGTTGGAGCTAAAATTACTTCTCAGGTCTTGCAATACACTCCACCAAAGGACACTGTGTCCCACTGCAAAGACACACTACCTACACAGACATCCACTACAGGGGCCAGGAGACAAAGATCTGGGAGAAGTGGAGACTGGACCACTCACCAGTTTTATAGAGCCAGATGGAGTCATTCTCAAGACTTGCACTCCAAACATGCAGCAAACATTCAGCAATAGTGAATACTTCTGGGTTTGACTCTCCTCATGGAGCACAGGTTTTTGATACCCTCTGATGTTCTAAAAAGACAGCGTTTTGTTTATCTATGCCTAGTATGGCCTTGAAAGTTTGAAGTACCTGCAAGCCCTTATTGCAGCAGGTAAATGAGCACCAGTGAAGATGCCACCCACTATCCCTCTGATTTTCACAGTACTATTCATTTTTCCACTCAGTTAGAAACCTGAAGGACAGGGAAGCTGGTTAGCACTTCCTGCATGCAGAGGCCAATCCTTTATACACTGTTTTTCTTTCTCTGCAGCACCATTCATGACTTTGTCTGTAGCCTCAAGAAAACTGTTTCTTTAGTACTTATCTCACATACAGATGTTTAGAAGATCATGTATCTTCCCTCACCCTTTCATTGTCGGAATAATTTGACACACCATCAACAGCAGTCTGGAGTACCCAAGGTAAGTTGTAACACACAACTCAACAATTTCAAGAGAAACCCAAAAGCTTAAACAACTTTTTTTTGTGAGTTTGTCTTCAAAGGAAGAACACCAGAAGTTGTTTAGAATCTTCTGGTTTTAAATTAAACTTTAAAAGCATGTAATATCTTTGAAATAAATCTAACATGACCCGAAAACAACTTGGAAAAAACTTATGACTCCCCAAGAATAACTTGAAAAAGAATTTCTCTTTATCCCATGAATTGATCAGTGAGCCCTGGAAGCAAAAGAAAATGCACCAAGGAAAACTATTTCAAATATGGTTCGCAATGTGGTACTGGCAAACTGCTTTATACTATCCATGTCTAGGCAGAGTTAGCAGTGGGGAGTGGACAGGGCAGAGTTAGGATTGGTGACAGGAGGGGAAGGCAAAGGTGGGATGGAAAGAACACAAGGAAGAATCTTGGAGATGTGAGTTTGCTGCTTAAGGGATGATATTACTGCAAGTGTGGGAAGATGGGTTGAGGGACTGTTGTCTGTGGGAACGGCAGCTATGGCTCACACACTCTAATAATTATAATCATTAATAACAGAAGGATTCCAGGCATAGATAAAATTTACTACATAAATCTTATGCACAACGAAGTGTGTGTTCCTTATGTAGGATCTTATGTATGCATTATGCCCTGCAGGGAGGCATAAGCAAACAGCAATATACAGAGAGACTTCTCTCACAGTAATTTAATGAGTAAGAGCATTATTTGTGGCAAAAATGTCATTATTCCTATTAGCAAAGACTGAACAATGAGGAAGAAGAAAGGTTTGCAATGAGGTGGTCGTTCATGGCATCCCTTTTGTTCATTACTTCTTTTGGGTTATATCACACCATAATATTTAAATATATAGTACAGTATACATATATATAATATATATATACAGCACATATTACATTTTTTCTTACACAGAATCCATGAAGCTTTAGCAATATAAAACTGAATATTAATAAATATATTATTGTAGCTACAAGTGTCTTACCAGGTAGGAAGTAACTTGTTTAATGAGCAGAGTCAGAATTTTTACTAAAATAACAGCTTTGATTAGCAGCAGACAGTAGTGCTCATAGAAGTCACTGATTTATTTTAATCAGCTTTCTTGGAGACTCACACAGCATTACTATTTCCACAAATGAATTGCAAGTTTTTTAGTCACCAAGGTTAAATTCTGCTATTGGTGATCTCTGCATTTGCTGCAGCACATTTCAATAATTAAGTCTATTAAATTTTCCTTTGTTTTGCTAGGGATAGAAAGGCAGTGAATGAGTTTTCATTTATAGGGTGTGGGGGAGCTGAGTAGTGGAGGCCACGTGTACACACAGGCATTAGCACATGAAATGCACCAGCGTTTCAGAAAGTCTGTGCTATCAACACTATACTACATAATTATTTAAATATGTAGTAAAATAAGTCTTGTGTATATAAGGAAACAGTGTAGATGAAATACGCCTCCTTCCCATCAAGGTAACTATTTTTAATGACTAACTTAAGATAATGTATTTAAAAGATGTGACTTTCTGCATAAACTGAACATACTCTAGGACAGCTCAATTTTTTACCATTCACATCTTTTCTCAGTGAACAGCAAGTAAAAGGACAAACTTTCTTGACTGTTAATGATGAGAAAAACTAACAATTGCTGTCCTGCCTCAAAATGTCCACTCCTCCAGCTGGCCACAAACCAAGCGGAAATTCCAGATTGGGAGGCAATTATTTATATTTGTCTCCTTCCAACCAACCCCCTCCAAACCTTACATTTGCTTCTAAGTGGAAATTTATCCTGCCTGGAATACTTTTAAGCACTGCTGTATCTTTACAGTAAGGTCAATGACAGTTTTTGCGTCAGCTGGACTTACGAGATTTCTGTCCATATTACTAGCAAATTTAATTTTATTGTGCTTGAAAGAAAATAATTCTCCAGTTTTCAGGAATATTTTTTAAAACACACAACCACTCAAACTAGAGGTCACATTCCTACCTACTACAACCTGCTGCTGCAAGTTTTAATTCAATTTTTTTCATGTTTAAAAAGGTTTTTTATTTTTTGAAATTCACAAGTACAAGAAAATGCCATTTTTACCTTCGGCTCTGTCTCAGTTCTCCAAGAGAAAAGAATCCCAGTGACAAGCATTCACTGTCACATTTTCCCCCTACAGTCTTTTTGTGGGTAAACAACAACACTCACACAATCTACTGACAAGATCTTATACTTCTGGACTGAAATAAATGCTCCTTCTTGTGTAATGGATTAAGAGAGACTGAAAAAAGTCTCCTTTTACTTCACTTCCCTTGATGATGAGAACAATTCTTCATTTCATGCAGAAAATGTTCCTCCAAGTGATCCAACTTCAGATCAGAACAAAATATCATCTTTTCATACAGCTCTTAAGAAAGGCTACAGTATGTGCAGTAACATTTGAAAAAACGATACTTATCCAACAGTGGGCACAGGCTTTAAAAGATCTAATTGGGGCTATAATTTAAAAATACCCTTGTCCCTGATTTTGCAAGATAAAGTCTGTAAACATCAGGCATTCAAATGCAATTAAGTGATCTATACATAACATCAGGATGCTGTAAGTTACTGCTGCAACACTTAAGTATTGCAGTTGAATCCCTGAGGAGATATAACACACAATATACAGACAACACGACAGGTCTCTTATAAAGCAGACAGTGTATCTTACTTGCATTGAGCAAAGCTCCCAGAGGAATCCTCAAGCACAAAGACGCAGCCATAGCTTGGGTAGGCAGCCTTTACGTGAATCTAAATAATCAAGAGCTGTGATCTGAGCAGAAGATAAAGCCTTTACGTGAATCTAAATAATCAAGAGCTGTGATCTGAGCAGAAGATAACAGGTGAGCAATGTCAGACTCCTCTGAATTAGCATTTTTCAAAGGACTATAGGCTATAGGGGATGAAAGTTGCTCCCTGTGCTCAGCCCAGCAAAGCAATGTGAATGCTTACAAGGCAAACAGACATGGATGAATGATTTCCTGAGGTTCTATGATCAAGTTGGACAAGACATGGCCCATCAACAAGAGCGTTTGCCCAAAGGACAACAAGGGTCAGATCTGGCAGCAGCTGTAGGGAGCTGGCGGACATGAGGCAGGAGTTAACAGAGACACAAACTTCAAAACATCATTCTGGATGTGAAAAGGAAGCTCTTAGAGACGCCAGGGACAAAGCACGCTTTGTAGCTACCCAGTGACACCAGTCACCTCAAATAACAAATTATTTCTATGAAAAAACGGTTCATGTCTTTTTCTGCTTTTTTAATTATCTGAGACAAATGCATGTGTAGAGTCATAGATTTGGGATAATCCACAGACTGTGACAATTTTAGTTTTCTCGTGTTTCTATATGCTTTCACCACAGGGCAGGACCCGTGAGCAGATACCTTCACTTCTTTCACAGACCAGAGCTTTACTCTAATACATGCAGAAATGTCACTGCAAATTTAATCCTCCACCCTGAAACCACCCAGCCTTGTGAGCATGATCTGTGCCTCATTTACTGTGTCTGCAGCTGGTAATTCTATTGAACCAACTCCACTTGCTAGAAAAATTATCATGATAACCCAAACAGCTTTGTCTTGGAGCACCATTGCCATTCCTTTTTCTTCAGTGGGAAACAACTCAGTCATGCTCCCATTTGCCTCAACAGCACTTCAGTATTCAGCTGTCAGTTTGTGAAGGCTAACAACACGTGGGAAGGCCTTTCTAGTTTTTGAAGATACCTTCTACTGTCTTAAAAGAAGTCAAAACCTAAAGGTAGGCAAAGAATTTATAAAGAATTTAAAGGAAATCCAACAAAATGCAATATATATATCACTTGAAGATTCACTTTCAATGAACTGAGTCAAGAGAAATTTAAATATATACAGAATAAGGGCCCTGCAGAGAGACTGCATTATGCATACAAGTTCTGAATGGAATGAAAGAAAAGCTAATAAATGGATAGTAATAAGTAAAACTGTGAGAATGTGAATAAAGAAAGCCTGCAAGGAGGTTTTGGGACAAAAAGGATGGTAAACAGGTAATAGAACCTGCTTAGCGTATTTTTATTTTCTGTCTAGTTTCTGAAAATTAAATTTTCTATAAGAAAAAGCAGCTGATGCAAGAATGAAGCAGATATACAAAGGCAACAGATGCATAAAGAAGTTACTGATGACTTGGTTTCTTTAATCTATACTGCTAGCATTTTATTCTCCTACAAACAAACAAAAAACCACTCACACCAACACAAGCATTTAGGACAAGAGACATATTTTTCCTTCTAAGGAATGAGTTCTAAGGTGCCAAGAAATCTGGCCTTTAGACCCTTCCTTACAGAGAGCAATTTGCTCAGTTTTGTCACCCTGTCCTCTGGTAGAATAAGTCAGATGGAACCAAGAACATAATACTGAGTAATCAAAGTGTTTAGGGTTGTGGTGTGCAATCCTTTCAATTATAAGCTGTGCCTTTTGATTTTATCTGTGTATTCTGTTTATTTCTACATCAATTCCTGATATGTTATAGGCTACCTCTTCTTCTTTTCGTGACTAGGTATAACAAAAGCAGTTGCTGGAAGCCTATTATCTAATTATCCTGTTAGATCCTGCAAGGACTGTGGTGGTCATATAAGCAGATCACAAATGTTTTAGCCTTTTGGCCCACTGTTTCTTATCTAGCACACAAACCACTGTTGTACATTCTCTAAATGGGCTGGCTGTTTAAATGAACTCTCAGGAAAGCCTTTTCTTTGTCACTGTCATCACTCGTGCTGCTTTAAGCTTGCAGTGTCTCCCAGTTTAGAAAGAGCTGTAGGATTAGGGTGCTTCACCAGATCATGGCCAGGACACAGCCCAGTATCTCGGCAACTCTTCCAGGTGTCGTGGCCTCTGATGACACCAGGATGAAATCCCTTTTCCACTGGTAGAGCTGACAAGATACGTCAATTTCTACCGGGGGTCACTTGGCTCCTGTATCTTTAGCTTAGGTTCTTGCTCTGAGCTTCAAGAGGCAGAACATGTCTGGATCACCATCAAATTACTTTGGATTACAGACTATTTTGAAGAGCACATCTGAATTTTGTGACTGAACATCTATAAGAACGCAGAAGTATTATAAGGTACAGGAATAACTGCATCCAGCACACTGTTGTGGTGCCCCTGCACGAATGGACAAAAACCAGAAAAGTGCTCCATGCTAAGAGTTGTCATTTCTAAAGAACTTCTTATAACCATCCCAGGCATCTCTGTTCTTGAAATGCTGACAACACAGGCAGCATGAATATAACATTCCAGTTCAAAAACTCAGGGTCATCACCAGCTCAACCTGCTCTCCCATTGTTCTGCTAACTTCAGCTTACTTTGCTATGCTGATAGTCTCTGAATTAAGAACTAGGTGATGCTGATCAATAACATAAGGTAGCTGAAAAAAATAAAGTCTGTCATCTCTAAACTTTGTAAAAATGCCACGTGCTGGATTTCTCTTTTTAAAGCAAATCCAAAAATAGTTGGAAAAATCTCTGACCGCATTCTGTAAGATTTTAAAACTCAACCAGCAATTTATATTCTCTCCAGAAAGAAGAAATAAGGAACAGCAAACTTTGGGCTATTATTTTATAAATCCCATGTACCTCATCTACTTTCCAATGCAAAAGAATAAGCTTCAAGTATTAAAATGTTTCTCTTCAACTTTTATATTTATGTTGATTTTGTCCTTAATTTTCAGAAATACTTGTCAAACACTTGCGAAGCATCCCAATAGAGATTCTGAACAGATTCTTTTTGCAGATAATAAAAATTATACTTTCAGAATATACCTCTCATGAACCAGAAGCTATTTTTAACTATTGTGCTATATATAAGCTAACCTATATTTCAATGCAGCCTTTGTGTCCAGTCTGCCTGCTTGTAATAGGCTAGAAAAGAAGCACACAGTTGAAAGCATGATCCACTATGGCAAATCCTATCAACAGTCAATCCATTTCAACACCCTGCCTCTCATGTGACCCTGCAGAGTACAGCAAGTCTTTAGTCACCTCCCAGCTAGTTATGATCTTGGGGTCCAAAAGAACAGTCTTCTAAAGACAACTATTTTGTGCCCTGGCTTATTTTGATTAAATTTTTACTTTTATTACAAATACCTCTTAGCATGCATAGCTCTTGATATGGTAAAAATTGCTTAGTGCTTAGAAGAATAGCAGAAATATTTGATTCCTATATTCCTGTAGCAGCAAGTATTGTAGTGGAAAAAATTTAAATTAATTTTGTCAACTAAGCTTTTGATTATCTAGAAGATTTTTAAAGCCTAGAAGGGAGGGTAAAGATTTGAATAATGACATTAAATACGAGTAGTGGCTATTGATAGCTTCAAAACTTCATGTTTATATTGCACTACTTGCTAGGTTTAGGGCAGCATAAACCAGAATGAGAGAAATGTAAAGATGTGCAATATATAAGATGTATTTGATAAAGAAATGCAATTCAATTCTAGTTTTGCATCTTTGACAGTAGTTGTGGCCTTAAAATATGAATTCGGGTACAAATTACAGTTTAGGCAAATGCATTGACAGAAATTCACTGCAATGGACTTGATGCATATCAAATGTTGAGAACACACAAGGCTCCCTTGTGAAGCAAAGTAAAAATGGTATGCTTAGACATTGAATTAGCAAGCAAATGTCAAGTTAAGACCCTTACATTTACCTACTTGTCATCCTTTTTTTCTGCTTACTTTTGCAGGAAGTGCTAATGTTTGCAGCCTATATACATTGTTCACATGACATCAAGCTTTGTGGCAAATGTACTACCAGTACATACTTAGCACTGGGATCTCAGCATGTCTTTAAGTATCGTTTTCTGCCCCTACAAGCCAGTAGACACATATATCATTATATTGAAATATCTATGTATTTGTACACAACTGTGTTTATCCTCTTGTAGTAATATTTATCTGTCAAAAAAAGTAATAATACGTGTTTTTCTGAGTTCTATGTGCAATCAGTCAGCCCACAAAATACTCATATGTTCAGCATATTCAATTTCCTTTAAAAAAATTCAAATTGGTATGCTGGTAATTTGATCAATGAATTTTCAAATATGCATTTAAATATAGGTTTCAGTTAACTGAGTTTTAACAAGTAAATGATGGGAGAAATTCTGCTATTAATACAATATGGAATTTTTTAATACCTGTTGATAGGGAAGTGTTTTGAAAGTGGAAGAAGGCAAAAGCAAAGAGCCTGCCTTCCCCCCTTCAGGCTAAGCTATCTTCTGCATTGAAAAAGCCATTTTTGTAGAGCAGAAGTACACCTGACTGCATGCACTAACCAGTTTTCATATGGGACATTCTGATTTAATCCATTGTCTGGTCTTCCTTTGGCTTTCCCTTTCTTCCACAATAATCTTCATTTCCCGCCCAGTGTCCCTTTTCCTTTTTCTACATTCAGTATCTTCAAGAATTGCATTCAGGCTGTACCTGAAAATAACTGGCAGGAACAAGTTTCTCAGTCGGGTATGAGTTTCTCTGGGTTTAAAGCCATGAACAGGATTGGAAGAAAAGCACAACACAATGTATTTTTAAGACAGGAGAAAGAAGGAACAAAAATAGTGCAAGAAATCAATTAATAAACACTGTCTACTTCTCCTTACTCTGTTCCACAGCTGAACTTTTCTTCCACACAGGCAATGAAGATCTCTGCCTCTCCCCCACCATGCAACCACTGGGTCCTGCCAGCCTACTGATTATAGTACAAGTTCTGCACTGTCCAAAACAATAACACCACGACAACTGCCTGACCCTGTAACACCTCGTGCATAATCCCACTCTGAACTATGCTGTTCAGCACCTGTGCCTCCCTTCCTTCCTCTAGAAAAACAGCCAGACAATTCCAGGGTAGGCAAGGCAGTGCCTCCCAAAGTTCTTCTGGCTTAACCCTGCACCTTTCTTCTTTCAGCTCCTGCAGTTCTCCCAGGAAAGTCAATAAAAACCTCTAGGCCCAGCTGAGGGACACTTAGATGTTCTCCTGGAGAAGGTAACAAAGAAACAAAGAGGAGAGACCTTTCAAGAAGAGCTATCTTCCAGTAAAAAGTCACTCAACAAGTCAAACTCTGCAGTGGCAGAATGGCAGAACAAACTTTCAGCACCAAGAGGACAGGCAGTCAAACCTACACCTGCCAGGCTCTTGGAGCCCACTTCTCACTGATTCTCTAGTTCCAGCTATGCAGATTAGTCTTACCAACTTCACATATATGGGAGAAACTCTCTAGCTGGCAAAGCAATGCAGGAAACTGATTCAGCTAAAACTACAGCCTGACAAAGGAAAAGTAGAAAGAGGAGGAAGGAAGAGAAGGAGAAGAAAAAATCCTGATCTTCCCTGCTGAAACAGCTTCTCTGGCACAACAGAATAGATAGCAACTCTACGAATTGGCACATCAAAACTGTAGCTCCTAATATACTACTGTCACTATCAAAAATGAGAAGCTTTTCCATAACACAAGCTCATGACAGATTTTTACTGTACAGATTGATCTGTTAGTATTTTATAGAATCTATATTTGTACATGAGATACACAAAAATGTCAATTAGGATAAATATCCCAAATGCTACTGCAGAAATATACAGTCAAAAGAAAAAAAATTCTAAAATCTCCAAATGCTTGAAACTATATGCATTGACTTTTACTAATGCATTTCTGTGATACAAGAGGGTGATGCAGAATCAACTGTAGGTCAAAAAACATGACCTCATTTTCCGCATTCCAGCTGACTACTGTGTGATCTCAACGTTTCTGTTACAAATTATCCAGCCCTTCTTCTTCTTGAATGGATACACAAGCCGACTTAAGGCTTATAAGCAGGGGGTTTGATTTGGATTCTGAAAATTGAAGAGGTAATCAGCTTTAAAGAAGAGACACTGAACACAGATTTGTCTTGCTTCACTAGTTTGCTACAACCAAAATCTATGCTTTCTGTTCCTCAAGAAATTATTTCTGTAAAGTAAACCAAAACTTGCTAAACCACATTGAACCACAGAGCGTACCTATTGTGGAACCTTCTCTTCAAGTTTATCTGTAATCAGGCAGATAAATGCATACATGCTCTGTGGAGAAGGAGAACACAAATGCAGCATAACATCTTAGTCCTGGGTCAGTTTTTTTGTTTATAAGTATTTATATAAGTAAAAAGACAGTACAAAGCCCAAGACAGTCTTTTGGAGATTTAAAGCTGAACAGATTTTGCTGGTAACACAGCTTGTGAAACAGAGCATCACAGCTAACAGGCATTTCAACAAAACTCACATCCTGTATTTTATGATAAGCATAATTCCAGAGGCCACGTGATGATTCTTAGTGCTAACCCTCCCTTCATAGGAACACGTGGAACTTGTTTTTCCATGTAGAGAAAATGTTCTTCCTTTAATAAGTATTATGACTATTGATTATCTGGATGCTGAGCTTCTCAAGAAGTGTTTAAATGTGAAAGAAAAGAAGGTACAATACCTGAGAAAAAATATCTCTGCTTTATTTTAATACATAAGTATTTTAAGCTTAGTCACTGAAACCAGAGAACTGTCTTCTGGCAGCAAACTCTACTGGCACAACCTTTGCTAGAAAACATTCTTTAAAAAATTATTACTAGGTGCGATGACTTTAACATCTCAGCTGAGAGCTCATTTCCACAATCGCAATACCATTCATAACTAAAATTCTGTTCCCAGTTTCCCAAACAGAAGTAAATCCTAACTTCATATATATAGGAGCTAAGGAGAAACAAAGTCCAACTTTTTTCTACAGGACTTTGAGATAATTTGTTTTGTAGGTGCAAATTCTCCATATAAAAGCCTGTGTTCCATGCCCAAGAACCCTCTCACAACGTGAAGAATAAGCTATATGTTTTTGAATAGTGTTCCTACAATAGCTTTCCTTGTTAAAGGCAAGTGGTTTTCAGAGCAATAAAACTGATGCCCTACAGATTTTTGCTACATATTCATACATTCTCATCACCACAGGAACATGGGGTCCTTGTCCATAATCTCCATGTATTCCCCCAACTGTGCCAATCCACAGTCCATGTTTCACAACCTAAATTACTTCCAGTTTCCCCCCAGCCACAGCTACATCAGCTTTTTTTCATGTTCTCTCATCACTCCGTGACTGAGAACCAGCACTAAGTTGTGGCTCAGCTTTTTTCCCACCAACTCATACACAATACCACTGGTGAGCTTATCTTGCACCTTTTCCCTTAGAGGAGGTAATCATTTGTGTGCCTCTTCTCTAACAAACCAAAGCTACTAATGAAATCTGCCAGAGATTAACACCATTGAGACCTCACTCTCTCCACCAGTTGGGATAGTTGAGCATTGGCTACAAAAAGCTCAGTGGAAGGCAGATGGATAGATACAGCCATCCCATAAACTTCAGTTCCTCAGGAAACCAGGCTAAAAATAACTCATCTCAAAAACTCATGGAACAAACTCAACTCAAATTAACATAAATACCAACTGGAATGTTAAAATGTGTTGGCTCTTAAATATCATTTAAAAATGATGTCTCAAAGGGTCAAAATTAAAACAATATTTATATATAGCAACAGAAGAACATTAATTTAGTTACAGGGTCCACAAGATCAGGTTACAATCTGTGATGACATCAGTGCAGATGAATGCAGGATGCAATGAATGACATGACTGAGCAGGGATGTTTAGCATGTCTCCTTCTCCTTCCATAGATGATTAGTTTGTCAGAGTGGGTACAGAAAACATGCAGACTTCAATTCCCTTTAAGCAAAGGTGGATACATTCTTGGGTTTTATCACCTGCTTCCTAGATTTCCAAAAGGTTTTAAGATTTCTTTCAGTCCAAGTTGTTAGACTAATTGGTTCACCTGAAACAAGTTTTGGTCCAGATCCTTCAAAGAGTTATGCACAAGGCTGTATTTATAATAAAACAAATTATTCAGAAGCATATATAATCTCTGAGTTAATATTTACCAAACCTGGGGATGGGATTTCTTATTAACAGCAGATGACTCCAAATAACCCTTGAGATTCCCAGGGTAAGGAACATCAAACATATCTTACACAAACTGATGTTACTTCATGGTGACATCTCATGGCAAAGTTAGTACCTATTGCTTTCCCCAACATCCTTATTTCACCTCCTCTACTGGGAAAACTTCACATAAAGTACTTCTAGAATCTACATGCCAAAACTATGTTTTCTCCTTTTATCTCAAGAATAACATAGAGCAAACCTATGCAAAGTCCTTACAATCCCTTCCTCCAGGCAACTCAGTAATTTAAATTTTATTTCCCATCAAAACAAAATAATAAGCGTATTGGTCTAAGTCCAGAGAAATAAAAAATCTTAACTTTCTACCAAGATCAATGGGAAATTAGGACCTTAAATACTTCTTCTTGTCTTAATAATTTGTATTCAGACCAGAGATTGACCAACATAAATTCAAAGTATCAGTAGGTATCCTGGTCTAGATGGGCTACAAGTTTGTTAGACCTTGAGCATTACGGATTAAAACAAATAGTTCAAGTCTGACTTTGACTCAACAAATGTAGTATTTTCAAAAATGTTCCTTTGCAAAACTTCCATTCTACTCAAATATCTAGATGACCAAGAATGAGAATTGCACACATGCAAAAATTTCGTATTACTGCCTAAGACTTCATGGATTCAGAGTACAAAAATGGTATGGGGGACTGAAAAGAATTCAATTTAATATTAAAAATAGGCTTCCTTAAGAACAAATATTGTTTTTCTCATCTTTTTCAGATTCAAGTCAACTGAATGTCAACTTATTGTCTAGAATTAATTTTCACATGTTAGATGATGAAAGCAGGATGATGAAACAGGGAGGGGAGAAAAAAGGAGTGAAGAAGAAATTTTGTAATTCTGCTATACATTACACCATTACACATAAGTCACAAAAAAAATTAAGGCGAGCTTGGTTTGCAACACCTTCAGCAAAGGAAGCACTGCAATGCCTTTGTACCTGCTAAAAGGGAACTGCAATAATAACTCCAATAATTTTGGCCTGGAGACCCATAACACTAAATTCTTTGAAAGAACTATTTGCAGGGGAAAAGAGAAAAACACACTGCCTGTGAGAAAGCAAAAAAGTGACTTGGAACAGCATTTGGCACAGCCTAAACAGTAGAAAGCAGTAAAGAAACAGTGTAACATTGAAGGTGACACTGGAGTAAACTGTATATTTTTCATCTAAATACATTCAACACATGGGAAAAACTTTATTAAACTGTAAGCCACAGAAACATCTGGTTTGATTTCATTTGTGTTACAGCAAACAAACATGAAAGACTATCGCCTGTATTTTCCCCCAGAGCTATTTTGGGGGAAAGGAGTGCTGTTTATAACATTTATGCTACAATCAGAGAATGACAAAATACTATAGGTTGGATGGAAGCTCTGAAGACCATCTGGTCCAGTCTCCCTCCCATGCCTTCAAAGCAAGGCCAACTTCAAAGTTAGACTCAAATTTAAAGTTTGGTTCGGTTCTTTAGGGCCCTTTTTCAATTAAGCTTTGAATAACTCCTTCCAGGATAGAGACAGCACAGCCTTTCTGGGTAACCTCTTCTAGTGTTCAACCACCTTAATGGGAGCTCTTTCTTTGTCAAAGTGAGGTATTGCTGGCTCATGTTCAACTTGTTATTCACTAAGACCTCTGAGGCCTCTCTGCAAATCTTTTCCAGTCAGTTTGTCCCCAGCTTCTAAGGGTATTCAGGGTTATTCCTCCAAGCAGCAGGACTTTGCTGAAATTCATAAGGTTCTTGTTGGCCCCTTTCTTCAGCCTGTCAAGGTCCATCCAACTGGTAGCACAAGCAGCTGGTACATTAACCATCACTCTTAATTTTGAATTGGCTGCAGACTTGTTAAGGGTGCATCAGGCCCCATCATCCAAGTCCTTAAGAAGAATGTTCAACAGTGTTGGTCTCAAACAGTGACTTGCCTCTAGATGAACGTTGTGCTGCTGATCTTTGAGTACTTTTGAGCACCTGCTGTTCAGACAGGTTCAGTTCCTTTCAGTCCACCCTACCATCTACTTACCTGACTCACAATTCATCAGTGCCTATGAGAGCGTTATGCGAGACAGTATCAAAATCTTTGCTAAAGCTGAGATAAACAACATCCAATACTTTCCCATCATCTACCATGTCAGTCATGTCACTGCAGAAAATTGGTCAAGCCTAGTTTCTCCTTTGTAGATCCAAATCCATGCTGACTACTTCAAGTCACCTTCTTACCCTTTACCTGTTCAGAATCGTTTCCACAAGTATTTTCTCCATCATCTTCATACGGAAGATTAAGCTGATCTAGGTCTTCCTTCTTACCCTCCTCAAAGACAAGAGAGACATTGGCTTTCTTCCAGTCCTCAGGAGCCTCCTCTGATCACCACAACCCTTCAGTCAGCTTGCAAAAGTACTGGTTAGCTCTTTCAATAACCATGCGCATATTCCATCAGGTCCCATGGATAGCTGTATGTCTGGCTTGTTTAAATGTTCTCTAACTTGATCCTTCTCCAGTAAGGGTAAATCTTCCTTACCACAGAATCTTTTCACTGGTCTTAGGGGGCCTCATGGAGTTCCCAAAGGTAAGCCTTACACCAGTGAAGACTCAAATGAAGAAGTCATTGAGTGTTTCAGTCTTCCCTATGCCTGTTGTGATCAAGCCTCCATTCACATTCAGCATCAGGCCTGTATATTCCCTAGTCTTTCTTTTCCTACTGATATACCTGGGGAAGCACTTCTTGTTGCCCTCCACATATCCTGACAGATTAAATTCCAGGTGAACATTGTCTTTCTTAACCCCATCCCCATGCAGTTGGACTACATCTCTATATTTCTCCTGGGTCAGCTGCATCTGTCCCTGCTTCTAACTCTTGTGTTCTTTTTTTTATGTCTGAGCTCAGTCAGGAGCATCTTATTCATGCATGCAGTGTTTCTGCTACCTTTGCTCAATTTCCTGTATATTGGGATGGATTGCTCCCAATCAGAAGATTCTGATTCTGGCCCTCCCCCCCTCCCCCCCCCCCAAAAAAAAACAACCCAATAACCACTCTGTGCAAAAGAGTGATCAATCCCACTGTGTGGGAAATCAAGCAAAGGTCCTACTAATTCAATGGCATTAAACCTAAAATGTTTACTCTCTACTGTACAACTGAATTTTAGGAAATATCTATCCAGATTTAGGACATTCTCCAGCAATTGTTGAAGGCAAAATCTGCTCTCACAGAAGGAACTAAGATCTGCAGATACCCTTCCCTCAGTTACTTCATTTGATTTTGGGGATATGTTTGGGTTTTGTGTTTTTTTTTTTAAATGCAACACGGACCCCGAGTATCTACCTAGAGTGCTCCTTCTCATCCTGACCTCAGCTTGGGGCTGAGAGTAGCTGTCTTGAGAAAATTGAAATGCTAGTGTAAAGCCCACCCAGCTGAATCAAAAGCAAAATTGAGACCTCATGTTTGTGGGGGTGTGTTCTCATACAGTTCTCCATACACAGAAAAATCCCTCACACCACTTAGGTGACATAAGAATACATTAGCTAGTGCTGCTGAAACAGCAGTTAGCCCTCTATCCAAAATTTAAGCCCTCCAAAATGTTAACAGGCACAGCAAAGCTTTTCCCTCTAGCTCACAACCCAGAACTAGTATCTCAGAACAACTGAAAAAAAACCCACAAAACAAAACCCACTAGAATAAATACATTAAAATGTGTTAGTTTAGTTCAGTGAAGCCTCTGTATTTACATTAGGAAGATGAACAAGGACATGATTATGGTGATGCACAGCACCTCAAAACTTACCTGAATTTCTGCAACTTCATTAACTATTTGTGTTGAAAAAGTTCAGGGAAAAATTCAAGGTCAAGCGAACACCCTTAACAAGAAATACTGCATATTTAAAAACCTAGTACAGTAACAAGAGAACTAAAATGGTTTCATCATGTGAAAACAGAATGAAACTTCTGTAAGGTGGTGGAACAAACTTCTCATTTACATCACCGTGAATCATCACTCTATAGAGGCATTCCTTTTTTATGTAAAAGTTATCTGCTTTGCTCTAGCTTACATCACTCAGCAAGGGACTGAAGGAAAAAAAAATAAACCAATCCTGTCAGAATGTAACAGGACTGTGATCTACTTGTCCAACAGATACCAGTGTGAACTGTTCCTGTGTAACCAGGATAGCTTTCCCATGCCAATAACTTCCAAAGTAGGCATGATTCAGAACTTGGTAGCAGTAACCTGAACTATTTCTTACACACCATGTGGGAGGACAAGCCCAGTAGCAACTCCTTTCACTGGCAAGAAGCAGAAGAATGTCATCACTTTTGGGACCCTTGACAAGGTGGGGAAGGCACCTGGGAAAGGTGAAGAATCTTCATATGAATATTCTGTATGTACTGCAAGTTGAGTTTTTAAATATCTGTCATATATCCATTTTCTGGAATGTTAGAAAAAGTTTAAAAGCTTGAAGAAGAAAGATTTTTATGACCATAAGAACTACCAAATGATTCTTAAGTCTTTCCAACTGGATGTTGAAACTTGGGTTTGGCAAACTTGAGAAAATTTCTGCCAATGCCTTGTTTAAACTCAGAAGTTGAAGAACAAGTCACTTTTTGCAACTACTGTGGTTTCCATTTTTCCTTTCTTGTTTCCTCCTGTATGTGATTTTCATATTTGAACAGTTTTAATGGATTTTCAGTCCAAACCCCACCAGCTGCCCTGTGAGTGAGTACAGAGAATCCCTCTGACAAATGCCTGGCCAGACCAGCTGCAAAACATGATCTTTGCTTAAATGATATTCAGATGCATTTCCTTAAAGGCAAGGTCCTCAAATAGTTAAGATGCAATTAACAGATAAATAGTTCTTGAGGTTTTCTTTCTTTTTGTTTCGTTCTCATTTTAGGTAGTGCAAGCCAGGTGGACCTCTGGAAAAACATACTATACAATACAGATGCAAATCAGGGCAAATGACAGAACTAAATCCTTCAAATAGTATGACAAGGGAAATTAGGTATCCACAGTAAGAGTTTATTACTTTAATCATACAGTCCTTAACCAAGCTTAATTGCTCATCTATATTCTAAGTTAATTGTTAGAACTGAAGTCCTAAACATGGCCTAAACTTCATAGCAAATTAAGAAGAAAAGTGACTTTAGAGGTAAATATTTTAATCATTAAGTGGGTTTTTGTTGGGCCTTTTATGCTTTGGGTTTTTGCTATTTGAATAGGACCCTTCTACTTTGCCAAGCCCATTACATGGCTTGTGTTCAATTCTTGTAAAAAAGTTTGGTTCTTATAAAGTTTTAGAAGTTGCTAG
Source organism: Poliocrania exsul (assembly GCA_035041345.1). Lineage (NCBI taxonomy): Eukaryota > Metazoa > Chordata > Aves > Passeriformes > Thamnophilidae > Poliocrania > Poliocrania exsul. The sequence goes on along the minus strand of JAWWLZ010000001.1, from coordinate 79,257,852 downwards.
TTGGTGAGCAGTCACAGAACACACAAAAAACAGGGCCTGTATGCTTGCAGTTGCAGTTTACTTGGGGTTGTATATGTAAAAGTTTCCTTTCCTACAGCATTTAGTTGGCAGGCTCAGCAAAAAAGAAATCCAATGTGTTATTGAGTTACTGCCATTACCAATATGGTGTTTAGCACCGACAGCTCGCTGAAAGCTTGGCAAGCCTCTGTGCAAAAACTGCGTAAGCTTTGAGTTCTGCCTGAGGAGAAACCAGGGATATACAAACCTCTACATTGTCTTTCTGGATAGGAATTGGATTCCTTCTGCTTCATGGACTAAAAGAGTGAGTATTGGTGGGGATTTTCTGTAGAGAGCTTTGACTCTGAGATGAATTTACTATCCCTATTCCTGGATGGCCATTCAAACCTCACTACACGTACCAGCTGCTGGGTTCAGAACACAAATCACTCTGAATGTCCGTTGCAATACACTCTAGTACAGTCAACAAAGAGATACAATGGTAAAGCAGATTTTCACTAAGAAGTTCTATTCTCTCCATGCAGCTTTGATAGACAGGAACCCTGGTAACTATGAATACACATCAACAGTTACAACACCCCCACTTTCATTTAATAACTTTTTCCATTTTTCCTTTATTTATGAGTTGGTAATCTAAATTTTATAATCTCCTTTGTTGAGGGATGAGAAAATAAAGAGCTTTATACCATGGGAAAATAATCTATTATCAGGTACAACCTTCTGGTAGCTTACCACAGCAATGTTTTTGCCCAGATAGGGACTATATTGACTGACTGAAGTTCCTGTATTTAACATGTGGCAGAAAGAAAACCAGAACAAATACAACAGCATCTAATCAGAATATTTAGATAGGTTTGCACCAGGTAGGATAAAGATTAGTGATGTATTTTGAAATATTAAGATCTTTTTGTAATGACAAGCTGCAAGTGCTCAATTTTGTTTGTATTTTGAAAGCAAATCTTATAGGAAATGACATTCTGGCCTTCAGGCACTATAGTGAGTTCAGCTAATTAATAGGCTAAATTGATTTTTCATCTTAAAGGACGCTTGTTTTGATTGATTTGAAAGAAAAAAGTGACATTGCTGATAGCATTAGCGGAGTGAGATTCTAACTTTGGGAGAGAAACACAACACAGTGATGTACTGGAAAGAGCACAGTGTTCTTTAATGCTATGCTGAATGGTTTTTTTACTTAGATGGTATTTCTGCTAAACATTCTTCAGAATTTGGAAGCTCTACTAAACCACAGTGGTAGCAGTAAAAGAGACTGACTCCAACAACAATGCAAGGATTCAGAACTGCTCCATTCATGTGCTGTTTCCTAGATAGGTGCATTGAAATGAAATGTGATGTAATACCCACTGGAAAAAATATAAAACCCCCCACTTTATGCCTTGATATTTAGTTTCCTGATTAGAAACAAAATTAGATGCAGCTTATAAGAAATAGTCCACTTAGCCTTTAATTGCTGTGCAAACAATAGATGCCTTTTACACAGAGCTGGCTACGGTCATTTCTCAGTTTCATGAGCACGTTTTATCCCAGCCTGTTTTCCCTTTCCAAAGTATATGGATTAGTTAGAAAATGAAGAATACTGAAGCTTTCACAGATACCAGTTTTACAGATATCTGTTAGAGAATATATGTATTTCCTTTCTATACTTACAGAATTGTATCTACATTTGAAGTCTAACAACCTACTCTTGGAGCCCTCCTCTGCCTCACCCTCAGTACATACTCTGTTAGTTGGGAGAAAACCAAAACTGATTGCTTTAAATAACTTCATTTTTTTCTATGTATGTTCTATATTGTCCTGCACATCCAAGCAGTGCTTTAGTAAGCCCTGCATACACTTTCTCATGCATAAAATGGGAAGATAAGAGTCTAGTGGCATTCCTGCAGAGACCAGAACCAGAAAACCTCTGGAACTATGGAGAACTCTTACATACTCTCTCTGAGAAGGCACTGCATTAAACATGACAGCAGAAAAAGATGATGGTTGCAGAACCACTTAAGGCAGTGTGTAACTTTTTAAAATTTGCTGTTCATCTTTTAGCCTGGAGTGAAGCTGCAGCTTTTTGAGAGACAGGGGGAAGGAAGAACTAGATAACAAGCACAGGGCTTCTTACTCTGGATCATCAGGGCATGCATTTGCCATTCATTACCGCTGAGCTCCTGGGGAATGGGATTGAAGTTTGTGGACAGACAATGTGCTGCAATAGCCCAATTTCCATGTTCAAACCAGCTTTCTAACCTTTTTCCATCCCTTCTGCCCTACATCAGCCTCAGCTTTGGTCTCACTACATGCACCGTAGCTGATACAGCCCCTCTGATTACGGCCCTCCTTCCTGGTGATGCCAGGAAAATACGAAGAATTTTGTTCTACACTCTTTTACATCTCACAATTTTCAGGGCTGCTGTTCAGTGTCTGCATTACACCTGTGGTAGAGGCCCTAGGGATGCCAGCTGGGTCCTGTGCCTCTTGATTTCACATTTTCCATGGAAGAAGTGGCTGTATCTTGGCAGCTACCTTCTGTACCTGTGCTCCCCACCACAGGGAACTAAGCCTCAACCAGGGTGAGGAGCCTCTTCTTATGGAGAGAAAATTCTAGGAGGTCCACCTCCAGCACAAGTGTGAGTCACTGTGGTTTGATTGCTCCCTGAAGCACAAATAAATTACACCTCAAAACAAATTATTTCTGTCAGATAGCCTTCTCTCCATTGCCACAATGTATACAGAAAGGTATTTATTAAAGAACTACTGGCTATTCTTAACAAAAAAATTTCTTTCAAAATACTTTCTGTATTTAATGTTATTTGCTGAGGCAGAAGAAAGCGCCACCACCATTCTCAAACTGCTCCCAGGGAAATTATTTAATCCAAGAAACAGAGACACAAGAGTAGGTGAATGAGTAACAAAGACACTGATTGCATTCAAATATAGAAATTTGCAGAAAGAAAATCAGAATACACTAAAATGTTCTCTGAACCAAATAAATGTTGACGTTTTCAGTGAGATTACAGAGAACCTCATGGGTATTCTCAAAATCATGTGTGCTGCATCTGTTCATGCATAGCACAAAAAAGGTCATCATAGTGTTTCCATATCAAAACAACCATTCCCTTTACCACTTACAAAATAAAACTGCATGAGCTTTCTTCTTCTTGGTATATTGACTCAAGATCAATCTGATGGAGATTGATCTGGGAAACACATTTCAATAAAGATGCTGTCCCTCAGACACAAGGGATTACAAAAATATTCCTCATGCATATATTAGTCACTAGATAAAAAGAATTTGTAAAATCAATACAGTGAAAAAGAAACCAACAGAACACTTTCTAAAATAGATATTCTCTATTCCTCTAGTTATGCATACTCTTATTATTAAAAATGCTGAGGTATATGTGTGTATTCAAATTCAATGCCTGTATACCTCTTTGCAAACAAACTATGCAATTGTTTACTAACACTTCAGAAACCTTTGATTCCAGGCATGTTGTCATCTTGAAAAAGGCAGGCTGTGTTTAGAGACAGCTATTAAAAGCAATACATCATACACAGTGAGGTTACTGTACAAGTGTTCTAGAGGAAAGCAAGGCTAGTTTCAGTGCAGCCTCTGGGAAAAAAAATCCCAGGATATCTATCATCCTAAATCCCTTCTTGTGCAAAGATCAGAAACTGCTCACTCTTGAGAAACATATCACCCATGTCCTATCAAAGGCAACCTCCAAAACAAGTGCTTCCTGTGACCAAGAGTGGTAAAGATTTCAGCAGTCACTACTATCTACTTCATGCTGCTTAGTCACAGCAAGAATGACTAAATATTACAGTCAAGACTAACATCATGGGAACATGCCTAACTGGGGATTTATGTAATTCTAAAGAACTTATCTATGACATTTTTACTTGCCTTTACGATCTTCCAAATTTGTCACTCTCTCCACTTTTTGCTATGAAATTCTCTCAAACTGCACAAAACCAAATCAAGTATTGAGTTAAAAATCCCTTCAATTTTTCACTTCCCTTTAATCTTCAATCTTACTGAAAGAGAGCAGAGGTGGTAATTACAGACAGAAGCTACATTTTATGAAAGCTTCCTCTTAAAAAAATGATGGGGCAAAGTGCTTAACATCTAACAACCTAAAGTTTTCACTTTCTTTGTTCCATGTAAGGGCTAAGCCCATTTCTTCCTTGAGCCAACAATTCTGAATATTCATTGGAAAAGACAGACATAAAAAGCACAACCCCACTGAGTATGAATTTGCAGCTTAGTAACAGGCTTTGCAAGTTATCTATGAAGCCTCCACTCTCCTCCAAAAGAGATTGTCTGAGATATTGCCTGGATATTTTGCCACTTTCCATTGTTGTTGAAATGGGGACTAGAGGATAAAACAGAAACAAGTTTTTGGATTTTTATCTTGGGTAAAATTTTAAAATTAGTCCGATGTAAAACTTGTATATGGCATGCCTTACTTAGGATACTCCAGTTACAATATCTTGTATTCCTTCATGCTAATAATGCCTGAAATCATGGACAGAAAGGAGAGAAATACAAGCTGAGTTTTCAACCATACAATGCTATATTTACCAACTGCAATTAGTGAACTTTCCCATCCTGCAGTTGCATTCTGCTGGCTTTTCAAATCCAATGGATAATGAAAGACATAACCACAACCACCTGGTTACATATTCAAATTAATTCAATCCAGATATAAATAGCCTCAATGTAAAAACATGAATTCATAAACTGCTGAGAATTCAGTATCTTAGTTCACTGCTGGAATTAATTTCTTTTCAACAGACTGGTTGTCTAGAGAATACCCGTAATGCAGTAAATGAAAACATGTGTGGCACTGCCAGCAGTGAGAATTCATGAAATTGTAACTGATGGATATTAAAAAACCAGAACCGTGGTGGGAAACCAAGGGTTTGGCAGTCACTGGAACAAGAATGATAAAGCTAAAGATTCCTAGTTCTGGCTGCATTTTCCTATCCCTTAAAAATGAAACAAACCCTGTCTCATATGGAGCTTGATTGGTGTGATACTTTCAGAGAGATGTTTTAAAAACAAAAGATTCAGATTTTTGCCCAGCTGCAAAAGAAATGGGCAGTAGATAAACTAAAAGGAAAAAGATTCGCCTGTTCCTTTAATCTAAAGAAATATATATACCTCCGTGTTGAGAGGATAAAAATTTGGGAGCACTTTTAAAAACAGCAGAATCAGTCTGAGTATTTTATATTACCCTTTTCTACAGATATCTCAAAATTATTACACTTACAGTTTCTTAATATTTTTTACAGTAAATTATTCAGGCAAAGAGTTACTATATGCTTTTATAAACACTTAATTTTGACTAACTTTCCTGACTGAAGCTGCCAACAGCTGCTACTAGTATCAAGTTATAGAGATAATTTGTCTTGGGTTTGCATTTGGGATTCCCTTCCCTTGTAAGGCATTTAAATATGATCTCCATTTCATAGGGGTTTTTTACTGTCACAGTGCACATGCCAATCAGCAATTTAGGTATGTAAATGCCAGCAGGTACCCAAGTGAAACAGAAGAATCTGTCTACAGACAGAGAATATAGAGCAGTACAATAGCTGCTAATGCCAGCTATAGTTCTGCTTGCATTCAGAATAGCAACTACTGCCTGATTTAGTAGGCCAAGGTTAATGTGACAAAAATAATCAATGAAGTCAGTAATCCAGCATTTCTGACTTACTAAACCCCTTATTAGCAATGTTTGCAACAATAATCTTGGACCTGAGCTACTTTGGACTCTTGGAAAAGGATTTCTGCAGTGAAGGGTCATTTTACAACCCTACATAGTGCTACGTCCTTGCTAGCTGGGGGGGGGGGGGGGGGGCGGAGGGGAAGATAAAGGTATACTAAGCAGAGTAAGTTTGAGTAAATGTTATGATTAATCAGGGACAGTTTATTGAATAAAAGCATCCCAAACAAATGGCACATGAGATAAACCCAAGCTTAGTATGGCTCTAGGGGACAAAGTCCTAACCAAGCCTAAGTATCTATTTATCAGATGATTTTGCAGCTTATGAAGCCTCATCCCAGGGGATTACAGTAGTGCTTCCAGATATCTTTTAGCTATTAGAAATGAATGTAAATGCTTAATCTTTGACAAAGAACTCTGCTAAAATAACCACAATTTCTCATAGTGGAGAAAACTGTTATTTTGTGATTACTGCACTCTGCTTCATCAAAAAACCCACTTATTTTTCACAGTTCTGACTCTTGTGTCACCCCTCAAATCACATCCCTTAATTTGTCTTCTTTTGTGAAGGATTAGTGAAGTATAGAGAGAAGAATTTTCTCCTTTCTGTATAGATTACAAATCAAGATTAAGCAGGAACTTTCTTCCCCTACTTGTAACTACTGTGTCAAATACCCCAAGTCAGTGTACTCCAGGGGCTGTATGATACCCATTATTGATTAATTCCAAAATGCAACTAATAATTTCCAATGCTAACACATATATGTTAAAATATATTTTATGTAACTTCTCTTTTATAGTAGCAGGAATACTGACAGCAGGGTTTGTTGAAGCATCAACTTTTCTTTCAAACAGTTTCAAATAGCAAAAATTTAAGTAATTTCTCTAATGACTTACAAGTCCCATAGCAAAATCACCACTCAAAAGTACAAAACCAAAATACACCTCTAAGACATGTAAGTCTGTAAGGACTTCTGGTGTTAATTCTGTTTTCTTTCAGAACACATGCATGGCATCAAGTCCACCTACTTTCATGTAGGAACTGGCTCATGTGCCAAAGGTTTCCACACAGTTGATTAGAGATGCCTTTGAAGCCTTCTTATATCTTTGTGTTCCATGTGTGGCAGCAGTTCAAATGGGGTTTCATCCCTTTAGCTCTTGGCACATAGGAGTGGATTGTTTACCAGCTAAACAGTAAAAGACCTCATGTCTGAAGTGAGATTTCTTTTCCAACACTGCAGCCTTCTTGCCTCCAAGTGACAAGTGTATATGTAGAACCCTGCGGAGTGACTGCTGATACAGCTATCAATGACCTAGGAATTGTGAAGGTGACAGTGCACTGGTACAGGTTGCCCAAAGAGGCTGAGAAGGCTTCATCTTTGGAAGTTTTCAAAAGCCATCTGGATATTGTTCTGGGCAACCTGTTCTGGGTGGTCCTGCTTGAGAAGAAAGGTTGGGCCAGGTAACCACCAGAGGTCCTTTTCAACCTCAGCCAGTCTGTGAATTTGTATACTACACACATACTCTCCTACTTTCTCTTTAAATATTATATTAATACAATGCTTCTGTTTGGCTGATAAAATCTCACTACTTCTGCTTAAAAGAAGTGTGACCAGCAAACTGAGTAGGTGATTCTCACCCTCTACTCTACTCTTGTGTGAGACCCTACCCATCCAGCTCTGGGGTCCCCAGCACAGGAAGGACAGGGACCTATTGAACCAAGTCCAGAGGAGGGCCATGAAGCTGATCAGAGGGCTGGAGCACCTCTCCTGTGAAGACAGGCTGAGAGAGTTCAGGTTGTTCAGCTTGGATAAAAGCAGCTTTACATTAAGTAAAGAGCCTGCAAGAAGGCTGGAGAGGGACTTCTCACAAGGGTGCATGTAGTGATAGAACAAGGAGGAATGGCTTAAAACTGAAAGAGGGTAGGTTTAGATCAGATATTAGAAAGAACTTCTTTATTGTGAGGTTGATGAAACACTGGAACAGGTTGCCCAGAGAAGTTGTAGATGCCCCATCCCTGGAAGAGTTTGAGGCTAGGCAGGAAGAGACTTTGAGCAACCTGGTCCAGTGAAAGCTATCCCTGCCCATGGCAAGGGAGCTGGAACTAGGTAATCTTTAAGGTCCCTTCCAACCCAAACCATTCTATGCTCAGTGATCCAGAATTTGAAACAGATTGCCTAACTGTAGGAGAGACATGAGACATTTTAAAAATTGTCAGGTTTACTTTGTCTACTAACTGTATTCTTTTAATACAACACACAGAGTTGGATTTGTTGCAGAAGTCCATAGCGAAGCCACCTCTCTTTGAAAATCAATCAACAGCTTTAGCTGCTGAGTGCTTCTTCAGGTCTGAGTTCCTCTGCCCCCATGCAAGGGGGACAAAGCAGACTAAGGGCAAAATTTTTCTCTTCTGCTCTTGAGCTTTTCCCATGTGGTTAGCAAGAGTTTGAGACAAACTGGCAGAACATTCCTGCTCTGCTTCAAGTAGCTGTCCTGTTGTGAGAGTGCCTTTGTACAAAAGAACAGACGGAACTAGGATTCCTGGTTCATTTCCTTTTTCAGCTGGGGACATTAGAAGTCTCACAACACACAGGGTGAAAAAACAGCAGAGACAGAGACACACATTTAAGTGCTCTCAACACTTGGACCAGAAGTAAAAATAAGCAACTAAACCTTCATGTTTTCCTCTTCTAAATGAAACTAGAGGTAATTTTTTTTAAAGTTAACCTCTCTCCTTAAATACAATTATTCAATGTCCAACAAATTCTTTAAAATGTTCTCCTTATTGCAGATGACATACAGACTACTCAGTAACAAATTGCTGATCAAATTTTATAGCTAAAAACATACTAGTCTTCTTGAAAGCACAACTGAAAAATAACTACCAATTTTTTAAAAGCTGAATAAACAAACAACATCATGCTGATCAGGACAACACCAACTTTTTATGATGCATTGCCCATTTCTGAGAGCAGTGAATGCATGTACTTGAACCCCTCTGCTACTGCAGATGTTTTCTTGCAGCTGTGGTTTCAACCCTTACGTTTATATTAACGTAAGATTAGCACTTATGTATTCCTTCTTCCCTCTTTTCCTCTTTCACACATATATGGCTTTGAAGCCTCAGGCAGTTGTGAATCTAAAAACAAGGACTGAAATTCCTTCAACTTGCTCAGAGAAACCTGAGCTGTACCCATTCCCTCTTCTCAGAACAACTGAGAAAGCACAATAAATTCCCAACTCTCCTCTCAACATTTGTCCACAGCACAGTACTAGTAGCTGAAGTAAATCTTCAGGCTGCAAAATAAACCTGCAAGCAAAGACTTGACACTTGCCACGAGTGTCAAATACACTTGACAACGAGTCAAAGTTACATTCAATATCTCAATTAGTAGTTACATCTACATCTTACACCTACATTTATATATAAAGTATTCCTATATTTTAAATTACTTCCAGTGTGACTATGATTATTGCTAATGAAAATTAAGGAAAAACAGACTTCACATGATTGTACAACACAGTTCACCCACCTCTGTATGGTTCTGCTATGTTTGAGACAGATTAGTCATTTGCCTCAAATGGTGCCAGATAACCTTTAATTTGGTGAAGTGGACAATAAGACAGCACTAAAGCTAGCATCTACTATAATAAGCAGTAATCAAACTGGAGCTGTAACCAGTTCATTTAGAGGTCAAAAGAGTGTGGAGCTTTTTTAATTAACACATGTGACTCACTGCGAACAAAGGAATCAGAGCTTACTTTAACTTTGCCTGTTTGGGAAAGCAGAGTAAAATGACACCAAGTGTTTTACCCAAGTCTACGCATGAGATCAATCAAAAGTAAATTAGGGGAAAGCAATTCAGAGTAATATTTCCTGCCTTTTGAAAGGTCAGTACAGACCACATGAATGTTTAGTTATCTTCATAAATGGTGGCTCAAATTTTGGGACTTCAAAGGTTGGTACAGCTATGTATTCAAAATAATACATTATCTCAATATATGTTTGTAATGGTTGAACCTCTTTGACATGTTTGTTTCAAACACCGTTAGAGTACACAAAACTGCATCCATACAGGCCTCAGTAATTATTGTGAATATAATTTTAATCTTCAATAATCACGGAAAAACTGAAAGAAGGTCTATTCCAAAATACAGTGGAGGTCACTGAAAGCATCTGCAAATACACAAACTAGACCTGATTTGTCCTTTGAGTCTATACAAGAGATCAAGATTCCTTCATTACATTACTAAAAACAGGTCCTGGACCACCAGTTTTAGTGTTTAAAGGAGAAGTTTCACTTACCACTCAACTGAGCATCCACATGGCATTTCCTGGGAGAGTTCATTAAAGGAAGCATATAAGGAAGAACAGGCTATAAATTAATGACCTGAGGCTTGTTTTGTTTCAAGTACTAGTACCTCAGCATATTTTGTCACCCACACCCAAAATACATACCTATTTTTGTGCTAATTGGTTGTGCCTTAAGGTTGTTTTTACCTGTTTGCTTTTTGGAAATGGATGATCAGCTAGAGAGTAATTTTGTGTTGTTTCAAAACTTGGCATAATGAAATGGTGAGCACTGTTCTTGTGCTCTCTCTTTTCTGAACTTGCCAATTACAATATGAATTCCTTTGCTTTCAATTAGCTGTTTTAGTAACTCATGCAGATATCTTGACTTGAACTGTACTTACTAGGACAAGAAAGGATAGTAAAATTATCTCCAGACTCCAGATTCTGCAGGACTGTCCTAGCACTATTCTAACCAGTGAGACACCACCCCTTTGCATGCTGTTTCAAGCAGAACAAATACTGTTAATTCACCTTTTTGTGATCTTTAAACAAACAGATTATTCAGCTATCCCAAACCATGGCGGCTCTTGGGTGGTAATATTAAAGTCAGTCCTTCACCCCTTTCCAGTTGGTGGCCTGGGCAGACTTGAAATGTGTGCTTTCTTCTCTTATTTTTCGGTTAACAGCCCACCTAGTTAACATACCGCAAGAGTCTGTGCCTTGCCTCTTTGCCAGCAAGCTCAGCAGGCACTCTGCCAACTCCTCCCTTTCAGTTGTGAGGGAGAACAAGAATATCCTGCTGCAGCAGCCAGCTGGCTACCTTCTCCTGTCAAGGACTTAATATACTTCCATAAAGTATTCAGCTGTTGCTGGATGAGAGACAGAGTGCTCTATAGTGCCTTCTTCAAACAGTCCTCCTCCTTGACTAGCACAGACTGAATGGATGAAAGAACCATATGCAAAGAAACAGGAATGAGGCTATGAACACAGCCTTCATTCTTTGGATAATCAAAAGTCACCTAATTCATCTTAACCTTCAAGCCAAACATTTTCTCTCCAGGAGAAGGCTCACCAGACAAAATTCATATGAACTTGAAAAACCTTTAAGCTACTTACAAGTTTTATTGTCTTTTCATCATACTTAGCTCAAGCTTGGCTCAATAAAAGCTTTCTTGTACCAAGAGTGAAAACGTTTCCACTCTCTTAAAAAGAATGCAAGAAAACCAAACATTTCCATTTTGTTTTAAACATGAATATTCCCTTTCAATGTCTCTATCTCAAACATTGCATCACTGAGAAAGTGAAAAGGAAAGCGAGGAAGGATAAGTAGGACTAGCCTTGCCAATTCTTACCTTATTTTCTTCACGAATTGTAAATCAGCCATCACTGGAACTTCTGTTGCCATGGCAGCAGGAAGCCTACCTTTCCAGTAATTTGAATCTACCTTATTGGTCATTTCAGACAGATGCTGGAAAACTTGCTCAAACTGGTCTTGCCTCACTTCCCTGCTCTTCTAAATATAGTTTGTCCTATGGGCACCAGACTGCAAACTCCTCCCTCTTCTCCCCAAGGGTCAGCACTCACATGGCAAGCAATACTCAGCATCCTATGGCACTTCTTCCATGGCAGTGGGCAACAGGCTGAAATAGGGGCAGCAGTGTAGGAAATGAGAAATTGAGCCCTGGAATGAGTGAAAGGGGCCAAGAGAGCCACAAGGTTCCTACTCCAGTGGGAAGATGGGTACAGTAGAGAGAGGCAATGAGAAGACGTGAAGCCAAGTAGACTGACTCACTCAAGCACCTGGGGTGGAAAGTTTCTGGAGGGGATTGAAATCCCCCAATCCTTCTACATTCTAAGAACTCAAAACTGCTCTCAGACAAACAGGTTCCAAAATCAAAACAAACTCAAACCATTCTTTTCTTTATGACTTGCATTTTCAGAAGTCTGAGGTTTTTTTTAAACTGCTGCAGCTTTTTTGCAACATTTAAAACCATAGTAATAGCATAAACTGATTTACACCATCTTACTATTAAGTTTACCACTTAGGTTTTGTTTTGGAAGTCAAATGGTCATTGTTTTGGGATATCCCTACTGATAGGTTTATTTGGGGTATTTTTGTTGAAGGTATTTACTTCACTCAAATGTAGTTTAGACTATTGTAATTTGGATTCAATGTATTCTTTAAAAGACAATTCTCTTGATGTCAACATTGATAATACTAAAAATAGAATTAGTATTTCCTTTTCTGCTATTACAGAACACAGAGAGAAACAGGCAGTTACATTACAGCTGCACATACAACTTTATGGCTCTATATGCAGTATCTTAGGTACAGCTTAGTTCAAATTATTCATACTAATACAACAGACTTGCAATTTGCAGCAATTTTTTAAGAGCTACATCATTAACTTTCTGCTATGTGTAACCGTCTAATAGGAGGCAATTAAATAGAGGAGTGACTGAGGGGTTCTGTTTCCAATTCCTTAATAGAGTGCACTGTGCAGTCACTGCTAATTTCTAGCACTCTTCCTTCATGTGACTCTGTCATGCTGTGATGGTTGAGACATGAAAGCAACAACCACCAGTGTTTTAAGTACAGACAAAACAAAATTAATTCAGGTAAGTTACAGATTTATACAACTCCAGAACAATGCTTTCCTCCTTCTATTAGTGAGCTTTCTTATACATCTGCATCTTCAGAGGTCCCCTTTTCTCACATATTCTACCCTTTTCCCATTACTCACTTGACTGCACTTGATCTGCCACTAAAGCAGATTTGTCCATCACCTAACCCTCTGCTAGTCAGTCAATCACCAGGGACTACTTCCCACTAAAGCACAGTCATCACAAATAATAATAATTGGCCCATTTCTGTGATGCAGTTTAAATAGAATAGCTCAAGTCTTACAAAGCAGAGATCAGCATTATTTCCATCAATTTCAAGCAAGTGAAAGAAGAATCAAAGAGCTAGAACTTCTCCTCACAGAAGAATGTGGAAGTAGGAGGCCTCAGCAGATTTAAAAGGGGCTTTGAAAGCTAGGGAATAACAAGAGAGAGGAAGAAGAGCAAGCTCATGTGCCAGGTTGGAGATAATATGTAAAGCCAACCTTACTCAGTGGGGCATTTATGTTTCCATGAAATTATTTTATCAGAGAGGGTCAGGGAAACAGAACAACTTAAGAAGAAAAAGCCAAGAAGCTTGTCGTCAGGCATGCTACAGCACATTGCCACATTTTCAGCTGTACTCCAAGGCAATCCTCATAGTTGCAATTGTATCCTTATAGTTGTAGTTGTATCCTCAGAGTTGTAAATAAAAGAGGACGACGGAGCAACTCCAACCCCAAAGACCAGAAATGAGTGTACTGACTCAGATGTCAGGACAAGTTCTCTCTCACAGCTAATGTTATTTCAAAGAGGTCTCCTTGGAACAGCCTAAAACACAGCTAGAAACCAACTAACAACTAAGGACTGGGGAAAATCATGGGCCTAGGGCTCCAGCTCACTCTCTGGTCCTCTCAGACACCAGTATAGGAATTCAAAAGAAACCACCAGGGGACTGAAGCCTGAAAGTGAGGCAAAGGCAGTCGTTTTACAGAGAGGGCTCCACTTGTTGCTACAGTGCTTTTCAGGACCACAACTGTGTACAATTGTGACAGATGAAGAAGAGTTAAAAAAAGCTTATGATTCCGAGGTATAGGACTATATATGCACCCAAGCACTTCATGTCTCAGTGCAGTGGGTTTCAACCCATGGCAACAAGCACCCAGGAATCCATGGACAATTTCTACAAGAAGCAAGTTCATTGATATGGTATTGCTTTCCACATGCATGACCTTTTCAAAGGACTTTGCACCAGCACTAGACAGCCTTTTGGGACCTTCAAATGCCCCCAGATGAAAACAGAGGTAACTGGTAACCTCTGTTCATTTGGGAAACATCAACGTGAGGATCTGACAGCTACAAAATGTAAACACATTACCTGTGAGTGGTACTGAGATGTCTGCATGAGAGGACAACAAGTTTTTTATCATTTGGAATAATTATACCTCACAGTCAAATTATCCAGGCTTCTCCTGTTAAATGAACATCTCCTGTTAAAACATATTGCTAATTTGAAATAGAAAATTTAAATGTTGACACCTAAGCTATCAAAAGATTCAAAAATACTACTTTGTGCCAATTTTTTTAGTTATTTAATCCTTTCACGCGGCTTTATTTTCAGGTGACCAAGTTTAATTTTCAAGTAATTTTTTAAAAGGCAGTGGTTAGTAAATTAATTCTGAGAGTGCTGAATTAAGAGGTTGAGAATTTGAGTTCTGTTTTTTTCTTCCCTCATGGCATCTTAAACAAGAGAACCGCAAAGCAAAAACACCTCACACACCAAATCCAAAACACATACAAAACAAGGAATTTATTTCACAGTTATACCTGTACAGGTAATCAGTCATTTCAGTGCAACAAGCAACAACAGTGTGAATTGAGCCCTCAAAGACTTGTTCCCTCAGCCCAAGAAAATGCTGAACTGTTTCCTCAGTAACCTTTTGTCAGTTCCCCTGGCTATGTTGTGTGTATGAGATCATCCCTGTAAGGAAACATAAGCAACACAGATCCAAAAGGCTCTGAAGAAAAGTGACCTTTCCACTGAAAGGCATAGATATCTATTAGAAGTTAGTTGTTTCATGAACAGATACAAAAAGAAATAGCAATGGCTAGAGTTAGCGTATGTAAGTGAAACAAAAAGATTACCTGCTCCTAATTGTATTTCTCTAACAAAAGCAATCCAATGGCTTTATAGAAAAAAAAGATCTAAAAACTTAGCTCTTCCATAGCTGGTGTCAATTCAAGTTTTCCTGATATTTTCAGAGGGGGTTGTTGAGGTTTTTTAGGCAGATGCAGTTATGAAAGTCTCTCCTGTTCATAAAGCCTGCTTTCCCGCAGCTCGGAATTTCTATCTTTCTCTCCCTGAGACTGCAAAAGTCGTGGAGTTGAGCATGTTGTGACACAATCAGCCATTTGAAACATTTGTTTTCCACTTGAATTTTATTTTTAGAATCATACATAGTCTTTCAAAGCACACATATCCATACTTTGACATGAAGTAAAAAACTACAAAGAAAAACTGAAGTGTCTGACAAACTCTAGAACATAAGTCAGCTTATGACATGTGTCCAGTTTATAAAATGACTACTGCCTCGTTTCTTCTATAAACCACAGATATGGCTGCAAACCCTCATTTGCCACACAGAACCCTGAAGCTTTCTACCTCAGAGCTGCCAGTTAAAGGGATAGATCTTCAACTGGTGATTCTGAACTACAACTAAGGGTCTCAAGGAAAAAACATTGTAGAACATATTAGTCTTGGATCCTTAAATATTTCTTAGGGACTGTGGGCAACCTGCTCATTGCTGGCCCTGCCTTGAGCCAAGAGCTGGACCAGACTCCTTCCAGAGTCCCTTCCACTCTGTATCACCCTGTGAGTGAGTATACAAGTGCTTTCATGATAAGCATTTTCTTTTGCCAGCTGCCAGTGTTTGGCCCTGACTGCAGAGGTATTTCTGAATTACTCTGGAACATCTGAGAGCAGAATACACTGGGCTACATAAACTTTTGTTTGCAGTGCTAGTCTGGGTGAATCCAACAGCAAAAACTACTTGGTAAGATCCTTTTATAGTTGCTGTAAGATATCTTTTTAGATAAGGTTTGACAGAGTGTTCTCTTTTACATCTGTTCACATGTATGACCTTAATTAATTCTGCAAAATCCCTTTTATTTCAAATCTGTTCACCAAAACTGTGGTATTTGAAACTCATTTCAAATAAGCACCACCCTCAGAGGAGACTTCTGGATCACATAATTGTATAATGCAGCCCAGTTTAATTCTAGCAACTCCAGACAACTGAAGACAATGTAAAGTGGCTGAGGATGCCGTTTATCCCTGTCAGTAATCAGAAAGGCAAGGTGCTCCCCTAACTTACAGTCACTCCAGATCCAGTACCTGCTGCTCTGGCCAAATGTGCTTCTTGCAAAAGACCAGAAAGAGAGCTCTACCAGGAGCTATACAACCTGCCCATACAGAGGATATAAAGATACATATTTCCTAGAAAGGACAAAACTGAGATGTTAGATGGGAGTGAGATGACAGAAGGGAATAAAACTGAGCATCTGCACCAGGGAATGAAGCAATGAAATGTAGAGTCATTTAAGAGCAAAAGGTCCTCCTTTATGCACAAAGAACTAGCCTCTGAATACTAAGAAATACCTACACACAAATACTGTCCAATGTCTACTAAATGGAGATAATTGTAAATTCAGTAAGAACCATATGAAGATATTATGACATGAGAATAGGATCAGAATTATAAAAACAAGGCAAATGGAAGAAAAAAGAAGGAATGACTCCGGGTTCAATAAGAAAACCAGGTGAGAAGATAACAGTGAAAGTAATAAGGGAAAAAACTCCCTGCTGCTATGTTCTGCATGAATATTTGCATCTGCCAACAGGCCATCAAAAAGCAAATTGGCACTAAGTCATAACTCACCATTTGCTATTTATATTCTGGCAGCATTATGTTTGTGCAATTTTTATCAGTCAAAGCCTCCGTTTTGGGGATGGGGATAAGAAAATGAAATACTATAATCTACTTCTGCAATTGCTGTTTGTGTTCACGGAGTTATCTGGTGCTTCATGTCTGCCTCATGCATCACTTTTTATTCAAAAATTGACATTCTGAAGGCTTTTAAACCTGGGAACTGGTGGAGCCCCTTTAGACTGTACCAAGGTAAGACACTCTGCTTTAATCACTGCATCATAGTTATAGGAGGTTTAGTTTATTTGAAGCTAGACAAATTTCACTTTAATGAATGAGAATTTGACTCTGCCACTACAGACAGCATTTCTAGTTCTGCAGTGCAGATTCAGCCTTTAGAAGTGATGAGCATTTTCTCCCCTATGCAGCTCAACACATGGCTTGTGATACAGGGAGCTGATACTGCACTAAGGACATCATCAACAGAATGAAGCTGGCTGAAGACCTAGGAGATACACCCAGGAGTCCCGTGTATTTCCACATTACTACCTCCTATTTGTTTGGAGACAACCAGTAGCAAGGATTTGAACTAGCAGTTGGCAACAGAGCTGCAGAGAGGACAAGGATGATAAGCAATATAAGGTGGCACATTCTAGTGCCAAGCAAGGAAGGATTGAGAGGTACCAAATGAGAAAACCAAGGAAGTGCTAAAATATGAACTGATATAAAGTCATATTCTTAAACATTTTAAGGCTTGGAGGAGTTCCTAACATTCATTCTCTTCCCCATCTCTGCAGCTGTGTACTTCCATAGCAGCTTTACCCAAATCTGAACTCCTGCTAACATGGTCCTCCCATCTGTTGCACCATATCAGCATCTATATGAAGCCCATAGTTGTTGTTAACTGGTGAAAAGCAAAGCTTTTTACACGTAGGTTTGCCCCAGTGGGCTGCCTTACCACAGAGTCAGACAAGCATCCTTGCTGACACAGCAGAGTGGTGGCATTGCTACCTCCAGCAGCTGCTAAAGCTGTGCCTCTGCCAGCTGAGCAAGCCAGGTATCCTGCAGAAGCAGGGAGGAAAACAGGGTCTATAGCAGACTTCAAGTTTGAAGAAAAAGCAGAAGTGATGACCTCTGACAAACAGACAGAGATGAATTCCAGTGAAAAAAAAAAAAAATAACATCCCAAGCTAACAGGCTGGATGCAGAGCAAGTAGGCAAATAAACCTGGAGAGAAGCATTTCAACGTGTGTTATCACCAAGTAAAAATTGTTCATAGATGATCAACTGAGAATGAACTGAAAGGGAAATGAATGGACAATTTATGACATTTTGCTATTATTTTATCCTCTACTGCATAAGCCTTTGTTTGCACAGATAGCTTTCCATTCTGTTCAAAGTAATGATGGAAAGCAACTGCAGAGGAATCCCAAAATAAACCTTCCTTCAACCCTTAAACAGGTGAAAGAACAAATCACAGGCAGGTATGTTTTTACTTGCCATTTAGATTACTGAAATCCAGGGCTCTGAACAGCCATTCATCATGCTGTGTGACATAATCACATACCAGTAGAGCTTTACATATGACCCCCAGTTTTCTGATCTTTTGCTCAGTGCAGAACTATAAATTGAGTGTTCTTTGAAATGCCTGAAGTCTAACACAAGATCATGCTCTCGGCAAAACATCACACTTATGCTGCATTTCTTTAGCTGTGGAGAACACACATTTTTTAAATCAGGTTGTGGAGCAAGGCAGCTATTTTCTCCCAGAAGTTTATCCTGTTCATTTATTATGTCCCTCCAGAACATATGTCCAGAAGCATAGACAACTGTTTTTCATAAAGAGCTTAAGGCAAGTAACTTGAGCTCGACCACCCTGTGTTAACAAAAAATGGGCTTAAGTAAATCATGTCATGTGTGTGCATCACTGCAGCACAGCATTGATGCACTCTTCCTCCACAGCATGCTTTATTTTGCAACTTTTACACTCCTCTCAAAGGCAAGTGATGTGGGGAGGGGCTTGGGGAGAGCAGCAGGAACTGCCAGAAAGAAGAAGATAAATTTCCCATCCCACTATCATTCATGCATCTAACCCTGTCTGGCTGCTGAATCTGCTTGGTTTTATAGATGATGATAACCATGGGCTGTATCCATGTCAATTGAATGGATGGAGGTGGTGAGGACATTCCTTATCTTGTTGCTCAGCTAGGTCTGTTTCAAGTATGGATCATCCACATCTATACTGGATCTACAACTAAGATATCACAGCATTTTTCCTTGAAGTTTTTTTAACTCCATGATATCACTATATAGTTAAATGTTACATAAATAAGTTGGACTTGATGATTTTAAAGGCCTATTCCAACCTAAATGATTCTACAATTCTCTGTTAGAACTGGGACAGGGAAAAGCAACATATAGGGATATACAAGCACCTCCAGAGAGCAATTCATCTCTTCCTAAAATGCACGTTTGAGACAGGCATGATGAACAGCCTGTTCAATGTACTTTGCTTTCACCCTACTATGGATAAAAATGATTTAGCTGAAGCTTTGACCTCTAGATTTTAAAATCTTCAAAGATGGAAGACATGAACCTCAGTCTCGAGAGGAAGGAAGGATGCACACAACAGGAGGTTCAGTTCTCCTCCTGCCTCAGACCAGAGGCAGAACAGCCCTTCCACCATCCCTGAAACAAGAAAATGTAGAGCTAGTGGAATCAGCCTCCATTTCTGCCACTGGCCACCCATACATGTACTCTTTGAAGAGGAGATATGGCAAATACCTCCCACTGTTCCCTGGACATTTGTCACCTTCAAATAGGAGACCAAAGGGAAACAGCCCATAGCTAGGGAGGGAGTCCATGCTATCCTCACAGAACATCAATCCACACTCAACACTACTGTGCAAACCAACTTACAGGCATAGACACAACTACCAAAGTAACAGCATGATTTCAATTATCCCTTCAGCCAGTACAGTAGAGTTCAGAAATGTTCACACTGCCTCTTCATCCACAGCTGTCTCTCCTGTGCAACTCCATCCTCTGCTTTGTGACCGCTCACACACTGGTGCGTGACTTGGTGAGTCAGCTGAACCAAGCAAAGTGAAAAGGCATTTTTTGAAAAGCCTTCCCTGATTACAAGTTAGACTAATTCATTCAAGAAAATTACATTCATTTCCCAGTTATCTTCAAATACATCAATCTAGTCTAAAAATGGACTGGATCTGTTGGCACTTAAAATTATATTCCCATTTATTCTATTCATTCTACAGAATCTTAACAAAGAAATCAACAGCTGAAACAGTCTACTGCCTCAGGTTACAGAAGTTTGCTTGTGGATTATCCTCTCTCCCATTTTGAAAAGCAAATAAATTATTAACACAAATCACTAAAAAACTCTGTCTTTCAACAAAGACATTCTAATCATTTGTCAACAAATATCACAGTTTACTGGGTATCCACTTCATCTATAAACTTCTGCTGAGAAAAATGCAAGTGATGTATTTCAGAGTTACAGAAAAAAAATGCTTTTCTTGTAATTTCAGAAGACCCAGCAGAGTTGTCATGACAATTAGTGGATATTTAAGTGTTTTATATTCACTGGAAATAGTCTGACAGCAATGGCCAAATAATTTCAGGCACGGGAAGAAAAGAAAGTCTCAGACTAATGAATAACTGACATTTGACCTGCTGTTCACTTCCTAAGATGGAAAAAAATGCAATTCATATTGAACTGAAGTTGAAGCTGGCTAAGAAAGCAAAAAACACTGTTGCAGGTTTTTGCGCTGCCTTACTGTCTCATGCTCTTTTTATTAAATTATTTTATTCACTCATTGAAATTCCATATTTAGGAGAGAGGTAAATACAGAGGACAAAGCAATTATCATAGTCCATAAGTGTTACATTAAATAACGTAAACATTTATAAAACTGTAGCTGAAATTCTTAATTTAATAAAGTAATGCAATGCTTGTGGAAATTTATAACAAAGCATATGTAACCTTCCTTATTAATTATTGAGACTTTCTAATATTAAGCTTTTCCTGGCACATTTGTACTGGCCTGGAGTTGGTGGGGAGTACACTTAATAGATGGTACATTCCCCACAATGGGAATATGAGCCACCATTATATGGCTGCATGAACAAACAAAACCAGCCAAACAAAAAAAGCCCATCCAAAATATTAGCCTTAAGAAACAGCACCCGAGACGGATTAGGAAGTCCTTCTCTCTGAAAAATCTGGAACTTTAGGCACAGAAATTCCCTGCCAAGGTACTACATCTGAACTCCAGTGGAAGATACATAGTTATAGAGAAAGACCATTTGGTCTTTATTCTCTTTATTCTCAAGTAACCTTAAGATGATGAAACATTTCTCTTCTGAGAGAAAAGCAAATGGAAATGAAATGTTTACAGATGACGTTTACTATAGATTACACCCTCATCCTGCTTTCTATTAAGCGACTCCTGTTGCTTAAGAAGCGCGGTGTAAATCCCCCAAAGCAGATGACATTTTCCAACCCTGCATATTTCACAAAGCTTGAATACATTCAGAGTGAAAGGAAGCTGACACAATACAAAAACCAGATGTTTAATAAACTTGAGTAATCTGACAGTATGTTTTGGTCTTTCTAAAAGACAGCCACAAGAAGGAAGCAACTGTTTTCTTCCAGACACAATAAAGAGGACTTTGGTTTGGTTTCAATTAAAGAGATCAGATCCTAACCAAAAGAAGAATCTTTACCTCCTGTGACATACTTTGATCTCACCTTTGATGGTAAAGGGAAAGAAACACCTCTGACTTTCTATTTAGCATCAGTAGTATCATTCCAGTCACATCCAGCTTCATTCACCCAGAGCCGAGGATATGATCAGTGACAAGTATCATATTAGTCAGGGTTAAATCCTGTCTGAGTCACCAAATCATCATCCCAGCAGTCTAACAAGAGAATCAGTCATGTCTCTAGCATTATCTAGAAAGGAACAACACTGACTCTTTCCACTTAGGAGTAGTTTTAAAACAGATTACTTCTGGCCCTGAAACAACTGTGAAAGTAAGTAAGATATAAATGGCATAGACATTAAACCTGAAAGGGATTTCTTTCCCAGAGGGGCCTGCAGTAGATCCAGCCGTCAGCTATTTTTACTGTATTACAGTTTCTTAAAAACTGTATTTCATTTTTACTTAAACTTCTTTGGATCTACAGGGAAGATTATACTAAAACAAACATGAAATACATAAGTTTAGCTATGACTTTATGGAATCAATCCCATTCTCTTCCCACTAACTTAGATGAGACTAGTAGAAACAAAAGAAGAGCAAAATCAAGCAGGACAGAACTGTACATCTCCACTCTCTATTGTATAATACACCACCTCTTTTTGGCAGTGTTGGATTTTGCAAGTCTTAAGGTTGAAGTGGCAGCCTTTCAAAATGCCCAAGATCTATCTATGTATGATTATCATTATGTGCACACAGGTGGAATAATATTCTTCCTCCTTCACATTAGTCATTTTAGCTAAAGCTGTTGTCCTCTTACCTAGCAATTTTCTCATTCTCTCATGTAGTCAGTCAAACACTAGCTGAAACTGAATGCTGTACTTTGCACTTTTGCAGTCTTCAGTTAGCACATCGAACTAATTTTTCAGTAAATATAGCCAAAGTGGAAATTAGAAACAAAAAGCAAGAGCCAGAAATCTATTCCACACTTGCATGCAACCCCCTCCACAAAGCTCCTATCGTATCCAACAGCTGCAAGTGCTGAATGATCATGAGCTCTAAACTCATGGCCTGATTTTCAGGCACTAATCACCTACAAGTGCCACTGAAGCCAGCTCTTGTCTGAGAGTTCAGGACAGACTCAAACTAAAGGTACAGAAATTCAGTCATAAAATGCTGAATAACTTGAAAGAGGAAAGGATATTCTACATAATTTATTTTCTCACAGTTAAAGAGACAAAAATGTGCTCAAAGAGATAACTGATAAATATGATATTTTTCTTTTGTGTTAAAGGCAGGAAATACAAAGTGGAAGTCATATAATCTTTTTTTTTTTTGAAAATAGCATTGGTTACCTTTCCCTTTCCTCCTCCAAGCATCTGTATTAAACCAGCTCACTGGATACATGCAAAAGATCCAGGATTATCTATTCAAGTATTCATTGGCTTTTTGGAATATAGGAATGTTGGTAAATTCTGCAATGAAATAATTTTTGTTAACAACATGTGGAAGGAAAGATTTTTTTTCTTATTCACTCTTCCTTTTACAATACTGCATTTGCAAAGTTTGATGAAAAGGCCTTCC
Source organism: Poliocrania exsul (assembly GCA_035041345.1). Lineage (NCBI taxonomy): Eukaryota > Metazoa > Chordata > Aves > Passeriformes > Thamnophilidae > Poliocrania > Poliocrania exsul. The sequence goes on along the minus strand of JAWWLZ010000001.1, from coordinate 79,234,972 downwards.
ATTGTGGTTTCTGTTTTTGAAGTCACCCATACAAACCCACTCCACATAATTTGTGGGGGTTTTCCTAGAAAAAAAAACATCATTTTTGGGTGCATAAGAAGGCACATAGATCTCTCTCCTCTTTTTTTTGTTTGTTTGGGATTTTTTCCTTGTGAGAAGCTAATACAATAAGCCAAATGGTATGATTATATAGCATCAAAGCACTAACACCAAAAGAATTAATTTTCCTTTAGAAACTCAAATGACACTAGAGTTAATTCACTTTTGAATAGCCCAAAGGGCAGGAGCACTGGGGGGTAATGGAAGTAGGTTATGATTTCCTCCTGTTTTGTTATGTACAGAACAGATATAGGAATCTGAAGGATTTTGCACTAATAAAAACAAGTCATCTGCATACAATGTGAGAAAAGAGATTGCTTAAGTGCAAGGATATTGAAACTCATCTCCTAGAAGACAATTTAAAAACAAACCAAAACAAAATGCAGTAAACAAAAAAAAAAATGAGTACACAATAAAAACCCACAACCATGGAAATATTCAACCAAACAATCACAAACCCAGTTAAAATACCACACAGATAAAGTCCTACAGCTAATAGGGTGGTGATGGTAAAGGTATAACAAGAGTAGCACAAAGTAGAACAGGAGTAGCACAGAGGTAGGACTAGACAGATGGACAGTCCCAACTACTTCACTACTTCCCCCAACTCAGGATGAAGTAGCACCAATATCTGCTTCTACTTTTATGCAGACTTCATAAGCAAATAATAAACTGGCATCTCTTAAACTTCATACCATCCTACAAGACACATTACAAGCAGCAAGAAAAAACACCCCAAAGTTTGGCTCATTTGCTAACAGAGAAAAGTTTGCGCAGCAAAATTCCTGAAACTGTAGGAAATACAAATCCTCCTCCGTTTATTCTTGTGTCATATTTGGAAAGTTATCTTCATAATTATAGAAGCTTAAGTTTTGGAAAGTGTAGTTCAGACCTTCAACCACGCAGAGTCTTTAATTCTCCACTGAAAAGCAAGCCCACAGATGTGCTTAGGCACGTATGTTTAACATCCTCTGCCCACAGCCACACTTGCTGCTCCTGAAATATTTTGTTGAAATGGTATCACTTGCCTTTTCTGTGTGTACTACACCAATCTGGCTAAAAACACTAAGCTTATAAATGGGAACATGGGTTTTCCAACATGAATTAAGCTTTGAATTAAGATGTATTAAAACCTATTCACTTTTGTGAGATAGGATTAAAAATTAACTGAAAACTCCATTTGACTACGTGTAGCTTAAAGACAAAAGGCTTTAGGAATCTGTAATAGATTTTATAATCTAGGCATTCTGCAAATTTCACCACAAGATTTGACTTTCAAACCAACTGGGTTTCCTTTGAGTAGTGAAAGTAAAGAAACAAAAGCCTCTGTAAACAATCATATTGAAGTGATCTCAACGGAGAGTTGTTTAAATCCCTAGGTCTTTCAGGTGTTGCTGAAGTTTAAAAACAAATGAAATGTTGATGTCTTTTAATATTAAAGTTCAAAAAAAATACTGTTTTCTTACGCTCCCAGAAGCAAAGCTTGAACTATATATGTGCACTGCATCAATACGTCACTTAGATTTTCTTCTAAACAATTTATTGAAAGGGGACCTGATACCAAAATGGTTCCTGCTAAGTGTTTGCATATCATTTTCCATTTTCAAAGTATGGTGAAGTAGCATCTGTGAAAGTGGGGCAAAAACCCCAGTCATCTCTGGCATAATAAGAATATTTGTATCACATATAATGCACCAAAATGTTTATTAGCATTTAATAATTTCAACTAGTGCACTTTTAAACAGCCATGATTGTCTAACCACTGCTATTTTTACTGTTAGCTATGAATATTTGATAGGCATTCTGAAGGGCACAAATGTTATGACACGTTGCTACATATATGAGCATTTCACTTGATGGCCGTTCAGTTCACACATAACCTTCCTGTCCAGAGAACTTCCTTTCAACTAAAAATCTGAGACTGAACACACAGTTGTTACCATCATGGCTGGGCTTCACGAACGAAGATTTGGGAAGGGCTCTCCCCACGTGGGTGTGCCCTTCCAGCCTGCACAGTGGATTTTTTAGGAGAGGCACAGCGTGCACAGAACTGGCCCCACCCTTTAAGTCCTAAGGGTCCATTTGCCATGGCCGAGCGAGCGAGGACTAGAACCTGCAGCCCCCAGTATTCCCAGGAGGTGTCCCATCCAAGTACTAACTGGGGCTGACCCTGCTTGGCTTCTGAGATCTGATGGGATCTGGCGTCAGGGTGGCATGGCCATAGTTACACACAGTTGTAGTCATATCATAAACAGCAGAGCAGACAAAAAGCATGTGCATGTACACATATGAACAGACAAATAAACCTTATAAACAGGTTAAAAACATTTTCCAGTGTTGGTTTTCCTTATCAGAATTCCTTCATCCTTAATATAGGGATAACACTTTTCCAGATCTTATATTTGTAAGATCTCTGTATCTTGCTGTGGTTCTCCCATTTTACAGAAGGGAAAACTGAGCCAATGAAGGCATAGAAATTACCATAGCTACAGAAAATGCAAGTAACAAAGGATGAAATTTGAACTCAGGTTTCCACTTTCCTATTCACTGAACCCTGAAGACTTTGAAAAATACACATTCCAGTCCACACTTTGATAACAGCAAGAGTGCTCAACCACCTTACATGTTAATTGCATAAGCACAGCATGTTAAAATCATTAGTGGCCACTAACAGATAGACTATGTGAAACAGAACTGGTCTTGGTACCAAAACTAATTCAAACTGATTCTTCTGATCACAAACACACACAAAAGTAGTAGTAACTCTCTGTCCTTGGCAAGAACAAACCTAGATTAATTTCAGTGGTGTACAGAGAAATTTTAGATGAGACTGTTTATCTTCTTTCCTAGCACTCAGCATGTGTGAGAGTATTCAGTGCATGTAAGAGTGATACAAATTACTAAAAACTTTGGTGATTTCAAGTTACTATCTTAAGGACTCTCCAGAGGAAAAGACAAAAAAAACATCTGTATAGATCAATGGTTTACTGGACCAAGAGCAAAACAGCAGCAAAGAAATACAACTGTTCAAAAAGTAGAGGAAACCACTGATGTAATATTTGAACAAAAAAACACCACCAAGGACTTTCACCTCTTCTGAAGCTGTTCAAACAGAAACAGAATAATAAGTGAAATTTACAGTTCACTTCCCTGTTTAATGTTATTCTATTGCACCATCATCTATTTAATGCTGATATAACAACCATTTTCTCTGCAACATGAATTCATTAGCAAAAGAATCACAGTGGAAATAAAAAGAGAACTGGTTTGAGAACATGCATTTTTAGAATTGCTTGAACAATCTATAGCCACCCCAACCTCCACATCCTTACCGGAATGTCAAAAGTTTCTTGTGTGTCATCCAGCATCTGAATTTTAATGGAGACAAGTTTTCCTGGAGGTGTCATAGGTGGTTTCTGTCCATGTTCCAAAGTACTGATCCCAGCATTTTCTTGAGCTCCTAAGCGGGATCCTGCTGTTGGTCTCTGCTCTGTTTCACCCATGTTTAGAGAAACACGTTTCTTGTATCTGATAAAAGAATAAGGGCAAAGAAGACCATATCACTCATAAATAAGATGTTCTGCACAGAAGCATTATGGTATATATACTTACAGCTATAAACCATAGGATCATTAACACAAAGTAAGAGACATCACCATTTTTTTCATAATGTTTTATATGAAGACTAGGAAATCAGGCAAACTATACTTTTCAAAATACACCTGATGGGAGTCAGGCTGACAGACAGGCTATAGTACTGCACAATGGGAAATTCTTCCTTTTCTCCTGGAAAAGTAAACAAGACTACATTGGAAATAGAGCATGACAGAACCAAGATTTCAATTAATTATGTAAATTTTTATGTATTTATGAATCAGGCTGTTACCAGCTACAGCCAGGTCTCCCAGGGAAGGCAGAAAGGTGAGAAGAGCAGGTGGGTAAACTCCCACTGACCATCATTCTCTCTTGGCTACACCAGCATTTTTCCTTCCAGCCTTCTCTGGCCCTTTGCAGGTGCCTCCTTGCTTAAAGGCCTGCGAAGCAGGAAAGCCAAAGCCGTACAAGATGACAATTACTTAGCCCAAATATTTTATTTCCTTTGGAGACCAGAGTTGCTCTAGACCTGGACCCTGGCCCGATCCCACTGATGAGCCAAGGACTGTGAGGGTGAACTACTGAGAAGGCCAATAAAAAACAAGAGGAGTAACACTGGTTGGGAAAAGCATGGGAAATTTGATATTCCACAGAGTCATGTAAGTGGGAGAGGAACACCAAGCAATACACCTTCCTTGCCATGCACTCAACATTACTCACCTTACCTCACATTCAGTGCAGGTAAGAATGTAGGAATCGCTACGCCTGCACCAGCTCACCTGCACCGCTCACTGAATGTGGATGTCTGCTCCATATCCATGGAAAATAACCTCAGGAACTGGCTTGCTACTTGCTACTTTTGTTCCCATGCAGCTTTCGCAACACATTATACAGCAGGTTTCTGCTAAACAATTATTCTATCCTAAAAAGGGACAAAGCTACAACAGAGATTCAGTGTGATTTTTCATTACCTGGTACAACTTTGAACCTTCTTTTTTAATTCAAGCACCGTGAGTTTTACTTGTTGAATGTTACACATCACACTAGAATTGTATTTTGCTTTTCCTATCCTGCTTTTTGACACTCTAGCTGGGTTTCTGATGAAATCCACTTCTACTGTCCTTTTATCTTTCTTGAGAAATGCATTTTCATTCTGCATGACTCTTACATAGTGATCAATGACCAAAACACATAGCACTCAGAGAGAATGGAAAGGTAACTTTCCAGCTGAACAGAGGCACAAGAAGAGTACTGCCAAACACTGCCTGGCTTTAACTCTGAGGTTACAGTTATTGGAAAGCCAACATGGGAAAAATGGGAAGCACAACACAGCCTATCATAGAATCATAGAATCAACTGGGTTGGAAAAGGCCTCTGAGATCATCAAGTCCAACCCTTGGTCCAACTCCAGTCCATTTACCAGATCATGGCACTCAGTGCCACGTCCAATCTCAGTTGAAAAACCTCCAGGGATGGGAAATCCACCATCTCTCTGGGCAGGCCATTCCAATGCCTGATTACTCTCTCTGTAAAGAATTTTTTTCTGGTATCCAATGTAAATTTCCCCTGGCAGAGCTTGAGCCCGTGCCCTCTTGTCCTATTGCTGACTGCCTGTATCAGTGAATGCATCACCAGTTCTATAGGATAGTATAAAGAACAGTGACAACCAGGAAAATACCTGTTCCCTCCATAAGGATAAAATAAAAACAGCCATGCCTTTGGCGGGGTAAACTATTTACTACCCATCGCTCCTGCATGTCCCAGCTAATCTGTTCCCACAGACATTTTACACAGCAAATACTTAAGAGAAAAAAAAATTTAAACCACTTGTATTAAAAGAAACATTAGTTTAGAAAGAAGGGAATTAAAAATTAGGGATCCCACACTTCTAAATATCAGCTCAGTAGGCACAAATGAAGGTGAAAAAAAAAACACCACAGGCAAGCTTTTGCAATGATTTGGCACTAGCCTACTCAGCAAGGCTGGAGAGATACCAGTGAAACCTACCCAAGTCCATGCCAACCATTACTGGAGGGGCAATTTTTTCCTCAATTGGTAATGTAATCTAAAAACATAAGAAGAATCAATTAAATTTATCTTATTCTTTAAAATTAATTAAATGAAATGTTTTTATAAGACAAACAGTGCCAAGAAGAAAGCTGTAGTTGGAGGCAGGAATTCCAGAATTCCAAGCTCTACAGAGAAAGATTCCAGGCCCCCTTACAAATAAATCTGATTTTCCTGTGTGTGGAGTACACAGGAACATTTAAAAAGGTAACACAGGCATCTTGTCTGGAAGTGCCACTATATACAAAGATTCTGGTTCATGTTCATATTCATTCAAAAGCTGTTTTAAGAGCTCTTCTGAAGTCACTAGGTACCCCAGATGGCACTAACAGGCAGAAAGGACCTCTACAACTGCTGTGTTACTACAGAAGTGTTTGGCTATATACTGACATTTAAAGTGGATGAAGAAGAAACCTGTTCTTTCCATTAAGTCATAAACATAGGAATCAACCCAGTCACTTCAAGTGATACCGTTAAATAATCAACGCAAGGGAATATTACAAATATTGAATCTTTCTATAAATATTATTCTGACTAGATGATCTAGTGGCCCACACAGATTCAGACAGGCCAATAAACTTCGTGAAACATGAAAAAAATACTCAAATTTAGAAGCCAAAAAATAAGGGAGGAAAGGTACAAGGAAAACTACTTATTATTAAGTTAGTAACACATACTCTTTTTTAATATATATATATATATTGAACCATTCGGTTACATACACACACTTGCCTTTGGAAGAAAAGATCTAAGAACTATTGGTCACCTTGATCACACGCATCTACTATTTAGAAAATTAAAAGCAGACCTTTGATTTTTTTAATCAGTATGTCCAAACATCAGCATGCTGAACTGGACATTACTTGAAGTTTTTTCTGCATGACAGTAGTCTCACTATGATGCTGTCATAATATCGGCATATTTTTATTATGCCTTTATGTAAAAGGCCTTAAAAATTGCCCTCTCTGAACTAATGTAGCACATTAGTGAAGATGCATAACTTTCTCTAAATCACTTTGATCTAGAAGACAGTGAACTAAGGTCACAGAATGCAACAAAAGAGAGTGAAGTAAATACGGAACAAAGCTGGTGGGATTAGGATACCTAAAATCTGTCATTACAAAGAGATGGCTCAGGTTTGGACAAAGGACAGAGAAATTCAAAGACACTCTAGTAGAAAGGAGACAATGAATTAGGGAGGGTATTAATGAAGAAAAAAGAGCAGCAGCCACCAGACTCCAACATACGCAGCTCTAAGCAAAACCTATGTGGAGGTAGACAACTAGCACAGGAGCCAAGACAGTGGCAAACAAAAAGGACTCATCTGAACTCTAAAAATTAAGAGTTTCTGCCTGTTCTTTCTGAAAGCTGGTGAAACCCAGGGCCAAAATCTCATCTGTTGTTTCTGGATGTCACTGCCCTTCTCAGAAGTGCTGTAGCACCTGCAAAGATGGAGAGAGACCACTGCAGAAGGCTAACTTGCATCCTAACCTGCTTGAGGGAATACATTATCTGAGAAACCAGAGCTGCCCAAGGGAGCCTTGACCCCTTTTGCTTCTTCTCAGCTCCCACCCCTGCAGTCCTGCCTGATGCTGTGCACGATCTCTCACCCTCCTTAGACTGAATCAATGCACCTCTCTAACCCAAATGGCCTGATTTTCAAGAAGGAGGACTCCAGAAACTACAGGTCAGTCAGTCCTGCTTCAGTGCCTGGTAAATTTATGGAGAAGATTATTCAGGGAATTATTGAAAAACATCTGAAAGACAACACAGTTATTGGTCACAGCCAGAAAAGCTTCATTAGAGGAAAGTCCTACTTATCCAACCTGATTTCCTTCTATGACAAGGTAGCCCCCCTAGATGATAAAGGGAAGTCAGTTAATGTAATCTTTTTGGATTTCAGTAAAGCTTTTGATACTGTTTCTCACAGGATCCTTCAGGACCTGTCCATCCCACAGCTGGATAAACACATCATGTGGTGGGTAAGCAATTGGCTCATGGGTCGAGCACAGAGGGTAATAGTGAATGGAGTGACATCAGACTGGTGACCGGTCACTAGTGGGTTCCACAGGGCTCCATCTCAGGCCCTCTGCTCTTCAACATCTTCATCAATGATTTGGACGCAGGACTGGAAGGGATACTGAGCAAGTTTGCAGATGACACAAAACTGGGAGGAGCTGTTGACTCCCTGAAAGGCAGAGAGGCCCTGCAGAGAGATCTCAGCTTATTAGAGGATGGGCAGTCACCAATCATATGGAGTTCAACAAGGGAAGTCCTGGATTCTGCGCCTGGGATGGGGCAATGCTGGATGTTCCTACAGACTGGGGAATGAGATGCTGGAAAGCAGTGCTGTGGGAAGGGACCAGGGGGTCCTGGTCAATGGCAAGTTGAATATGAGTCAGCAGTGCCCTGGCAGCCAGGAGGGCCAACCATGTCCTGGAGGGCATCAGGCACAGCATCACCAGCCGGTCAACGGAGGGGATTGTCCCGTTCTGCTCTGCACTGGGGTGGCCTCACCTTGAATATTGTGTGCAGTTTTGAGCACTGCAATATAGAAAAGATCTTAGAGAGTGTCCAAAGGAGAGCAATGGAGATGGTGAAGGGCCTGGAGGGGAAGTTGTATGAAGAGCAGCTGAGGTCATTTGGTCTGTTCAGCCTGGAGAAGAGGGGACTGAAGGGAGATCTCACTGCAGTCTACAATTTCCTCATGAAGGTCAGACACTGATCTCTTCTCTGTGGTGATCAGTGGCAGGACCTGAGGGAATGGCCTGAAGTTGTGTTAGGGGAGGTTTAGGTTGGATGTTAGAAAAAGGTTCTTCACCCAGAGGGTCATTGGGCATTGGAACAGGCTCCCCAGGGAAATGGTCACAGCACCAAGCCTGAGAGAGTTCAAAAAGCTTTTGGATGATACTCTCAGGCACATGGTGTGACTCTTGGGGATGATCCTGTGCAGGTCTAAGAACTGGGCTCAATGATCCTTGTGGGTCCCTTCCAACTCAACATGACCTGTGATTCTGTGAAAACAACTCAGTATTTTGTTGTTGGCTGGATTAGCAAATCAAATCAGCTCTCAGCAGGCTGGTAAACTCAAGGCCAAGGTGAGCTAAGCCCAGACAGCTGCTTGTCAGGCCATTGGGCTGACTCAAGCCTTCTCACCTAACTGGACCTGAAGCACCTGGAAGGCACAAAAAAAAGCTACAACTGCCATTAGATAGATTAGTAGATGTTGGTTTGTCCTAATCATGCATTAACAATCCCTTTATACAGATACTAAATGCTTAGATTAAAATTTTAAAGTCTGTATATGCTTTCACAGTACCTGGACAAAGGCCACAATATAGCTCAACATAAAAATGCCTTAGCTCTCCATGTTCAAAAAAGGTACATTTCATAGCACCAGAATGGTTCAGGCCAATCAAATTTTCCACATATTTTAATTTGGCAGGATGAAAAAAAACTATCAAACTTAGACTAAAGGGAGTTATGAGTATAAGCAGCACTTTGTTGAGGGGTGGTGGGAGAAGCAGGGGAGCAGGACTGAAGGGTTCCAAAAATTACAAAACACTGAGGAAAACAGAAGCACTAAGCCACTGTTTCAAATTAAAGCAAAGTTCATGTTGAAAGATGTCACCACTCTGTTAACTACTCTGCTCTTGTAGATCAAAGAGGCTTGGACATTCAATGCAAAAGGTTCTTGAAGCCTGAAGACTCCTGTTATAGGTGCAGAATTGTACCATGTACCTAGGCTTTTTCCACTTCTTTTGCTTTGCTTAAAAAGCATTTTCACAGCATGAAACAGAAGGAAGAACACTGCTCACTACACTCCTCTCAAAGGTGGGGAAGCCTGAGGCACAGTGGGATGATATGAGTGGCCTGTAAAGTCACTGAGGAGATCAGATGCAGGGCTAAAGCTGGAATCAAGCCCTCTCAGATTCTGGCACAACATTGTCCCCAAGATCATCTGACAACAGAATGCTTGAAAGAGATTAAAAGTAATCAATATAACACATAACACCAGATAAGACAAGCCAAACTGCCTCAATGGCTTATAAGCCATCAGTAAGAAGAAGGAAGATATTAGAGGACCAGAAAGGAACAAATTCAATCCAAATTTTCCAAAGGATAATGAACATGAAGCAGCAAGAAGGAAAATGGTGCAGTTCAGGCAAACTGTTCACACATGCTTTTAACTCTTGGCTTCTTGTAAAACTTTTGGAAAACCTCAACTGTGGAGAGAACTACAACAAATACCAAATCTAACACTACTGTCAGGTACTCATGTTCAATTCTAAACACTTTCATACTTGCAGAAAAAGATAAAAGTTTACAAACTGGAGTAAGTTTAAGGAATTGTAATAAATAAGATATAAGGAAAGACAGGATAACATGTACAAGTCATAAGTGGAGGGCTCAGAGACAGCAACTGTGGCAAATCTCATTGTGAGGGTGAAGATGCCACCTCTCTCTTCGAGGCCCAGGCCACTGCTGCACAAGACATTAATGCTCCAAAGCAGAGGGAGCAGGACATGTCTACAACTCAGCCATCACACTGCAGGGGCTAATTTATCAGCCAAGCCCACTCCTCATATGATGTGCTGATCCTTCATATCATCCTTCAGATTCCTTTTTAACTCTCCATGGACAACAGCAAAGCAGGTATAAATGTAGAGCCCTATCAAAAGCACATAGCAGAGTTATACACCTTCAGTAAGGGAAAATTCTGTAAGTGCGGCAAAAATGGTCAATGATACTGCATTTTCATTCATACACCAGAATTACCATAAAAATAAGAGAGCAAGCTTTTTGAACACATACTTAAAAAAAACCCCAAACAAACAAACAAAAAACCAAACAAACCACCAAGCCAAGAGGACCAGAAAGGCTGAAACCAAACTCAATTTGAAATGATGGCTAGCAGAGAGAGGGCCAATGTAGCTCAGGGTTTTGTACTTCTATACTTTTTTATACTTTTATATGGTTATATTTAAACATTATTCCATTTAATTTCCACAAGTCCCTGGCAGGCTTAAAGTCCAACTTAAAATTTCTTTCACAAAAATACAGTTTTGAAATTGCATAGAAACACAGAATGGCTTAGGTTGAAAGGGACCTTAAAACTTATCTCGTTTCAACCCCCCCACCATGGCCAGGGACATCCTCCACTAGACTACCACATTGCTCAAATTCCCATCCAACCTGGCCTTGAACAATTCCAGGGATGGGGTATCCACACCTTCACTGGGCTACTTGTTCCAGCATCTCACCAATCTCACAGTAAAGAATTTCTTCCAAATATGTAATCCAAATCCACCTTCTTTCAGTTTAAAGCCATCACCCTTTCCTCTATCCTTCCACACACCTGTAAAACGTCCCTCTCCATCTCTCTTGTAAGCCCCTCTTTCCCTCTCCAGCTCTCTTGCAAGCCCCTCTTTAGGTAATGGAAGGCTCTAGAAGGTCTTCCTGAAGCCTCCTCTTCTCCAGGGTGTCAGCCTGTCTCAGCCTGTCTTCATGGGAGGTGCTTCAGCCCTTTGATCACCTTTGTGGCTCTCAGAAACCATCCTCAGCTCTTGCTCAGCAGAGAGCTCATGCACACCAGGCACAGCATGGGTGGAAGTTGAACTGAAAGGCAGTGGACTCAATGCACACAGCTAACCACTGCAGCAATAAATGGCAAATTTTCAAGTCATGCTACATGGAATGAGTGGCTCGGCCTCATTCCAGCCAAAGAACCACCATAATTCCTTTCTGGAGTGGGAGTCGCTATGTACTACATGGGACAGTTATGTGGGAATAGCTAGAGGTGATTTACACTTTTCACAAATACAAAACAAATACTTTCTGTAGGAAGGAGAACACCACAGCAGAGAAGGAGGATATTTTTGAAAGCTCTGAAGTTACCATAATCTTATGAGTCTTTGGTGGTTTCTCATGGGAGAATATCAAGGATTTCTTGGAAAATCTTCACTTTAAAGTCTGAATTTCTTAAAGAACTACTGAAATGCACAAACAGCTCCCTCACTAATACAACATTCATGCTTCACATTATTCCACACAGAACCTCATATATCCTTGAAGTTACACAAAAGTCTTTATAAAGAAAAACACACATTAGAAATCTGACATAACTCCAGAAATTTTTTGTTACACTAATGGACCAGCATTTCTGTGGAAGCAAAAAAATGTGAAAAGTTTTTAAAAGAAAAAAAGTTCAGGGTTGAAGAGCAGCAGTACAGACACATGTGACAGCTGTCTGTTTCTCTGCTTGCACCCAGCAGGCTAAATGTGGCTGCTCAGACTCTAAAGAAAGCCTAGCAACAGAAGGTAGTTTAGGGATTTGTGTTCAGGCTCCTGTCCACCCTTACTGCTCACATCTGCAATACTCAGATAGAGAAGGAAGTACTATAAAAGCCAATTCATCCACAATATTCACATAAAGAAAGAAGCCAATTAAAAGCCAGTTCTTCCATACCATTGGGCTGTCTTCTACTTCAAAACAAAAAAAAGTTAACATTGTAAGTGATGGCTCCTTCAGGAAGTAGGGAGGTTCTAGGTGAGGTTTGGTCAAGAAGATCAGCAAGAAGATGGATCATGTCTAGTTCCCTGTACAATTAGCAGGAAAGAGGATAAAGGAGGAGGTCCTTAACTGGGCTTAATTTCTAAACACAGATATTTTTTCTTTTTCTTGTCCCTAAAGACACAGAAAATCAACCTTGAAAAACCTGCCTGCTCAAGAAAACACCATGGCAGTCTACTAAAAATTCAAGAGACTTGCCAAAGCAACTCTCAGAATCAGGTTCTTTAGCATTCTGCAGAATTCCTACAATTTGCAGAAATAAGAGATGTCCTCAGCTATGCAAGACTATCCACAACAGAATAAAAGTCATCACCTGTCTTGAAAATAAAGTAAGGCCACAAAGTTGCCTGTCTTAGTCAGACTCTGAAAACCTCTACATAATATTGTCTTATCCCTTGACCCAGTCTCTATGGGATGGTTACACAGATGGACAGAATAAGTAATCAGCTCTATACAGCAATACAATATGCCTAGTTGTTAACACCAAACTAGTTAGAACATGAAGCTGATGTCAAATTTAGTAAGCAGTAACACAAAGTTTTAAAACCTCAAACTATTCAGTATACCAATAATGTAGCCTGAAATCCAGCATAATGAACATTTATGAATCTACAGGACATAAAACACCTCTTGCAAGCCTATCTGTACAGCATTCAGAGTGCCTGCATTGATTTCTGCTTCTACCTTTAAGGCCATTGAGCTTCCAAACGGAGCTCATTTATCTTCATTGCATTCAGGTCCTAAAACTGTCTGCAATTGTGTGGCACTAGCAGCTGTCCCAGATTCCAATTCTTCTGCCAGATGTCAGCAAAGAGCAGTCCCATCCCTAACAAATCTGATGTATGCTATCTTTTTTTCCTCAACCACACACCTGTCAGTAGATCTATCAACAAGTGCAGCAATAGGTTGGTTTTGCAATTCCCTCTGTGAAAAAACTCATCCCTTATACATCAATACAGATTGTTCTGTGAATCAAGCCAGTCTAGTCTAGAAATACTTTTTTTCAACCCACAACATGAAAATTACTTTTGATGACTGTCAATGCTATTTAAAAAGTCAGTAAACATATTGATTCACTGAGCATAATGTTCTCTGGACAATCTTGCATTAAAGACTTACTGCAGGCAATGAGCATTTCTTTTTCTTCCTTGCACCTCATGCAAGCAAGCAAAGCCATTGTACGGATGTAAGTGAGCAACTAAGTGAGAAAAACTTCATATGCTCAGCCTCTTAAAAGAACTCCTCAGAAACCTCCCAACCTCTGGAGAGTTGACTTCACTATTTGTTTTACACTACTTCTTCGTGACATCCATATACCATAATCAATGTTACTTACTTGAATCAGAATGCCAATATCATATTCAAACCAACACAGCCAATTTTAAACTTTTTAATTCAGGTTTTAAGTCAGCCGGCTTGAAGGCACTGTACAAACAAACTGGCTATTCCTGGAAAGAAAATTAGTGTCTCATCTGCTAAGCTAAGGGGATGATTAGCTCCAATTGCTCAATTAGTGACTCTCACCCAACAACTATATTTTCACTTCAAATCCAAAGGCACAGTCTGAGCAAAACAGGGAGCTTGTGGAGCCATAAATCTCTTAATAGACCAGAGGGAGATATTTCCAAACAAATATTTCATTGTTAATTCAATAAAATTTGAATTAAATATTGCCCACTTGTTTTGCACTTATTGTATCACCATTTAACTACCGTATATGTGTTTCTAACTTACTTGTGCATGAAGTTCAACACTTTACTTTCCCAATTGAACAGACCACACATTTCCATCAAAATTTCTGTTTTTTTCTCAGGCCAGGGGCAAGACAATTCTTCTTTACTGTGAAGCTCCCAACCTGTTTTCTGAGAAGTTTTTCAACCTCTTGACAAAACTGCTTGAATAAGAAATTATGCTTAGAAAGAAGCTGTGAGCTACTTCTGTCATATACTTCCATATTTGATTTTATTGACACCACTTCCATTTTGCATAACCTGCCAATTCTGTCACTGAAAAAGTAAAATTTAACATGCTTGCACAAGTAACAAAATGCAATATTAAAAAAATCCATGGGGGGAAAATATTAAGAGTAAAGAGTGCATTACACACATGCTGAAGTAATATAGTTAATCCATTACTGATGATAAAATGTGTTGTAGAAGTGAGAGTGTACATGTTATCATTTTATTAAGACCTAAAGCATTTTAAAGTTAAGATATAAAAGCATCATCATGTGGGCAAAAAGCTATTTCACATTATGAACAGAAAGACTGTGGAAGGGTAAATTCTAGGAACATACAAAGACAGCCTAAGAAAACCTCTATTTCTTGTGTTTCCAGCCAGCACAGTTTCCTGATTAATTGGGTCATCACCTGAGCCCACAGTTTATCACTAGAAAACACAAGCAAAGTGGGTAAGAACTTAAAGCAGTTTGGTTCAATAGCAGTACAAATCACTCCTGAAGCCATTAAAAGCATTTTACAAAACCCTTTCATGCCATCACTCTGCATAAATAAAGCTGTTGCACCAGCTGGAGTGCTCTGGGCTCATTCACCCATACAACACCTCATATGAAAGCCAAGCCGAATGTGCTTATAGTAGAAGAAAGTAATCTGATTTACTTCCAGATTTAACAGAATTCTGAAAGGGATCCAGCAACTCATACCCAACTTCAAGCATAACGTAGACTTTTTCCATGAAATAAAAACATGTCAAAAGAATAAATAACACACTACATTAATACTACTGTTTAGCAGTTGGGAGAAAATCTGATACAGTCCTCCTTTTGGGAAATAAAACAGCTCAGGGGAAATGCTATTTCTCTGAATCGAGTATGAGTATATAGTAGAGGTATTCACACTGCCTAAATGCAAGCCAAACCTCCAGAGGACAGTTAAGCGCCAGAGACAAATTCGTGTATTCAGTGGCCCTTCAGAGAAGCTTCGCCATGCTTGAGCATGTGGACCCCTGGCAGAAAACCAAAACGGAGCAGGCAGCATCACATGCTCCCTCATCTCTCTCCTCCCTTTCCTATTGAGACCACTGATGGTGTGCAGCACGAGTAGGGAGCAGAAGCTCAATGAGCTTGCCACCACACATGGAAGGGGGAGGCACCCCTATCGCCCAGTGGCTCAAAACCACAGAGGACAATGACATCACTGTTCAGCATTACACATCCAGGGAAGATGCCTATCCAAACATGTTAAATTGAAGCCATAATGGCCTTGACTGTTTTCCTCTGTGCCCAAAACTTGTGATCAAACTCCCGCAAAATTATTGCATAGGTTTTCCACTAGGAAAAGCATATTTATGGTCACAGCTGTATGCTGGGTATACAACCCACTACAAAACCAGAAAAAAATTCCTGAAGTGTTTAAATATTTAAACATCTGTTCCCAAAAGAGACTTTTTAAAAGTTTGTAAAAGTGTTTGATATAATTGAAATTACAATGATTGGTTGGTTTGTTTGTTTATTTTGAATTAAGTCTTTTAACAGAAGCCTTGATTATTCTGGACCAAGGAAATACCACACTCAGTAACAACACAGTTCTCAGCAAGAAATACTTGTACCATCAAGAAAAAAATTGCTTTATATACTGTTGTTCAGAAAACAACTTAATAGATTCACTTACATCCTGGTGAAATGGGTCATGATACATGATTGTATAATATCCAGATTTAAATACCCTGTAGTGTTTTATAATTATGTCCTTATTACTCCTTCAAAATTATTTTAAAAATTATGGCAAAACTTGCAAACTTGCTTAGGTTTCTACCTCATTTCTCTTTGTGCAAATACTTGAACAACTGAAAGACTCTACGTGCACTGAACAGCACAGTTTAGACACCATCTGTCCTACAACAGCTCTCCTGATCTTTCAAGATATGGTACTCTTCTGTCTTTAGATAACTAATAACAGTGCATTTATTTGGTGAACAGTGGCCAGAGGTACTGTGAGACAGATATACAGACATTTATACTATTGCCAAGTTGCACAGGTACATCCTCACTTTATGTTTGGCTAAAATGCAAGTATTATATACATTGCATGAAGACAGAGTAGGATTGTTTTTCACATAAGACAGATTTAGACTAAAATAGCTCTATTAGGTGCTGCTGTGTGTGCAGAATAAACACCCTACCTCACTGTCACTAATTTTGTAATGAGAATTGACATAAGTCACTCCAAAGCCCAGCACTATTACAGAAGCTGCAGCTACAGAAAGGCTTGCCTGTTCAACCACCCCATTTGTCTCTATCAACAAATGTGTTTCAGTGCAGATTACATCCCTGTGGCTTTTGTCACATCTCAAAACTAATTACTAACCTGCTTGGAAGTGTGAAAAAAGCATTACCTGTGGAATCTGCACTTTTACTACTAAAAGGGACAATGGGAAGCACCAATTGTCTTGTTCTGTTCTCTGTTCTCTTCCTTGCAGTGTTCACGAGGAGAGAAAGCAGAAATACTGCCAAAGTGGTCCTCTCCTTAAAATGTCACTGGAAGTAACATTCCAAAATGGCCTTTACAATCCAAGGAAGATAAAGTGGCATAGGACTCAGACTCTTTTTAAAATTCAGATATTAAAAGGCAGAAGTTGCCAGTAAAAGATCAAGCAGAAAGAGGGACATAATAAATAACATTTTAAATAATCCAAAGTGAATGCTGTCTGAAAGATTTTAACAGGTCCTCTCACTAAATGCAAGGCTCCCAGTAAAGCAGCGTGGCAGAGTGCAGTGCTGCACCAGGCAAACAGGCAGGCTGGGTATTAGATTGCTCTTCCTTCCCTTGGAGAACATCCTATACTCCTCATGTTGCTTTCTTGGCTCCTGAGTCTCAAGTAACTTTAGATTATGCTGAACACAGAAATCAGCTTTATACCCATATCCAATGGTAGCCCACAGCATATTCAGGGCAGGCACAGACCTTTAAAGAGCCAATAACTAGTATTAATCAGGAGTTTTTCCTTGCTGAGCACGCTCAAACTTTGCACACTTTCCCAATGGCAACCCAATGTCTACCCAAGGGGCGAGTGAGCACACGCCAGCCTGGGAACAGAGGAGCCCAAGACTCCTTTTATTTCCATGGCTGCCCAACTGGAGCAGGTCCAGGCTCTGGAGTGGGTCCAGGCCCTGGAGCAGAGGGAGCCCATCTTTCCTGTGCTGGCCGTGGCGGGGCTGCCGGCACCCGGGCAGCAAGGAAGCGGAAGGAGTGCATCTGGAGTGCAGCAGGGACAAATGCCAGGCCTGAAGGAGATGAAGGAACAGACTGGCACAAGGGCTCAAAACAAGAGGGAGAGCAAGCACAATGGGCAGGGAAGGGAGCCAGGGATCCCAAGGCAGTGCAGGAAAAAGGAAAAAGGTGATTGCATGCAAAAGAAAAACTGGACAAGATGGGGAAGAGAGGTTATGAGAGGCAAGGTGTCTGGTTTCTGACAATGAATCTGGAAGGGAGGAGAAGCTGCAGGTTGAAAGATAAGAGAATAAAAAGCCAAGAACTGGAGACAGGCCCCAAAAAGTGCAAAAGGCTTGTCAGGAAGAGTAAAACAAATGAAAGAGGGGGAAAAATATGTTCTATCTGATAGAAAATAGCTTATTTCCTTGTGTGTGAACAATGACATCAGGTTTTGTTCCTGACAGATTCCTTGGGATTTATTCCAAGCCTATCAGAGGTCAAGAAGCATTTAGACAATGCTTTCAGGCACATGGTGCAATTCTTGGAGCTGTCCTGTTCAGGGCCAGGAGATGGGCTCAGTTGTGTTTGTGGGTCCCTTCCAATTCAGGGTATTCTATGATTCAGGATATTCTACAATTTCCTTCCAGAGGTGGGACCTGAAGTCAACAGCCCTGTCCTGCATGTACACAACAACTCAGAGGTCTCCCTCTCTCTTAGGGTGGAGAGCTGTGCAGAGGAGTACGACAGTCTGCTGCCACTCTCGTCTCTCACCCCAGTGCCAGAAATCACCACTAAAGGGTGTAAAATTTATAGCTGCTATGGCAGCTTTTATTTTCAAGCAGAATAGATTTTCATTTTTTTCTTTAAATAAGGGAAAACCACACAAGAAAGAGTTGAGAATCAGGAATTGTTGGGGTTTAAGCATGTCATTAATCCACAAGTTATCCTTTCCTTTTCCCTTTACCAATTTCCCTCCTTGGACCTGCCCAAGACCACTCTGCCTCTTTCACTGCACAGGGAGGCACAGCCTGTTACTGTGAGGCACTCAGGATTTCTTTTTTCCACCCTGTTCTATCCTTAAGACTTATTAACTACTTGAACTCTACCATTAAGACAAAATAAACAACTAACTTCCTGCTCTTTCTGTATAGCAGGCTGATTTACCCTGTCAAAAAGTATTTTAACTTCACAATTGTCGGAGGAGGAGGCTTTACAATATCCTTACTTCCTATATGAGGATTTACAGACAGAAAACCCAGGTCCTCAAAACACATAGATATTGCCTCCACTGGGAGTTTAGAGTCCAAATCTGTTTATTAATCTAGGTCAACCAGAGTGCAAAAGCCACTGATTCTGTACACCCAAAGTGAGATTCTTAGGGCCAAATCATTCAAGTATTTCACATCCTTCAACTTGCTTTACGCATGATTATAGGCTACCTCCAGAAGCACGAGGCTTTCTGAATCTTAGCTCACAGAGTCACAGAATGTTCTTACTTGGAAGGGACCCACAAGGATCATCAGGTCCAGGTCGTAAGTGAATGGCCCATACAGGGATCAAACCCACAACCTTGGTGTTATTAGCACCATGATCTAACCAACTGATTTAATCTCAGGGCTTTGGATCTCAAGTTTATCAAGATTACATTTTTGTGTTTAAATGATTTCTACCAATGCAGGGAACTCTGTCAAGAAGTGAATTCAGTTCTTTAAAAGCAGGAGGCCATCAGCCCTCTTGAGACATCCTTCTACTTCAACATCTGCAACAGGCAAGGAATAAGAGCTTTCTCGCAGACAGCATAATAGACAACAGTGCCCTGTGGTAGGAGCACAACTACCATATCCAACAAACAAGATAAAGATTGTTACATGGGGAAAATGCAACTAAATAATTTAAGATTGTGTCATAAGTCAGAAAAAGAGAGAATTCCATCTTTTCACTATGGACATGTTTGCAATATTAATCATGTTCTTTAAACAGCATCTAACCTGTTTCAAGTATTAAGATGCATTGACTTGCATTAACTTTAAAGAAAGCAAATAACACGACTGGCACTACCTTGAGAATCCAGAAAACAATATCCTTAATTTCCATAACTCCTGAATATGAGTATTTGAATTCCTACAAGGTATACAAATGGAGCATCTGCCTTCAAATAACACCCATTGTCCAGACAAAACAAACAGTACATGATTTGATGCTTTTTGCATTGCTTTCACCTCGCCCCCAACTCCTCTACTTCTGTAGATCCACCAGCAAGCTGAGAGCTCCTCCATATATATATATATATATATATATATGTATGTATATACACACACACCTCCTATGTCTGATTTTAGCTATCTGCCACCCCCAGATACACACACAGCCACATGCACACCAGTCACTGTCTTTCAGTGGAGAAGGTGAGTACTTATGCAAAGCTCAGCACATTTCAGGAGCATGCACGCACAGAAGCTTTCCCATGAGGAGCACATTGGTGCACAGTGAGCAGAGCAAGGAAGTGGCTGGAAGCATTGGCAGGAACAAAAATGGATGTAAAATGATGCAAGTATTGGATAGATGAGAGGGGAAAGATATGATCATCTACTATGAAGTTTGGTTAATTTTATGCAAGTTCATCTATATAAGATTCCCAGGGATTTAAATTACTCACTACAACAGAAAGAAGGTCCAGTTAAAGAATACCCAAACATCTGTGAGGTATGAAAAATTTTCCTCTCTAGCATCAGAGAGGATTATATTTTTGTAAGGTCACTAACATGGCATGGCTCTGCAATCTGGGCTGGCCTGCATAAGGGAGTCTACTTCTCCCCAGGGAGCACACGACCAAACACAGATGGTAGTCATCCTCTCATCCTTGGAGGCTTCTACAAACTCCTTCCACTTCAGTTTGGATTGGGAAACTGAAAAAAATCACCAGATGTGAAAAAACTGCATTGCTACCCCTTAGAACCAGGAAGCCTGTATTTTATGAAAAGCCCAGTGTGCATTCTCTGAAAAGGATGGAAAACTCACCTCTGCTCCAAGAGGAAAAAGAGACGTTCTTCAGAACAAAAACCCAACAGCCAGCCCAACCTGCCAGTGCCTCAGCCCCAAATACTGTGCCCTGTACTGATAATGAACAGGCCAAGGGAGGTTCCTGCCTCTGTGGAACACTGACAAGACACATTTCCCTCATCTGTATTTATGGGCTGCCCTTCTCCGGCTGCCAAAGTTGGCCACATAAATACTGCAGAGCGTCACACAGAGGAGCAGGAAAGCGTAAGCACAGGTTGCAGCTACCAAATGCAATGCAGCCCAGCATGCAAGCAAGAGAAAAGAATTTTCTGAATAGCAGAAACTTCTGAATAGCAGTCCTACCCTAAGTGGTCTTATCCACAGTCCTATCTATCCTATACTTTCTTCCTAAATATACAAATTTTGT
>JAWWLZ010000001.1:79199907-79213940 GCA_035041345.1 Poliocrania exsul | reverse complement strand
ATAGCAGTCCTACCCTAAGTGGTCTTATCCACAGTCCTATCTATCCTATACTTTCTTCCTAAATATACAAATTTTGTCCAATATGGTATGTGGAAAAAGAAGCCAATATAGTATGTGGAAAGAGAAGCCAGTATAGTATATGGACAAAGAGCTCTGATCAGTTCAGAAACACATGAAAGTTTGAAAGTATTTACAACCAGTAAATAAACCAAGAAGAAAAGGAAATAGCAATAAACTGCAGCCATTTACCAACATATTTGCACCCTGACATCACATCAGCCCTTCTCCATTCAGTCCCTATGGAGAAAGGTTAGGGCACCCTGACCACAAAATCAGCGGCAGGAAGAAAGAAAAGGCTCGGTACCTGCAGCAACACATGCAAACGAATAAACTTACCACAGCTTCTCTTGGGCAGGCAAAGCCTTGGTGATGTAAAAAGGATAGGCAGAACTGACACCTTGTTTGCCAAACAATCTACTAAGAGACCGCATGGGAGTTTTTTTCCCCTTTGCAATTAAACCCAGAAAACTTTCCTTTTGCTCCAAAACCTGTCACTAAAAGATACAAATTGTTAAGGCCACTACGGGGCTGTTGACTTGCTTTCCAACATAAATAGGCATGACATTAGCCTCATGAGCTGCACACTGCATACAGTAACACAGTATCTCCCCAGGCAGCTTTTGGCCCATCAGTTCAACAGGAAGCAATGCAGGAAATCCAAGGCATCGGTGTGATTCCAATCCATGCCCTTCCTGTCTGGGGAGAGAGATCTAAAAGCATCTGGGACTCCTGCTAACAGAAACAGTCAACACCTCTGTTGAAGGCTAGGGGAAGGGAAATTCAACTACACAACCCAAAGCTAAACATAGTTTAGCTGGTACACATTAGAACGGACCATATTAACTGCCAAGCTGTATTCCATCTCCATTTTTCTGACATTCAAAGACAAACAACACTGCAATCCAGAGGCAGTGAAGCCATGCCCAAGGAAGCTCTAAGCTCACCAGCCAATGCTGTGTAGCGATCATACTGTCTCAGTAAGGACATGGAGAAGGGGAATTGATGGTCACCCAGTTTGTCTCCCTTAGCTCCTTGCTGCTGCAGATCAGGCAGTGCTGTACACAAAGCAGTATTTTAAAACTTGCCCTGCCTGTTACAATATGATCCTTAACCTCTCTGCAACATCCTAGTTGTGGGATTGGAGGAGATACAGCAAAACTACCAGCTGGACTCTGTAAGAGAAGCCTGTTCATGCAGCAGTACAGTCTGCTAAAGGCACATCACCATGTACTCCATAAAGTTCCCCTGCTGAGCACTAGGCAATGTCAAGGTTATAATTTTCAAAGGTATCCCTAGGATGGTCCCTTACACAGCTCAGACTATTGCACTGGTTTGTAATAAGCTATAGTCTATCAGAGCAGCCCTAGTGAAGTGTGAGAGACAGGAGCAGGAGGTAATAGCTTTGGCACACTACCAGGGAAGTCACTCCCCAATGTATTAGATACTGCAGTGAACTTTCCTCTTTAAAACAAAACATCAAACAAATTGGCCTGACCTGTCAGTCAGTAAATCCACAACAAAAACATACAAACAAAAAAGGAAATTCCAATTGGTTAGAGCTGGGGGAAGGAGGGAAGGGAAGAGAATATTCTTTCCTGAATCTATTTTTAGGCCATGTAAGGCTGCCTGAAACCATGGCAATGAACCTGCTGTAAATCCCCTTGCCAGCTCGATGTTTTGTTTCCTCATAGACAAGGATAAATGAGTATGTACTATGGATTAAATGGTCTAAACCAGAAATGAATCAACTATTAGGTTACTGCAAATGCATTGATAGTTATGAAAACTACTGGTTAAAAGAGGCAGGAGCCCCTGATCAGAGGGGTCAACCTGTTCACCAATCTTATGCCTAATAACCAATCCTTTACAGCCCTAATCAACAGTACTGAGGTGGGATAAGCCTCCAGAATGCATCTCTCCACCTCTACCACCATTGAGTTCTGGGTGTTTTTTGACATGAATGGCTGCACCCTCAGTGCCCACACTTTTCTAGTGCTTCTTATTAAAAAGAAGGAAGAAAAGGAAACATACAGACTTTTTTTTTTAATCTATACTCCCTCAGCTTTGGAATAAACAACAAAAGTAGGAAGTGGAAAGAAACAATACTTTGCTCTTTAGCCATTTAAATGAGACTAAAAAAATTTACCTGCAGCTGAAAATTTAGAGATTTCAATGTAAAAATCAACAATTTTTAAGAAATATTTCAGAGCTAATAACTTCCATTAACATCTTACATCTGTTGCTGAAATAACTCATTTTATATTCTTATATGTTCGATGGTATCAAATTCATCCTGATTTTTAGTCCTCTGCCTGCACACTAGATTGGCTGTTAATCTGTGCTGCTTTGGAGGACCAAAACATCCTACAAAGCTCAGCTCTGCCTTCACAACAGCTTTGCTTGGTATGTGGGGGAGGTAGACAGAAAACATACCTATCTCAAGACAGTTAATTAGTTACCCAGTTCTTTAAAGATCAACATCCCAATTATATTTTGATTCTATATGCTATCAAGTTTTTAACACGTGCATGTATCAGGAAGAAGGGGGGAGGAACATCTGTAAATATATAAAAACTCTTACTCAAAAAAACCACTCAAACACATAAAGGTAAGAATGCTGACAACATTAGAAAATGCAAGATTTCTTCTCTGCACAGACCACAGAGGACAGGTAGTCTCTTTTTCTCAGTGCTCTTACAGCACACACATCACCCAGGCAGTATCAGCTTCCCAGCATTGCTAAGCAACACCACGCCACATTACCTCAATTGATTCAAGGGAGGGAAGTTGATTCAGAAGCCACTGAAAAAGGCAGAATCTAGATAAAAATGGTTGCATAAACCTCACACACACAAGCCAGGAGATCCTGTAGTCAGAGCAAAAAGCAATTAAAGAAAATGATAGGGACACACACACAAATTATAGAAATATAAAAAATAACAACATACATAATGAAAGAAGAAAGGGGGAAAGGAAGTAGGTAAAAAAGGAAGAGAACAGCACTGCAGTTTCACCTCAGGTATTCTAAGACAAGAACAATGAATTACATCTTTCTTTTCAGGGAGTGAAAACCAGTAAAACAGCCAGAAAGTCATTAGAGACATGGCAACATAAGTCTGATCCATATCAAAAATAGAGCTTGCACACAATTGAGGATCTTTACTACAAATACTGAAGATCAAATGGCAGGAATTAATATGAAACATTGAATTGTGAACTGCTTCAAAATCAGAACATACACTAACTCTTCTGAACATCTTCCCTTTCATTCTGTTCATAAATTCTATTAATGTCTTATATATTTGAAAAGTTGCATTAAACCACAGCATCATCATATCAGACTTTAGAACCAACATCAGGCTAACAGATTTAGATGCTTCTCACCCAGAAATTTTAAAGGCACTCCAACATAAAAACACAGAACTATTAACCATGCTGCCCAGTTTCCCTCTCAGAAAAACTTTAAAAAACAGACATAAAAAGCTGGGGATGTGCTGCCAATTTCAATAAAAGGGCTCCAAGGAACAACAGGCTGGTAGCTACAAGCTCACTGCTACACTGAGAAAATTGATAGAAATTGTAGAAGAGATTAGCAAGCATGCAAACAAAAATGATAGAAGAGTACCATCATGGTATGACTTCTTTTACAAACTTGCCATGACATATGTAGGTAAGTGTGGTATGTATGATACAAATTACACACTCTGGATCTCTAACAAACCTTTGACAATGCCTCTCAGCACAGGCTTTTAAAGAAATTGAACTGTCATGGGATAAAATGGAGGGTCTTTCTGTGAATTAACGATTGGCTAGATGAGAAGAAACAGTACTGGAATAAATGGCCAGTTTTCACAACAGCTCTGGTTTTGCATTTGTGCTACTCAATATATTCATTATTTATGTGGAAAAGGAAGCAACCAGCAAGATGATAAAGTTTGTTGGTGATTTAAAACATCAGGGAAACTAACTTTGCTGAACTGCAGATAGATTCGTCAGGTATTTATTCACATGCATGCTGCAAAGTAACAGTCAATATAGTGAATGGAAACTCTGGAGTCATCGCACTTTAATTAAATTGAGGAACCACACACGCACAGACAACAAAGTTTGGTGCTAGTTGGAAGAAGAAACGGAACATCAGGAGCAAGCCCCCAGTCAACGTGGCAGGGAACACCTTTGCAGATTTTTGGTGCAGCCTGTGGCTGCTGCACCAAGGAATTTTCAGAGAAGGATATAGCAGAGCAAGAAAAGATTCGAAGAGCGAAAATGATGGCAGGTCTGTAGCAGCTTTAAGCTAAGGTGAACTAAACAAACTACTTTTAGATTAGAAGGAAAGATGGATAAGATGACAGACATAGACCCAAGAATGGTGGTATAGAGAAAGCAAATAGGAAACCATGTCTTGGAATAAATGAATTATGCAGTATAATTTGAAGTTTATCAGGCAGCTTGTTTAAAAACAACAGGAAAAGGAGGTACTTTTTCCATACTACAATTAATGGCAAAACTCATTGTCACAGGATGTTGTGAAGGTAAAAATTCAAAATAGATTCATACATACTTAGATGTATTCACAAAAGAAAGCCTGTCAAGAATTGTTAAACAAAGGTGCAGACATGACTTTCTTGCTCAAAGTCCTTGAACCACAGCATGCCAATAGCTAGGAGGGATCGCTGTTTTCCTAGCACTTTTTCCCCATAAACATTGCATTATTAGAGGTCGAATAGTAGGCTAAACCAGACCTCTGGCTGAAAATATCAGGGCTAAATTCCAGGTTACATGCCCAGGAATCTCAGAAAGATGTGCAGTGCTGGGAAACCCATCTTTTGAGAGGGAACATCCATATGCAGCTCCTGATGAAGCCGCATGTCAGACAAAGATTTGCTTCCTGTTGGAGAGCTGCACTTGATTAACCATGTTCCTCTTACACAAACACAGATGTGCTGCATGTTTCTAGACTGCGTTAGGTGAAGCCAGTCTGTAATTTTGCCTACACTGAACAATCAGATTTACCTACTTCTGTTTTGTGGCCTGGTAATAAAAACCTCATTAGAGCCAAGTTATAAAAGAGAAACTCCTATTACCTATTTTAGGTGGCTGAGCTCAATTACAGTGCTAGCTAGTGAATTTGAAAGTCATTTGAGAAGTTGCACAGTTCCCAGAAGTCAGCAGCATAAGGGGATGAGGAAGATAAAGGAGGAAGAAGAAAGAGGCCACTCTACTTCTGCAGGGATTCAGAAGGTGATCAGCAAGGGAAGGTACTACATTCAGCATTGAGGCTTGTTCTACCTTCATGTCCCTTGCCACTCATGTGGCTTTCCTCCATAAAATGGCTGTCAGGCAAACTATGAGTCTGGGAGATATCACGAAAACGACCTCTTGATGATGAGATTTATGAGGCACTAACAGATTTATGCAGGACTCATGAGATACATGCCCACTTGCACTGCCTTATCCCCACATTATATATGCAATTATTTTTTAAGCATAGCAGCGACCCTGTTGCATTTCTCACTTGTTCATGAAAACATGCTTAAAGTGCCTTTAAAAAGGTATATAAATTTGTTTCTCTTTCAGAAAAACTAAGTAAGCTTCCAGCACAAAGTGGCTTTGCATTTCTCAGTATCACCCATTTTCAGCTCAAGTACCTAGAAAATATTTAGAGCTTATTTATCTTATTTCTCTTGGGAGAAACAGATTGAACTAAAACCCAGGGAAACTCCTTCCCCCGGAAAGGAGGAACCAGTCATGCAGAAATTCCCAACTTGAAATCTCCTTCCAGATAGCAGCCTAATCAACGAGACCTCTCTTCCCTTATGCATTCTCTGCTTGTACACAACATCTCTTACACTTTTCTATTATGTTCTGTACACAGACAAACAGAATTTCACAAAAAAAAAAAAAAAGGAAAAAAAAGAAAAAATTAAACCCCAGCCAATAAACCAATCTGTTCCAACAGTGTACTTGACTCCGCTGTCGCTGAAGCTATCCCTTAAGTTCTACAATGTATGTGGCTTTCCTGCACAAATCACTTGAAGCCACAAAGGCTGGAGATCACCTTCATCACTGTCCAGATTCTCAGCTGTAGAGTGCTGATTACACAAACCTCCACATAAAACCACAGTTGGTTCCTACCGGCTCCCATGATGGGCTTGCAATGGAACAGCTTCCCACATTTTCCTTCCTGCATTAAAGATAACACTAACACTAACTCAGGCATGATATGAAACACATCTGAGCTGCTTGTTAAACAAGAGAGCTCAGTCACTGATGTGCCTTATGTTACCGTATGAAGAGGTCAACTCTTCCTCGAGATCTCAGTACTGCTTGTCAGATGGCAATAAGTCTGTTAGTTCTTATTTTATCATGTTCTTCGACTTACTTGTCTCCACTCAAGATATTATTCCACAAATTTCAGTACTGGCACTAAGATAACTGATTCTGTGACTCGCCCCTACTTCTCCACCATGATTTCAAAACTTGGCACTGAGATAAGTGCCACTTACCTCACGAAAGGGCAACTCCATCCAGAGCATCAACATCACATAACTGCTTCTCTACCTCTTCTGGTAACCCTGTGTTCCCACAATACTCTGTTCCCACAACACTGCCTTATGTACAGTTTCTACATAACCATAGAACCATTTCGGCCACAGCTCTAGTCTAATTCTTTGTACCTCATTTCTCTTTGCATAACTCTGAACTCCCATTAATTCTGAGACCATTTCTTAAATAAAAGTAACGTTGTTCTGCTTTCACATTGAGAAAATGAGGTGCATCTCCATGAATGTTTCACTGGTACTACTCTGTAACTCAACAGTGCCAGATGCAGATCAGAATATATGACTCCATATCATTTACTAGCAGGTAATTTTTTTTATTTTGGAGCCATTTTTAGTGACAGAGATGGGCCACTAGAATACATGATCTATACTATACACACCCAGAATCGTGTTTGATTCTGTCAAGCCACCACCTGGCACTTTTATGGCAAATATAACACCTTCAGGAACACCAGACCTCATTACTATCGTCAGCCGTTTAGTCTGAATAGAAGATATTTGAAAACTAACTTACAACAGGAAGATGCCAGCTTTTCCCTTTTAGGCCACTGTTACCTTGTTCATGCTCTTATTCTTCCAGCATTAACCCTTCCCCTTTTGTACAACACATATTAGTCAGAAATCAGCCTTAACAACTTCCTCTGTTTTACAAATCCTTTGAAGTTAATGTTATTTTCTTCACCGCCTGCAACTCCTTCCATGTTTCCAAGTTCAGCAGCATATAATCCTGGTATTTTTCAAAGAAAGCTTATGAAGGAATGGAAACAAGTATCAGACAGTATTCAGGTGGCATCCAAGCAAAAACTAAAAAGGTCTCAATAAGGTAAAGATAAGGCTTGGATGTAACCACAAGGGAAGCAGCTGGGTGAAGCAAGGAGAAGGGCATGAAAACCACTGCAAAGCCCCAACACATCATCAAGAACAATTTTTTTTTTAGTCTCCAGCTTCACTAAGACCTGAAGGCAAAACAGCCTTGGACTATAAAGAAAAGTAGAGCCTGAGCACTGGGACTGAGCTGCTGATCACTCTGAAAAGGAAAAATACAGATAGCCCTTTTTAAAGCATATATGAGAATGTGTGAGATTTCAGTCTTGCCTTTTTTGAAGAAGTACCTCCAACATTACAGGGTATGCTTTGATCAGACTCAGAAAAGTCTTCCTAGCCTCTGAAAAGGAAGGCAGAGTTGTGAGGCATAAAGGCATCTACTGTTACTTATGTAAATGACATTTTGCTATAACAGGTTTTAAAATAAACTGTCTGCTCCCTTCCTCAGAAAGCTGAGATTATCACAGCAAGAAGACAAGTAGAAAATAAACATGCCCACAACAGCATACAATTTCCAGGAATTGTGCTGGGGAGGTTATTTCATTCTCCCCCCAGTATGTGAAATGGCAGGAAATTCAAGCTCACATGCATAGAGGCCAAATCTCATCTGAATACACAACCAGACATGCACAAAGTAGTCTGAAGGGGAAAATGAGGCAAAAATATCTCAGAGACAAGTGTATTGAAAATATATCTGAGGGTCATACATCTCATTAGACGTTGAAAGTTCAGACTAGGACTAGCAGCATTAGCATCATGGGCCTTTCTTGGAAAGAACTATTTATTTTCCTGCAGTAAATCACAGGTAATAACAAAACAAAACAACAACAAACAAAAAACCTATACAAAAAAATCAAACAAAGAACAAACAAACAAACAAGCCCCTTCCAACAAAGTCAAACTTTTTATGCATGTGTCCTTCATTATTTTAAAAAAAATAACTTTCTGTTGTAGTCTGCACCTTGGCAATGTTCCTTTCCACTTCTCAACATGATTTAATACATGCTCTACTAGTAGTACATGAAACTTGGTCAAGTCAAATGAAAAAAGATAGTATAAGACTATCCTTTTAAACATTTTTAGATAAATTTTATGGTTTAAATGAAATAAAGACAAACAGATTATTTTAGTCATTACTGAAAACTTAACACATTAGGTAAGGACAAAACCCTACACTGAAACTGCTGTTGGCATTTTTCTGTAGAAGTCAATTTCTGTCTGTTGATAAATCTCAAAGATTCATTTGCAATTAAATACAGAGTTGACATTTACTTCAATTTTTTTTTCACAACCAGTAGGTTACACAACATTTACACACTTGTTTAGTGTTACATAGTCTTGTTTACACTTATTGCTTTTAAACTTGCTGTCTTAGCAATTAGCAGAGGATTTGTTTCTTTAATCCCAGATGGCAATTTTACCATGACTTTCAATAAACTCCATTTGGAAGGAACCAAACTTAAATCACTAAGATGCCTTAAAAGCCATCTCTAAAAATGCATCAGAGAAAAGAAAGCAAACCAAATCCCGAAAGTTTGGCACAAACAAGACTGCTATTTAAAACAGAGTGATTGATTATACAATAGAGAAATGAAGATTAGGTCCCCATCATTTATTTTTCAATTCACTAATAGCAAAATTTAATGAAATATCAAGAAATTCCTTCATTATCTACAAACACTAAGTTTGTGAGACACCTAATTTGCATCATGTCTTCAGTTAGATAGCTGAAATTCTTTGTATGCTTCAAGCTTTAATGCACATAGTTCTAATTTTCTTCCAACTCTGCAAAAATAGCCTGTAAGAATGCTGGAAGGTGGAAATCATTATCCAGAAATGAAGTGCAGAAGTAGCAGGTGTTGGAAGAGAGCCCATGCACCTAATGAGAGGCATGGAAGCTCTTCCTCCCTCCTGCTCGTCCAAGAAATGTCACCTGGAATATTTCTGCCTGAAAAAAAGTGATGTTTCAGCAGAAATCAAGAGAAGACTGCTCAGGGGCAACTTATGCCAACTTTTCAAGTACTTATGGAATGGCAGCAAAGAGGAAATCATGACTATGGTACCAGCTGTAAGTTTGAATTGACCAGTTTGGGTGATTAGCTTAGCTGGTTAAAACTTGGTTGTAATAATGCCAAGGTCATGAGTTCTATCCCCAGTGTGGGCCATTGATTTAAGAGCTGGACTCGATGATCCTTGTGGGTCCCTTCCAACTCAGAATAGTCTGATTCTGTGAAACACTTCAGGGGAAGTATGAGCAAACCTCCGTAGGTGTCTAGCAACTCGTATGTAGAATAAATAGTTCACAACAGAAAGGACCTGAAGTCTTAACTATGTTAAAATAGACTCTAAATACAAACCAAGCTACTTATTAGCCTTGCAATAATTTTGATAAGCCCTACTTGCTGCTAAGAGATTACAGAAATAAAACTCATTTTGCTCAGTAACTGTACCACTCTCTTCAAAAACTACCAACACACTTAATCTTTGCAGTAAGGGATGACAGGGGCAAAAAGAAAAATGCAAAGAAAAATGCCACCTGAACACTGTATGCTGGTGTCTCATGAGCTCTAATTCTCCCCTTCTCCCAGAAAGATTTCCCCAGGTCACCCCCAGCGTGCTTAGGAAAACCACACTATTCTCAGCCCATGCAAGGTAGCAAGGTCAGCAGGAGAATCCCATGGACAGCAGATAAACTGTTCCTACTCTTCAGTTATCAGCTGTTTTCAAGGCCAAACCCTGCAGTTTCACCACTCTGATGGTGTTTGGGTTTACTCTCAAGGATCCTGGGTTTCATGCCCATCTACTAAGCTCATAGAGTTTTTCCTGTTTCATTGCCTCAGAAAGTTCAGCCTCTAAGTGAATTATGCCTCGTTTTCACCCAGGCAATTTTCACCCAAGCTGCTACAGAAACCACTAAGGTTGTTACTAAACAAAACATGCACACGGTCAGGAACCTGACATTTTAAACCTTCCTGCAATATAGAGTGAGCCTTGCAATTACTCGGACTAGTTAGTGGTTTAGTTAGGGAATACTGTGTGCACAATTTAGGAGGCTTATGGCTTGGTTCTCATCTATCTGAAGTTCTTAAGATGGAGAAATGGATAAAAAACAATTACCTATGAAGTTGTTAGATAGTGTAAGTTAAGAAAAAAATGTGGGTTTTTTTTTAAATGGAAGACAATGTAATGAAAATAAAAAATATGAGTATGATTACTCAATCCTTTTAAAGTTTCCACCCCCACCAATTAATAAATTGTAAGCATGAAGAACCAGCAAAGCAGCCAAATGCAATATTGCTTTAAGGGGAATAAATAGTATGTTACCACAGCCCTCAGCAAGCAAAGTGACCCTGGCTTTTTGCATGTTCTGCAAAAAATTAAATACCCTCTAGGCAGTGGTCTTCATGGATTCATTCAGCAAGGAGCCTTCAAAGTTGCATTCATCTAATAAAAAATAATTAGTGGCTATCTCAGTAACTCAGTACCACCAGGAAGCAGAGAACCTCTTCTAATGACTATAAGGCATAGTGGCACCTTATTGAATTCCTATAGTAAAGTTAGGCTTGTTTGAAGGGGTTTAGAATGATCTGAAGTATATAAATGAACTCCTTATTAAAGACAGTGTTAAAAAACAAGGATGACACTTTAAAGCTTTTAGAGTCTAACATGCTTCTAACACCTTACAGAAGAGAACCATGCACAGCTAACAGTTTTGGTACTTTAGTCCCTTTTTTTTTGTCTCCAGCATATCCACGAAATTCCAAGATACGCTTCTGCTAACATCCTTCAGCTCAAAACATAGACACACTAAACAAAATAGGTCATCATGCCTTACTAACACAGATAAAATGACTAAGCAGATGGTAACAAAAGGAAACCTTAAGGTCATTAATCACAAACTGCTTTAGTTCAGCATAAAAATGAGTAATTACACTTCAAGAAAACATATACATTTAATATTTTAAATACCATGGCGGATAGCAGTTAGAGAAAAATTATTCAAATTCAGAAGAAGAGAGACTGACAGATCTACTGCCAGTGATTCAATAACTAGGGGACACACAAGACAAACACCTACACAGGGAGTCCTCCTGAAGTGCTCTGTCCCACAGGTAACAACTCTGCACTAGAACTGGGCAGCCCAGAAGTTTCCCAGGGAACTGAGGAGATTGCAACAGCTGAGCAGCAAGGGAACAAACTGTCTGCAGAATGATGAAGTGTAGGAACATGTGGTCTGCAAGCTGAGTGGGAAGTTTAAAGATTTAGGAAGAACTAGAGCAATTTTACACAGGCCAGTTTACCAGCAGGAAAAATCCCCAACAGTAAGACCATAAACATAAAGCAGATTTTTGTTTTCCTTTTAATGGAAGCAGTGGCATTTAAGACATCTGGAAGAAGCCTGAACAAGAACTTGAGTCCTTATAGGGAGCACCCTTGAATCAGATTATGAATATAGGAAAGATCATTGCCAAGACTCTTACTCACACTGGCCCAAGTCTGTAGTTACCTAAAACTTGTCTTTTAGTCAGTCACTGAATATACAGCTCTGCAGGCAATGAAAAGAAAGGAAGTTCAACCAACAAACAACTGAACAAAATTTAAGTAAGTAATATCAAGGGCAATTATCAGCCAAAATATAAGGACCTGTCCATGACAGAGTAACAGGTAAATGTTTACAGATCAAAGTGTCTAATACATTAAATGAAAAAAAAGTTACTGACTTTTACATCCATGGAAAAAAATGAGATTACTTTTCCTAGTGGAAAAAATCACTAAATAAAATAAATAACTGAATAAACCATGGTCATTTATAGTCAGATTTCCTTAACAGTTGATAACTCTTAAAATTAATGCATGTTTCTTTCTTTGTAGCATATGTACAGAACAATGTATGCAGAACTTAGATGGCAAAGGACAGAATTTTTTTAAATTTTAAATTTGAATTTTGTGATGATCACAACAAAAAACTTTAACTGACCACAACGGGGGAAAAAAGCCTTTTAAAAAAATCCATTAAGATAACTGTCCAAAACTGGGCTTACCATTCACAATCCAAATCATACCAGTCATATACAAGATCTGTTGCAGCATTTAAAGGCTTCATGCCAAAAATAATGAAGTTTTATTGGGCCATCAAAATGCCAGATGAGCCTCCAAAGATGTGCATTCTTTCCTTACTGTTGAGAAAGTAGGACTAATGGAAAAAGAGTATTACTCAAAATTTACATACCTATACATTTGTTGAAGATATAAATGAACAGCTGAAAAGATCCAGGACTCTATGCCAGAAATAGTTTTGGCTATAAGCTTACTGAAACTTAAAAAAAACAAAAACAAACAAAAAAAACACAAACAAACAAAAAAACCCCAAAAGCAAAAACCACCAATGTGTCCTTCCATCATATTTACCTTATCAATGAAAGAGATGGTTATGGATATATATGAAAGAATCCTGTCATAGACAGTAATTGCATTTAAAAAAGGAAGTTGTGAAATAAAAACACGAATAGAATTCAAGAAGCAAAAACAAGTAGGTATTAAAAAAAACCCACATTACTATAGCCAGGTTTGGAGCACATTAAATAATCCTTACTACCTGAAAACCTGATAAAAGTAGCATCAGTAACATTCTGCCTTTATTAAAGGAATGGTTCTGATTGCAGGCTCTTTGCCCTTTATTTCTAGAAGAAAAGCCATAGATTCATTAATTTCCCTAATCAGCCTTGCAACAGTGACAGTATTTTTGGTTTTGATTGGGGGGTTTTTTTTATTAAACTGTTGTTAAGACTAAAACAAGAGGAGTGATTCTTCCCAGGACTGCCAACAGCAGCACACATGATGTGTAGAAACAGAATCACAGAGACTTAATTTACATCATGGTTTTCTTTTACCCTGAAAGAAATTGAGCCTTATTAATGAATTAGGAAAAAAAAATACATACTGCTAAAACATGAAGAGTCCATGCATATAGGAATTTTGAGGAGGGGGAAGAAGAAGAAATAAAGAGTGGACAAAAGAAACTGGCACAAAGAAACGGGTTTCTGTTTTCCCCTCTAACACAAGCTAATTGCATATTAGGTAAGGATAATCCCCCACAACATTCCATGTGTTCAAAGGTCAAGACTTTTGCTTTTCAGCTGTCCCCATCAAATGTTATTCCCTGAAGAAAACAGCCTGAAGCTGTCCCATAGAACACACACTCTCAAACTTGAGGGTTAAGGACAGTGTAATATTTCACGAGGCACCACCACAGTCCTCAAAGAGGGCAGATGAGCACTGCAACACTGCACACTTAAGCGAGAAGTACAAACAATAAGCACTGAGATAAGAGCTTCTAAAGGCTATTCTATTCCAAAATAGCAGGGACACACCATTCACATGCTTTGTTGCATTCATTGTATTCAAAATACTCATTTCACTTTTGTTGTTGTGTGATTTTAATTTAAAAGCAGAACTTCCCCATCTTGATGCTTTAAGAGCATTGATGGAGGGTAAGGGTGACCCCACTGAAAGCACCCAGCCCACTGGGACCCCTGTGTCCTCATATACATATATATATATGTGTGTGGGTGTGTGTGTGTATAT
>JAWWLZ010000001.1:79130902-79180091 GCA_035041345.1 Poliocrania exsul | reverse complement strand
CCTTTGTAGCTGCAAGGAGAAAGTTGGTATGGCTGTCTCATTCTACAAGGAGGCATTTATTAATTTTTATTTATTTCTTATTTATTTATTTATTTATTTCATTTTTAAGGATGGGAGACACTCTCCTTTCTCTTAGCTTTCTTTCTCTAGGGTTGTAATAGACAGCTCTCAAGACAAACTACCTGCTCTGTGCACAGGGTTCCAGTAAACAGATGTTAAACACTCTACCTATACAATGGTCCTATTAAGAAACAGCCACACAAAAAAAATGGGACTGTAAAGTAGTAAACTTCCCCAGTATGTGCACATGGCCTTCTAATAGTCAATGGCATCATCTCCATCTACTGGCCAGAAGAAATTAGCTGGTGCACAGAACTGCTGAAATATAACCACTGCATTCCACAGACTTCTTCACACTATTGACAAAAACTAGCAATCTGGGGGAGGTTGGTGCTTTTTTGGTTTTATTGTTTGTTTTCCTCAACAGACAAAACTCCACCGTAAGAATGTCTCTTGGCATTTTATTCTCAGATACTTAAAAATGGTGATGTTGTACAATTTATTTCCACTAATTCAGGCAAGGTTAGCTTCCCTGAATCAAGATCCTGTGTTACATTATTTTTCACCAATCTGAATCCAAAATGTGAATTATATTTCAAGCGCTTTTTTGGTTGAAAAATTAGCATTAGTTTTTAAGATAATATATGGATTTAATATTAAACCTTTTAATTAATTTACATAAAATTTTATCACCACAAGATAGGACTGTGCAAGTATTAAGGAACAGCATTTTGTTAACAGCACACATTACATGAAAAACCTTACTTCAGATATATTTAAAATAAAACTTTCTGTTGCTACTTAGGAAAAAAAGCAGCCACATATTTAGTGCAAAAATAATAAGTTGGAGTAATATCCCTTTTCTTCTTTACCCTTTACCCACGATCCCAAAAAAACCCTGGCCAAGTGCAATAGGTAACAAGCAGTGGGAATGGTGCTGGCAAATAGCCAAGCAGAACCGACTTCCGAGCACAACTGACTGAAGCTAAACTTCTAATTCCCATCAGTCACCCTTAAGTCGGGAACACTTCACTATCTACTTGTGGGTAATGGTCCCCTGGGGAACGTCTGCCAACATGTATCCTTCGCACTCTTCTAGAAAAAAATTCCAAAATTCCGCTCCAGCAACCAGTCTGGCTCATCTGGTGCCTCAGGGTAGCTTTGAACCTTCTCTGCTTAGTGAGAACACACACCACCACATCCTCCAAAATGCCCCCCTGCCCTGCCACCAACAAAATGTCTTAAGGCACTCACTGCCTCCTGTTAGATTTTCAGTATCTACGGCTAAGGAAGTTAAATTCCCGTGTATGTATGTGTGTGCACATAGTGTTACATCAGGTTAAGTTATTCTTAAACCAAGAGTAGTAACAATACTAAACTAAAAAGACATTCTGATTTCATGGTTTAGCAGCCACGGAATTCCCTGCACTTGAAGTGAGGTCATGGGCAGCATGATAAAGCAAAATCATAGAAGTCAAAACTGACTTGCACCTCCTATGTACTACTTTACCTTCCAAAACCCACAGAAAATGTATCACTGGTTTGAACCAGAGTGATAAGAAAATCTCTCTTGCAGATATTGTAGAAGCAGTCTCCCCAGAGCAGAAACTCCAATTCCCTGTCTCCAAACCACAGAAATTAATTTCACACTAACTCCAGCCTTGCAGGAGCTCATCAGGAGGAGATACTATCCCAGTCTGAGAGGTGATGTGGCTTCTTCTCTATCAGGTAATTACAAAGATCAGAATCAATTCTGTGAGCAAAATCCATTAACTGGTTACAACTGTAAAGACCAAACATTTGGGCCTCATGCACTGGGAGAAACAAGACACTACCTTTGAAAAGCAAATACTCTGATACACTAAAGCAATCTAAAACTCAAGAGACAAAACCAGATTTCTACAGGAATAAGCATACTGTGACTGAGCTTGTAAGCATTTTTGTATTCAAATATATGAAACACACAGCTTTCATGTCCTGCGTGGGCCTCCATTCCTCACATCTCCTTTGCATCAGAGCAGACACTGTAGAAACCTTATCCCAAATGAACCCCATGACTTTTATCCAATATTGAGCCCATAGCTCTGAAGTCTGAACAGATGTTAAGCTGTGCCAAGAGATGTTCTTCCTTGAAGAAAAACTAACATCTTCATGATATTCAAAAGGGAAAGGACCTGTACCAAACAGACACTTATATCCTGTTTAGTGCTTCGCAGAAAGCAAGTAATGTATTTCTTAGAATTTAAGATACAGTCAAGTAAGTACCTTTAGCTAAGTTAGGAAAATAAGAACAAACCAAATGATCAAATAGCAAGGGTAAGTCTGCTTCCCAAAGGTGCACAATGAAATACTTTCAAGTTGAAAAAAACATGGAGTGACAAATACTTTAATTTTATATTATTTTAATAGCACCCTCATTGAATTTGGAAGACTCAGTGTATGTGTGCACCCTTATAGATACCACTGAAGCAAAAACAAAGCTACAGTTGAAGAGCCTGAGGCAGCTATAAAGCTGGCACATACATGCATACACAGAGCCAATAGGAAATTCACCTTCCTTAATTCTTTATTTCGTCAAAAATTCAAACTGTGCAACACATTTTACTCTCATGCATGTACTCCATACATGAGACTGATAGTTCTAGACGTGTAGAGAACAAGAGACAACATTTGGCATAACAACTGTTCTATGCTGGGGAACACCAGCCCTTGTGCTCAGCATTACTTTGGAGTCTGTAGAGAAAAAGCAAATACAGAATGCCACAGCAGTACACAAACCCCATGTTGAAAGCATGAAGTCTACAAGTAATTTTCTTACACAGATTTCACACAGGATTCTCGGGGGGGGATCTTGTAGACAAAGCTAGGCAAAGGAGAATAGAGGTTTATATGTATTAGTATCTGTCATTAAACAACTTGGAGCTGCAAATAAAAAGCAAGTAGTTTCACCTTCAGAACAATAAGAACAGATGGGAGTTTAGATGGGAACTCACCCACGCTTCAGGAGATGAGGTACTTTTCTAAGTGCTCATGAACAGTGGTTACTATCACATGCTTATTAAATAAGCTAATGGAACTCCAGTACTGGAACAGTGTCCAATGAGTGGTGAGTTTTCCAGTAGTGTTTTATTAAATGAGTACAACTTTGAACACTTGTGTGGATGTCTAGGGCAGATTCAGTTTCTCTTTGTTCAGCCAAATCAGAGCACTGCTATTGTTTGCAGCACTCTTTATGCTACATTAGGAACATCTCTTAAACCATGCAATAGCAGAGCAGTTTGTTAAAGCAAGATTTGAGCTATACTCAAGAAAAATGGTTGAATTCAAACTACAGCCTGTCCCACATCAGTACCACAGTAAAGATTACTTCACCTTCTTCCTAAGGGTGACACTGTTTTTTCACAGCTGTGGATTAAGCTACCATTCTACTATACTTTCTTTGGGCAATAGTATTTCAATGCAGAACAGGAACAGGTGATTGCTTAAAAACTCTGTACTACAGAACCAGAAAAGTCAAGATTTAGACAGCTTTTACATAGGTGGAAAGGAAGTACATAAAGGCTGTGAGAGTTGAGAAAAATGCTGCAGAAACTTTTGGATTAACCCTGACAAGTGCAGTGGGGGGAGGCAAGAGAGCATGCAGTGGAACCAACTTCCCCATCAGGCTGACACAGTGACTCAGTGCCCTTTGCTTCGATAAAATAATTGTTAACAAGGCAGAAGCAACTACACAAAATTGCTCTATGCTGACTGGCATGCAGAGCAACCCCATCTACTGGTTCTATTTGTTCTCATTTACTTGGACTGAAAGGAAGGAAAGACTATAGTTGGACCATTAAGAGAGCAATTCAAATGCTGCTCTCTTACATTACAGAGAAATTTGATGTACAGGCCGCTCTCTTACATTATGGAGAGCCAAAACTGATGCTGTTTCAGGGAAATACCAAATGTGCTACAATTTGCTCCATACAGTGTTAGTACCAAGAAAGGAAAAAAACAAATCTAAGCCTGAAGCTTTGAGAAAAAGTACAAAATGTATGCTGCAGGGAAAAATTTACATGTTTTAGACTGAGGGGAAATTGAAATAATGAATACTTGAAAACCCAAACCCCACAAATGAGAGAGATGATGAATATAGCATAATTGTAGTCAGGACCAGCACTTGAGATAACTGACCTAACTTACCAGTTCTTTCGTAGTACTGGTATCCAATCTTTAACATATATCTTCCAGAGGTATAAATGCTTAAATTTCTCTCAATACAAGATTAACAATACTGAACAAAATGAAAACTGGATTGGTAGGTGCTTTGTGGTGCTGTTTCAGCTGCCTTTAAACAAACTGTCAACTCAGAGGGTTACAGCAGTTTGTCTCCCAAATATCTGGATATAATGGGCTGGTTTTGGTACACCTCATTCTGCATTGTTTTCTTTTCTGAAACATTTTCAAAGGCAAAACTAAGTTTATTCTTTAGTAAGAGAGGCATTTATTACAGGTCAAAGTTCTATTTTTCTTGTTATAAAGGAAGAAAACTTACATCCTCTGAAAAGATTTGTCTGTTTCAAGAGACAATTGAGACCGACTTGCAGAACACTTCAGTAAAAACTGAAGTTTTTAAAGATCAGTGTATACACTAACAGTTTTGAAGTAACAGAGTGCAAAAACATCACTCACCTTAATTAGAAAATCTGACAGTCTATGCTTATATTTGCTGGGAAATGATGTATTGCTCTTGCAGTACCAGAAAGGTTTTTTTGATTCCTTCAGGTCAGACTGTCAACTGCATGATTGTTTTAAACAAAACACAGGTTACTCTAACAGGATCACTACCTGCCAGATCATGGTGCACATTTTCAGCTGGAACAACACTACATTTTATAAGTTAAGAAATGCAATTTCATCTGAACATGAAAAACATTTTAAAGTCAAGATATGTAAATTTACTGTCATACAAGGAATGCCATTAAGTTTTCCTTCTACACATTCGGGTGAAAAATTTGTTAAAAAGTCAAGAAACAAAAAGCATAAAATCTGTAATAGGCAACAATATACAAAGTTTCAAATATAAAATCGAGACTTGTATAGTTTGTTATTTGCATTTTTTCACAAAGAGTAAATTAAAAGAACCACACATCACTGAACGTCTACACAAGCTTCTTGTGTTTCAATGTCATTTATTGAGGAGTGAATGAGATACTGTCAGACATGCCAAAGAGACTTCACATTCAAGGGCTGGAAGCTGAACAGCTTTCCTCATTGAGTCACTGTACAAGTCGTTTTTGGGAATTGAAAGTGCCATCAATGAGGTCTTCATGCTCGATGTTTGTCTTCAGTTTTTCATCTTTTGATCTACTAAGTTGTTGGGCAGAAGGACACTTTCTACCCTACAAAGACTCACACTCCAATTAATACAATTAACACTAGATGTAGAGAAACGTTTATCTGTTATAACGTACATCTACTGCTGAAGGTCTTATGTCTAATGAGGAAATTCAACTTGTTTCCCTTTCACCATCATATGGATGGCTTATACCGTTAGAAAAATACTCTTCAGTGCTATTGTAGGGTTTACAGGAAACTTCTTCCATGATGTGGGATAGAAACCGATTTAAACACCATTCTGAAAGAATGCTTCTCCCTGCTGCCACTGCCTGTAGGTTGCAGAAGAATGGCCTACACGCACTACAGTTCTGGTTTTACTCAAAAAAAGAAACAAAAGAAACCTAAACAATAGGGTAAACGTTTATTTGGAGTTAGTTTTCTTGCAGATGATAATTAAGGCCCTTCAAGCAGAGTTTAGGAGCTCCTGTATGGCTGCCTGTTGATCTGCATTGAGCTGTGATATGCATTCTGTCCACAGTCCTCCAGATGTCTAGAAAACAAATGAGAAGTGGTCATTATGCAGGCTGACAAGCATCCAAGGCACATCCTAAACTTTCTTGTGTTTACAAAGCTCAACATTGACTCAGCTTATTCCTGTAACATATATGCCAAAGACAGGAGACTGACATCTTGTTATACATGGTGCTATGTAAGTTCAACTCGAATGCTCCAAAAGGCTAAATAGCAGCAGAGTAATTGATTTGAAATGTCTGGGAACTCACTATAACTAAGTGGGTCAATTGACAATTGACACTTTTATGTTAACCACAACCTAAATTATTTTCTCTGTATTGTACTGAAATTAACACTCCAATGTTCAGGAAAAACTGAACCATGCCTCCATGTGAGTGTTTTGGGCACTGGTGCAGCAGTTGTATGGCCAGACTTCGCAAATGAAGATTTGGGAAGGACTCTCCCCACGTGGGTGTGCCCTTCCAGCCTGTGCAGTGGATTTTTCAGGTGAGGCACAGCGTGTGCAGAACTGGCCCCACCGTTTAAGTCCTGAGGTCCATCTGCCACAGCCGAGCGAGCTTGGACAGTGACAGTGGACCGGGGCTGACCCTGCTGAGCATCCGAGATGTGACGGGATGGGATGGCAGGGAGGCTTGAACTGCCAGGGGACGGTCCCCACTGAGACTCGAACTCAGGGCCTTGGGATTCAGAGTCCGGAGCGCTCTCCATTACACCACGGGACCACCCTGGTGCAGCAGTGACACACTCAGAACTGTTGCCAACACTCAGCACTGCTCTTTAGTGAAAGGAATGGTAAATTACTTTCCAGAGAGCATAGCATCTATCTGGGTAAATGTAAACCCATCATCTATGCTACCATAGCCCTTAGCTGACACATTAGCTTTTAAAGTTAACATCAGTAGGGTGATTCTAACAGTACCAGAAAATGTTGAAAATTAAGCTAGGTTGGGAAAAAAGTATTTATTCACTTATCAACAGAGGCTGGAATCAACTGGCACCCTGCTTTCTTGAGGACAATGATAGGGAAAAATAATTGCAGGTGACTGACTGCAGGTCTTTAGATTGGCTTTTGCAATAACAGCATACCTGAATTAAAAAAAAACCAGTTTACTTCATATTTGGTATATTTTACATTCAGTTATGTTATAATGCCCTTTTCTCACACAATTAAAAAAACCCCAAAAATGGATTCACAAAATTCAAAAACAAAGGCTCTCAAGTTTAAGTTCGTGGGTTTTAGTTTTAAGTAACACTAGGCATTTTAGACTCTCAATGTATGATTGCAGAATTAAATGTGCTATTCCAGTATTTCTGAAAAACATTTAAATGGATACCTCACACTGAAATATTTCTGGCCTGAGAATATGTAAGCATGAGGAAAAAAGTTTATGTTCAATTCCAGTTATGACCATAATGTTGCTCAGGTCAGATGCTGGCAGTGAAACAGCGAAGTCTTTCACCTGGAAGTTGCGAAGCAGCAGCAACAGCAGGCAGACTTTCTACTATACAGCCTTTAAAACTCCTATCACAGCATAAAACATTTACAGCCCTTTATTAAAGTCAAAATATTATGTGTGTAGAGAGACAGGACTGGTAACAGTGTGCTAAAATTGTATTTTTTAAAAGACATGACTTTTAAGATCTTTTCCTCCACAGTCTGAATGTAAATCATTTGGCCAATGTTCAAGTCTTGTTACATATTAACATTCCTGTCATTCCTGGCCAAAACAAGACTTTGCTCTGCTCAACTAACTGACATATCTATGGGCCATTGTCTTGTTAAAAAAGTAATGATTATCTAAAATTGATAATTTGAGGTAAAGCGAACAAATGCATTAGCATACCCTAATACAAAGTTCGATTCCCAGGCTTTAAGTACTAAAATAGCAAGGATTTGTATCTGTCAGCCAAAAGCTAGAGTAACCACTTACACCACTTTCACTTTGAAACTTTACTCCATTTAATTCTCTTTATGCCTTCAGAATTTTAACAACTCATTTTTTACCAGACATAATGGATCTCACATGATACATTCATCCAAGGGAATCCTTTTTAACATCAAGTATTCCTAAAATTCTTGAACCTGAGTTTTGCCAAAGCAGGCCTGGTAGAACGGATAATAATTGAAGAGCTCCATGTGGTTTTATGTGCTCCTTTCCAGCATTAGGTGCTACACACCCGACAACATTTGGCCCTGGATCAGATCTACCCCACTGCACTATCACAACACTGTAGAGAAATGCTGCTTAAATACGTGGGACATTCCCAACACCGTGAAGTTACTCACAACATAAAGAAAGGAAGTAAACCTTAAGGCAGTTCCCCAAAGGCAGGGAAAACATTGAACAGCCATCTATATTTGCACTGGATTAAACAGGGCAGTAGTAAACTACTTGTGGTTTGCACTCATTCTCTAGCACACAATCCAAGACTCTGCTGTATTAGTAAGCCACCACAGGGTACTGGGTACCCTTACAAAAACCTTATCTTGGATCAAATCCTGCAGTACAGTTCACTGATAAAAGGACATGGAGATTTGTCTCCCCATTTTAACTTCTGACTCAGAAAAAATCCACAGAAAAATACTAGCTTGCATGTTAACCTAGCTGCACATAACTACTTTTTTAAAAAATTAATAAGCTTTATTCAAGTGCAAATATCATCAGGTTTTATCATTAGTCATTCAAGGAATGTCCAAGTATCTCCAAGAGCACTGGCTGAAGTGTTACTCTCTAAGGAGACAAGGCTCTCAAAACTGGTTTATCAGTTTGGTTACTTCTGAAAATAGATTCTAAACGTTTCCTTCATACTAAAGCAAGCATTTATTTACCTGTACTTGGCGAACAACATTAGCCAGTCGCTTGATACATGGATCTTCGTGTTTGATAGCTTCATGAATCTCACCATCCGCAATTATACCAAGTATTCTGGGAAGGTTGGAGTTGTTGGGACCGAGGACAATTGGGTTATTGCTGTTACAATCAAAAATATAGAGATTACAAATAAATTAATGCTCAATTCAAAATAATTAATGTAAGTATTTTACATGTAAATGGAATGATTCTGTATGATCTTGTTCTAAACCTGCTTATTTACATACACGTTTCACACAGCTGACTAAATACACACAGCTTTTTTGCCTGCTGACAGTGTTCCC
This sequence comes from Poliocrania exsul, assembly GCA_035041345.1. Taxonomy (NCBI): domain Eukaryota; kingdom Metazoa; phylum Chordata; class Aves; order Passeriformes; family Thamnophilidae; genus Poliocrania; species Poliocrania exsul. The sequence continues at coordinate 79,171,018 of JAWWLZ010000001.1, read as the reverse complement.
TCTATTGTTAATATTTAACCAGCTGATTCTTCAATGAGCCTAAAACTTTATCAGGAAGAAGTTCTGAACTTTACAGAACAGCTGAGTTCCATGTAGATGGAACTGTAAATAGCGTGAGAGAAATACCCTGCCTAAAAGGGCTTATTCCTCTCTCTCTCCTCTTTCTGTCAGTGCTGCAAGGGGAAGGAAGTTGTGTGACTGGTGTCAGGAGTGCCAGTAACTTCAGCTCTCTGCCAGCACTCTCAGTGACACAGCAAGGAAGCAGTTCTGCTCCCTCTATCCCAGCTAAATATTGGAGCAGAGGAGAAATAGTAGCCAGGAACGTGTGAAAAACATTATCTACCTTCCTTCTGCTGGAACACAGAGGCTGTGAATGCAGGACTGGCAGAGCTCCAGAGAAGCAGGTGACCAGGCTGAGCCACCTGCATAGAGCTGGGTACACAAATGTGCTAGTACTGCAATTCCCCATCTCTGTATACCTGTGGGCATGCACACCTGTCAGCATTATTACAGTGTCTCTGCACAACTGTTCTATTATCAATCGAGGGACCTCAGTTGCCACTCATTTTGAGACTTTGCCTCAATAAAGCACCAAGAGACATACAAGGTAATCACAAAGTAGAAGAGACTGTAGGAAATCTAAGTTACTTCCTTTATATTTTTCTCCTAAGATAAAATACAGTGCCAGCCATAACATCACATTCCTTCACTCAATTATGAAGTGCAACTTGCACCCACACTACAATGATTATTTTTATTTTTTTTTACTTCACTGACCTATGGGAGGGAGCACAAATATAAAGAACAAGCTGTGGGACAAGATGCTCTCAACAGTAACTGAAATAATTCTTACAAACTTATTAAGGGAAATAACACTATACCATGAACTTATCCTTATTATTTCTCTATATATACTTGGCTTCATTGGTACTTTAACTTTGGAGAGCAAAAAGGTGCAAAACTACTTTAAAAGGTTAGAAAATGAAGGCTGCAACAGCATGTATACTGCTCTTATGTAAAAAGACTGATCAGTTATTAGTGTTGATATGTAAGCAGAGCATCAAAAATTTTCCTGAAATTTTCTGCAGAAGTTCTCTGCTGATCCTTTCCTACCATGTACATATAAAGCAGCCAGGATTTTTTTCCAGCCACACAGACCTCTGTTAGGATGAGAACGACGACTGCTTAAAAAGACAGGAGTATCATCAGAGAAGGCTCACTTCTGACATTCCGAAGTATCTTCTCTAAACCATATGCAGATTAATCAGTTTTGGAAAAAGAATGCAACGAAAAAACCTGCAAACAGGTTTACTTGCTGTATTAATATGAAGCCTTTGCCTCACCTCTCAAGTAAGTCACACAGATAGTTGAAAGCATGAACAGCTTCTTCTTTGTCTTCATGAATTGGAAGCCATGATAACCAGTGTGGGAGCACTTCTTCAACATTTATACAGTCAGGCTTGAACTTCATTATCTTTCCTACAGCTGAAATGCAGTTTTCTGTTGCATTGATATTTTCTTTGGTTTTGGCATCTGGTGACTGAATGACTCTCACCAGCAATGGAAGCGCCTCTAATGGTTAAACAACACAAGAATAAAGTTTAATGCGTGATGAAGTTACACTTCATTACATCACAAATTCTACATGAGACAACCACACAGATTAAAACCAGTATTTTTTGTGTCCCAAGTACCAAAATCCAATCATTTCAATGTTCCGCTACTTCTAGGTTCTCTGCTTAATAATTATCATATGAAAACCAAAACATATAAATAAAGCCCTGTAAGGAAACACAAGAGAATAGCTACTGCAAAAGTTTGAATTTTCTTTAGAGGTTTAGAAGAAAAAAAATCTTCCCCTGTCTCTCAACTGGAGTTATGCAATCTAAAATAAACAACACATCGTAATTTCTAAGTAAAAACATACATAACAAGCATTTTCTTTTCAATCAAGTAGGTTCTGTAAACACAGGATGAGGAAAAGCACTGCTAAGGCGACATTCAGAATAATGTGAAGTGTAATGCAGGCCTGCTGTACATCTATTATGTGCACATATATATTAAAAAATACATATGTATGTGCATATACACAGGTCCTATCCCTAAAAGGTGCCCTAGGAAAAGCTCATAGGTGTAATCTCATCTGGTGAATTGACATAGCATGGTTTAGATCACAGAAATAAGAAAAGGAAATGCCTTTTAACGAAGGAAAAATGCCATTTTTCTTGATGTGTTAATAGTAATTATATATCTTTTTATTAGTCATATGGGTAACCACGAGTACACTTCTAAATGAACATTAATGTCACATGTTTAGTTACTAGTGTCCATGGAGACTTCAGAGCACTCTACATGCACACAGCAACAATTGTTCTTGTGTTCTTCTGCTAAAAATAAAATGCTAAAGCTGTGAAATCCTGTATCAGCACAGGAAACAGGTTGTGGAACTGTGCAGAAAGCACACTTCAAAATAACTCCAATTACTGAGGAAGAGCAACATCTCACATTACTGTATTTTAATAAGTAGCAACTTTGCAGTTAAAGAATACACAAAGACACTTGCTATATTAACTCCACTGAATTAGATTTTTGAAGAGTTCAGCAGCTATGGAAAAATATCATTAACTCTACGCTAGACAAGGATACTTTCATGGGTCTGATAAACATTACAGAACTGCAGAAACACTGGTCATCAGATCCACCAGCTTGTATATCAAATGCAGGATAATGATGCTGGAATAATCTGCAAAGCAGAATTTGTTTCAAAGAAGTTTACAATGTCCAGACAAGCTGAGTCTGCATTTTACACCTCATGCTTTCATGACAGCTGAAGCTAAAATTCATCTGTGTTTCTTCACTCCTTAATACCAAAGAATGGCTCTGTAGGTGCCATATGTGTCCTTGCAGCCATAAGATTATTAGGGCATTAAAATGAATCAGCATAATTTTCTACCTACAGCTTAGCAGATGGGTTTTCTGCCTATCTATAAAACAGACCCATTCCACATAGCTGATGGGTTAGATAATCCTTAAAAAATCCTTTTGACTATGAAAGACCATCTTCTATAATAATAGTAGTTTGTTTCCAAGGACTGACTGCTCCACCAAGTTTTGAGACCACTGATGTGATTTAGGAAGCCCATGCAGCTGATTAATACAATTTTCACAGAGAAGAGCTGATTATACTCTTCCACCACCATAAGAAATAGAAGCAACATTAATGGTTGCATCAATTTTAACTTTGTAACACCATTTAGAAAGTTACATAGTTTTTCCTTCCATTTTATTTCTTTGCTCTTTACTAATTTGGTTTTTAGTACTTCTCGTTTCATCATAATGTAGCTCATGTGCCACTCACGAGTTCTCTCTATATTGCTGGATTTTTTCAACTGACTTCCAGAAATGGTCATGTTAATACATTTGCTTTTTCTGAACCTACCGCTATGAACTTGCAATAGAACCATATGCCAAGCACTATATAACAATCAGTAAAGAAATTAAATTATAAATAAAAGCTCACAAACATGATGTTTTTTCAAAGACAGCAAAACCCATGGAGTAGAACACTGCTCATGCCAAGGATTTGCTTTGTTTCTAATGACAGCACATCTTCATCTATTAAAATAAATTACTAAATTCTTTCAAGAATGTACGAAAGGATTTAGAATACTTCTGAGGTGCCTGCCAGTAAAATAAATGCTTTAAAGTAAAAAGGTTATTTTATCTAAAATTTAACGAAGGAGAAGCCAAGCTTCTGGGTTCAATCAGGAATTATTTGTCCAAATACTAAGAAAAGGATCAAAGATGTTACAAAGTTTAAGTGGGGCAAGGCAAAGTCTAATGAATGAAAAATAAGAGACTTCAACAGATGTTAAAAAGCCCCAAAAGTTTCAAAATCAGAACTGTCTAGACAATTCTAAATTTTAATGTTCTTAACATTCCACTTCAAGGATTCCAACCCTGCTTGTTTTCTTTTCTTTTTTTTTTAAAGACACCTCATCTTAATTGCTATCATGTCACAATCGTTTACATTAACAATGACATTTACAACCCTGATTGATATAGGTAAGATTTGTGTCAAAGCCCTGATTCATTCCTATCACATGATTTTTATTTTCTTACATTATTTAACTCACCTTCTGTTTAAGATTCATGCAAAATACATACTTGAAATACATATTTACCTGACTATATACTTGCTTAAAAAAGGAAGAAACACTCTGCTACTTAGTGTGCCAAATTAACTTTGGTGACTGGCAAGAAGAGTGCAAGCAAACATTTCCCTCAATTCAGGACGAATTTGAAGTTTTAGAGGAACTCAAAGATATTCAGAAAGAAAGCAGAACAAGTGTTTCTGATAAGCATTATCATACTCATTTCATTTCTTACTTCACAGAAATCAGCCTCCTTCTTCATATATATAACTGGAAAGCAGAGAGCCACATTAGCTGTATTCTAGGCTATTGCTTAATACAGGTCCCTTGTAGAATTTTTCCCGACATCCAAAGAGTTTTGCCTTAATATGTAACTCTTTTAGTATTAATAAAAAGCAGCTATGAGACAGGTGTGTATCAGAAATCTCTTCTTTATGAAATCCACATTTGCATGTCAGACTATATTTTAAATAAGAATATGTTAAATCTAGTTTGCTAAGCAATAAGTGCTGTGACAGAAGTGCTACTAAGCAGAACAATAAAAGCCCAAGGAATTCAAGTACTTTGTTGTTAAGCCATCATTACTCTACCACACAGGTTATACTGGCAATCTATTTCACTGCCAAGGGAAAAGACCACCTCAACCAGAAGTTGAGCAATTTTTATTTCCACCCACCCAAATCACACATTCAAATAGCCTTATCAGAAGCAGGTACCTGGGCAAAAAGGACGGTAGTTATCCCCACCAAATTGTGCCATAACGCCAACACCATAGGCAGCTGCTTGCCTGACCTCTGGCCTGCTGTCACACACCGACTCCAGCATTGGCCTCAGGAAGTATTCAGCGTACTTGAATGAGGCTGGGCTGCAGTGCTCTATAATATCATCAAAAATGCAAAGTCCCCACTGTCGGTCTGGCCACGGCCGGTGCGGACACTGCATCAAAACCAGGTAGTAACATTTTAGACACCTGAGAAATTTTACACAGCCAATGATTATACCAACAGAACAATCACAGGAACAGTAGTCTAGTACTTTTGTTAAAACCCTCCCAGATTAAATTGAATCCTACAAGCATGTAATTTTCTGCAGTTACACTTGCAGCAGTATCATAAATAAAACAAAATCCAGATGGCTATCTAAGCTAATTGAAAGAATAATGGTTTTTGGCCAAATCCCTTACACCTCTGTTTCACACTCCATTACATATTTCAGCCTCAATTTTCCCCCCCAAGAACCTGCAACTCTTTTTAGTCCCTCCTCTTGAAATCCATTTTAGAGAACATCAGACACTCAGGGAACTTAAATTTCTCAAAAACATTGTATGTGTCAATGATCCTGGGTCTTGCAATGCAGAAATTGTAAGTAGTACAGCAGTGTATCTACTTAAAAAGCATATGATAACAACTTCATTCTTGATCCAGAATATTTCTTCAACCACCTCTATCTTGTAAACCAGCAATTGTTACATTCTATCTACCAAGTTCTCTTAAGATTCCAGCATGGAAGGCCTATTAACACATCAGAAAAAAAAATTAAATTCAAATCAAAGGAAAGCAAGGTACTTACAATTAGGTTAACAATTAGTGGAAGTAACCTTTCAAACCATGGCAGTACCTTCTCCTTGTAACTGCTGAATATTGCCTGCAAAATGTCTGATACTTTAGTCAAAATATAAATGTCGCTGTCATCCTGAAAGAAAAAGGATACAATTCACATTAAGATTAACATCTTTAAAATAGTGGAACTCACGTGAATGCCAAGGTGTCTAAACTAATGGAATAAAGCTGGTTTATGATTTTTGTAAAACAAATTTTTTTAAGTTCACTAAGTTTTAACTCTTTGTCTAGTCACAGAATGATGGAATCAGAGAATGGTTTGGTTTGAAACAGACCTTGAAGTTTGTCTAGCTCCAACCCTGCTGCCACACACTGGGACACCTTCCACCAGACCATGTTGCTCAGAGCTCCATCGAAACTGGCCTTCAACACTCACAGGGATGTGTGGCATGCACAGCTTCTCTAGGCAACATGTTCCAGTTCTCAAGAGACATCACTTGTTACTAATTTCCATTTGGACATTGAGGCACTTAATGGAACTCTTACGACTTGGCCATCCAGTCAATTCCTCATCTGCTGAATAGTCCATTCATCAAACCCGTATCTCCCCAGTTAGTACAAGGATGTTTTGTGGTAGCCAGTCAAAGGCCATGAGGTAAGGGCTGCATAACATACTCTGGGACCAAAGAGGTGTATATCCAAATCATTACCACCATATGCTAATTCTGTCCATACTGCCAGTGACATGCTGCTGCCACTCCTCCCTTCACAGGGTAATGCAGACAAGTCGTTCTCCAGACTTTACAGAAAAGTCAGCAAACGTTAAAACATTTTAAAAAAATGCCTTGCAACTCTCTGTTACAGAGTATGGCTTCAGCTTTTCTGAAACTGCTGCTTGCTCACATTTTCTTTCATTATCAGTACAGAATGACACATATGGAAAAAAAAAGATTAACAAGACACCTGACTCACCGTCTGCAAGAATGAACAGCAATCATTGTAAATAAGAAACGGAGGAAAACTAGGAAAGGATCTTGGCTCAGAACTTGGATGTTGTTATGTTTTGATCCCAAGCAGTATAGAGGCAACAGAAAGCTATACTTTTAAATGCTGGCCTAATGTTTCCAAAGGAAAGGGGGTAAAGAACTGCAATGTTATTTAAGGCAGTATTTACATACGGGTGCATGATTAGGATACATTCTGGAGTCTGCATACAGGTTAAACTTATGTAATCAAGCTTCACATCTGCACTGTGAGGCAAAAAAAGTTTCTTACTTCTTAAATTTACTGAGCGTCCTTTATGTCTCATGTTAGAAGCAACAGTGATTTATAATTCTTTATTACTCTCTTCATATCTATAATGATTTTATAAAACTATTCTATCTCTTCTACAATCGCTCCCAAACTAAAAAGTCACTTTGGTATTCTCTCCTAAGCAAATACATTAAGGCAGCCATTTATCCCACTGTCCTTCTTTGATGCTATTTTTGATACTATTCTTTTTGAGACAGGCTCCTGATGTGACACACCAGTGTCTTGGAATCAGAGGTATGCTCAAGAATAAGAGCCAGCTAGCTCATAAGGCTCAAACAAAGAGCAACTCAGCAGGGTTAGGCCTTAGATTAAATAATCTGCTGTTGAATTTGTATCAGTGATAAAATTAAGAATTGTTCAAAAGGATGAAGCAAATAAAAAGCTATATCCCAAACTTCTTTCAGTATACTAGAAAAGGAAACCTTTCATATTCTCTAATTCACATATGTAGTGTGACTCATTTCTTAGTGGAAGTTCTGATGGACTGTAGTAACAGAATAATCTTCTAGGACGGAGCAATTCTGAGGATGCACTATGCTTTAACCAGGTAGCACAGCACATTTGTGTAATGTATCTCCATTCTGGTGCTTGATGAGTGGAAAAACTCCCCAAATCAACTTACTTCATCTTGTAATGACTCTTCAACTTGTTCATCATAGTCTTCATCTTGTCTTTTCACTGAATTAAAAAAGAAATTTAATGATTACCTTTCTACAAGAACTCTGTGAAAGGGAAAAAATGATGCAGACAAAATTTAGAAAACAGGAAACAGTAGTTGAAGATGCAACAGGAATTTTCGGTCTTTAAGAAGCTTCAAAGAGCTTTCACAGAAAAACAAGTAGTACAAGACAGCTCATTTTAAGAATGTGCAAAAGCACATGAAATAAACATATCAGCTTGTCCATAAAGACATGAAAAGTGCTTAGAAATAAGAAACTACCATTGCTTTACGAAAACTGTGAAGACTTTAGATGAAAAAACCCACCAAAATGACAACACCAGATACATGCACTGTCTTTCAAGTAAATCTGCCATCAACTTTTGATTAAACTACAGTATTGCTGCAAATCCTCCCAGAGCTTACAAATGTAACTCATGGATTCTGTTGTTTCAAAGCCCAATTACCTTACATAAATGTACAAATTGAAGAAATATGAACTAAGCTTTTTTTCTGTGTTCAGAACTAAGTAAGAATTGCACTATAAAGAACAGCCATATCACATGTTAATAGGACTTGGTGTTAACTTACCCTGTCTTAATTCTTGATTTTTAAAGTGCTCTTCTAGTTTTCCTTTCAGTATTCCTCCAAGTTCTTCAAAGTGTTCATTGTTAAGGCATCCATCTCCCATTACCTCAATGCACTTGTCAAATAAAATTATCAGTCTTAATGAAATCCAAGCACCCAAAGAATATTAATACATGCTCTGCTTTAAGGGATCACTAGCAGAAATAATACTATTAGAACAGTCATACTGTAATCAATGCTCAAATTATACAACTAAGGCATAAACATCACTGAACATTTCATGCCCGTAACTTCAGTCACTTGCAGTTAAAATGAACTGATCTGATAATTGTTTTACATTGATGCTTTGGTATTTTTGCAAAAAAATACAACTAAGTTTTATCATCAGCTATAACATTTAAAGTCAAACCAAATTTCATGCAGAGGAAGCCTTGCATTTATTCCAGTCATGTAAATGCACATCAAACACATGTCCTTTCTTATTGCAGAAAGCTAGACAGTAACACCACAAAGCTTGTAAGGAATAATGTTACCTTTGCAAAAGAATGCATTATTTCTGAGAGAACATCTGACTCTGGTTCTGTCCCAATGGCTTTGATGAGTGCATCACACATGAAGTGCCACATCTGCGTGAGGTACTCTGGCCCACGAACTTGAGCACATTCAAGAAGGAGCGGCATTGACTCTGCTGCTGCCACTCGAACACGTGTCATTGTTAAGGAAATAAAGCAATCAAATCCAACATAAAGTGCTTAGAATTTCAGCACACATCACCATAATTAAGTTCTTAATTTTCTACCTGGAATTGGTTCTTTTTATTACAGTCTAGTCCATTTGATTTCTTAAGTAGATACAGATTAAATTGCAGGAAAATTAAACTGTTTGCTATTTAAAAGTGGCTTCAAGCTGGTTTCAGGCCATGACAGAAAAGCTGTTCAAGTTCTACTTCACCTTGTTGACACAAACATCACTTTCTCCACTGACGCCTTATTTAAAGTGAAACTAGGTGGGAAAGTAGGATACATTACCTAAAACAGTGTGCAAACCAACAGCCTCTGAAACAATTTCTGCTATAAAGCTACAGAGTATTTTAACACTAACACTTCCAACTCATTTAGGAAAAAGTAAGCAAGACTTTGATTCTTCCAAAAGAAGTTTCTATTTTCACAGTAGAATTTGTTAGCAGGATATCATCATGAAAATAGAACTTCACCAAGGGAACCATCAGCTTTACAACTTGCTCTGTGTACTCCACGAATCCTTCTTTTAGCTCTTTTGCATAGCAAACCTGAAAAACAGAGCACAGAAATGCCTCCTTTAAAGGAAAATACTAATATTTTTCAACTAAATTCTCAGAAGTGCAATATTTTTTAGGTTTATTTTAAAACATGCAATAACCCATCTATCTTCCCCCTCCACTGTGGTATTTTAAGAAACCCAGACAGCAGCATGAGTTCTCACTCTTAGCACATGCATGTATTTCTTAAACCAAATTCAGAAACAGCAATATTTGCAAAAACAAACTACTTTTTTACATATCATATGCCTTAAAAGTTTTGCTAACAAAGGAAAACTGTCTGGTAATTTAAAAACTGGTAAGCTCTGAATTAAATAAACTACCTTTAATCAAGTAAGCCACATGCAACAAAGTGTCTGAAATCCAAATTTAGCAGTATCACCCTAAAACCCAACTACTTCATATGATACTACAAAGAATATTTTTGTTACAGATTTTGGCTTTAGATTTGATTGACCAGCAACATAGAGATCACCAACACTGTTCTATTACTCACCAGCATCTGGCATGCAGTTGCTTTTTCTTCAAGGCCTGCAGTTTTAATTCCAAAACTTTGCTGATCACCTATGCTTACAAATTCCCAACCATCATCATCACTCATATTCTCCATATCTTGTGCTGTTATACAGAAGGAAGGAAAAATAATGTACAAGTGCTACAAAATCATTTATTTCAGTTTTTTTTTAAAGCAAAACTTCATCTTAAACCTACTGTCTAAAAGAGCTACTTCAGGTTTAATGGATGCAGTCTTCATTAAAGGTCCCATGACAACAGGAAGGTACTGCTGAAACTCTTTTCCAAGAATTTTACACATTCTGGCCCATGCTGAGATCATGTAAGAAATCTAGAAAAGATAAGAAACTCAGAATTTTCATGTCCCACGTATTATTTTAATGCCTACTTTAAAAGGAAAACATGAAGGAAGAACATCATACAATAGGACTCTTAAAAAGAATTTAACAGCAGTGAGTAAAACTTATTTCAAAGAGAACTCATCCAATATGCAATCCACAGACAAATGCATCTTCAAAAGATATTTCCCAAGTCTTTCCTTCTAACAACACCTTGACAGTACCTCTGATCAAAGCTGTTATACATGCAAAAATGTGACAGTATAACTTACAATGTGATCATGGCTATCTTGAAAAGTTTTTTTCTGAAATGAATTATTTCCCAAACTTAAACAATACTACTGAGCCACATTCCTGAAAACAGCAAAAGAAGAGCAAAAAAGAGAGTGCAGTATTGTGTTTTCAGAGGAGTATTTGTTTTCAGATGCACAAGTCAAAATAGTCCTCTGCTCATTAGAACAGCTGTTTAACAAGTCTCGTTGAACTATTTATAAGGTGACAGCAAGGGAATGAATCACAATGCCAAACAAATACTACTAACAGGCAAGGCATGGTTACCCACATGCTCAGATTTCTTCAGTGAATATAGGTCCTGTAAGTCTCACTTCCTAACCATGCTTCTGTGAAAGATTCTGGGGCCATCTCAGTGTCAGTTTTTGTAAGACAGGTTGGACAATTAGCATGAGTAGCTGGGGTGGGGGTGGGGCAGAAACATCACAGATACAAGGAACGTTTCTAATACTAAGCAATGAGCTATAAAGACATGATTTTAACATACCTGTGGATCATCATCTTCTAGATCATTGAAGTCAGTCTGTGTTTTTAGTAACAGCTGCATTACATCTGATGCATCCTGCATAAACTAAACACAGGAAACAACCATATGTTTTTAAAGACAAATTAAGGTGGTAATTCTCAAGAGATTTAAAGGCTCACTCAAATTAAGTCCAACACTACTGAGACACAAGCTAAAGCTGGAAACAGACTGAAATGTGGATAAAAGTGAAAACAAGTTCTTTTTCTGGAAGGATCACCAAGTTGCTCATCTTAAGCTTCACTGTGCCTCTGGTTCTTATACTTTAAAAACAGAGTACTACTAAAACAAAACACTACATAAATTACTAATACTCATCAATAAAAAAAAATTAAAAATATGATAACTCTAACTTACCCAGATATTCCCCCTATTATACTGATTTCTTTATGGAACTGGGATAAGAGATGACAGCATGAGCTACTTACTTTTAAGGTTAGTAACATTTTCAGTCACAGGAGAAGCCCCAGTTATGTTACCTTCTTTTCACTCTGCATGCTCTCACTAGTTCTCCAAGAGTAACTTATTAAATGTTATGTTCAAAATTTGACTGAAATTTAGTTGTGTGCAGGGCAAATTTACTGGCAGTCCATCTAAGTCAAAGGAACAGGCTGATAATTTGCAGTTTTATACTGCCTACCTCACATTATTCTACTTTCAAGTGTGACTTTGCTTTCTTCACTCCATCAAATGAAAATCCATAAACCATAATGTGACCTTGCTATCAGAAGATCATTTAGACTGTTCTATAACATTTCACAGTTGTTTCTTCAATCTTTTGAGAGACATATTTTAACAAATGTATCAAAAAAACTCCCTGTCAAATACATCAAGCCTCATGACAAACAAGTACCTCAAGTACTAGTATGAGCACATTTAAACTTTTTCAGGGATGTGCATAAAAAACTATACTAAGTTTCCTTTGAACTAGATACTTTTTGCCCTCGATACTGGCTAAATGAGATGCTCCAGTATTTTTCTTAAGGCAAAAAATCCCAAAGGAAATAAAAATGCTTGCTTTCAACATTGCTCAGTGTGACAAGAATGACTTCACCTGTACTAAGATTCTGTGAATCTGAACAGCAAGACAGTCACCTCAAGAATGAAAGCAAAAAGACAAGCATAGAAGTCAGGAACAATACATAGCTATATCTTTAACAAGTGATTATACGAAATCAATGTTAACACCTCAAAAAACAAAGGCATTTTAAAATATATTTCGACTATTATTTAAAATCTAAACTTACCTTTTCTTTACCAACAGCAAGACCAATTAGGCTGATGCATTCAATAGTCTTTCCTCGTAAAAGTCTTAATTCCTTCTGAACGGCATTCTCAACAATGTGTTTCAAGGAGGGCATAAATAAATCATAGTAGGGAACAAACTTCTCCTCTACTGTATCTGCAACTGATGCAATTGAAGTCACAACTTGCTCCAAAACTAGTTTAGTGCCTTTCTGTATCAACTTGGAAAGAGGAAGAATAAAGTGTTATATTTTTAATTTTAAAGCACAAATTTTACTTAAAAGCATGGCAAATGTAAAAATCTGCTCTTACATGTATCCTAATTCTTGTCAGTTTAGATCAACAACAGATATGTATGCTGGCTCATTTCAGAGGTCTTAGTTCAGCTACACTTATTCTGCACATGTGACAAGGTTACCCTCCATGAAACAAGTTGTTTAGGGTATTATACCTCTTGTAATTTTATCACCATGATGGAATGAAGATGCTTCACTAGAGTATCCAAATATGGAATAAGCAGTGACTTGGGACAGTCTTCAGTGAAGTTTATGAGTGCTGCAGCTGCATGGGCTTGAACACGCTGGCTGCCTTGATCCTCCATGGTTTGCAGAAGAGCTGCTATCACCTGAAAAAGAAACATTTCTTTTAAGAAAACAAGTTTCTGAAGGGGACATAATTTAATCACCTTTTTTTTCCTTACTATTCTACTACTTGCCTTCTCATGAAATTTCTTTTGAAAGACAGGTGCAAAGTCAGTTGCCATTTGTCCAATAGCATTACAAGCAGCATATCTTACTCGTGGGTGCTGAAAAAGTATTTCCCTCAATTAGTTAACAAGTACTCAGGAGAGCAGAAATGAAAACATTTCAAAAGAATTAAGAGAACTATACTCACAGGATCCTGAAGGAATAGCAAAACGAAATTAACTATCTCATTTAAAATTCCCTCCATCTGCTGGTGGCAACCTTCTCCAATGGCTGAGAGTGCCATCAAGCCAGCATACCTGTACTTCCAGTCAGCTGAAGAAGAGTAAAAATGAAGCATTACTCACTCTGGAAACTAAAAAGCACCACAAAGACAAATCATCTTTACTTTGAGGGGGGTGAGGACACATGAAGAACAGGAAGTGTAGAGCGAAGAACAGGAGATGAAATCTACATCTACATGATTTGTTAAATACTTTTCACTTTTCCTCACACATACTTCCAGAGATGCACAAAAACTGAGTGCCTAACCCAGGCCAAATCCAGACCTAGAAAAAAGAATTCTTAACTGCTGATTATGATTATGTACATAGTACTAACATCTGGAAACTGCATTTTAATTAAATGAACTAACCAAGAGAAACATCAGGATAGTATTTCTATTTCCCTTTCCCCCATCTCTTTTCTGTTTTAATAGCATCAGAACAGCCTATACCCTCCTTTTTAAATCAGGAGGAGAAAAAGGTCCAGTGACTCAAACAACATCCAAATTTAAAACAAATAAATCATTGGTACTGAACTTTTCAGCAGTCCCCTCAAGACCTCATATGAACAGTAACATTTCCTTTATGGATGCAAGACTTTCCCTGCCTCCAAGTCTTCCTAGTCTATTCTCAGTGTAGTGGGTATAGCTGAAATGAACCTTTCATGCCCTTCTCCTTTTTCTTTAGGTAAGGGAAATATGTGAGAAACTCCAATTTCTTTTATTGATTTTTCACAAAAATCTTTCTGTGCTAGAAACCATGGGGATTACAGGAGAGAAAACAAGAGATAAAAACAGGTTAAAAACAGGTTTATCAAACCTCTGGAAAAGGCATGTAACAGAACTTATTTCCCAAAATAATGCAGTATTTCATTATTGCTGGCAATTTATTATATTCCTGGAATGAAGAACATCACAGATCGGTGCAGTGGAATCCTGACACTCAAGCTTCTGCCTGGCCAGGATGAGATGAAGTATCATCTTTACAGAAGGTACAACAGGAAAGAAGTTTATTTTGTGTGCTATTTCTATTTCTGTTCACTGGATGTTCCTAGTTAAGTCTACACCTCATTACTCTCACTGTTTTACTGTTAGCACGCATTCCAAACTTGAAATTAATGAATCTACAAAATGAAACACAATCAACTTTGGATCATCTGGTCACCCAATCCAAACCCAGGAGTTTTAAATTATCATCTCAATAAACATTTGTGAAAAAAAATGTTGGGGATAGGAAAAGTTTGATTACTGAGAGTATTGACATTATTTTAATCTAAAGGTCTCCATCTTTCCCCCAACTCCCTACCACTGAGCGCCTCTGAACCAAACAGTATCTTCTGCATTTCCCTTCTCCACAGATTGCTAATGGTTATGGAAAGCCCTGACCCAGTAGAAAGCATCAGGCATCCACTGTGTGACTCCTCCTCTTCACAAGAGTCAGGTCTTACAGCAGTTAGACTCCATACCTCTCTGTGTGTACTACAAAACTAGGCAGCTGTGAGCCTTGAAGCTATCAACACTGGAAGAGTCAGGTTAGCCTGCTCTCTTAATAAACTTTCTTTCAAAAAACCCAAACTAAAACAAAAAAACCAACAAAACAAAAAACTTAATTCCAAATAGACTTTGTAAGTGTTCACACGTGTTATGTGCTACCTTGAGTAGCCCTCTCTTCCACATCTAATATGATAACAGTCTCTTCTGGGCTGGGTTTTAAACCATGGAGGCAAAAATCATACCTAGAACTTCTGCATTATCTTTTACTTCAAAGGTTCAAAGCACAAGCCAAGTGAAAGCACATGAAAGCAATGCACAGCATTTTTTTGAGTAATTGCCTGAGCAAGCATGACAGGTATTTTAAGAGGAAAAGAAGCACACAAAGCAACTGATAAGAATATATGGAAACACTTCATGAAACAAATATTAAAAATCAGCATACTGAAAGACAGCCAGCCTACCAAAGACCTCTGTATTTTGGTCCATCAACTTACAGGGAAAAAGCCAATGCAACAAGTTTCCCTTTATGAACTCTAACATACTAAAATTTCATTTAGAAGAGGCAGTTCTGAAGAAGCAAAAACCAGGAAGCTAAGGATAACAAGCGGTGCTTTCGCCAAACTTAAGGTACTGTGAGTGACTGTATAGGGATTTAGAGGGAATATTTTTAAGTAAAAAGACCTCAAGTCCTCCCTTATTTATATGCAATTCACAGGCTGTGTGTTTTAAAAAAGTTTAGTGTTTTGGTTTTGACATTTCTGTTCAGCTGTCCATGTTGCAGAAAAAAATGCATTGTATATAAGCTTCTTAAATCACAGTCTAAGAGAAGGTATAAACTTTCAAGTTCACAGCATTTACAGCTTTTGCTGCTGACATCCAAAGTGGAAACATATAAAAAGATCAAGTGGCTAAACATGAAGATTTAAGAGGTATCAGAGTTCCTGGCAAGGACAGATCTGTTAAAAACAAAAAAGAAAAGGTAGTTACTTACGATTCTGAAGCATTTGCATAATATGTTCTTTAATCATGGGCAAAACAAGTTTCCCTCCAAGGCCACATGCCACTCTGTCCAGTGCACTCTCACCAGCCACTGCATTGCTAAATATGATTTACAGACATATCAGTGGTTTAATATTGACAATAAAACAAAGCAGTTGAGCAGGGCACAGAAGTACCCTTCCCCACAGTTCCACCCTTCAAACTTGTGCCATCTAAATACATGAGCATCCTCAAGTAAATAAACCATACCCAAATCTAAAAACACACACACACACCTGTCATAAAATAGTTATTTACTATTCACTCAAACGTTTATTTTCTGCAGCCCATTGATTAAGTTTACTACCAGAGAAACTTGAGCCCTAGCAGTGAAGGTACAGACTGAATTTCGCAGCAGTTACACATACGTAGAAAGACAAAACTAAATTTGCAAAGAATGGAGAAATAGTACTAGCCATCACCTTTTTGTCATGAGAACACAACTAATTCAGACTTGCTGAAGAAGAGTAATTCAAATTTTGGCACACAGAAGACCTTTCTTGCATGCCTGCAGCACCGTTAAGCTACTAGCATGTTCTCTTGTTAATGACTCAGGGAGAAAACACTCAGTCCAGGTGAGGAAATTGTGATTCTCTGATACAGAACTGAGAATAGCCAAACGTTATCTGCGTAAAGTGATTTGTTCCATCCAGGAGAATGATGCCCTACAGGAAAGCAAGAAAGTTTCCAGGACACAGATAACTACTGTCACATTCTGGGTATGGCTAGCACCGTAATAGCTCAGGGTTATTACAGTCCATCCTAAACACCCAGGATGATGAAAAAGCTGAGTAATGGTTCAGACAGGGATGAATCTCCTTGTTCTTCACAGTACCAGTCAGCTACATAAGAAACAGAGGTCTTCAAATTACTATGTTTGAAGCTCCAAGTCTCATTACAAATCATAGTCTAGAAACTCAAATGCTGTGAACAAAAGCATTTGCAAAAAGATATTGACAGTATTGTATTTGTTCTTCAGATTAATCATGTTCAAATAAACAGACACATCACCAGCAGGACAGTGGTGCATGGGCACACAGGTTTAAACTGGAGCCAACTCACTAGGAGTTCACAGCAGCTTTCATCTGAAATTACATTCATTGAGTTATTTTTTCCCACGATTAATTCACACATTCAATTAGAGGAAATAAAGATAGTTTATCTACAAAACATAAATGACCACACATCTTCCTGCAATGTTTGCAAGGGCTTTGCCAAGAAAAGAGGAAGTCAAATTAACCTTTTTCTCCTTTAGAATTTTACTGCTCTATGAAGTCAGAGCAACAGCTGGAAATGCCAAAATATTCACTGCTGCTTTTGTGTATGCTGACTCACATCCCCCTTAATCAGATCCAAACACACCCTAACTAGGGTGCAGCCTGATGATCATTAGCCTGTTTCTGTGACTGCACAAAAATTCCAGTCTTCCTCTGAATCTACAAAGACTAAGCACCAGAAGACATTGGCATGCACATCAGCTCTCCACTAAGGTGAACTTCAATGGTGGGGAACACACAGTGGCACTATGAGTGACCCTGCTAAAAGAAAAAACTAACACTGCACATAAAATCACCAGTGACCAACTGATGTCCACTGCTTGATGTCTAAGCCTCAAGCTCTCTTATTCCTCTGAGGCCCAAAGGAAGTTAAGGTTGCTGAGTTTCTTTTCTGATCTTTGCTCACTCTAAATGTGACTCCTAACTGAGAAAAGGAAAATTTTCATTCCAAAATCCATAGGCAGTTAAGCTGTGTTTAGAAGAACAAAGTTACTCTGTTGACAATAAAGAGAAAATGGCATGCCTCAAGTGGATGATTCAATGTCCTTACTAAGCTGCCTAAAGCAAGCCATCTGAATAAATTTCCACACCCTCAAAGGCTTGATAAGGATTTAAACTTTAATATTCTATTTCTCTTTGAAATTCAACTGACAGAAAAGATACAAATACTTAACAAACCTGAATGCAGTGGTGATGTCTGACAATTCTACCTGTACAGCAAAATTTCAACATTGAGGAAACAACTAAGTTAAAATGGTATGGTCTACTATGTGAGGGAGGGAATGAAAGGACAGCTTACTTTCACAATCAAAGAGAACTCAAAAAGTCTCCAAGCAAGGCAAAGATTACAGTGGTTCTTCCACAAATTCCTATTTCTACTGCCATCAGTTCTGCAGGTGTCTTTATAAGCCTGATATCTAGTAGAAGTTACTATGCAGTTCAGGGTAAACCAACATCTCTTCTATTGCCCGTTTTCCTATGAAGGTCTCTAAGTGCTCCATGATAAATTGTCTCAAAACACTAATTACATCTGAGTCTGGGAGGAGATGACAGATATGTCAAGAGTGTCTAGACTGGTAAATGAACGTTGGTGTCTTTACAGAAATGTGGAGATAGTTATCTCCAAAACTATTTCTGCTTGCTTCTACTGCACTCTAACTGTAGTTGGACAAGAGCAAATGTAACAGACAAACCACTGTTATTCTAGTAAAAAGTTGGAGCAAGCTCAAAGCATGTAGGAATAAACGAATCAGAATGACTGGACATCTTTATGTCTTTTTCGCCTAAAACACAACAGGACAAGCTACTGCTGGCCATACAAAGGGATTTAAAATAATAACAAAATTTACTATTTCTGAGCTAGATGAAATCCAGCAGGGAATTCCGTGGTGCATGATGACCTCATTCCAAAGACAGGCAGCTTCTTTCTATAACAACACCTCCTTTTCAAGGGCATAGATACAGAAAAATACTAAGAGATTGATTGTAGATGATTAAAGAGGTCAGTATGCTTCAGCTTTGCTTCCAGCTAACCTCAGAATTAGCCCTCAGTTTAAAGGTTTAAAAGGCACTGACTTCTGAACCGTGTAACATAAATGACAGAAGAAACTGAAGTTTGAAAAGCTGAAACAGTGCAAAACAGCAGATAAAAGAACATGCAACTTGTCAAATTACAGCAATATTTGAAAACTGATGTAGTTTACTTCCTTGCTGAACAGTACCTAAGTAACCTACTTATAAACTGCTCATGACTGAGGGAAAAAAACCCTACAGTTATTTGAGTAAAGAAAAAGTAATGCACAGCAGTCCTTTGCATTCCACACTTAAAACCTGCCTTTAGTCGCAGTCTTGATAATATACTCAAACAATTAGTTTCATAATTACCTGTCATAATCATCATCTACAAGCTCATCTGCATTTGCCCAATCTTCATCTTCTTCCAAGTCAACCATCATGGCTAACATCTGAGGAACTGAAAAAAAAAGTTTCAAACTCAGGCTGCCTTCTTAAAATAACAAGCATGAATTCTCAAAAAACAAGCATGAATTTTAAGTTTTCTCTTTTCAAAAAATTTTTGAAGAAAAATAACTCATCTTCCAGTAGCAGATGGCCAAGTCTGTCAAGCTGCATCAGCCAACAATTCAGAATAGATTGGCAGAAAAGTGTTTCCAGAACATTCAAATCCAGAATAAAAAATATTTGAGTGTATTTCTTACCAAGATTCATACTGCAATGCAAGATTCTTTGTAAAGCATAAGGATTAGGACAAGCAAATTCCTCAATAAAATCTGTGTTCTTGAAAAAGTTAAAAATAGTATTATACACTTTAAGAACTCAGATACACTTCACTACCACTGCTGAAACTCTGACATCATCTGTAGAATATTTATTGATTAAAGAGACTATTAGTTATGAAACAGTAATACTGAACCCTTTAGTTTTATTAACATGGTAGATTTTGGTAACTACATATACAGTGGGCACTTAGCAATAAAGCTTTACTTTTACAATAAGGTAATGATATAGAATTTGAGATTTCTTTTTTCCCTACTTAATAACATTTTTGTTTCGCATTATGAACATATTTTGCACATAATAATCCACCATTTTCTACTTCTACATCTGTAGATTGATGCTTTCTGCTCTTCTCAGTCTGTCTTCATAGCAACTATTACACAATCCCCATCACAACATTAAACAACTATGCAATAAACATCACCTATTGTTCTGAGTTCTCACAGTGGAAAGGAGTGCAGTGATTTGTCTAAGTCTGCCAGTTCCTGTGCCCTTCAGAAGGACAAGGGGTGAAAAATCTACCTTGCACTTTTAGAGCAAAGTAAGTTGCTCTTTGCTTTGTAGTTCACACTAACCACTCAGAGCAGTTGCTTGAATTCAACATCATTTATGCAGTGAAGTTTCACTTTGACCTGGAAACAAAAGTTTATAGTCAAATACTCAAGCTCCAACCTTTAAGAATCTTTTCAGGACAGCCTATCTCACATCTTGGAAACAGCCACAGCTAACTGTCATTTACAGCAACCGAACTGAAAAACTGGTAGGCACACAGTAACTGTCCCTGCTGCTAATGAGATTTACTGGAACCCATCAAGGATCCTGTAACTGGTGAATTCCGTAATATACTTACACTGCTGTAATCTGCCATAGAGGCACCACCCTAAAGCAAATTCTCCAACACACATCTGGACAGATGAGAAGCTTCTAGTCAACTAATGACAGAAGTAAATACTGCTCATGACAGCACTGTGGGGCAAGTATCAAGAAAAGATCAAACTATGAATTCATTTGCTTGATATGGCTATGTATTTTCAGACAGACTATACCACATCTGCAAAAACTCTCAGAGGGTTTTTATCTATGTATCAAGATAACTTAATGACAATCTGAACTCTCTAGCATGATGCCCACATGTCAAAATTTTATATGCAGTTACTAGACCTCAAAAACCCCTTCGAGTATTACAGCCCAGAAGCTTTTCAGACACAGACATGCATAAGCACACACGTGAGAATGACGTATCATCACAGCACCTACGCAATATGGAAGACAAACATCATCTGCCACAAACGCTGGGCAGGTCCCAAAACTGATGTCCGCATCTGTTGCTGCTAACAAGCAAGGTTGAAAACAAACTGTCATCCAAAGCACTCTGGCCACCGTTATATCTAGAACCTGCAGTATCTTGTTTCTTCTTGATGTTTAATATGACTGTGGTTGTCAGTAAATGTTCCCTTATAGCGCTTTATCTTAATACAAGTATTTCATTCCTAAACACCAACCAGCAACCCAGCAAAAGCAATACATTCTGAAGAGGTTATGAGGTACTTCTCCATTATGCTGCCCAACCAGGTAAGAAACTTGTAATAATGTAGGGCCAGCAAGTGTCAAGCATTAATATTTCCAACAAGCTACAGGACAGAGTGAAAATGCAGTGCTCTGAAGATTTCCAAATTTTGAAATATATTCTAAAAGAATCTGTTCTTAAAAGAACTATTCTACTAGTCAACAAAATTTCACAACAATAGTTCAAACACTTAAGCCAAGCAGATCCAGTTTACAGCATTTTCTAGAAGTTTTATGATTATCTTAGTGACACCCATATACACAGCTTTCCCCAGCCTGAGCACACACACACACAAAAGTTGCCTTTTATGCAAGTTTCAGAAAACAAGCAAGAATCTAGACAAACAGAAGTGTGAGAGGGAGGGAAAAGCAGGCTACACTGCTGTGTCAGTGCCAGGATCTAGTCACAAAGGGTTTAAAAAGCACAGAAGTGCCACTGCATATAGCATTGCTGCTGAGGCTGTCCAGAAGACATTTATTTTTAACATTTCAAATAATAATGCCTGATTTTATAAGTGCCTCTTCAAAGAATTTACAATCTACATGTTAAACAGACTAATTAGATTATTTCCATGTATTTATCCAAGCATCTGATTTTTAATTCACAGCTTTAACTCAACACTGACACTTGACATGCACGCTGAATTCCTTCAGTCTTCAGCTGCCAGCACCACAGAGTATCTGGCCTACATACCAAACTTCAAACGTAGAACTTCAGCACTAAATGTATCAACCCTTCCTTTTTTTACAGTAAAAATTTCCAAAGCCAGCATAAAAGCATGAAAGTTGTATTTTCCTTGGAAACAACTAATAAGGGACTACTGTATTTTTATTCAAATTTTTGGTGCTGCATAAGCAACCATAAGATTAATTTATGAAGAGTCACAATAGGAAGGGGTTTTCTCCATTAGCTAACACTGAAGTGAATTTTCTTCAGTTATCAGCACCAGCAAACTCTCAGTTAGACATGGTTCTGCCACAGGCCACCTGTAAAGTCAATTTAGTATTGTCAAGGACAACTGTTTCAACAAAGAAAATGAGTAAAATACTTACTGGCTTGTGCAATAATATTTGTATGCCTCCTCAGCATAGCAGCAGCAGTTTCTGATAAAGCCACAATTACTTCAAGAGCCAACTGGCGCTGCATGTTACTGAGACTGGTATCTGCACACAACTACAACCCAGAAGATTAGAGCAAATCATTAGAACAGAAGTTTTAGGATAGAAAAACTGGTTTTTAAAAAAAACCAACATTCCTAGCTTTACCTTCAGAGTTAGTTGCAACGTAGCTTCTAAATGTGGTCGTAAATACTTAGGAACAGAATCTGCAATTTCTACAAGGGATTTCAAAACAGAATCATCATTTTGGTAGCAGGAATCATTTAGAGCCTATAAAAAGATGGAGATAAGATTAATAGAAACAAACAACAATATGAATGGCACCAGTGTTATAGAAGGAATTTGATTAATTGTACTCGTCTCTCAGAACAGTCTCATTTAGCATGAGTAGCTAAGTAGTCGAAGCAACAAGAACTGAGGAGAGTAAACTTTTTGATGACACTAATGCTGCTAGCAAAGAACTAGCTGATTCCAGCAGATACAAGCTAAATGAGGAAGATGAGGGCCAAGGAGACAATTCTAAAAGAATGAAGTAACTTCAGAAGAAAGCCAGCCCAGCAACAATGAAAATCAGTAAGAAATCAAGAGACCACCAAGAAAACAAATGGCTGAGGATTGGATTATGTATGGTACAGGTATAATTGAGAGGCGTCAGTTGGGGTAGAGGGTCCCTATATGAAGGCCCCCAGATTGAGCTGTAACCTGAGAACTAATAAAAGAATAATTAACTGGAAGCCTTCACACAGACTTTGTATTTTCAGCAGGACTCCAGAGTCAGGCCCTGCTACTATGGCCTGCGTGCATAAAGCCCTAACAATTAAACGCTATGCAGGGTCCAAAACTACAAGTTTTCTACAAGTAGGTTATGGCTCACAATGTTCAAATCTAACACTGTAGACACTCTATACTTATAAACACCAGGAATCTCAAGATTAATTTTTTTTCCAGACACCTCTGGAGAGCCACTAAATTAAAGCAGACTTTTCAGCCCTCAGTCACAGGACATAGTAAAGAAAAAAGAAATCAAGCTTTTTACAACTGTCTTTCCTAACTCATGGCCACATTCTGCTAAGTAATTTAAAACTTAATTTTAACTGCTCAGGTTGATATTTTAGTGCCAAAACAGAACAGTTATTCAATGGTGTTAAAATCTAGGAGTACAACACGAAAACCCAAAGCTCCAAAGGAAAAACAGTCTTTAAACACACTTCTTCGGTTTTGAAGGGAATTTTCATTAGCAAAGTATCTGATGTCTTCCCAACATAATCCACTATTTTTTATAAGTCCACTTAACCAGCCCACACTGTTATCACAGAAGCAGCATCTTCTAGTACCAGAAATGTTCTGAAAGAAAAGACAGCTTTCACAGTTAAGGCCTTTTGGGCTAATAGATACCACTCATCCTCTGATTCTGGCAAGGAAAAATGCAACAATAACCATAAGTTTCTGTAAAACTATATTTTATACCCATTGCAACTCTGACAGTTTTTTAAAGCAAGTCCAAGTTTCTGAAGAAAGAAATTGGAAGTGTATAGTGAGCCTAAAAAGGCAGAGGGGCACTTTTGTGTAGTATCGAACAACCACCACCACCACAAAGTCAGTTCAGTTCTATCTGCTTTCGCCTCAAAAGCAAAATGAAGCTCTTGAATCAAAGTTTCAACTTATTTCTGAAAGTTCAACCTCCAGCATAACCACTGTAGCTCTTGTACTGAAAGGATTGATTTGCTAAGTCAGAATTTTCTTTTTAGTTTTTTTTACCACACCAATGTTTCAACAAAATGAACTTCAACAGCAACAAAAAAAGCATCCAACTGTCTCCAAAGGTCACTCACCACTATTCTAACACATCCCATCTCCTATTTATAAACTCAGATCTTCATATCCATCTTGTGTTACCACAGCCAGAAAATTTAGTCCTTCTTGCAGTAAGTGCTTTAAAAAGACAGATTTCATAGCATAGCTCTGTGCTCCGTATTTGCAAAATAAAGCTTGAAAATGCAAGCCAACAGCATGTATTTTTACAGTCTAAAACAGCAGCACTGAAAGTTATATCACACCAAGTGGACTATTAGTCTGAAGTCTAAAAACAGCATTCAATTTAACTGCTCAACATCAAGACAAATGGCAAATCCTGCCTCACTCATACAGTACTGTGTAGCCAAGGTCCTCTCAGCCAGTGACAACTTTTAAACAACACAATTATTATTGACAAAGTCACAGACAGGGACTAACCACCAAATACTGACCTCAATATCAAAACATTTATCTTATACATGCCATAGCCCATTTTCAAATTCAGTTGATTTAAATTAATTCCTCTCAGTATCCATCTAAGATCAAGTAGAATTACATCAGTTGCAGATGCCACTAAAGTTGGCACGATTTTTCTTCAGCTTGCCACAAAGCACAAAGTTTACAGTTCACACTGTCAACAGGAACCTGCTGTTCTGACTGTAACAAGAAGTCAGTCTTTAAACTAATTTTAGCTTAATTTAAAATCATGAGAAGTGATTTTAAAGACACTTGAACACTATGACTGTTATCACAGGCACCCAGTTACTTCCACTTTTTCTTGATATATCAAGGGAACTGTACTGTGAAATTGTCATCCTTTAGAGCTCAAACCATTTCTGTCTCTGGCTGGGTTTACAGTAGGCTTCCCCCTTCAAAGTAAACAACCTTATATTAGAATTTCAGCTTTTGCTCAGATTCATCAATCCAAGACATTTAACCCAGACTCAGAAAGTGTATGAAGCTCAAAAAGGCAAGTTTGTTTGCTATTTCATAATTTATCAAAAAATAAAGATCATTTGTAAAGACTGTTGTTCTGAGAATCTATGCTCAGCTTTCCTCTAAAGTGAAGAGATACTATCTATGGCTATCATGGGTCCATAAATCCCCCAATTACTGATTACTTGAAGTCTTAGTGTAGCCCATATTTCTGTACCATGGTTAACTTAAAAGCTATTTGATTTTGACTTCAAATACCTTACAAACAATTTAAACTCATTTATCCAGGTAACACGGCATAAGTTAATCAGCTTTGAACTATGTTCCTTAAAACCCTGTCAATTATCTTGTATTTGCAACATTTCTCATTAGTCTCCACTGTATCTTGCTGGTGAGTGATGTCTGGTTAACAGAGACACAGTTAACAAAGGTGTCAGCAAAAACTCCAAATGCTACACAAAACTGCAGACCAGTAATTTATGTTTGGATATAGTCAATATACAGACAGTAATGGCACATCAAGTGTTACTTGTTTGGTTTCTTACCTGTAAAATTCCAGGTAGCAAGTCTGCAAAATGTTTAAGAAGGGGAGCATTGTGCTCATTAGCAAGAACAAATGCAGCTGCAGCTCTAGCAGACAGAGTCTTGGTCTAGAAGGCAGGATTGGAGAAAGAAAAGTGAAAAACTGGTAATGAAGCATGCCTTTAACTTTTATATGAGACTTGATTATGAGACTACATTTTGTATTATTTCCCTTTTACATTTTCCTAATAGATTAGCAATTAGTTTTTAATACGGGATTTTACACCTGACTTCAAATTAAAGTAAGCAATAATGAAGACCCTTCAGCATCTCTGCCCTCCCTGATATAAAAAGTTCATTATGAGGTGGCAAGTATTCCCTAGTTCTGTTTTGGTAGCTTTTGTTTAGTGAAAGAAAAAAGAAAAAAAACAACTATTGTTTTCAACTTCTATCCCAACTTCAAATCTGCATGCAAGTGTCACAGTCTCATTTTTCAAGAAGTGTGATCTAAGTGTTTGAGACATGCTTCTTTAAAGGCATGACTTGTGGTACTCTAGAAAATGTTACTCAGTTGACTTTCAAAGGTCAGAAAAAGTAATCGAGGGGGAGCAGCAAACTGAACCCATACACCACAGCAGGGTTTCCCACCCTTGCCCAGCATTTTCCACAACAAGAGAAACATTTTCAGAGTACAATTCCTTGCACAAATCAATAAATCTCAAGCCTTGCAGAAAAGCAAAGCTTGTTAACATGCCCTTACAGCAACACATGCAAAAACAGTTCGAGAAAGCTGTTGTATATTCAGTTTTGAGACACACTGTGTACAGTTGTTATAGGCAGAGACGCTGTGGACTTACACTATTCAAGGGCCAGACAGAAAATTTAACAAGGAATTTCTGCTCCCTCAATGTGGCTGGCTAAAACCCCAGCTCTGTTTTAGGCCACTACAACTAGGTTTCTCCAAGCACAACAGGTAGGGAAGAATCTGGGCCTAAGCAATGCAGACATGAGGCAGTCAATCAGCTTTAGGACCAAGAAGACGTTTGAGCCTTTTGTTTTCCAGTAGGCATAATCAAAACTCCATAGGTACATCAGTTTCAGGCAATGTAATTCTCTGGTTGAAATCCATGGTTTTACCTTTACATTTGATACCACTGTCCCAAGTTTCTATCCTCAGAACATATTAAAAACCCAAAAGAACAAAAAGGTCTTACTGATGGATGTTCTTGGTCTTGCATACACTGAACCAGCATTCTCTTAATGACCTCCAAATAGTGTTGCTGTTGATTCCCAAAAATCCCAGGAAAATTCCTGAGGATAAGAAAGAACATTAATAAAAATTCACACAACTTTAACCTTAACTACTATTTTAAACTTATCCAAAGCTTATTTAAGCTACAGATTGTAACTGTACATGTCAGAGTTAAGTAAACCACAATATGACAGAATAAATAAAATAAATATGATTGCTTGTTAATTAAGTTGTTACAGTTTTTTTTTACATTTTCAAACATGATTTGGCTAACCTGCAAAAATGTAGCAACGTCTGAAAGCTTACCAGAAAATATGTAGAGCAGCCTCACGCAGTCCCACATTCTGAGAGCTGACAGAGTCAAATAAGAATTTCAGAACTTCTGGCCACTGGTTGTTGCCATCTTCATCTACGTTAAACACAACAAAGTTTTAGGATAAACAAAGTTAAGAGTGGTGAGGTCACACCTGTGCAGGAAAATCAGCCATAGCTACCGAAATTCATTAAAAAACCCTGATGTGAAGTTGTGCCCAAGTCACAGAGTGAAACACGGCTGAAAAGTTTAATTGAAAAGCACTCAAGAACAGGTGATATCTATTTACTGTTGTACAACAGCACTCAAAAGCCAGAAATTGATGCAGATGTTCAGCATGATATATATGACAATTTACACAAAATTAATTTATAAACCTTAATACAATCTCACCTAAACTCAAGCAATTTAAAAAGCACAGTTGAAGAACTGTATTTTTATCTGATGAAGGATATAGTGAACAAATACTAGGTTTTATTATAAACCATGAAATCAGTTAGCACATCATGTGCAAATGCCTGCACAAGACTAGGGAACAAGAGATACAAATACAACTACCATCAATACATAAACATTCTACCACAATATCAGCTTAAATAAATAACGTACCTATTAAATTCCTGGCCAATTCAGCGACTACATCACATATTTTTTTTCTCATAGTGGACTGCACTTCTAATTGGATAAAGAGCAGCAATTCACTTTTGACTGAAGTCTGATCCTCAGGTGACAGAGCTGGATAAACTTCTTCAAATGCAGATGACAAGAGGCGGCGCAGAAGGACGGCTGCCATCTGCCGAGCCTATGGAAAGAGAAGGGTGTATGTTAAATGTTTTGATATGATAATCATGCTCTTACAAGGAAGACGACTGACAGGATGCTTCCAAATGATGTTTTCCCTGTGTAGATTTATTCGGTGAATGGAACACCTCAAGCAACAGATGACAAATACGATAGTAAGAAAAAGCATAATAAAGAAACACCAGCTTACAACAATGTTTCTGACAATTATAGCTCTTTGAAGAAATAATCACAGTACTGAGGTATTCAGCTTTTTCCTATAGCTGAACCTCAGACACATTTTGTGGCAAGTTAAGGACTTAGCTGTATTACTGAAAGATCTTTAAAGCATGTATTCTTTCTATTTTAAATGGCCTACAGAGATCATCATAACCCAGACAGGGGTTTTTGGATTAACAAGTGACTTACTTGGACAACTTCGTCATATAATTAACCTGTAAACTCTCCTTCACTTTCTCAAATAACTGAACATTTTTAAGTCTCTGGAATTCAAAACTGTTCAATAAGCAGCAGAAGTAATTAAGTCTGATTTCCAGAAGATCTCTCAACTATATTGCTGTCTTACAATCTATAGATGAGAAACACAAACCTCTGCAAAGTCTCAACTTCTAACATACTCTTGTAAAAATCAGGTATTGCTAGAACATCACCCAAGATACCATCCTTACGATCTGCACTCTCCAGATTCACTCTATTTCTAATCTACCCAGCTCTCTTCTATGCAGCTGAAGAGCAGTGCACACAAAATGTCTCTAGAGCTAGCAGGAGGGAAGGACTAGAATTGAACCTAACTCTAAATCATTCCTTATCTCCTCCTTTATAGCTCCAGCAAGGACTGAATCTACCACATGCATCAGACTAGATCTTCCCTGGAAGACCTAAGGAAGTCAGCAGGTGAGCAGAGCCACAGAGCCCACCTGTGCTGTAGCTCCCAGCACAAGCCAAGGCTTAAACAGCAATGGGGCTGTCACATGGGGAACATGAGTTAGGAAGGAGGTTCTTTCCACACTGCCTCTGGGAATCTCACTAGCAACATGTCAAAACACTTTAATGGTACCATAATATAACAGTATCTTTTCTTCTCCTATCCCTGGGACCACCAATATTGGGAAAGATTAAATTTTTCCTCATTAGTAGTATGGAAAACACACAGGAAAAGCCTGGAGTGGGGATCAAGTTTGCTGGGACTAAACAAGGCACAGACGCTGGTGTAATGTCTTCCTTTACTCAAGGCATTGTGTTTCAGTGCATATTCTGTGACATCTGATAATGACTGAAATCACATTGAATTAATTTCTTTCCTGAAGTAATAATACATGGCCAGACAAGGAACAGAGCTTGAGACTACATGCTTTATGAAAACAAAGATAAGAATTTCCAACTCTGAAGATATGAGAAGACTAATAAACACAGGCTAATTGCAAAGTAAAAACACAAGTAACAAGGCATAAAGACGCAAGATCAGCACTACATGAATTATCTCCTGGTTAAGTTACTAGCTTAGGAAAACAAAAAATACCCAAATCCCTAAAGCAACTTCAAATGTTTGAAGGAATGACAAATGAGCAATTGACTTAAAACATATATTTTCCTCAGCAGATATTCACTTATATATGAAAACTATCATTGTTAATTTAATTATGACAAAGATGGCTGGATTAATGTCAGCTCTGGGGCTCTTCCTTCTGCTTTAAGAAATAATGTATTTTTCACACACACCAAAAGTTCTTTTAGGTTTAAATATCACAAGAAATGTACCCAAACAAGCATTTTAAAATCCTACCATTTAGCAGTTATAGCTTTTAATGAGAACAGGAACAATAGAAAGTGCACATCCCCAAAGAAGAACTTATAGCTACCAATGACACATAAAAATAGAAGATTTTTTCCCTAGTATTAGATTCTTCTGCATGTCTAAATTACTGAATTGCTCACATACAAAGAGAACGCCAAAATTATTAACATAAAAAGTAGCTATAATACTCAAACTTCAACACACCATTTCCTATTAGTAGAATTTCCAAGGCTTTAAAAATGTTTTAGGATTTTACGAGTGATGGAACAAAGGCACAAGCAGAAACCCAACCTGATGAACAGGGCAGCAGAAGAATTATCATCAGCAATCTGGGACACCAGTAGTATTCAAAGTGTCCAGGTAATCCTACATAATTTGTAAGAAAAAGTCTGACCATCTTGAGTAGCACAGTCACAGTGATTTTTACTTTTGTTTTACTGCTCCTTTTAAGTCCTAAAGGAAGAAAACATGCAAGGATGGAAGAAAACAGTATTTAGGACACAGTCCAAAGATGGACTTGCAAAATCTCATTCAGGGATCTTGCCTCATGTGGAATTCAAAGTGCTGAGTGCCTCAGGTCCACAGACAATTCAAAGGCAGAACTGTGGTGCACCCCTGGACTGCCTTCTTCCCCCACAAACCCTGACCAGGAATCTGTCTGCAGCAGCAGTTTTGGACTAAGAAATGCATCCCTTCTTGTGACAACATCTGGACAGGGAAGGGAGAGATCAAAGCCCTCTAGGAGGGCTGTGAGTACAGCAGATACAGTTTAACAGAGCATTTGTTCTTGTATTAGTTATCTGTCAATTAGGACACAATCAAAACCTGCCAAACCAGGCTTAACCAAGAAAAAAACTTGTGCAGGAGAAAATGCAGAACCTCTGTTTGCTCCTCTCCAAGATTTATGTGGTAAATCAAAACTGCAAAGGAACAGCATCTAACACCCGAGACACATCCTGAGAATAAAATGTATCAAATAAACTGTGACTATATACTACCTTGCTGTTCAACCCTTTAAAATGAAGGTGCATAGGAAGAAGTGGAGTCCTAACTTTCTAACAGTGAGAACTTCACATCCAAGAAGCTGGAGACCTGGGTTCAACCCCCTCCTCAGCCTCAGGTGTACAAACGTGCACATCATCTGGCACAGAAGTGTTCTAACTGCTAAGTCAGATGCTTCCCTCCACTTCTGTGAAGTGTTTCTCTTCTATCAGCAAAGTATGAAATAAGAACAGAGGAAAAACATGTTTCCATAATTTAGCCTTTGGTTAGGAGAAAACCTCTTACACAGTTAGTTAAAAAAGTTATTCCTAATTTAGCTTAATGATGTTTTCCACATCACATGCAAGTGGTCCTGGGAACACAATCTGCATCCCTGTTTCTCCATTTCAATGCCAAAGCTAAGAGTTTGCAGAGCCAGGATTCTCACAAGATTCTCCAAACAGTCCTACAAATCTTGTATTCTGTACAACACAACTGACCAACTCATGCAAAGAGGATGGGGGATTTTCTTCAGCCTAAGTTTTCCTGGGAGAAGGTAAAGCAATATAGAGGCTTCAACATGAAGAGGGACCTGAACCCAGCTTTCATGGAGTCTGGAAAAGGGACTTTTAAAGTTCTAAAGTTCCTTCCAGAACCCTGTGTTCAGTGGTGTTGATACATTCAGTGTGCTCAGAGGGCACATACCAGGCCCAAAGCTCTATCCACTGGTGCCATGCAATATTCTGCCCAACACTTAAAACATACAAAGAAACAAAATACCTTCCTGTTGATAGCAGTATCATACTAAACATGTATAGAATGTTTTCTAGTATGTTTATATGCAGTGTTTACATCAAGCATAGGGGATTACTTCACTTAGGCTCTAATTAGGCTACTAAGTACTTGGATTTATAGGGCAGAGAGGTTGTTTGTAGGTTTTATTTATCAGGATTTTTTGAGTTCAGCACCTAATGTTTATTTAGGAGCTAACACTTAAACCTTTCTTTGATTTATGTACTCATGAAGCTAAATGTCAAGTTATTTTACCATGTTAGCCTCTGATGTCTTTAGTAAGAGTAACTTCTAAAGGTGAGAGGTTTCTTTGCACTTTGTAAGCTGGAAGCCAAGTCATTCTGAACTTAACAAGTTTTACACTGGGCTGTTTCTTTAGCTGATGTAAAGGGAACAAAATCAGCAAATATATGGAGCAAGTATTTATTTACACAAGCATGACTTTGTAGTAGTCTACTCAGACTTGCCAAATGTGTTCAAAACAGCAGTATGTGCAATGTAGCTGTGACTTCTATGGCATAGTATTATCTGATTATTATACATGATATCACTCTGAGGAAAAAGGAGCAGCAGTTATCTTTTCCACAGCAAATTTAAATCCAGGAGACACTGTTCTACAGATTTCTATCACACAAAACACCTCAGAGGGGCAGGAGGGAAAACTAGATACCTCTTATGCAACCAGTTTCTAGTATAATATTGAAGCACTCTGTCAGAAGAACAACACGTTGCAGCTAAACATCAGTATGGGTAAGCTGATACTTTCTTAGCGCTAAAAAGCACCAAAGGATATTTACCTCTAAACTGAATACAATCTACCTGAACAGATCATTATCCATAGAGAAATGGTACACTTATGCTTATCATATTGTTCAGAAATTCTACATGCTACATCCTTATGATGTTCAGTAAAACTTCAGATCTAAAAATCAAAAAAAGTCAAATGCTTTTAAGTGGCTTTGAAATATGTATAGTAGTTCTTCACTCTGCATATCCAAGTGAGTAACAGCTTTAACAGCCAGTACTTTAACTGATTGCTCAAACTGAGAGCCTTCACAAAATTATGGAGTAAGTAAAAGGTACCTTTACTGTATACCCAGAGATAAAATTTATATAGTGTTTAGACTGCTCTCCACTCATTCTGTAGTATCACTGGATGCCTTAATACCCTCCCCACACCGGACAAAATGCAAAAGCCATCCCAATAAAACCTGCAATACCTCTGTTACCTTATCTCCCCCCATTCCAATTTAAGAAGCATTAGAAGTTTCAGATGACACACATAAGTTCAACATGTTTAGGCACAGGATCCCAAAACAGAAAGCATTTCTCAACTGTAACTTGAAGAAACATCACAGTAACAGTCACATATATTAGTTACACATTTTAAGGAAAGAACCCATTCATTAAGCAACACACACAACAGAAAACGATGGAGATCTAAGCAGTTGCTTATGAAAAACTATTTCTGTAACTAAATATCCTACATCAAAAAGTCTCAGCTACTGAACTGGACATACAATGAACAAGACAAGTGATCCCTCCACAAATGTGCAGTAAATTACCACGCTTCAGTTAATGCCAAACTTGGTCATTTATCCCCAAATCCCTGACACTGATTTCTTCCCCTCTTCTCCAAGTTCCTTTGAAAATCTGCAGCAATAAAGGTTATCGAGACATACCTCCTCAGGAGTAGTGGTGTTCCTGATTGCTTGCAGGAGGTAAGTGATCTTTGATGGGCCTGGAATATTCTCGTAAGTCTCCTGCATAAAAAGAGATGCACCTCGTTGTAAACACTTACTAGAAACCATGTGTTAAGCATGACTATGAACTGACTTTGCTTTTAAAACAACATCAGTATTCATCCAATTAATAAAAAAATAACATAGCAAAAAAAATTTAAACCTATTAAAATAAAAACTGATGACCTAATTAAAAATTATGAGTAAAATCTTAGTTACCTAGTAAGACCTGCCACATTGGAATGATCTACATATGCATGACTGGGCACTTAGGCAGTTTGTTACAAAATACAACCAAAGCTGAACATAAACTCCTAGAAATACAACATATATGGAACATACCCTACTGGGAGTCCAACATAGCTTCTATCATATCAAAGAATTAAGAACTTTGGAAGCCTGAGACTGAGCTGAGACCAACAGGTTTATAACCACAGACAAATGTATAGTCCAAAAATTTGTTCAGTTTTGGTTTTGAACCTTTTTACAGCTTTTACAATGCTATAGGGCAGCCACATGTCTCAACTACGTATTTTGAATAAAACCTTTTTACCTTTAAACTTCTGCCTGAATTTCAAAAGAGAGGCTACTTAGTCTCCTCTCTAGGAAGATCCTCTTAACAAAATGGAAAGTTTAATGAGCAGGTCAGTTACATTGTCTTACATTCTTCTGGTATGCTTTTCATTCACCCTGGCTTTTAAAATTAGATTGTTACTTAGAAGCTAGAGGGAAAACACAGCAAAAAAACCTTTGCTATCCAAAACATGGTATATGTGAGCATTTTGAAACTCTAAATGCTTGTTTCTAATGTACTAAACCTACAGGAGAATTACAAGCTGAATAGCAACCACGCATAACATTCAGAAATAGTTCTATACTAAGTAACTCTAAGTTACATTTTGTGGACACAATTTTCAAGACAAATTACTCAACCTTTCCAAATATTCATTATCCCATCCTGAACTCAAGGAGCCTTGAGCTCAGGTTCATTTCAATCTGTCTGCCTGCTTCCCATTCCTGACACTACAGCAGCTCCTTCCAATACTCTCGTCAACTTACACAACTTGAGAGTATTTCTGCTATTTTCAATAAAGAATTTCTCTGTCACACAGGTAATATTAGACATCATCTTCCTCCCCTTTCTGTACCTGGTTCCTAGTTCACAGAGTCAATCCTCATTTCACATTCTCTCTAGTTCCCAATATATGCTCACAGTCAATGAGACTCTGAATCCCCAGTGAATCCCTGCATTTAATCTAATCATATCATGGAGACGGACAAAATTAAATGAGGTCTGGGGTCAGAATAGGAAGCCTTCTTAGGTTAACTTCTTCCTGTATGTATTCATATTGCACTGCTGCCTACAAATATAAAGCCTAATACAGAAACATGAAGGTTCTCTAAATGCTCACCCAGCATGGACCTGAAGTTACTCTTTTATAGACAGCTGAACCACTGTAAAAGCTGGATTCTCCCATGTCAGTTCCGATAATCATGAAATTCTACTTTGAGTTGCTTCTTTAAACTCACTAAAAATGGTAGCAACCTGTGCAGCTGTTCACTGGCATAACTCTGCCAATTCAGTAAACAGGATTCAGAGGATGCTAAAGCAAAGGGGCAAGAGGAACTCATGGCCAAACCCAGAACCTTCCCCATGGACTGGTGGAAGACTTCTTTGCCAGTTCTATCCATCTCTCTACTAGCCTTGCCTACAGCCTGTGTACCTGGATCCTGCTGCATCTTCACAGTATTCTTCTAGTTCACAATTAGTTTCCCAGCTACCTTATAAAGAGGTAAAATTTTCTCTCACAGCATGACCAACTTTCAGAACACATGCAAGCCAGTATCTATTATCTACACTCAGCACTCACGTTCCCTCCAGTCTGAGAAATACACTTTAAGAATGAGCATAAAATCACCAAAACAGAGCAAACAGAAGTTTCTCTATCAGAAGACACAAATAAGAGAAAGATGGGCTTTTATAGTCAACAGACAACATTACAGGACTGATGGCAGAATGAACAAACCTGGTTTCAGTAAACTAGTCAAATTATGAGCATGCTAGCACATAAACAGAATCACAGAATGATTTAGGTTGGAAGGGACCTTAAGGATCATCTAGTTCCAACTCCCCTGCCACAGGCAGGGCCACCTTTCACTAGACCAGGTTGCTCCAAACGCCATTCAGCCTGGCCTTGAACACTTTCGAGGATGAGGCACGTACAGCTACTCTGGGCAACCTGTTCCAGTGTCTCACCACTCTCACAGAATTTCTTCCTATATCTAATCTAAGCATGTCCTCTTTCAACTTGAAGCCATTACCCCTTGTTCTATCACCCTATGTCCCTGTAAAAAGTTCCTCTCCAGCCTCCCCGCAGACCCCCTTTACATTCTAGGAGGTGCTACAAGGTCTCCCCAGAGCCTTCTCTTCTCCAGCTGAACAATCCCAACTCGCTCAGCCTGACTTGACAGGAGAGGTGCTCCAGCCTCTGGTCATCTTCATGGCCCTCCTCTGCACTCACTCCAGCAGGTCCTAGTCCTTCATATATGCTGGTAGCCCCAGAGCTGGACACAGCACTCCAGTGGGGTCTCACAAGAACAGACTTGAAGGGGAGAATCATCTAGATTAATAAATTAAGTTTGGAGTAATCAGACTTTTCTCCCCATCCTTCTCTTTTTACAGCTTTTACTAAAATCCCAGAGAGGGTATGACTACATCTCCATCAAGTCTAGTCTTCAACAGAACACACCTCATCTTCATTTCAATGACCAGACCTATTAGAAATAACCTGAGTCTCTCTTCTTCTGTCCTCTATTCCTCATTCTCACTGGTTTTCATTGGACACAAATGAAAAGCTGCTATTCAGTTTAGCTGAAGTTATCTGAATCCCCTAAGTACTCAATATTGCCTTCCTACAGTAACTACACTTTAAAAAACTGATTGGACTATGCAGATGCTTAAAATCAAAAGTTGAGTACTGCATGATTCTAGGAAGCAGATATTTTAAAGACTATACAATATTTTTATCCAAAGAAATCTTACTTGAAGAAACAGATTAACTTAAAGTCCATCTAGCTACACTGTAGAGAGACAGATTTGTGTTTCTAGGTAATAGTTCATTAACCCACCACGAAGACTGAGCAGGGCTCTTCACAGCCATGCATGGTGCAAGAACAAGAGACAACTGGCATAAATTGCAAAAAGGTTCAGATCTCTCTGTTCTAATGAGGACAGTCAAGCAGGGTGGGCAGCTCAAAGAGCTTGTGCAGTCTCCATTCTCAGGGGTTTTCAAGAGGCAGCGGGACAAAGCCCTGCGTGACCTGGTCTGACCTGATGGCTGACACTGCTTTGAGCAGGAGATTCCACTCGACCCCCTGAGGACCCTTTCACTCTCAATGATCCTAAACCATAGAAATACTTGCAACACATCTTGGAAACATGCACAAACCAATGCCAGGTTCAGTGCAGTTAAATAAGCAAAAAGTTATACTACTTGCTTGTATTTGTAAAGGAAACTGGCAGACCTGAAAAGCTTGGTTATCTATCATGCCAATTAAGGTTTCTTACTCTGATTGACCATAC
Source organism: Poliocrania exsul (assembly GCA_035041345.1). Taxonomy (NCBI): domain Eukaryota; kingdom Metazoa; phylum Chordata; class Aves; order Passeriformes; family Thamnophilidae; genus Poliocrania; species Poliocrania exsul. The sequence goes on along the minus strand of JAWWLZ010000001.1, from coordinate 79,134,272 downwards.
TGTGTATGTATGTATGAAGATTAAAAAGAACTCCAACTCAGTTCCAAGCAAGTTTCTGACAAAGTATGCCAGTTGTAAGATTCAAAGTTTTCGAGTTCTTTTCCAATAATGTTTTATTTCACAGGCTTGACAACACAGCTGCCCAATAAATTTGCTTTGTTACAATTCCAATAAAGTTCCAAAAGTTGTTAGAAATATTCTTATATTACATGTAGGCAGTTGAGAAGAGAATATAATTCAGCTCCCAGGGAATGACTTACATTGTAGCTCTATGTTCAGGAATGTGGGAATAGTTCTTGCTGCTTCTCTAGAAAGTGTTTGTGGTAATCAATACTGAACTTGGCTAGCTTTCTAAAAACGTACGCCTTCCTTCCTTCTTATTCTCCATTTATATGAGAGGAATTTTCACTGCAGCATCAGGAATAATGCTTTTTATTCTTCACCAAACAATGTGCTGAACTCTGCTGACCGCTGGAGTGATGAGAGCGATAAAAGACCCGATGCAGCCATGCAGCGAGAATTCATGCTAAACCTAGACACTAGTATTTAATTCAACGGCAGAGATTCCCCACCAGGCTTGACAATGGAGCCTTAAGCACGACTGAGAGAGAAAGAATTAACGTGGCTTAGCCGGCACAAAGAATTTCAGCTGAAACAACACGTCTGAAAACTTTTTGCTGATAACAAGAGAAACTCAGCATATTGAACACGCTTCTTTTGGGTGAAATACTTCTTAGCTGACGAAACACTTGAACACGCACAGGGTCGTTCCGAAAAGTTAAAAAACCCAACTACTGTGCGGCCACAGCGGAGCATCTCGGCTGCGCTCCTGCCGGGGAGCTGGGGGGGCACGGACCCCTGCGAGGGGAGTGCACACGGCAGGGCCTTCCCCCACGCCAAGGCAGCCGCTCTGGCCTCCTTTGGGCAATCCACCCCTCGCTCCCGAGCCACCGAGGGCCGGTCTCCACAATCCGCCGCCACCGGCCTGTGGCCACCCCGCTGCGCGGCGGGGCCAGGGCCGCGCTCCGTCACGCCGGGCGGCTCGGGCGGAGCCACCCATGGGCACTGGGGACAAGCAGCCCCCGGGGGGGTTCCCACACGGGCCCCGGGGCGGGGCGGCCCCAAGGCGGGCGAGGGGCGAGAGCGCTGCCGGCCGCGCCGGGGCGGCCCAGGCGGTAACGGGACCCCTCGCGCCCTCACGGGGCCAGGGGCCGGTGTGGCCCCCGCGCCCAGCGGGCAGAACCGCCGCTACCGCACCGCCCCGCCGGCCCCGACAGCGAAAGGCCCGGGCCGGCCCGGCAGCAGCTGGTGCCGCTGCTCACACGTGGGGCTCGGCCGGCCCCGCCGCCTCCCTGCCCCCTTCACTCCCTCCCTCCCTCCCTCCCTCCGGCGAGGCCCGGCGCCTCTGACAGGCCGGCTCGGCGGCCACGGGCGCGGCGGCCCCCTTACCTCGGCCTGCTTGCGGACCGCATTGTCTGGGCTGAGCAGGTTGCCGAGGAGGGCGTAGAACTGCTCCTGCTCCGCCACGGCCACCGCCACCGCCGCCATTGCTGCAAGAGGGAAGGAGAGGGAGGGAGGGCGGGAGGAAGGGGGAGCACCGGCCGTGCCGCCGGCAGGGGGACAAGGGGCGGGGCCGCAACGCCTGCCGCGCTCTCATTGGTTACGGCGCACGGGGCCTCGCCCCCGATTGGCCCTGCCTCCCCCTGACGCGCGGCGGCTCGGGGCGCGGCGGGCAGCGAGGGGCGGTGGATCAACCGCCCTCAGCGGGAGGTTGTCTGCTCGCGGCTCATTGGTGCGCCGCCGCGCGGGGGGCGGGAGGCAGAGGCGGGAGAGCGCTCTGATTGGTGGGACCCTCCGGCAGGCTCGGCGGGATTGGCCGGAGCCGCGGTCGGGCGGTGCAGGCAGGGAGGGGTCGCGCCGGGACGCGGAGCCGGGGCAGGACGGAGGGAAGGGGAGGGAGCGGAGGGAAAGCGCGGGAGATTGCCAGGCGGTACCTCCCGCCGCTCGGGGACGGGGTGGTGCCATCCCGCTCCGCAGAATCACAGAGTCACTGAACGGATCAGGCTGGAAAGCACCTCAGTGAGTCATGCGGTCCAAGCTCCCTGCTCAAGCAGGCTCATCCCAGAGCACGTGGCACCGGGTTGCGTCCAGACGGTTCTTGAACATCTCCAGTGAGGGAGACTCCACAGCCTCTCTGGGCAATCTGTTCCAGTGCTCGGTTACTCTCACAGTAAAGTTATTCTTCCTCATTTCAGGTGGAATTCCCTGTACATCACTTTCTGCGCGTTTCCTCTTGTCCAACCTACATGAAGAGCCTGGCTCCATCCTCTTGGCACCCTCCATTTGGATACTTATTAATAAGATCCCTACCTAGCCGTCTCTTCTCGAGGCTGAATAGGACCCGCTCCCAGCTTTTCCTCGTAAGAGAGATGCTCCAATCCCTTAATCATCTTTGTTGCCCTCTGCTGGACCTGCTCCAGGTGTTCCATATCCTCCAGCCCAGGGCTGGACACAGCACTCCAGATGTAACCTCAATAGGTCTGAGTAGAGGGGCAGGATCACCTCCCTTAACCTCCTGGCAGTGATCTTCCTAAGGCACCCCAGGATACCATTGGCCTTCTTGGCCACAAGGGCACATTGCTGGCTCATAGACAGCTTGTTGTCCACCAGAACCTTCAGGTTATTCTCCACAGTGCTGCTTTCCAGCAGTTCAGCACCCAGCCTGATGCATGGGGGTATTCTACCACAGGTGCAGGACCCTGCATTTCCTCTTGAATTTCAGAAGATTCTTCTCTGTCCATCTATCCAACCCAACAAGTTCCTATTTGATTAGATGAAATTTAATTAGTACTCCGCGTGATTACAGGGGATATCACAGGTTCATAACATGTGTGGCAAGAGGCTTTGGGCATTGCCCCACTTGTAGGGGTAGGACTCTGTCTCAGGGTGCACCAGGGAGATGTTTGGGGTGCAGCCCTGGGGCAGTGCCGGACCGGGTTGGGTACCGCCTGCTATGGCAGCTCAGCTCTGCCCTGGGAGTGGCAGTGCTTTAAAAGCAAGATGGGTCAAGCCAGTGAGCTGATGGGAAAAAAGATAGATGGATAGATAGATAGATAGATAGATAGATAGATAGATAGATAGATAGATAGATAGATAGATAAAAAGAAAGAAACATCATCTTGAATCAAGAAAGAATTGCAGGCAGGGCTAGAGTGATTTTAAGCTGAGTGAAGGCTCAAAAGGGCAATAAGTGAAGATGAAATATAAAAGCAAGCATGCTTTCTAGTGTGAAATGCACTGCTGTAAATGTCCTCAGAACTCAGCTGTGTGGATTAGGTGATTACAGCTTGTCACAGGTTCTGGAGGACCT
>JAWWLZ010000001.1:79108109-79130802 GCA_035041345.1 Poliocrania exsul | reverse complement strand
TGCACTGCTGTAAATGTCCTCAGAACTCAGCTGTGTGGATTAGGTGATTACAGCTTGTCACAGGTTCTGGAGGACCTTTTGGATGTCATCTTGAAATAGGCATGATTTTCCTGCCTTTTTGTCATCTGGGGTTTGTATGAGCTTTAGTAATATTGCTGTCTGATTTCCAAGCAAATAAATAAATAAATAACTGTATTTGCTTTCATCTTGTCTTAATGGTGATTTCACCATAAATCTGTAGTAGGATTGTTAGCTAAAGAATACAATGTCTAATTGGGGTTGGGGAGAGAATGTAAACCTCAGGATATGTAAAATTGTTTTCTTGTTTGTGCTGGTTTTTGCATCTGTAGAAAAATATGGGAAATGGGTTGTTACATAAAAACTGTCTAGTTGTCTTTGAGAAACAGCTAGGCATATAAAATTGGTAATTTGCCTAAGACCTGAAAAATAGTTACCAGAACATCTTGGAAGTACCAGTGGTGAAAGTCAGATCCAGTTAGAGCTCTGTTGGAAGGGGAAGGCAGGAACAATCTGATGCAATTCATTAGGGTAAGCCAAGCAAGAGTGTCTCTCTAAGTGTGGCATATGTGTGTTTCCATTCCTGTGTTGTAATGATCAGTGAACTCAGTAGTATAATGCTCTAGGAATAAATTTTAATACATTTCACCTTGGTATTCAAAGTACAGAAGGCAGCATCTGTACTGGATTGAGAAGAACCTGCTGGTAAACTCAGCAGATCAATGCTGTTCCAATTCAAATCCTGACAGTCTGGTGGAAGCAGAATAAAAATTTCACTTAGGTAAAAAGTAGTTCAGATATTGGAAAAAGTCCCAAGTGATTAAAGTTATCAGTAATGCAATGTGATCTGAGAGTCTGCCACATCAGGTGTTCATTCTCACTCACTGTGAAACTGAAGTGTGGGAAGCAGCCAGAAACTATGCTGAAGAAGCAAGTATCAGCAGGAAAGATGGTCTGAGCAAGTACCTGAGGAGACCTCAAATAGACAGGGCCACAAAACATCCAGCAGCAACATTGGTATTGTTGGATATTGCCTGATTGCTGCAGTCTGGTTAAAAAGAAGATAGGACAAGGTATTAAAAACTGTCCCACAAAGGAAGATGTTCATTAAATAGAATTCAGAAAGACTACCTTAACCTCTTCTAAACAGTGTAGACCCAAGAAATGTGTTGAATTGTAGTTTATCCAAAGAAATTTTATGGATGTTTTAAAACTTGGGCAGACTGTGAAATCGAAAATTCAAGTCTTTGAAAAGCAGAAGCTTTACTGAAGTATCTATTAAACTTCACAACTCTGCAAACAGATAGATTATAAAGAGAGGGAGAGCTGGAAAACTATTTTGTTATACACGAGTAATGCTACTTACTAAACATAGTAACAGGCCAACTGTGTCCAGAGTTCTTAAGATGTCAGCTCTGCCATATGGGGAGATCTACGATAAGGTTAAAGTGCCCACTGATGGTCTATATGGATTCCATATATTCTACATATCACAAAAAATGCAATCATGATAGCCTGAGAGGCCATAGAAGAGTTAAAAATGCATGAAGGCAGATTTCCAGCAAAAGTCAACAGAAAGTAAGTTGATGTCAGAGGGAAGCTATGTTCTAGCGGGGGCTGTAAGAAGCTATCTTGGCAGAACAAGCTATCTGCAAAGAGGACTCAGTATCTGAGAATTGTTCTAACCAAGATGTGGGCTGAGGGAAAGAATTACAGTCCTGTTGGTAACGAGCATCAGTAGTGGACTACAGTTTTCACAAATCCTTCATTCGTCTGTTCCTTGTACGCAGAGCTCAGAAAAGCCGTAGTGGTGAGTTCCTATGCCCAACGCATGGAGGTGAGATGCCTGTCACTAAAAGGGGTGTGGACAGAAATGCTGCTCTTTCAGTTCTGCTCCAAGAAGCCCTGACCTATGACTTCCTACTGTCTTTCTGTGTTGAGAAGGCAGAGCTGGGCTTGATGGAGATGGTATAGCCATGTTTAGCCACAAATTGAGGGGTGTACTAGGCTAGTGAGCATGCTGGGAGTCTGGAGAATTGCCATCAACCACTAACAAGATCCAAAATTCTTGGATAGGAACTTCCTGAGCCATTGAAATGGTTAATAAGCTTAATGACAAGACAGAAACTCTTCAGGCAGGTTATATGGTAGATCCTACACACTATAGACTTGAAAAGCTACTTTATCTGTGAAGAAGCTTTGAACATCATGTAGAGCTCTGAAGAGGCATGCCAGACTTCCCTCCTTCCAGATTTACTCATTGAAGTCAGATATCCCTTAGAGGACATCAAAATGAGGAAATTTTGTGAGTCCCAGAAAGCAGAACTCACAGGGACAATCGAATGGAGAGAATTTTGCTCCTCGCAGAAAGCAGAACTCATAGGGACATATATATGTCTGAGAGTATTTTCTGACCAAGTATACCTGGTAAAAGAGTTCACTCTAACTTCATCAGAGACCATCAGACAGTGCAGAAAGAAGTGTACTGGGCTAGAATAACCTGTGAAGATAAGTGACTTCTCAACAGGGCGTTTCCCTCTGGTCATTTTGTGAAAGAGTGATAAAGTGGAAGAAGCAGGAGACAAAATTTTTGTGTGGATTACAGGTAAGACTACACTGAGCCTGTGTCTGCTGCATCAGAAGACAGAGTGGATAATATACTGAACAGTCTGAGCAATACCAAGTTCTACAACCTGCCAAACTTCATTAAGCTGCACATGCAAATCCCACTGGAAAACTGGTATTTTATATGCATCGTGAATGTAGATTTTGAGTTCAAGACAAAACTATGTGATTTTTTTAATTTAGGAGGCACCTTTCTGACACTTATAAACACAGTGTTTAGAGGACTTCATAATTTGATGTATTGACAGCACAAAGACTGAGAAGAATGTAAAAATCATGGGGTTTGTATTAAAAAATGGATGAAGGATGAAAAAATAAATCAGTTTTAGTCAGTAACAGCAAGAAGTGGTGCGGAGAAATGTAATTGCTCTTTAAGAGACTAAGATAAAGACACAGAGGATTAGCTTATATAAAAAAAAAACCCCAAGCAAAAAATGGTCATTCATAGAGTTTCTTGCTTAGACTAGAATAAAATTCAGTATTGTAGGATTCAATTATTATTGAAGATTTGCAGATTGCTTCAGTAGTATTGTTGCTTTTATTAGGGCAGTTTGTCAAAAGCATCCATCTGACAAGTTGGTCTGAACAGAGGCTTTGAGCAGGGTAAAGAAATTTTCTGACTCTCCCTGTGTTAGCCAAGACTACATGAAAATACTTGAATGGGCCTGCTAATGCTTCAGATGTCGGTCTGTGGAGAAAGCTCTTCTTGACATGGAAAGGAAGTATTGCTTTTAAAAGCATGATATGAACAGAATTACTGCAGAGTGAGTACATTGCCACTGTGTGGGCTATTAGGTGAAACACCTTCTCCTCAATCACAAATTCCATGTCCCCAGGGAATAAGTAACAGTGAGATTTTTGTCGATGTCTAGTAATATTCATGGTAAATATCCTTTTCCCTAGCAGGAAGAACTTGACAATGTTAAAATGAATTCAATACAAAAGAATATAGTTTTTTATGAGTGAATGTTGGCAGATCTGATTACATATTTATTTCTTTGGCAAGCCCCTCTGCTCCAAGCATCTTGCCAGGCTGCAAAGGAATAGGCAGATTCATAACCCTTTTCAGAAGTTTCTATTAGTTACTCAATAACCTTTTTTATTGTATAGCATATTTTATAAGCACACAGAATGAAAGTAAAGTAATATTTTTTCTTAAGTAATGAACAATATACTGTTGTATACTTTCTGATCTCCCACAAAATATTTTGGTTTTCCTACTGAAAAAATTGAAAGCTGCCTGCAGTATCAAGGCAGTAACTTAACAGCCTCCTTTCTCTCAGCTGGTTTGACATTTCATCAGGTGTTAGTCAGAAATAACATATAATCATGAAAACCACCGTGGAAATGCCCTATTGCTGTATCTAGATTGTCTTGCCAGAATTCAACTGTAGTTCCTGCTCCTTTCAGAACAGATTCTGCCTTACTGTTGCACTTCATTTCTCCTTCCAGCTTCCCTATGTGTGGGAGAAAAGAGATTGCTAAATAGTCACAATTCAACTGATTTTTCTATATTGGTAGAAAAATAGACCTTTCAGCAGAAATCAAATTGGCAATTGTCTGTGCACTAGACAGAGCATTAATTGATTTGGCATATTAGTTGGCTTATAATTGGCAAATCTATTGGAAAAAATCTTAGTCTGTAAGCACATAATTATGACAAAATGTGTTTCCAAATTATGAAGACTGATGTGCCCAAAACATGACTTGAATGTCAAATTTCATTAATTCTATATTTAACTCATACATAACTTGTTAATTTCTTGCATATAATGTATTGCATTTGTGACACATTTATAAAAGCTTGCCTACTGTTAATCTGCGTCAACACACCTCTGAAAGAATATTTTCAGATCTTCACATTAAAGGAAATGTTAATTGCAAATTTAAAAGGACCTGTGTTAATAAGAGATTAATAAGAAAAACATGAAAATGTGACTAGTTGTAAAGAAACTGTTAAAAAAATCCATATAGAAAAAAAAGACATTGAATTCAATCAGTCAGTCATAATCTTTGGTAATCAGATGAAAGCACATGTGGACACAAGATGGGTAGAAAATCAGGTTTAACTTGGTAAAGGAATAATGTGGCAAAACCATCAATGTACTTTTGGATTGCTCAACAGAAGCATGGCTTCCCAGCATGGAGAGATGCTCATTTCCATGCAAGCATCACCTCTTGTGATCAGAGCAAAGTACCAAGCACAAGTGCAGACAACAAGTTGTGCGTGTGGCATTTCCATTCCCTTTGATGAAAACTGAATGCGCTTATCACAGGAAAAACTCTAACCTAGAATTAGGAGACTGTGAGGATGCATTTAAAAAGAAAAGCTAGAAGCAATAATCAGCAATTACCATGATAGATACTACAAACACAAATTACACTGTTGGGAGTTATATGAAGAATTACATGCCTTTACACATGGGCTAAATTAAATGAAAAAAAATCCTGTGGCTATATTTTTTGAAAATTTTCCTTGAACATCCCTGATCACATGAGGTCACATGTGTAAATATTTGCAGTAATGGAAAAAGATCTGAAATGTGTTTGCACAGGAAACTTTATTTTCCAGATTTATTTCCAAGTTCTGAGTGATTAGCTTTGTAAAATTAAATATTTTCCAAAACTACTATTTAAAAAGAAATGTAATTAAAATATGTATCATATAAGACAGAACATTGTAAATACCTGGTCTTCACTCTGGCCTGGCTTTCTAGTGGGTGGGTATTTGAACTTGTCTATCTGTACTCTTCATGTACTACAGACTGGTTCCAGCTGTTGACCTGGGCAAAGCCAGCTCAGATGTGCTCCTGCACAATAAAAGTCCAGCTCAACAGTGGCCCACAAAATTCTTACTTTAATAAATATTTTGGGGAAATTTTCTTGAAAAAGTTGTAACAATTCTCTATTCAGCATGAATAAACTGTCATTTTTTTTGAAGGTTGAGCAATATTTTGAAAGTGTGCTAAGTTAAAAATGACTTTTTCCAGGGACAGTTTATGCCATTAAAAATTCCCTAGTGCAAATTTCCAGGCCTTTCAACCAGGCATGTCTCCAAGAAAAGTTTGTAGGAATTTGATGATGTGGGAAAACAAAAATACTGTCCTTTAATCCCATTCTTGTAAATGCCTAATTGCTCTGCTGGAAATCAAAATAAAAGTGATTGATATTAGTATTGCAAATTTTAGTCCAGGTTATAGAATTCAATAAAATTTGAAAAGTAGTGGAGTACAAGTTTTGTTTAGATTATGCTTTAATTACCTTTTCATTTATAAGTCACATAGTTGTGTAATCTCAATTCTGACAGCTTCCAGCTATTCAATTCCATTCTTGTGTGTAGCTCCTGGCATCTGTTAGACATAGAGTATGAAGTGGCATTGGTTCCACTCACTTGTTTTTCATTATCCCGTAGAAACTGAAAGTTGTTCCTTAAGAAGAATGAAGGTCAAATTGTTTAATTAAAAGACGACTTGATTTTTTTAAAACAGGCGTGGAGGCTGAGAACAGTCTGCAAGACATACTGAACTCCAAAGAGTTTCTGTTTAATCTAGTTTTAGTAATTTAGTTTTAATTGCCCTGAATAACAAACTTATCTTGGAAGTCTAGAAAGTACTTTGTTTTTATTTTTGTCTCTTTTAGTTAACATTACATTTCCCTAGCTTTCATCAATTAAATCTTATATAAGATATCCGTAATTCAGGTGTCTGCATTCCTTGTTCTGTCATTGATTTATTTATTTGGAGTCTGTGATTCTTTTTTATGACAAAGAGAAGGCAGAGAGGTGATTGAAGAGTAGCCCTGCACAGAAAGACTTGTGGGTACCAAGTTGATAAAAGCACTGGAGAACCTCCTCTGTGAAGACAGGCTGAGAAAATTGTGGCTGTTCAACATGGAGAGGAGAATGTTGTGGTGGAGATCTCATAGCAACCTTCCAGTATCCAAAGAGGGCCTGCAGGGAAGTTGGAGAGGAAGTCTTCAGAAACTGTAGAATAGGGCAAGGAGTAATGGGTACAAACTTAAAGAGGAGAAATTGAGTTTAGGCATTAGGAAGAATTTTTTACTGTGAGGGTGGTGAGATACTGGAACCCAGGAAGGCTGGGGATGCCCCAGTCGGACAGTGCTCAAAGCCAGGCTGGATAAGCCCATGAGCAACCTGCCTAGTGGGAGGTATCCCTGCCCATGGCAAGGTCATTGGGACTAGATGATCTTTAAGGTCCATTCCAACACCTTAACATTCTATGATTCTCTATCAGAATTTGAACCATATATTGTTGGGTCATGCATGCTGTTTGGGAAGAAATATATTCTAAGTTAGCCAAGGAAAATCTCCATCTTTTATTGAATGCTGAGGGGAACGTTGTAACCAAGGATGAGGAAAAGCCTGAGGTACTTAAGGCCTTCTTTGCCTCAGTATTTAACAAAAAGAGTGGGTATCCTCACGGTAACCAGCCCCCTGAGCTGGTGCAGGAGCAGGGACAGGAGCAGAATAGACTCCCTGCAATCCAGGAGGAAGTAGTTAGTGAACTGCTGAGCCACTCAGACACTCACAGCTCTATGGGGCCAGATGGGACCCATCTATGGGTACTGAGGATGCTGGCAGAAGAGCTCACCAAGCCACTCTTTATCATTTTTTATCAGTCCTGGCTAACTGGTGAGGTCCCAGATGACTGAAAGTTGGCCAATGTGATACTTAGCTACAAAGAAGGGTCGGAAGGAGGATCTGGGAAACTGTAGGCCTGTTAGCCTGACCTCAGTGCCAGGGAACATTATGGAACAGAACATCTTGAATATGATCACATGGCATGAACAGACAACCACATCAGGCCCAGCCAGCATGAGTTTAGGAAAGGCAGGTCCTGTTTGACCAACCCTGGTCTCCTTTTATGAATAGGTGACCTGTGTTGTGGGTGAGGGAAAGGCTGTGGATGCAATCTACCTGGACTTCAGTAAAGCCTTGGATACTATCTCCTGTAGCATACTCCTGTAAAAGCTGGCAGCCCATGGCTTGGACAGGTTGGGTTAGGAACTGGCTGCAAGGCCAGGCTTGGAAAGTGGTGGTGAATGGAGTTACATCCAGTTTGGGGCAGGTCACAAGTAGTGTTCCCCAGGGCTCACTACTGAGGCCAATAAAGATACTTAATATCTTTATCAGTGATGTAGATAAGGGAATCGGGTGTGTCCTCAGTAAATTTGCACATGACACTAAATTGGGCGGGAATGCCAATCTGCTGGAGGGTAGGAAGACTCTACAGAGGGATCTGGACAGGCTGGATCAATGGGCAAAGTTAGTGGTATGAGTTTCAATCAGGCCAAGTGCCAGGTCCTGCACTTGGGTCACGACAACCCCATACATTGCTACAGGCTGGGGACAGAGTGACTGGAAAAACTTCCCAGTGGGAAAGGACCTGGGGGTGCTGATTGACAGCCAATGAACATGAGCAAACAGTGTGCCCAGGTGGCCAAGAAGGCCAATGGGATCGTGGCCAGTATTGGAAATAGTGTGGCCAGCAGGACCAGGGAAGTGATTGCTCCCCTGTACTTGGCATGGTGAGGCCACACTGTACTGTGTTCAGTTTTGGGCTCCTCAGTACAAGACAGACATTGAGGTGCTGGAGTGTGTCCAGAGAAGGGCAACAGAGCTGGTGAAGGGTCCAGTAAGTAAGTCTGATGAGGTATGGCTGAGGGAGCTGAGGTTGTTCAGCCTGGAGAAGAGGAGGCTCAGGGAAGACCCTATCACTCTCTACAACTACCTGAAAGGAGGTTGTAGCCAGGTAGGACATGTCCTCTTCTCCCAGACAACTAGTGGCAGGACAAGAGGAATTAGCCTCAAGCTGTGCCAAGAGAGGTTCAGGTTGGACATCAGGAAAAATTTCTTCACTGAAAGGGTGGTCAGGCACTGGAATGAGATGCCCAGGGCAGTGGTAAAGTCACCATTCCTGGAAGTGTTCAAGAAACTACTGAATGTAGCACTTTGTGCTATGGTTGACTTAACAAGGTGGGGTTCAGTCAAATGTTGAACTCAGTGGTCTTGGAGGTCTTTTCCAATCTTAATGATTCTATAGTTCTGTGATTCTAGTGTTGTTTCTGTCCTTTATAACAACTTCTCCCGCTCCAGCTCTACCTGAAAATCTTTTCTGTTGTGTCTTTTTAACAAAAGCACTTCAAATATTTCTCTGTTGTGCCTTAGACCTTAATCATCCCAAAATATCAAGGTGCCAAGATGTTGTTTTGCATGTCAATTGCTTCTTACTACTGTAGCAATAAAAATCAAGCTCAGTTTCTACAGCATCAGGACTATGTTTTAGTAGTATTCTCCTGTTACATGGTTCTAACATTTACATATTTTAATATAATATGTAAATAAGTGTAAATATTAAAAGGACTTTATTCTTTTTTAACCACCATGTTGAAGGGCTGGATGCCTGAAGATACATGCTGGACTTCTTTTTTTCTCATGGTGCAGTAAAACATACTACCTTTTGCTTGCCTTCTTTCTGTGGAGGAGAAACAGATAATGCAAACCATAATAATATCCATTGCAAGGGGTGATGTGTGAACAGTAGTTTGCCATGGCAGTTTTTTTGTAAAAAAGAAGATGAAAGACAGACAGATGTTTGATGAAACAGTTAATGAAAAAGAATGATGCTTGGAACAGTTGATAAAAAAACTGCCAAAGGGCCATGTCCTATTGATGGATGGTTTATCTCTTTCAAGTCAGCTATATTGCAGGCAATAAATACTGGCAAACAGTAACAGCAAAAGGTTTAGGAATCACCACACCTCTGGTTAGCCTTAACAGAGCAATATTTGCCTGATATTGAAAGAATCTCATTATGGACAAATAAATACCTTTCAGGGAAGATCACATTTATCTAATGAAATTTTTTTTGTGGGACAGGGTATTTAAATTTTGATAGTTTTGGTAAATAAAGTTCAATTGATTTTTTTTTTCTTATAGCATTTCTGTTGCTCTGAAGACCAGCCATGGCAATTGTTTAATAAAATTGTTGGGAAAAAAATTATGAACAGGTGTTGGGTCTTTTTAAAGATTAATGTAGGAAAATGGAGTAAAAATGATAGACAGAAAAGCATGATAAATTTGCAGAAAGATCTCCCACAGGATTTTTATTCATTTTCTGTTTTAAGCAGATCACTTTTTTTTTTAAATGCTGATACAAATACTTAAAAAATGTAAGGACAGACACATTCTGTTGTTCTTGAAAATTCTCAAAGGAAATCAATGACACACTGGACAAGCAAAACACTGCCCCAGATTTTCCCCCTTGGGTGTATAGTGCAATATAAAGAGAAAAATGATGGGTAAAGTGTGATGTTTTACCTCTGTGTTTTCTGTTCTTGTTATTTGGATGCTGGTCATGTTTCAGTCACTATTTTTGTCTGCTGTGGTCCAAGTTCCAGCTCCTGGATGTGTTATAATTGTAGAAGTCTTCCTAGGCAACCCATACTAGCTTGGAAAGTAGGTTGTTTAGAAAAAGGGACAGGGACAGGAAGAGAACCATCTTCACGACTCTTGCTATATTTGGCCTCCTTTGATGCCACAGTCATAAATAAATATGTTCCCTTGAAAGAATATAGTTCTGTCTTGGAAAATACCAACAAAGATCCAGAAAAAAATTTAGTAATGATGTACTCCTGGGAAAGTTCAGTGGTGGAGGTAGCAGGTGAAAACTTGTATTAGGGTTCATTCTGTGAATATGAAGGTCCACACTGCTGCCTTTTTCCCTGCATGCTTTGCTCCTATGTGTGCTCCTATGTCTCCTTACACTGGTCACATCATTCTCTAATACTAAGCATCTGCCACATTCCCATCTAGAATATCTGTCAATGGATAATGATGCAAAGCATCTGAGATATTAAACTGGAGGCATTAGAAGAGATGCTTTTTCTCCAGTCATTACAAATAGAAGTTTAGGAGTTCCTTTTAACTTTCAAATTTCCCATGAAATGTCTGGGTGTGCTTTGCATTGCAGAGAGGGTGCCAGGTTAAAAGGATTTTAAGCAGGACCCAATATGGCAAATTTTGTTCTTGATAGGAAAACTGTTAACATAATGAGCTAGTTCTTTATCAGTTACAGAAAATAGCAACTGGAGGGTATCCTGAAGTTATTTCCCAGAAGGAAACACTCCCTCTCCAAGACAGATTATGAACTAAAATAGACCTGTGCTTGTCCTCAATGCTAGACAAGAAACCAGCATGCTCACACAACAGCATCCTGCATATTATGTAACATTCTTCAGGCAACCAGCAGCTCTGCCTTGGTTATACTGAGTGGTGTTCCCACATACCTCAGAAGTGATTTACCTGCTGCAGTGCAAATGAGTTCTCTCAGGAGAGCATCTGCCTGTGAAGTGCAGGTTTCAAGAACTTTTTCAATGGTTAGATCTAGAAAAGTATGAGGATCCAGCAAGGAAATAATTATTTTCCTGCTACATCAAGGACTACAAGATTCTCGAGGCAGATAAAAGTTCATTTTCCCAGGTAAAACACAGTCTATTTTTTGTGATAGCAACAGATAGCTTAGCAGACATGACAGGCAAGGTGTGGTTGCTTTGAGTAAGAGCACATCTTGATGTTTTAGGCAAGGAAATGCTTGGCTGTGATTCATATTCAGTTAGCTCTTTCTAAGGAACATGCACAAACTCTGGGACCTCCACCCATCTGGATTTAGATTATCAGCCTCTGAGAGCTGTCAGCATTGCCTCTCACACACAAGCAGCATATGCAGCAGGAGCAGCTTCATGCTATGACTTTGTTCATCTCTGCTTTTAGAGTTCTTATGCTGTGTAAGATTTATTTCCATGCCAAAGCCACTCAGAGTCCATACAGCCAGCTTGCTCTTCCCTCCAACAATGTCACCAGTTTCCTCTCAGTGCCTGTGATTGTCAACAGTCTGCCCACTTGTTTATAGTACATGGCTAGTCTGATGACAACTGGCCTCCTTCAGAGTTGGCAGCAGGCTTTGGAAGCTCACAGATAGAGATCCTGCATCATCCTGACAGTACCTTTGCCTGGAGAGGGTGTGTGTTACCATGTGATCTGTAGAGCAGGCAATACATTGCGCAGACAGAGCTGCAAGCACAAGTTGCTGTTGCTCAAGGGCCTTCATGATGGGGAGGAACAACTTTCCTGCTAAGAGAAGAAGGAGGCAACATCAAGGCTGTGGAAAAAGGGGCCTTCAATGAGGAACCTTATACCAGACAAACAGAACCACAGCTGGATCAGACCACTTGCACATCATGGAAAGTGTAAGGCAGCAGAGTGGAGGCGCTAGTAATGGAGGAGACGAGGATTTTCCAGGAGCACTGGGCTCGGTGGGTCCTCTGGAAGCTTATGCAAGGTCTACTTCTTCACCTAACTGACCTGCCCAGAGGAGAGAAACAGCACAAATGGGTTTGGGGACAAATCAGAACAAGAGTCTTATGAAAGTGAGAGATTATGAGGTTGTTTAATTTGGCTTCTAAATTATGAACAAACACAGGGAAGTAATTTTCTCTCTTAATGATTCCCCGATGGAAAAGATTCTTCACAGGGAGGGCTGCTTTTGAACTTAACCAGATCTTCCAAGGAAACCTCACTGATGCCAGAGGTTTGGTTGGATTTGTGTTGGTTTCTTTTTCCCCTATGGAATGAACTCCAAACAATGATTTTGCACAAGTGGAAAGTCTTCCAGTAAAACAACACTATAGTCTGTGAATATATCCATGCGATACATGAAAATCGCACTGAGCAATTGCCAGTGTATGTGCTGCTTTTAGATTAACCAAACAGCATGAAATATGTGTGTGGGTCTCCTGGGGGATGGCGGTGGTGGATAGCTGGTGTACCAAGTGTTTAAAATGCCTGGGTTGAGAACTGTTACTCAGCACAAAATATCCCCTGACAGATTCACTGTATTTGCATTGTCTGATGGTTGATTTATTTGCCAAATGAAGTATCAGTTTTATTTACCAAATATAATGTATAAATCTGTCTGTTCAGCAGCATTCCTTCATGGTGGTGCTGAGTTGATGGTTGGACTAGATGAGCTTGAAGGTCTCTTCTAACCCTGATGATTCCATAATTCTGTGATTGGTTAATTGGGCATGGTTTTATTGGCTTGTGTGGGTTGCTTGCTGCTTCATTATGGTTTTAGAAAACCTTGGAGTATGGCTACCACTTCTTATTTTTTCACAATTAAGTGGACAACAACCAGCAGTTAAACAAACAGTGTAATTAAACACACATATTTACACTAACATAAATTTATTATCAATGAACTTGGCATGGCTAGTTCTTTGCAAAAAGAAAATTAGCTCTCTTAACTATCAAAATACTATCCAAAAAAATCAAAGTGAAAAGCAATTCAGGCAGCTGTAACCATAGAAATAGAATAGAACAGAACTGTTTCAGTTGGAAGGGACCTACATGGATCATTTAGTCCAAATACCTGACACTTCAGAGATGGCCAGAAGTTAAAGCATATTGTTAAGGGTATATGCCAATGCCTCTTAAACACTGACAGACTTGGGACATCAACCACCTCTAGGTAGCCTGTTCCAGTATTTGACCACTCTCTCTATAAAGAAGTGTTTCCTAATATCCAGTTTAAACCTTTCCTGACCCAGCTTTGAATCATTCCCACATATCCCATTGCTGGATCCCAGGGAGAATGGATCAGCACCTCCCTCTCCACTTTCCCTCCAAAGAAAGCTGTAGAGAGCCATGAGGTCACCCCTCAGCCTCCTTTTCTCCAAACTAGACAAGCCCACAGTCCTCAGCTGCTCCTCACAGGACATGACTTCCAGCCCTATCACTGGCTTTGCTACCCTATCCTGAATGTATTCAAGAACCATCACATATCTGAGTCCTGCAGTGCCCTTCTTTTTTCCCTTCTGTTTTAATCCTTTTCTCTACTTACCATGGCAGATGTCCCCATAAGGGATCTCTTTGGTGTTTAGTTACTGCAGGCTCCCTATCTATTTAAAGAAGAGCAGTAGCTGCCACCCAAGTACAGTTTAGTTCACGTGGCTCTGGGATTATCCCAGGGTGTTCCTCTCTTGTTTCAGTTGTTGAAGCCTAGGATGATGGGATTTCCAGTGTAAGTCCACCAATTCAGTGGGATGGGTCTAGATCCTCTGGCACGTTGCATTGGGACCGGGAGAAGGAGGGCTGCTCTTCCTCCGTGCTTGCTGGCGCTACCAATGGTCTTGAGGAGTTGGTGGACTGGGAAACCCTCTGTGTAAGGGATTTGACAGAGTCTTTACAATGTCTGGGTATGTGGAGGAGTTGCTGACTGATGTCACATACACTTATCTCTGTGCTAGAAATTTCAGAAATCACACAGAAGGATTGCAGGAATCAATGGATCCTGCAAGTGGATTGCTGCAAGAATCAATGCATAGACTCCACACAGAGCACAGAGAGCCCATCGCTGGTGCTTCTCTCTATATGAAATGTTGCAGAGAAGCCTGTTTGAACATCAGTTTGTGAAGTAGTCTGATAAAGTTAGCTCTGTTGAAAGAACTGGATTAAATGCTAAAGCCCTGCATGACAACAGTTTTTGGTGTCACTTCCTAAAAGGGGGAAAGATGTCCTGCTGACCAGGCTCTTCTCTGTTTTCTGTGAACTCAGATGGTAGTAATTGTGTTGCATACTAAGAACCTTTTGCAAAAGTCTCCTTCCCCTTCTTCTTCAAATGAAGCTGGTCTTCTGGAAGAAGCATATCATAGAATCAAATGAATTTGGTGTCTAGTGCATGACCAGGCAAAGGACAAGAGGAAGAGAGACCATTATTAAATTAGCTCTGTCCTTACCCTTTCTGTGTATTTGCATGAAATGAAAGGCTTTGAGTCACAAAGATACTTCCCTTCATCTAAGCAATGAAAAGGGGGAAAAGTTGCTTTTTCAGTTTTCAGGGATCACAGGACTCTTTCAGTGGTGGAAAAAACACTGCTGTCTCCAACGACACTTCAGTCCTGTGAGAAAGAAGAAGTAACTGAAAGGATGTATGAGGTGCCAACCTGCTCCTGTATCAGCCATAGTTCACCAAAACAAAGATTTCTCTGACAGCTGGTAAGACTTATTCCTGGTGAGGTGTCCTTACCTTTGCAATTTATTCTGTGCAGAAGAGTGAATAGGGCCAGGAGGTGCTCCAGGCAGAGATCCAGAGCTGAGATCCTCTTTCAGGTTATGGGGAAGACCATGGTGAAGCAGGCTGTCCTTTAACAGCCCATGAAGCTCCACAGTGGAGCAGAGATCCAGCTGCAGCTTGTGGAAGACGCCATGCTAGAGCAAGTGGGTGCCCAAAGGAGGCAGTGACCACCACATGGCAAGCTCACACTGGAGCAGGCTCCTGACAGGACCTGTGACCCCATGGAGAGATGAGACTGTGCTGGAGAAGGTTTACCGGCAGGACTTGTGGCCCCTCGGGGGACCCATGTTGGACCAGCCTGTTCCTGAAGGACTGCATGCTATGGAAGGGACCCACACTGAAGCAATTGGTGCAGAACTGCAGCCCATGGGAACAAGTCACACTGGAGAAGTTCATGGAGGACTTTCTCTTGTGAGAGGGACCCCACCCTGGAGCAGGGGAAGAGTGTAAGGAGTCCTCCCTCTGAGAAGGAAGTAGTGGCAGAGACAAGGTGGGATGAACTGACTGCAATGCCCATTCCCCTGTCCTGCAGGATGTAGAAAGTAGAGGAAATTGGGAGTAAAGTTGACCTCAGGAAGAAGGGAGAGGTGGGAGAAAAGTGCCCTTAAGATTTCGGTTTATCTCTCATTACCCCTTTCTGATTCAACTGGTAAAAAATTAAACAAATTCTCCCAAGTCTGTTTTACCTGTGAGAGTAACTGGTGAGTGATCTCTCCCTGTCCTTATCTTGACTCATGAACCTTTCATTATATTCTCCCTCCCCTGTCCAGCTGAGAAGAGTGATAGAGTGGAACCTGGGCTCCTGGTGTCCAGACAAGGTCAACTAACCACAATGTTTAGTGTTTTTCCTGAAGTCAAACTGATCCTCAGTTAGTGTGTCATGCTCCTTGCTTGTTTTCACCCTGTAGGCCAGGAGTCCCATTGAGGTCACAGGAGAGGTGAAGTCCATTGCAGGATTAGTTGCACTTTTTTCTCCACTCTGAAATTAAATACTGTTGAATCACCCTCAAGGGTGCTTAAAAGGTAATATGAACTTTTGTTGAAATTAGCAGGTCCTTCTAATGGGCCTCCAGATCAACCATTTCCCCCTGGTTTTTACATTATTCTACTCTAATGCAGAGAATGTTTTCTTTTGCTGTTTTGTAAAAACCTCTTCAGTAACAGGAATGAAATATGTATGTCCACAAAGTATATAAATCTGTTTCTTCTACTTGTTCTAATTTGGTTCCTGTGTACACTTACTTAATGGGTAAAATTATAATTTGAAGTGCTCCTCATACTGTATCTCCTGTTATTGTCATAACTGAAATTCTCAAAGCAGAAGCACCTCTGATCTGAATACTTTTAAAATAAGTCTGTGAAGCGTTTCTCTTCAGAGCTATTTCAAAATGTGAGAAATTATTCTGTCACTTTAGCTGTAGTAGTTACTATCTCAGGTAAAATATATGGTTCTTTTTTCCCTTTCATTTGCATAATTTGATTGGATATATTTTGCAATTTTCCCTTTAATTGGAGTCCTTGCTTGTTCTTCATGAGAATTATTGTGCACCTCAACCCATAATTTTCTAACTAATGTATATCAGTGCTTTGTTGGCTGGCATTATGATATTGAAAATCCTTTGAATTCTTCCTTTAAGAGTAGTTGAATCACAAGAGGCATTTCGTCTGAGTGCAAAAATGGAATTACTAACCAAACTGAGTAAAGTTTAAAAAACCTAACTACTATTAAAGATTATGTCTCACTGCACAAAAACCATTTGGTAAATAGAGTGTTTGAGCTGCTCATTAGGATTCTTTTCTTCTTTGCCTGCTGTTCGTTTGAAGCAGCTGAGAATAAGTATCTGTGAGATGAAATGCAGTTCAGGTTACTCTCAGCTGTTATAAAAGGAAGATAGGTCAAATGAGAGGCAGCCATGATGCCTCTGGAGATGACAGCCCCTGATCCTGCCCTTTGCCCCTATTAGACAGACCCAGCCAGGATAACTGTTAGGGAGTGATCTGGGCCATCCAAGGCCATGGTGAAATACCTGAATCATGCTTAGTGTCTGCTTGGTGTTACATTTGTCACTTATACAGAAGCATTGCAAGTGAAAAATGAATGTTAAAAGCAAACTGGCTGCAATAGTGCTTTCTATCTATTTAAAATATCAAATCACAAAATAATTCAGCTGGAAAGGAGTCTCTGAAGACCATCTAGTCCAACAACCTGCACAAATGAAGACTGAATTTCAAGTTAGACCAGGTGGCTGATATATGGGTAAAGGTGTATAAATATGAGTCAGGGCAGAATTAGCCTTAGCTCAGTTGAAACAGATCTGGACTGGGAAAAGCAATGATAAATTAACATAAGTATTTAAAGATTTTCTTGTAAAAATTGCCTTTTCTTCATGAGTGCCTATATGCCTGTTCCATGCTGACAAGCCCTGGTTTTTATGATACCATACTAATGAAACACATCCTCGGTTAAGAAGCTTCCTCTGGGATGGTGCCAGCATACGCTGCATTCTCTGTCCTACTAACTGTCCTCCACAGTCCCCAAGCACACTGTGTCTCTGTCAGTCACCCTGATTATAATTTTGAACTCCACTGCACAGAAGTCTAATGTCCCAGAAGCAAGCGCTCCTGCTCTTAAATACTGCTAATTATGGAAGTGTCCCTTTCCCCATTAGCTCCCTGCCACAAGCAGAAAGCACAAAAATTAGGCTAAAATGTCAAGCAGGATAGTGGATGCTGGATCCTTCCTTGGCAAAAGGAGTTGGGGGAGGGAAGGAAAAGGGAGCAGGGACTCCTGCATGGCTTGAGGAGATAGGGGGAAATGGTGTGGATGGTCCCAGGTCACCTGCATGGCTTGGAGCCATATGCAGTGTGCCTGTGGGCCAAGGGTCCAAGGTCACATGGACTGACGGCTAAGGCACAGGCAGGCAAAGGTGTATCTTCAGAGCAAGCTTTGAAAGTTTTCTTCTAATTTCATTGAAATTAGATGGATTTTTGTCCCAAATTATTAATAGTCAAAATGTTATGTAGGGGACTGGATGTCCTCAGAGGTCAGAGAAGGTATTTTAGCAGGTTCACTTCAGGCTCTAACCTGGACTCAGTGTAAACAATTTTCTAACATTAATAAAATTTTCATTTTAAGAGTTCAAACTATTTCAATCACATCTTGCTAGTGTCTTATGAGCAAAAAAGAAATGGATTTGTGCTGTGGGCAATTCTGTGACACTAAATTTTGTGCAACGGTACAGTCAGATGGAAGGAAAAACATGAGGGAAAGGTCACAGAAGAATTTCCTTATCATAAAGCAAAATTTCTGTTACCACAAACAGAAATTTTTGTCTCTCAGAGAGACTCCATTTTTTGCATGGAGCCAGCAGAGCAGCTTTATATTCCCTTGTCACAGGTCGACTGTCACGGGTGTGCAGTCAGGGAGGTGAGGAGCAGCAGGGTGTGGGAGTGCGTCATCCCTGCTATTTTTGACCACAGAAGTACTCACTAATGTCCCAGGGTGGCTAAATTTATGTTAGAGCTGCCTGGAGGTGGCATGTGGTGTCACTGCTCCATTGTTTTGCCTTGCACTGAGCCCCCTCCCCAGGGACTTGATGCCCAGGATGCAGTTTGGGTACATCCCAACTGCACAGCCCTGGCTCAGGCACCCACCAAAATGTCCAAGCCAGTGAATAAAATCATGAGACATAAGGAAGGCAGAACTGCAGGTGGAGGTAGGGCTGTTAAGAGAAATTCAGGAGGCAAAAAATTGCAGCATTGGAAGGTATAAATTCCTAGAGGAGAATTTTAGCGAGGACATGGTAGGTCAGCAGCATGAAGGAGTAGGGCTGATCCTTCCCTACCTGTCTGATGCCTGCTGGGCCAGCAAAGGCTCCCTTAGGGATCTTACCAGGGTGGGGAGCTTACTAATGTGTGGTAACTCATTAAACCCCAGCTATCTATTGTGTGTATTCACCAAGAAATACCAGCTTGGTGGAAAATGCAGCTAACCTGTGTCTGCCTTGCTGGCAAAGCCTCTGGACACGTGGCAAGAGCTGGGAATGGCAACCCAGAGAGGGCCAGCTGTACCCTGAAGAATGACAAAGGGAGTCTACAAATATGCATGACACCAGCTATGATTTTGCTTGCCTGCAGCCCTCTCTAAAGACTAAGGTACAGTGAGATACCAGCCCATCCTGCCCAACAGCCACCAGACTTGATCAACCTGGAAGGGAAGCACTGATGACATTTTCTAAAGTGGCACCATGCCTCCTTCATGCCACTGGAGAGCTGTTCCCAAAGCAGAGCTGGAGTAAAAATCTGACCACTTTATCCTTCCTGAATCTGAGTAGTTATCCATTTATTAATTAGTTTTATTTTTACTTAATTGCAATCATTAGTACTGTGTTCTATGGTTTTACTGCATGTTGTACAAAACGTTGCTTCTTCTTGTTCATTTAAATCAGCACCTAACTAACTTCACTGGAAACTCTTGCAGCAAGAGGGTACATGCAAAATCTTTCCATGTTCACCACTGTTCACAATGTTAACAACCTCCTGTGTATTTCTCCTAACATATGCTTTAACTTTGTATTTTCCCAAAAAATAGTAAAAATATGTTTATTTTTTAATGTTTTCTAAAGAGGGAAGAAAAGACTGCAGCCCATGATTGTGGTTCATTCTTTCTCTCATGATTCAGTTGTAGTTTAGTACTGTAACTGCTGATAACTAATAAGGAGATAATAAGATATTCTGCATTAAAAAATGGTACTGTTTCACATCAGGTATAAACACATGCAGAAGGATTATGGGGCAGGATATTTTGTTGTAAAAAACACCCTTTTTGCTTACAACACAGAGGCTTTCAGAAATAATCACAATTGTCATGGAAAAAGAGAAGTGGACTTTGTGTGATAAAGAGAAGTGATGATTTCTAGGTGTATGCAAATTGTTGTGAAATGTATCTGAAGAATAGTTATATAAATATGCAGTGTTCTCAGTGCTAACAAGAGGTGCAGCCTTATCACCCATTAACAATGGGTGACAGGGCTTAGCAATAGTACGTTATTCAAGGCAGCTCCTTGAAAATGAATTGGATAGGCATGTAAGTTTCAGAAAAAGAAGTAAATATTCCAATTCTTAATACTGACTGAAAAAAAAAAGTTGCATTCTGAGTAGGAATCAAAGTTTTTTTATGAATTATCAGTACTTTATTGAAAACTTACATAAAAATTCAATGTTGTTCCCTTAGATTGTAGCTGTAGGCACCTATGAATTGCTGAAGTCATTCTCTATTGACAGAATGATCTTTCTCTAGTGACCCACTGAGAAAATATACTTTGTTTTTCACTTTCTCTCTTGATACTGCATAAAGATTAACCAGAAGATTATGTTCCACTCCCACCTAGTGGCAAACAAAACATTCACAGCATAATTTTTTTTATAGCGAAAAGAATTTGTGTTGCCCTTCCTAGAAATCAGCTCTGATTTGCTTAAAAATTATACAAACAAATAACTTCCAAATTAAAGTAAATGTGCTTAAGTTACTAAAATTAAAACAGAAAAGATGCTTCTGTAACTAGGCAGGTATTGTATGAAGGAAATCAAGGCAAATTTAGGTTTTGGTTTTACAAGCTAGCTTTATTTTTCACAGTTAATGTGTAGAGCTAATAATAGGATAAGACTATAAGTTGTCAGGTCACATACATTAAAAAAAAGTGAGTAGCAGTTTCTTTGGCTTTAAAATAGCCCAGATAAAGTCTGTCCCCAAGCAGGACCCCAAGGTGGCTGAAGCAGCCAGCAGCTGCCTGGGTCCTTGCTGGGTAGTCAAGTCCAGCTCAGACAGTAGGTCCTGGAACAGGGGTTACCAAATACTATGGGACCAGAGGCAGCCACCTGGACTTGCACTGCCCTTAAGACATGATGGATGGGATACAGCTTGAGGTTGATGCCTCAGCATAGGAGTCTATGATCTTGTCATTTGCGGAGTTGACATAAACTAGTTCTGCAGAGTCAGCTTTCATTAAAGACCATTCCTAACACGGTGGCTGCAAAGCAAATCACTGGAGGTATTTTCCTAGATAGGCTGATGCAACTCTGAGACTAGAATTGAGATTTGTAAAGACATGTTAATTAGCTCGTTTGATTAGCTACATAATCTTGGATGCACAGAATCATAAAATTATATTGTGGGGAGAGGCTCCAAAAAGTCATATAGTCCATTTCTGTGCCAAAATTCAGCACCTCCTCTATCAGCAAACGTTCCTTGAAAAATAGTAATACAGCCTTATCTTTAATACCTCAAAAGCTGAATCTCTCACATTCCTGCTACATCTTATTTCATGCTTCTGTATCCTCAGTGTTAGAAGCTTTTTTCCTAATATCTAACCTGTGTCTTCGATGTTGCAGTTGCAACCCATTCATTGCTGTATTCCCTTTACACAGCCCTGTCCCCAGTTTGGGATTTTCTTGAGTTGAGGTTGTCTTCCCTTCAAACTGAACTGCCTCTTTCCTCATAGATCAGGTTTTCTAAATATCTGGTTGTTCTGTTGCTGTCCTCTGTACTTTCTCAGAACTAACCAGTGTGGGTAGGTCAGGTGGATAATTTAATACCTTTTATGGGTTATACTCCTGATGTTATGACCCAGTAAAATATGGACGTTTTGTCAACAGCATGACAGCATTGACTTCCATTCTCCTCATTATCCACATAAATGCCAGATCTTTGCAGATCTGCTGTCTAGTCCAGTCTTGCAACTTATTATTCCTGCTTAGGTGTTGACTTCTGTACTTTTCTTTGCTGAATCACAGGATGTTTTTCAAAAGGTTTCTTCAGTTTAACAATTACTTCAAATTTTAACCCTGTCCTAAATCTTATTTTCATCCTTTATTTATTTATTTTTTAATTTGCAAATTTGATAGGAATATGCTGTTTTTTCATCAGTGGGTAATGGATAGTTCTATGTCTAAGATTACCCCCGTGGAAACATGTTTTCATTCAGTTTCACTGTGAGTCCATTATAATTTCTTTCTCAATACTTTTTCAATTTCTTTTGCTGTTCTCCCACAGCAATTTAATCTGTAGTTAATTTATTAAAATTCTCTTTTCCAAATTCAACTTGGCAACGGCTGCTATTTCTCCTCCCCACGAAAGGAAGCTATTTTAACTTAATATTTGTCCTTGACAAATCCACATTGACTGTTACTTATTTCCTTGGTTTATGGATGCTTAGAGGCGCTAGGTTGGTTGTTTCAGTGGCTTGGAGGAACTGAAGACAGCTAGCTATTCTTCTCTATTTGCTCTGGGGTTTGTCTCCTTTTATAGCCGAGTGCTACAGTCTCCCTTTCAGGTTTTACAGTAACTCATCTGTCCTCCAAGTGTGCTTAAAGATAACAACATCAAATTGTTTAATCTACTAGGATAGTATTCATGAGGCCTGGCTGATTTGAAAAAACACTTTTCTTACTTAGATGCTGTCTAACTCATCTTTTCTCTATTCTAAAAAGAGACTTGTCACCTTCTTTGGTTCATTAGCTAATTGATTTGTGGGTTTGTGTGAAGACAAACACAGAAAGGCATTTGATCTTTCCTGCTGTCATCTGCCAATAGGTTGATTTTCCAATCAAGCAACAGATCGACATTCTTCTTGGTCATCTTTTTTCTACTTCATATCCCTACAGACAGATTTCTTTTTATCTTTGAAATGATTTACCTGCATCTTTTCTTGTGGTTTTTTTTTTTTATTTTCCCTAGGAATTTCTGATTTCCCCCCTAATTGATTATGCTATTATTTTGTATAAACCCCAATCAATCTGACCTAATTTCTGTGGCTTTGTGCTTATTTCTTTCATTTGATATCATTGGAAAGACCGTAAGACAGCTAAACTGATTTCTCATTGCAGCTCCTGTCCTTCCT
>JAWWLZ010000001.1:79088495-79106435 GCA_035041345.1 Poliocrania exsul | reverse complement strand
CTTGGATCTTATCTCTGCTGAACACCATTGCTCCTTGGCACTGTGATAGCAGAACACTTTGACTTTGGGCATAGGATTCTGTGGAATCCTCCTAATCTTCTCCTGGAGTTCTGGGAAGAGGAATCAAATGTTATTTTCTTTTTATCTAAAGCTTTTTTTTAGCAAAAAGGCAAGAATTTATTTGCAAGTGAAGAGGTACCAAATTTTATCCTAAAGTGAAAGCCAGTAGCAGCCAGCAACATGTCCTTCCCAATTTCAGGTATCTGCTTTTAAAAAAGAGTCTAAGTGAATGCATTAAGTGAATTTTGTTAAGCACTCTTTGTCACGTGGAACAGAAGGAATATTAAATGATGAAAAGCATGTTCTGCGAATGCATTGGAGATACATCTTGGTTTGAAAACAGCTTGGGAGGTCTATCAGCATTTCTTAGAATTAAAAAACATCTTCTGTTCTTCATAATTAAATGAAATGGTTTGTTTTACCTGTTGCTTATGTGGTATCAGTTGTGAGAAATTTTTAAAGTAATAATGCTTGTCTTGAGGTCATGAAAAAAATCATGTTCCCACTGCATTTTCATGTTAAAGGGAATGGACAGAATCACTGTAACAGGCCCTGGGAGTTGTCTACTTTGAAATCAGAAGGATTTTAAGGTGGTTAAATGAACCTGCTTTTCTGTAAACATTTGAATCTAGGATTCAGAAATAAATCAAAATTTTTAATTGTTTTTAATGAAGGTTGACAAATTAAACTAGACTTTCCAGAGGCAAATTAAGACGGGAAATAGAGTTAGGATCTATTCAGCTCCTTACAAATAGAATCCAAAAACTGCAGTGGTTCACTTTGGAATGTAATTGGGGTAAAATGAAGGAAAATGAGGTAAAGAGGAACAGTAAGGACATTTATAAAATCTCTCATATCACAGGTCCATTTAAGCTATGAATGCATCAGCTGGAGATGGCAGAACTGTACAAAAACTTTCTGTACTAGTTGATTCCAGGTTGTGTTTGAGGATGATGGGAAAATGGGGACACATTGAAAATGGAAATGTGATATTGGAGCCTGTCAAGCAAAGTATTTCACATAGTGATGAAGTAGCATGTGCCACTAGTAATGCTCCTGTGGCACTTCTGCATTCCTGTGTGTAGTTCTGGTCATCTGTGTCCGAGATAGTTTTGAATGACCCACACTCTATAAAGAGGGATAGAAACCGCTATTGGGACCACCAGCTCAGGTTTCATAATAAGAAATTGAGAAAGCTTCCCTTGCTTAGTCTGCTTAAACAACCTGCGAGGGAATAAGAGCAAAACTAGTTTGAAAAATTGTCTTTGGAGAGCATTATCCTTGTTACACTGCCTGCAGGGAAGGGGCAGTGCTGAGGGTTCAGCACCATCTGTCCTTGGTGAGTTTTGACTCTGTCCTATGATTAAAGTCTCAGATGGGATAGGCTGAGATGGGATATGCTTATTAAACTTGTCAATGACTGAAACCTGAGAGAAATTTCCACACTGGCAACCAGAGAAACAGTTTGAAAACCAGGTAATCCATGGAACTGTGGGTTTATTTGCCTTATCTGTCTCTTTCCTGCACATTATGTGAGCATAACCTTCCCCGTATCCCCTCTTCCCTATCTCAAGGTGTAAATTCCTGTCATCACATCTTATTTTCCATCTCCACTTCGCAGTGGGGCTGGTTCTTCCCCATATTCCCTGTCTCTGAGCTGGCCAAGGGGCTGCAGGCAATGGCACGAGCACTGAACTAGCTCAGGTTGCGGGTCCAGCTGACAGACCAGGCAAAATAAATGCCCAGCGAGCTCATGTACTGCAGCCTGGACCTCTGCCGGGGCTGTAATTTCTATCTTTTCCCTCTATTTGCTCATTGATTTTCACACAACTTGAAAGAACTTAAATCCTTTGCAGCTTTTCAGCTAAATCAGTTACAGTGGTAAATGAGTTCTAGGAAAATTGAAGGAAATAAGAAAAAGTATCAGGTACAGAGATAAAGTACCTGTCTAAATGCGTATGTTTTGTTTTCTCAGGAATCAGGTGGAAAATAGGATGCAGTTCAATTTGCAGTAACTCTTGAAGTGAGATAAGGAATAATTGCCACATAGCAGCTCTTTAGAAAATGATACAGAGCTAATAGAACCATGATTCAAAGATTTAAACATTATATGAGTACATGTATGAAAAAGACTAGAATATTTCAAAGCTTCTCAGCGTGGTTGTGATATTGTGTCTGTTCTTGGACAGCACAGCTCATTTTTATGTGGGCCAGCTGGAAGCAGTATATAATGGCTGACTGTCTCAAAAGTTAGATTTAGGAGAAGAAATTGAACTACTTTGTACGATTTACTCTATAAAAAAGGAGGGAAGCATGCTTACAGTCTTCAAAGGCTGCATGTAAAAGGAAGTTTCTATGCAGGTTTCCATGTCAATAATGGATGGGACAAGAAGAAACAGACCTAATTTTTCAGGAAAGGAAGATGCAGATTAGACATTAACTAAAAATAACTCTAATAGTGTCTGGAGTAGGTTGCCTAAATATGCTTTCTATTCACCAGTACTGGAGACCTTAAGTTGCTGGTAAGGCAAGTATGTTTCCAGGATGTATGGTGATGATCACCTTGGGGCGCGGAAATGGCTTGCATGATTTCCTGATTTTTTTTCCTGCTTTATTATGCTAAGACTCCATATTTGATCTCTGTGAATGGCTAGGAATGAGGAAGAATTATTTACATTAAGGAACACTGTTGATAAAAAAGGCTATGAAATCTGGCAATACATCAATTATTCTGGAAATCAGAAGTAAGTTTCTAATCATGTCAGAACAGTTTTCCATATGAAATGCAAATCTAACTGGCTGTAATCAGGAATATGATCAGTTTAGGAAGGTATTCTACATGTTTTCTTCTGATTCCAGGGGACTTGGCTCAAAGATATACAAAGACCCTTCCGGTAATTTTACATATTTGGGGAAGATCTTTGCTTCCTAAAAGAAGGTAACTGAATGCTTTAAGCCCACAGGAGTCCTGCTATGGCTTGTGAATAAAGCAAGTGAATCTGGCTCGGAGTAGTGTCAAACTCACCTCTCCTTTTAAGGTGCTTCTCAGTACATTCTGTTCCAAACCTTTATTTTATCAGCTTTTACCCTTTTCTGACATTTCAGTTCAGTATCTGGAGGTTTATAATCCTTGCAATGACAGTGAAGCATCACAAACACTGGATGGTGGCATTGCAGAATGAATCAGGCATGCAAAACAAGCAGCATCTATTTATATGCACAGATATCCCAGTAAACAAGGAAAAGATTTGCAGAGTTAAATGTGTTGAAAAATACTCTGTATATAATTTTCTTTTCGAAAAAGAGTTGTAACTATTATATAAGCTCATCCAGTACTTCAGATTTTCTTTTAAGTAAAAAGATTGACAATTCTGCGGAAAAAAATGTAGTATAATTTCTGGCACTTGTTTGCACATAATAATCATTAACAATAAGCCTATACAACAAACTGTATAGGGCAGACAAGTTTTATAAGACAGTTAATCCCACAAGGAGGAAAGGAAGAAAGAAATATGTGGCAGATTTCTTTCCTTTTCCTTTGATTCAGTGCAGTTGCTGTTTTTCTTAAGCTCTGCAAGGGTGAGAAGCAATATGGGTTCTTGCACATTCAGATGGGAGGCTCATCTCAGCCTAGGAGGTGGCAAGATGCCTGCGAATTAGGGGCAGGTAATATGCATGGCTGTTCTTTCAAAGAGTTTCACTGATGAGATAAAATGATTTTTACTGTTTTTGCTGAAAAATAGTGCAAGGATCCCTTACTGTGGAACAAGAGTCAAAGTTGGTAACAGCTGCCAGATTTTTCTTTGCATTATATGAGTACATTTCCAGGTACTTCAAGCTGGTTCTTTATAGCTGGATATAGCAGAGGCACTTGTTGATGCAGATTGTCTCATATACCAGCTTCTTAGCTCACTCTCAAGAAACCAGTCCTCTCTGAAGTAAGACTTGAGAAGAATTGGTTTTGGCTGACCTCCATACTGCTGTTTGGTAGCATGGACTTGCCCATGTCAAATCTGGGCTCCTCTGCTGGAAGATGCCATCCCTCAGCACTGTTCCCAAGCTTTGGCTGCTACTGCCCAGCTCTCCCATGTCTACCTCTGCCATACCCCAGGGTTGGCAGCACTCCTTCTCAATTCATGCTACAAAAATGCCAGTCTGGAGGGTGTCACCCTGTCATCCTGTTGTCTGAGATACTTTAAGACAAAAGCAATGTAGTCCCAGACCATTCTTACTTGTGGCGTGATGGGGGCATCGCTGTGACCCTTTGAGGAGTCCTGGAGCCAAGAGTGACACTGGATGGATAAAGCCTGTCAGCTTTTTGAGGGCTGAGAGCTGAGCAGGGTAGACAGAGCCTCTCTACACTTGGCCTTTAAGGTGTTGATGGACATAACCACTGCAAATACTCCTACAAGGTGCAATCAGGTGCAGAGTGGTTTTTCAGAGCTCTGAGTTTTTTTCAAAGGCACCTGCAGAAGCAGTTAGACTGGATTTAAGTCCTTTTGTAGACCCAGCTCTGCTGTCTATTTTACTAGTTTTGAGACTGTCTGTTTTCCCATTGTAGGATAAAAAATGACTAAATTGCTTTCCACTTTAAGTGGGACTAAGCCCTGTGGGACAAAAGTTTTTTAGTAATATGCAAAACTATATTTCAAGCCCCAGCTTGTTGAAAAATGAATCATTACTGCTTAAAATGACTTCAAATTGTTTAATACAATGAAACAAATGATTGAACTCCAATCTTGAAACATATTCAGGCTCAGACCTTGGATGAAAACAGTGTGGAGAGATAAAAGAAGAGAAAAAGCACAAGTGCTGTCTTGCTTAAATCTCCCTGAAATAAAATTTTTGTGCATTTTGTAGAGCAGTTTTTTGTGAGTCAGCGAGAAAGTACACATTAAATGTACATTTGAGCAATTTCTCCTTTCTGTTTTGGATGCTGCTCAGAGACACTAGATGGCACCTTTTGTTTGCTATGTGCACAGGGCCAGAAATAGGGCTTATCTGAATGCTGGTGAAATCTGGCAATTATTTTTGAAGCAACTGGTGCATCCATATGGATCCTTGCTGACGAAGGTGACAGAAATACCCTGGTGCTCCATATCTGAAAAATGGGGAGGACAGAGGACCCATTAACTACCTAGTTTCTTCTTTTTATATCTTCTCTGCATTGTAGCTGGTGGACATTGAAACACTCCATCTAAAGAGCAGGCTGGGAATGCCTTTTAAGGAAATGGTTTTCAAGAAAGCTGGACATGATATAGGCAGTTAGGGTAGGACTTAGTCCAACAGGGTATAACCTATCGTGGAGTGAAAGTGTAGTGTATGGACATGTGAGTCTATAGAACTCTTTAACTGGTTTGTCACAGACCTCTGGTGTCATTCAGGGCACCTCAAAGGATCCCACATGAAGTCCAGCCACTGCTTCTTACAAGTATGGGTTATATCTGCTCAGCCTCTGGGTCTGTGTCTGGGATGCCTCTGCACTGGGTGAGTGACTGCACCAAGCTCCCATCACGAGTGGTGGAGATGTGGAGAGTCAAGGCAGGGAAGCTGCTCACCTTACATGTGCACAGATGTCTGTCAGCCCAAGCTCTCTTCACCCTCCCCTGACTGTACTGGCTGGATCACTGTTGCATAGGCACTCAGCCCCTACATAGATAGCTGAATTTGGATGACTGCAAAAGGAGGTGAACCCCACACCCAATGAGCAAGTGCACACTGTATTTATGTCCTGCTGATCTTAGGCATGTGTAAATTGGTGAGCCCACATGGTAAACAAGGAGTACGGGATGTATAACCGCCTGACCCCAGCATGGGGTCATGAAGAGCCAGCCAGTGATCACCAGTGCTGTTTGCCAGTGACAAGAAAGAACATAAATGTAACCAGTGCAATGGCACTCTTGTAGGAAGAAATTTTAGTCCATGAACAAGCTTTTTTTTTTTTCTTGATTCAGTGCTGAGAAATATCTGACTGTTCTTCCTAAGAAGTTTCTCGAGGTATGTATCTTTTAGAGAGATGTTTTGTGTTTTGGTAAAAATCTGCCTTGAGCTAATTGTGCAATTTCTGCTCTGTGTTTATCATGGTGCAACCTTCATTCTCATCATCCACAAGCAGTGGGATTTTAACTGTGCTGTTCTGCAAGACTTCTCAGGCACAGACTCCTAAGGCTGCCTAAATCATCAGTCCAGTGTCCTGACATTGAAAGTCCTCATCTGATTGCTGCTTAATCCATAAAGGTCTTCAAAATCCCTGTTCCCTACACAGCAGATACCAGAAGCCACAAAACATGTCCTTTGCCTATTACAAGTTCACCTTTAGTACAGAAGCTAGAACTAGAAATTCAATGAAAGGTCACAGAAATGAGCAAGATCTAGGTCTGGAACCAATGACTTTGCCTGTTATAATGGGAACTGATTTGTGAGGAGTAAAAGCCCAGAAGTTGCTGGACATCGAGCTATGTCAATGTTAGAGAAAAGCAATGACCCTCTCCCCTAGTGGTGTTGTCCTGGAAGGAAATTCCTTCCTACCCCTTGATCTGGTGATCTGTCCAAGCCTGAGCAAGTCATCAAGACACATTAACCAGCTTGCTAGAAGTTTTCAGCACTGTCCATGCTCTGCCTGTCATCCTATTTCTGAAGTTAGACCATGTCTCCTGCTTTTAAGGGAGGAGGAAAAATACTAAGAAATCAAGTTATACATTAGGAAGAGGAAAAAAATCAGCTTCTTGCCCACTGCAAGCAATTAGTAGAAATCCTGGAGCCAGGATCTAATTAGAAACAGTGTAAAAATCATGCAAATTTGCTCTGTCAAAAAATAGCCCTTAGCAATAAAAATAGCCCTTGCAATTCTTGTATTCACTCCTACAATCTCTATCTGACATGCATTAAATATAAATAAAATAAATCTACTAAAATAACTTTATGGAATAAGCAGGTGGTTTTTCAGGGGAAAAAAATGTTGTAAAAATTGTACAGTCCCATCCAACCTGGCACTGAACACTTCTGGGGGCATCTACAGCTTCTCTGGGCAACCTATTCCAGTGCCTCACTAAAGTAAATAATTATTCGCGGAGGAATAAGGACACCATGGACAGACCAATGACCCCATTTAATACACTGCAAACGGTTTATATAGGGTCAAAGCTACCTGCTGATTAGCTAAAGTGAATCTCACACCATTAAAGTCCAATTCTAATTGGTTATAATCTATATCTCACAAGTCCAGTGTTTTGATAAAACATCCTAGCTGTTCCCAGGTGAATCTCCGGAACTCTGTGAGAAACTACTGTGTGAACTCCTGGGGAGTGATTTCTCCTTTACCAGTCAACAGCAGCTGTGGCCTTGTTTATTCTTCACTGCTAGCTGCTTCAGTCTCAGAGAGTCCATATAGATCTGAATTGTTCACATTTCATTTCTCAGTACCAACACCTCACCATCCTCATAGTAAAGAATTTCTTCCTAATATCTAATATAAACTTCTAAATCTGACTTCAGTCTGAAGCCACCATCCCTTGTCCTATCACTACATGTCTTTGCAGTCTCCTTTTAGGTACTGAAAGGTGCTATAAGGTCTCTCCAGAGCCTTCTCTTCTCCAGGCTGAGCAACCCCAACTCTCTCAGCCTGTCTTCACAAGAGAAGTACTCCAGATCTCTGATCCCCTTTGTGACCCTCTGGACTCATTCCAACAGATCTACATCCTTCTTATGTTCATGGCCCCAAAGGCTGAGTGCAGCACTCCAGGTGGAGTCTTATGAGAGTGGAATAGAGGGGAAGAATTACCTCCTTCAACCTACTGTCATGCTGTTTTTGATGCAGCCCAGGAAAATGTTTTTGCATCAGGTAGAAACATCCCTTGGCCAAAGTACCCTCACCTGCTCTGCTTTGCAGGCACACTGAGCAAGCCTTTGATTTCTCAGCTGGTGAAACCAAAGTGCTTGACACACAGCTCTCTTGGCATCCTCTTTAGTTAAGTTCATGTGGCTGAAGAAGTTGCAGAATAATTTATTGTTTTCAGGACCTCACTAGCCAGGCCAATTAATATTTAGTGAAAATCGTATTCCTGAGTTCGGAAGGCAGAATGTCATCAGGGAACGAGTGGCTGTGGTCAGCAAGAACCACATGTCTCTTAAAAATGCTCACCCAATGGGTCAGCAGGAAGACGCTGATCATTCCAGGGACTCTCATGGATGAAAAGCTACTTGTGGTAGATATTAAGACAAGTACTAAAGTTCAGGCCCCTACACCACATCTCAATGGGTCTCCAGTCTGAGAGACCAAGACACGAGATGTGTTCTCTTACCCTGAGGAGAAAGATGGTGGATATGAATGTATCTGCAATGCTCAGGCTGACCTTTGGGTCCTGGGAGCCTTCTCATGACCCTGTTTTCAGTGGTGATGCTTCTCTGCAGTTCCTTCTTTCTCTCCTTGCTTCTCACGTTGCATTTTATACTGAAAATATTTTGTACCTGTGTGAGGAATTAAAATCTGTATTTCAAATAGATGATAAATCAGCAGAATTGAGTTGCAGAATTGCAGTTTAATATTTTTAAGAATTTGATTATTTTAAGAGTTTGATTAATCAAAATGCAGTCAGTAGATGAACCAGCAAAGAGCACCAGAACAGTCTTGGTGAGACATCAAAGGCTGGTCTGGAACTGCTTCTTCATTTCCTAATACTATCAGGCTTCTCCAGTTGAAAATTGTAGTAATAGCTTTTGTAGTCATGTCTCATAACTCTTGAAAAGGAAACATTAAGAAAAAGATATTAAAAGTAAGGTATTAAGGGAAAAGGCAATCCACCACTTTCTGCAATGGTAAATTATGTCTCAGTAATCTACTAGAATTTTTTTAATCTGTAAGTAATGCAATGTGAAACTGAAGCAGTGTAAAAGAAATTGAAAAATAATTAATTTTGATTTTCAAAATGTGAGTGAAAAGATTCCCTAGAAGGTATAAAACATCTCTTGTTTCTGTTCAGAGTAGCGATGTGTTGTCTGGGAACAAAAGCCAAAAATTAGGAAACAAAGAATCAGATGAATCCGTTTCCAACAAACTGAAAAATTAAGAGTAGAGTATTCTAGTACTGATCTCTTGAATATTCTTGGAGTCTGTCATGAGTGTCAAGGGTTATTTGGAGCTTCAGAGAACTGAACAAGAGTGAACAAAATAACAGGTGGAGCTCAGTGTCAAAAAATGCAAAATATTCCTAATTGGAGAGGGAAACATGATTTACTCATTAACCTTACACCATTCTTCCTGTGTCAGGGTAGGAAGGGGATTTGGATATGGTGGTGCACAGCTGCATAGCCACAGTGCAAAGAATGAAACAAGTTCATGGGCAGTAAAGGCATGGAAAAAGAAGGCAATGCTTTTATGTATTTGGCAGTGTGACTCTGTGGGGAAGACCAAGTGCAGGACTTGGTGCTCACAGTTTCAAGAAGCAATGCAGATCTTTGTCAGCTTCAGCACAGGGTGATGGGAATTTTTAGGAGCATGTTAATATATTTGGCAGCAACTCTGTTTTAAAAGATTGAGGTAATCTGCTTTTGAAACAAGGAGAAGTGAAAGTACAATAGAAACATATAAACCAGCAGATGATCTGGAGAATTGAGTTTGGGAACTCAAGAATAAGGGAAAATCAATGGTTTAGACAATGACAAATGCAGTTAATTGGACTTAGTTCACTTTAATTTGGATATTTCAGTATGTATCTGGTTTGATACACCAGCTTGAGACACCAAACATCTGGGCTTACCCACTTTTTCAGTCATTGAGTCTCACAGAGAGAAAATTACAAAGTGATAGAAGGGAATCTCATTGCCACAGAAAGAATAATTAGACCGTAAAAATCATTAACCCAGAGTTGTGTTTACCATTAATACTCTATCAAATGTTGATTGTGTGACTAAACTGCAGAGTAAAAGAGCAGCCGTAAACACTGCCCAGCAATATAAACAAGGTCAATGCTGCTGTGAAAGAAAACATGAGATGGATGAAAATGGTTCAGAAGGTACTTTCATCTATAAGTGATAAAACTGAGCAGGTTTTTAGACATAATTCATAGAACAGTTTTTCTTAATTTTCTGGGACAAAAATTATTAAGAAATAATGCCTGTTAAGAAATGAAAAGAAAGACACATTCCAAAAATTCAGAAGCTACTTGTGAACATTGAACTCCTCTTAATATGTTTTGGAAACAGTAGCATTTGGCTTGGTATGAACATGCCTGCCAAGTACAGCCACATGAAATATCTGCTTTCTGTTATCCAGTAGTCTCCATTCAACTGTCTTCAAGGTTGTCATGGCAATAAGACTGTTTTTGACACTGCCATTAATGAACTCTGAGGGTGAGAAAGGTCCTCCTCCAACAGAGTGACTCCACCACAAAGCAAATTAAATTGTTCTGACAACGTATCTATTGAGAGTGAGTTCACATGTCACTGGAGCTCTTAGGATCTTATTGATGACTTTGTGGCTGCCAAAAATCATAAAATAGTGCTGTTGTAACAGGTTTATGTTTATAGACAGTATTTGTCTGCACTGTTTGATCACCCTAATGCTGATATGTTCTGTCATTTTACCTTGACAGTTATATTTGCTAGTACTCCTTCGTCAGTGAGTTAATGAAGGCATGTGTGTCAGTAATCATTTCTTATCTTCAAGGCAGTATAATGTATATGCCATAAACACATAGCCACATGACAACTGATTAGACTACATTTAAGTGATAAGAGCAGTTGACAGGAGTAGTTGAGGATCACAAAATAGGCACAGGCCAGCACATTCTCCTGGGCAATAAAAGCTGAAATAAAAGTGGCCTAAACCACATGTGGATATAGCCTTTTACAGTCAGTCTTCTGCCTGTTCAAAAAAGGACCTACCATCTGCAGAAGTTTTCAGAGATATCAAGACATCTCCTTTAAAGAGCATACATTCATATGCATGGTGCTTTTCATCCAAAGATCACTACCATGGTGTGAGTGGTTCCCTGATTGTAAACCTGTAGCACTGTCAACTCAGAGCTTATTGGCTCCATAGCAATATGTGAATCTTATTTCCCTTAAATTAAGGACCTGGCATCAATCTGTAGTCTTACTTTTTCTGGAAAGCAGAGAGAATGAGGTGAGCTGTAACAGAGAGCCTGACTTGCCACAGTCATTCCTGGAAATGGCATGGGGGAGATGGAGGTGATGGCTGCTGTAGGTTTAGATATGAGGGTCCTCCTCCCATCCCAGTCTCTCTGCAAGAGGCTGTTGGAGAGACTGGCTTTCCAGGACACTAAAGAAGTTTTCTTGTGCTGTGTAGGCAGCTGGCCCTATCTGTTTTTATACACATGACACTCTTCTGACTTAAGTGACTGCATACCTCTGCTCAGAGCCAGCCTGTCTCGCAGGCAGTCACCGTCCTTACAGGTGAATCTTCTGTACCTAAAAGCCAAAAAGAGAAACCTTATCCTGCCCTGACAGAGTGCACAAGGACTTTCTGTGCACTACTACTGCTCAATGGAGCAACAGCTTCAGGCCTTTGTGCCTATAGATCTGGTCTGCTATAACCTAGCTTGATCAAAAACATCACCATGCAATGTTTTTTATTTCCCAGTCACAGAAAAATCAGTAAAGCTGCCGGAAAACGTAATCCTGGAGGTACTTGTGACAGATTACAGGGTAACAGGGTACATGGAGCCATAATTTTGGCAGCTGCAAAGTTGTAAGATACTAAAAGCTCAATGACATGTGAACTCACTCTTGACAGATATGCTCGCATAACAAATCCCAGTGCTTTGAAGTCCAAGTTACTTATCCAAGTAACTTATCCAAGTAACTTGGACAATTTTATCACAAGTACTGTGATAAACAAACAGCCAGTTTGGGTTTGTTACGGCACAGCCATAGCAAACATCTGGACAATGCCCTTAACAACAGGTTTTAACTCTTGTTCAGCCCTTACATGGTCAGGTGGTTGGACTAGATGATTGTTATAGGTACCTTCCAACAGAAATATTCTATTCTATTCTATTCTATTCTATTCTATTCTATTCTATTCTATTCTATTCTATTCTATTCTATTCTATTCTATTCCATTCTATTCCATTCCATTCTATTCTAGCCCAGCATGGGCTTCTTTTTGCCAAAGGTGTTTCCAGGGGGGAAAACCAAGTGATAGAACTGAACACAAGTGCACTCTTACATCTTGGGACAGTTTTAAGGTACCCTGATGAGGCAGAAGGGAGAAGACTGTTACTGCTGCCAGGCTTCACCACCACTGCAGGCAGTAGAGTGATTAGTCATGTATGTGCTAAAAGAGCTTGGAAGGTACAAGGGAGACACGTGAATGTCTTGGATAGTTGTCTATGAAAAATGATGCGAACTGCTTGGCTAGTTATCTGGCTAGTGAATTCCGGGCAGCACAGACAGGAGGTATCCACTACAGATCAACCTGAGAGATGTCACAGTCACAAATACTAGAGTCCTGCACCAGCAACAAAACATTTCTATATTTTTTTCAAACACATTTAAGCTCTTTCACCATCTAGTCCTATACAACAAAGGTCCATTTGAAGTTGTCACTATTCTTCTGCTGTAAACCAGATCTGCCAAGGTTTATCCAGGGGTCAGATATATAAGCAGTGTTTCATTCTTCTTCAGTCATACTGTTCAGAGCCTTCAAAAGTTTCCATGTTCTGCCTTGTGCTGGTTTAAAGGTAAACTGGCAGGAGAAATGAACCCAAAATGAAAGAGATTATAAGTCTGAGTTACAATTTAATAAAAATATTGCAGTAAATTCAATGATACTAAGAGAAATTGGGTTTAACCTACAAAACCTGGAAGTATAACCCGGCACCACCGAGGCACAAACAGAATGGTACTCAGCCCTTGTGCTGACACCCACCCCTCCCCGTAGTTCCCCTGAATCCAAAGTAAAAGGAAGGGTAAAAAACCTGTTGGTGCAGATGATGGTCGCAGTCTGGAAGAGAGAGGTGGTCTCCTCCTGTCAAGGTTCTGGTCCTCCTCTGGATCCGACGAGTGGTATCAGAGGTCTCTAAACCCCAAGATTATATCCCCTCAGGTCCAGGTGGAAACACCCAGTACCTCCCCCAGGGCAGGGAGTTTCACACTGGATGATCTAACTCTGAGTTGTGGGGTATTTTTGGAGTTGTTGATGGCCCATTAGCAGACATGGCCACTCATGCTGTGTGTGGAGGTGCTAACGACTCCCCAAAGGGGAGTTATCATAGCCCCTATCTCACAGGCTTCTTTAACACCCAGCTTGTAGCCCAGGAGTCAGGTGTATCCTGGGCAGCTGCTGCAAATGGTCCATTGTTAACAGTTTGTGAAAAATTATGTAGAGGGTATAGAATACACAGCTTTGGTCACACCCACACAGTGATAAACTGGTCTCGACTGCTGAACTAGGACATGCCTTAAAGTAACTTCATGATATTGCAACTGATGCTAGAAAAAACCCCAAAACAGTTGAGCCATGGATTCAAGGTACATTGTAATCAAGTGGAAGCCACCCAGCTTTAACCAGCTTCGCTCAGCTTAGCTAAAAATCTGGATAGAAAGCAACACTGCACTGATAACTTGATATTGCACCTGGAAATTCATTTTGTTAGAATATCTAATGCAGTATACCTCATGTGGGCTTATGGATGGATCTCAAAGGAATTTAAATAACCTTCGGTGCATTTCTAGAACTTTTAAAAGAAGTGCAGATAAAGAGTACACAGTATCTAACTAAATAATGTCATTGCAGACATCAAGAATAAATTCTCCTTGTTAAAGAAATATCATGACTCATAGCTAGAGTTGCTTTTCAATTATTTGCTTAAGGGCTAGAGAGTACAAAAGATATATTCATGACATACTTCAAATTCATGTTGCTTTTTCATTTTTTTTTTTGATTGAACACACCAACCTCAGAAAAACTATGCTAATCTCTTTCACTGGAACTGATCTGCCCTCAGTCTTTGTCTGTGGCTGACACTGCTGGTAACCCCCATTTCAAAAAATAAACACATTATCAGCACACATGGGAGGAGGCATCTGAAATCTCATCTTTGTCTTTCTATTTGGTCTTCCAGTCAGGTTGCTTTACTCATACACAGACTCACCCCTTTTAACGACCTTGCAGGAACTGCTAAAATGCTCTGTCATGTGCTTCTTATGTAAGTAAGGCTTCATTTAATAACTTGGTTCCACTCTGAATGCAAGTGGAGAAATTCAGCATGAAAAATGGTGAGAGAAGACAAAACACGTTATGCAGTTCTGGTAGCAAAACATAGTTTGCTCTCTGGGTTCATTGTGCCAGCAAGCCCACCCTGACGCTAATTTGCTGTTCCTTTGGCGTGTGAAAAAGTATTGGAACTGAAAAGTAAATAATAAACCGAGTACCTGTTTTGTTTTCTTTATAGGAACTATGTTTGTTTATGGCAGGGATGACCTTTTATAGACCAAATTTATACTTCTGAATTCAAATTCAGAAGAATGGAGAAGAAAGTAAAAAGAAAGATTATGCAAGAAAACATAAAATTATTTCTTGAAGCCTCAAATATTATATAAGCTTATATTTTAATAAAATGATAAAATAAAATCAAGGAAGACAGGGTGCTTCATATATTATCTACTATCAGGACTTCAGCAGTGAAGGTTCAAGAGAGCAGGTAATTCAAGAGAGCAGGTAATAGAAATTAACAGCCATACAGAAAAAGATTTGGGGAGATTGGAGACAACAAGCTGGACTTTAGGTGACAATGTTCTACTGCTAAATGGTCAATATCCTAACCAAATACCTGAACAGGATTATAGTCTGCAAGATACGTGAAATAATCCTCTCCTCAGGACTGAAAAGGCTCAGAAGTGCCCAGCTTGTGGAATATATCTGAAATGTCTGGGAACCACATATCTAGAAGGATCATGGTCTCACAACAACCCAGTGTAGGTAATGCAGAGGAGAGGAACGGGCACAGCCGGGACTTCAGCAAACATGAAATGGTCTCATTCAGCCCAGAGCTGGAGAGGTACATGGCATGGACCCTTGAGTTACCTCCAAGGGTATAGCACAAAGAAGAAGGGGTCCAAGACTTATGGCAGGTTTGAACGACCTAGATAGAGCTGAACAAGAAAAAGAAGAACACCTGTGGCCTACAGCCTGCTTTTCCTGAGAGATTTTCTTTGTTTTATGTCAGATAGACCTTTGGGCATTTATAAACTGGAATGTGACTGAGAAAGTATCATCAGAGGGCTCATTGTGCTGTGGCCTGGCAATGACTGTCCCCAGGACTGACAAAAGGGCTCAGTCTTCCACGGTGCATCTGTCATGCCTATGTCCACTTCATTCTCTTACACAACCCATCACGCATAAGCTTCTTCTTGACTGAAGCCTTTCAAATCTTGACAGCAACTTAAAAATCCCAAGAACTTCAAATACATGTAGGTTTCTTACTTTTTGGTTTCAAGTGTTATAGGTAACGTCTGTATTGTCTGGTCAGGGTACGTAAGCCTGGTGCAGACATGTTCCCACTTAGATACCAATTTTTCTAGCTTTTATCCATAATGACAAGATGGTTCATGGTTCCATTTTTTTTTAACGGTAATCACAGTTCACATGTCTCATAAGGACCTCAAATCTCCAGTTTCATGACTTGAATATTCTCTATCTAAAGTCCCCAGGTATCCTTCATGTTCCATTTAAGTCCTTCCACTGACTTCAGTCTGAATGGTACCAACCCTCAACTCAGCAAATAGGACACTCATTAGTTCAAGGTCATTCTTATTTAATAAAAGTCCCTCTCTACAGTAAACTTCATCCTATGCTTGAGAGTTTTGTTGAATACAAAGAAATTTTGAAACTGACACCTTTTCAGGAACAGCCTCTGGCTACAGAGAAATAAATTGCTTTGTATGTTGACTGTGAGTCTTTTTCTGTCCTTCATTAAACTTCAGTTTATTTCTTTATCTGCCCTCAGGTTTGAACTTTTCAGAGTAGAGATCATGTTTGCTTGAAGGTGCCTTGCACAGAGCTACTGAAGGTGTACAATGCAAGTGCAACAGCAGCAATAACTT
Organism: Poliocrania exsul; assembly: GCA_035041345.1. NCBI lineage: Eukaryota > Metazoa > Chordata > Aves > Passeriformes > Thamnophilidae > Poliocrania > Poliocrania exsul. The sequence goes on along the minus strand of JAWWLZ010000001.1, from coordinate 79,090,310 downwards.
TAACTAAACCCAATGAAAGCACTTTTTATCCTGTTTTAATAATGTCTTAGAAATGGAAAAGAATGAGATACTGACCAAATAATGGGAAAGGGCAAACCATTAATCATATATTTAAAATTATTTGAATACTTTAACAAAAATCTGTCTTGAATAAGAAAATTCAAGTATGTACAATTAGGCAGTAATGTAAATCTCTTAAGGAAAGACCCAGGTTGAAAGAAACAGGTATAATATGAGTCAGAGAGATGTAATTTATGCAAACCATCAAGACCAGATTGTAGTCTGCTAAATTATAAATGGAAATACTTCATGAGTTTATTGAATCCCTGAATTACTTCTGAGCTGTTCTGGGAGTCAAGAAAGGTAATGAGCACTGGGCAAGAACGTGAGTGTTGTTTACATTTACGTGTGATCAAGGCTGTTGTGCTGCTGGTAGTCAGAGAGGGGATGTGTTCATTTTTCAAGTTTATCTTCTTCAAGCAGTGTGTCATTTTCTCATAGACAGGGATAAAGTCAGTGGGTGCACTGAGGCAGGAACTTTCTAAGAAGAAAACCTGAAGCACTTAAAACCCAAACTTTTGAAGAGATATGAGTTCCTGCTGTAGCCCCACAGGACTCCAGAGAGACTGGTAGATGTGAAATGAAGGATTGCAGAGACATGTGGGCCACTAAGAGACACAAAAAAGCCCTCCTGATCTCCTCCAAAGCAGCATCTTATATGTCATGCCAATGCCAACAGAGCTTGCTTGTACTGGTTTTGGTGAGACAGTGGAAGAGGTTGCCAAGAGAAGTTGATGCCCCGTTCTTGGAAGTATTCAAGGCCAGGTTGGATGGAGCTATGAGCAGTCTGGTGTAAAGTACCCCTGCCCATGGCAGGTGGCCTGAAGCTAGGGGATCTTTAAGGTTCCTTCCAACACTGACCATTCTATGATTCGATGACTGTTATTTCTGAGGCAGTACTTTACACCTCTTGTTCCTGTGTACCATCTGTTACCAGCAGAGCGCTTGTATGGTGGAAGGGATACATGCAACAGGGTACAGGCACAGTCTGCTTTTAAACAAAACCTTTTGTGGTAGGTTTCAAGGGCTCTTGGGGAAGGCCAGTTGACTTGATAAAACTCTTCTTCAGGCAAGACAGTAAGACAAAACTCCTCTATCTTCCCCATCACAACAGTCAGTGTTCCTTTATTTAGGATGCCACATTGTTCTTTATTGCTAGAGTCTGTGTTCATGGAGGCTGACTCTACAGTGACCTGTTTGTGATTCATTAAATAAGTGATAGTGATTAATGTCATTTTGCATATCATCAAGGGATTAAACACAATCCACTTAATGCACACAAGAAATTCCACTATAAAATTGTATTTGTGATTGTTGCTGATGACAAATGTTGGCTTCTATTGTCAGACAAATCTGAGGGCTTCCTGGAGTCCTGCCTATTCCCTTGAAACACCCAATTAATTAACATTTTGCCTACAATAAGCAGTTCACAAAAGTAAGCATCAGTAACAGGCATTACTGTTAAATAAATTGCTGTTCCTCCTTTGTACCTCACTATGTTACAAAAATAAATTTATACACATTCCTTTTAAAAACTCTATTAGTGTGAAAATACCTAAAATCAAGGTAGTTAAAAATGTGGGTGCCAAATACAGCAAAATGCACCAGCAGTGTGTGAGTGCCATGTTCTTTAGAATATTGACTGGTGTCAAAGGACTGGAGCCCTGAGGAGATTTGTCATTCATAGAATCATAGAATCGATTGGGTTGGAAAAGACCTCCGAGATCATCGAGTCCAACCCTTGGTCCAACTCCA
>JAWWLZ010000001.1:79049199-79078647 GCA_035041345.1 Poliocrania exsul | reverse complement strand
TGAGTGAGACTGATGGGCACTGGGAGGTCCCATCAATACCTTGGGAACTGATCCAGCCTGGACAAGAGAACAATAACAGAGAAGGAGGAGAAGCTGTTGGTTAAAAGACAGAACAACTCATATGGAATTCTGAACAGGAGAAGATTTACATGAGATTTCTCAAAAACAGGGAACACATTAGCTTTCCCCCCAAAACTCTGAATGCAATAAAAATTATCCTGTTTTCTTGACTCATCTGCACTTTCCTCTGTAGCGGAATGAAGCTTTTAGTGAGAAAAAGCAAAACCCACTTTATAAAATGACAACTGTATTAAAGCAATATTGCCTTCAGAAAATGATTTCGCCTATTAAGCTTTATGCCTTACAAAGCCCAACATTTGTATTGAAAGGCAGTCAGTGAATCCATACAAGTGCATCACATGGCAATACTTGTTATAAATTTCAGATCAAAAACTGAGGAAAATAAGTAGACAGGCAGCATCTTTCTAGACTATATTTTAACATAATTTAGATACTGTAAGTTGTCTATTTTCAAAAATGTGTTTTATTGTAAAAAACACTGGTATGTAATTCTGTTACTCAAACAGCAGAACAAAAGTTATGAATATTCATCAGCATGGCAAAGAGTCAAAATTTGCAATTAATTTTAGCCTGTGTGAAATCTAAACTATTCTCCTAATTTATAGAATTAGTCTCTTGCATTCTCAAAACAGATTTCAGGAATAAGAGAACCTGTGTGTTCAACCATGTAGGCAAAAGAAAGAAAAATAATCTTTATGTATGTGACAGCACTGTTTTCTGGATGGCTGGTGCCTACTGTGCTTAGAAATGGCTGTCTATGCCACATCAGAGCTAGTCTGGAGCCCTGCCTGTATGAGTAGCTCTATTAGTATGTCTAGGTTGCTCTAAATTTTGGTTACAGTCCACTGATAATACTAAATTACTCTTTTGCAAAATGCAAGATATTCTCTGAACTAGAAGACAACAGCATACGCAACTCTGTGACTCAGAGTCTCATGGGAAAATATAAAATAATTTATGTCTACTTCTTTGTTTCAAATCTGATTCAAGTTGATCACAAAAACTCTTACTCCTGATTATAATGGCTATTCGGGTGGAGAGGTTTCAGCTTGTGTCTGCAGTCTGGTCAGCACCAAGGGGACAAGGTGACCAGCAGCTAGGTACCATCACAGGAGTCAGGGTGTCCATCTCCACCTCCCGATGAGGAAATGCTTTGTGTTTGCCACCACCTAGCATATACACTGGTGGCTTTGCAAAGTTTTGGATGAGATCTTTCTCCCCACAAAATGTTGTCAAAATCCCACAGGCATTTAAAAGAAGGCATAGACAAAAGGGAGTCGCCGCTGATTCATGTGGTAGGAAAATCAGCATAATGTAAATTTGAAAACTAGATACTCTGCTATCAAAGACTATAATTTAAAACATTATTAAATTCATTGATGTGACTTTTTCAGTTGAAAATTGCAGTCTGGTTTATATCAGATTAGAAATTTAATACATCTGCTGTTAAGTATCTAGAAAGCATTGCATAACTTTCATCCATGAAGAACAGAGCCAGAGTAAAAGCACTAGAAGATGAAGGGAAACCTGCGACAGTGGTGTTGCATGGCAACTGAAAGCTTGGCTCTGCCAGTCAGTGGCTGTTCTTTGTGCTTTAAACTCTATGGTAGGGAAATTAGTCATTAAAGGAGATCTCAGATGGATGACTCTTAATTTTTGAAATACAGCTGAAGCGCTGCTGTACACAAAAGCTTGCTTATGAAAACATCTTCTTTGTGAACACAAGAGTGCTTTGTGAAGAGCTGGAGACAGGGGGAAAAGAAAAAAAAAAGCCTGGTGCACCTTAGTCAGAGAAGGTTCATTGCTATTTTTCCCAATCAAGCAAATGATTGAACATGCAGCCCAATTTAGACCTCACACAACAGTCAATCTGTCCTTAATTTTAGAGAAACAATACTTTTTCTGTTTGGAAAACAACATACACCAAATAAAATTGCTTAGCCCAGAAAAGATGGGTTTTTTTTCACTTGTTCCAGTAATCAACCAATCCCATGGAAGACAAAAGATTAGTTACATATGTGTTTAATCAGTTTTTCCACAGGCTGTGATGTGCTGCAGTTGCTTGTAAACATCTTGTCCAGTGACTGATCTGTTTTCGCAAAAGACATAGATAAGCAAGAGAGAAAGGTCTTTAAAATTACTTGCTATTCACTTCTTTTGTCACTAACAAAGAGAAAACCTAGGAGCCACTTTTCCATATACCCCCTGGCTGAGAACTGTGGTTGCAGGAGTGTTGGGACCTGCTGGGCTGGGAAGGTCCTCCTGTGCCAGGTTTGTGGGTGGATGTGTTTCTCCTTCAAGGGGGAATTTTGGCAAATCACCACTGGGAGGAAATCATGTGGAGGTGGCTGTATCTTAATTCCTTTTCTAGGATTTGAAAATGTAGCTCATATAACAGTGAACACTATTAAAAGGAAGACCAAGGCATAGTCATTACTGTGCAGAAGACAAGTTCAGTTGTAGTTGTATCAGGCTTTGATCATGAGTTTCATGGTGTTTGCTGATTGATTTCTATGCTGGACTTTCTGATTCTTGTAATTTGTGAAAATTGTATTTATGTTAATGTTTTTGGACACAGGATGTATCCAGAGGCAAACCTGTGTGTACCTGGAGAACAGAGGTGGCAGTGAACAGCAAGTGTCATAGACAATACATGGATGTGTTGTAGACGTGTTCTCATTTATTTTACTTTCAAAAGCTTTAACTTACTGAATTTCCAAAATTGAAGCTGGTAGTAAGAGCTAAAGACAAAGGAGCATGCTCAGAGGGAGGCTGGGGAAGATGGTGTGGAGTGTGTTGCTGAGGGTAGACACACAGGTGGTGGCAGAGAACTCAGAAGAACCTGGAAGGTTAAGGTGTGAGTGTAGTGAAAGTAGATGAAAAAGGATATATAAAAGAATTAAATTTGATTTACTGATTAAGCCATTGAGTTGTAAGTTGAAATGTTTATAAATGTTCACACTGTGCCATCTTAGATTTCAAATGTGTCAGACCTGTGGCTGCCTTGTCGGTTTGTTTCCTAACACCTCCTGAAATTTCACATTTCTCAGAAATTTCCAGTTTAAACCTTTCACATGTGCTCTGGAAAGAAAGACCATGGGTCCATCTCAGGGTTTCATTGGTATCCTTACCATGAGAAAGCAATGCATTTGTGCAAAATGCTGGAAGGCAAGTGCTGGCAAAGAGGGTGAGCTGTAAGTGTGCAGCATCAACTTTGCATAGGAAAGCTGAGAAATTAAGCCCAGTGCTGCTTGGCCCACTCTGGTATTTGTGACTGTATCCTGTTTCCCTGAGACTTGAACACTGAAGTCACAGAATCACAGAAGATGCTGAGTTGGAGGTGACCCATAAGGATCCTGGAGTCCAACCCTTAGCCCTGAAAAGGACTATCTCCAGGAGTCACACCGTATGTCTGAGAGTAAGTCACTGAGATACCTTTGACACTTCTTCCTTAGGATGCTTAGATATGAGTGTAGGAAACCAGCTTGGTTTGGATCTTGGCTGGATTTTGAAATAAAATTATCTGTGTTGATTTAGTACATTGAAATCAATCTAAGCAGGTTTTGTTTCCTGGCACTTTACAATGAAACTGTATTCTTGTTAAGTTTTTACCACTAAAAATTGTTCTAAAATAAAACAGTCTCTGTTTTATAAATCAACTTACACGTTTAACTTTAATTCCAAATGCAATATCACTGAACTCAGAGAGCATATTCTGAAGGTAAAGAGCTAAGTTTTCCAAAATGTGCTTTTACCTGTAGCTATTGTCTCATACTAAGACAAAGTACAGCAATAGTGATGTTTTAAAGTATTTTAGATTTAATTTTTAATTAAACGAAACAAACAAACAAAAAAAGCTCTACTATGACTTTAGAACAGTGCGAGTTTGGTTTAAATCACAATTCTGATTTTAAATAAATAGTTTCAACCTGTCATTTGTCCAATCCTGAGTGGAAATGTTTCATGTGATTTTTATTTTGGGCAGCTTTTCATGGCTTTAAAATGCACATAATTAATTCCCTGAGCAGAATTTCCTACAGATTTGTGTCCCGTCTTGTTTAAGCTTTCCCTCTGTGATACTTCAGTTCTCTCTCATGTCTCCTGTGGTACTTCTGCTTGGCAAGAACAAGCAAACACTGTCACCAGCCAGAAACAGTGTGCCTGTTGCTTGGGCTGCCAGCTGCTGCCAGACAATATACAGTGTGTGAATTTGGTCTGTTTTTCTGCCAGTGGGAGCACTAACTTGGGTTCCTCTTTCACCTGGCCGTGAGCATTCTCAGAACCTACAGGAACTTGATCATCCTCAACTCCTTTACATTCAGTTGTAAAGCCAAATTGGTTCAAGAAATGTTAGGGACAACTGGCAGACATGTAATGTGACTGCCTAAAACTCACTTTCTTAAGAAAGGAAGGCAACAAGGATCTAGTGGTTTAAGCCATTCCTTTGGAAGCAGGGAGTATTAACTATAGTACACCAGAGGATGGAAAAGGGTTACATGTTATAGCTTGCACTGTCATTTAATTTATAAAGAAAGAGAAAAAATGTGAGGTGATACATGGAAAATCAAGTAAAATTGAAGGACTGATTGGTGAAGTCAGAGCAGCTGAAAGGATAGAAAATCGATGATAACAAACAGTAAAGGGAAAAGAAAGAAGTCCTGCATCTCGACAGGAGTATGTTGGAGAGGTTTTGTCAATCCTCCATCCCCTCTGGGTTTTCCTCTTCTTGACAGTCAAAGAAACCTTCCCGGTCTCCCTGAACACAGAGGCAAGTTGGGGATGTGGTATGGACAGCAAAACAGGTTGTTGTCACCCTCTAGGCAAGGCTGCTTTGATGGACATCCAGAAGCTTCCAAATGATACCATTTGGTTTACCTTTTTTGTTTTCCCCTCCAAAATAAACAACCAACTCCTATTTTACTCTTTCCACCCTCACCCTCATTTTGGTGATTTTAGACAGTTATTTAGGAATTCTGACCTTCACTAATGACCCTTGTAAGGCTGGGCATCTTCTCTATTCCCACTGTCCCCTGATGTGCTTCATCCAAGAAGAGTTCCCAAGACATCCCTTTCCCTGTATGGAAAAGCTGTCAGTTTCTTGGGTTGTTTTGTTAGTTTAGCCCCAGGCTGGGACTGTGCACCACTTTTCCCTTCCATTGTTCTCAGCATCTGGCAGTTTCTAATTTTCTGACATGTTTACAGGAGAAGGGTGAGCAGGATCTAATTGCCATCCTCTGCTACTGGAATGGGAACGGTGGAGAAGATGGAGCAACCCACTTTCTCTGAGAAGTGCACAGCCAAAGGTGAACAGGAAACAGTAATGAGCTGCACTGGAGGAAATGCTGGTTGGAGATAGAGGAAAAAAATCTTCCAAAAAGGATAGTCAAGCATGGAAACAGGATGCCCAGAGCAGTGGTGGATCCTCCCTCCAAGAAGGTATTCAACACTTGAAAGGGACAAGATCCTAATCAAACTGATTTCATTTCTAAGTGCCTTTTGCTGCCCTTTTCATCTGGTCAGCTAGCCAGGCTAGTCAGGCACTCAAAGTTGCAAATCCTCCCTGAGATTTGTAATAAGCAGATATGCTTGTCTTCTGTAATTAGGATTTGAAAAACAGTTTTACCTCGGGCAGTATGATAGCAGTAAGTTGTCATGTAGACAAGTGTGCTGTCTAAAAGATGCTTCACAGAAACAGAGGAACATTAGCTTTTTATATACACTTTACCGTGACTTTTCATCACTCCAATTCACTATCAGAACTCCAAAAGCTGATCACTGCTGATGTGCAGTGTGGTTTTTCTTCCTGCACACATAGAATAAGTATCAAATCTCCTAACATCAAAAGCATCAAACAGAACCCCTCATCTGAACCCTGAGGGGCCCCACAACTTGTCAGGAATGCCAAGAAAATCAGGCAGGTGAAGTCTTGGGATTCAGCTGAGCAGTGAACTGAGCGAGAAACAGGCTCAGCAGTGAATGAGAGAGTTGATTAGGGAATGAATCACTTAGGGAGAAAGTTGTGCAATTAAACTGATAAAGTTGGCAGCAAAACAAAAAGAAGAAAGAGAGAATGAATGCAACAATCAATCAATAAAGCAGTGAATCAATTGTCTAGTTAATAAGATAGTTAATTATGCAGAACAGGGCAGGCAAGGCAGTGTATTTGGTCAGTTTGTCTCCAACAAATCTCTTCAGTATATTTCAGTCATGGCATCATTTATTTCCACTAATTTTTGTTAATCTAAGCCCCAAAGGTTTGACCTCTGAATTAGTATTTTCCTTCCTGTAGTAATCTTTAAACCCAGTAGCTGTTTCCAAACTGTTATCATCTGTTTCTTTATATTGTTTCAGAAAGGCAGGAATTAGCTTATGATCCGGGAGAACTAGCAATTCCATCTGTAAAAACAATACTTTGCAATCAGCATAGTCTTATTTTTATTATTTCAGTATTTCATATTATTTTTATTATTTCATTTGTATTTTATATTACTGTGGTATTTATTGATCTTTGCACTGTCAACACAAACATGCTAAGTCTTTTCCAAACTAGAATACACAAACCTTTTCACAAAATAGTTTCAATACTGAAAGTATTCACTTTCAGAGCACTTCATTATGCTGTTGAAACAACTCCCTCCACTTTCTCTCTACTATACAACATAAAAAGTTAGATAAACCCCTGCCAATTCAGTGTCCTTTCATCCTAAATTGATAAGCTACAGTGTAATACAGGAGGCAAAGAAATACCTGAAGTAGTCACCTTGTAGAAGAGGATAGAGATGCAGGATATTCAGACACTGTCTGAAGCTGGGATCTCTCCTGTGTGGATAACATCTCCTCTAGGATCTGGCTACATTATTTGTCAGAAGTACTTTTGTAATACTGTTGTGATCAACTTCCATATAATATCACTGCAAGACTGGGCAGTTCTGGACATGATTCAATAACAGTCTCCATGTCTTGGGCGTGAGTGTGATTTGGCCTTCACTGTTGGAGCTGGATTTCAGTAAGCCTTGAAGGTGCATAAACCCCATGAACACTTTGGGTTTTTTCCTTCTGAAGTTCCCAAGGCCCCTCAAGCTGTGCCTCTGGCTGTGTCCATATCTGCCCACCATTAGAAAGAGCTAAGCTACTTGAGAGTTATCTCATCCCTGAGCCTGAAAGACGTATGCAATTAAGTTCTCCTTGTAAAAGTCCACCGATGTCCTGGTCCCATCCCAGTCACTCATCCTAGAATCCAGGTTTGTAGAAAATGCAGTTCAGGTGGTTGCTCTCTCTGTTCAGATCAGCAGTCATGGTGTGATTCCCATCTGCATCCAACAACTCTGGGGACAACAATCCTGCCAACAAGCTTCTGGGGAAGGACTTTTGAGAGTTTAAGGTGTTGTAAAGTATTATACTTGAATCTACAACTTTCAAAATTCAGTTGAGTCATGACTAGTTGTTTCTGTGGCTGTGTTCTGATAGGGTTTTGAAGATACTCCTTTAGGATAAAGACAGAGGGGTTGAAGATGGGATGATTATTTTGTGAAACACTGCTATTGGCAACTAGACAGTCTTTTCTTGTGTATGTGAATTTTACCTGGGTTGCAGACGTTGTTTGTTTTCACTGACATATTTCCCAGAGATGTTAGGTGGTACAAGTTTATGTTCTGAGATGCACATGAGGGCCTTTATTTGCTCGTGTTTCCGACATCATGTTGCAGGAGTTTGTATTTACTGCACTGGCCTGATATTGCTCCATCCAGAAAGATCCAATCCATTTGTCCTTTGCCTCGCTAATATTAGACACAGAATAACCTTATTACAAAGTTTCAGCTGCCTTCTGGTCTGTTTATTGGGTAAATATGGCCATGTCTGCCTGAAACTTGAGGCACTTGTTAACAGTTAGTGGTCTATTCATTCCATCTAGTTGCTCATCAGCATGAACTGAAATAATTTTAAGCAGTTCATCTTGTAGTTTCAGCAGAGACTTCCCTTTGCCTTTTTATATAATCTAATATCATTTTTGATGGAAATACCTTATGTAGAGGCAGTAACTTTTGTGAAGAAGTTGGGGCAAAACATGGTACAGAAACCCAAATAATGCTCCCTGCTCCTCTAATTCTTGTGGGCTCCTGTGCAAGAGGCCTCTTTGCTGAAGTGACAAACACTGTTGTTATTAAGCAGATATTAAGACATCCATAAATGTTCTGGTGACTGTACTTGAATCCTTACGGTATTGTATGTGACAGGTTGGAGCCTGCCTGCAGCATGCTGTCAGATGCTTACACACGTGGAATGCGCTGGGTAATTGTTTTGTGTCTCCTTCCAGGAGCTGATCTACCTAAAGGGAAAAGCATTTTTATTCTTAGCAGACAGAGCATTCATTTTTCTAGCTCAGGAAGTCAGTGTTTGGGGTTTTAAGCTTTTATTGTTGTTAATACCTCCTAGTCATATTTTGAGGTCTGAAAGGCTTGTAAGGTTGTAAACATAGCCAGTAAGCCCAATTTGTCATGCAGAGGAGAAACACTGTAAAGAGGAGCTTGAAGAAGGCAACAAATACACTGTGTGAAACAGCAAGAGCATTATAGACTTTATCTGGGCCATATACGACATCCTCTTCAGTCACTGTCACTTTTTAGAAGCACAGAAGAACAGGCAGAAATATAAAATAGTTCAAAAGCACACTATGAGCTTAATCAGAACATGGGTTATTACAGTAGAGTGCCAGTCTATAAAGAACTACTTGGTAATATCAGCTTCCTGTTAATCCCATAACAATCAGATAATAGTGAAATGTTGATTTATTCACTGATTTACTCTTAGCTAGATTGAAATAATGGAGTAAAATGAGCCCATTTAGGCCGGTTCTTAAATTGAATGGTCCTAATTGCATTTGAAAGAATAGACCATAATGCATTTGAGTATTGCAATGACCCTGCTAATCTATGCAATTAGTTAACTATTCTGGGAAGGGGGCTACTTTACGTGTAGTTTTGTCTTAAAAGCTGGAATATATTTTTCATATATTCTATGCATGATTCTGTACTGAACTCATAGACCATGTAAAATCTTTAATTTTACTCTAATACTAGTAGCTTTCTGTGTAAGTTTGCAGTAGAGCAGCTCAATTACTTTATTATATTTCCATTTAATTATTCAACTAGAATTCTGAAATTTTCACATATTCATTCTGGGTCACAGAGTTCAGCATGGGAGGGAATTCCAGATTACACATTCCATTAGATATTATCAAAAGGCCATCTGTCTTTCTTAGTGGGTTTCACTCACTCAAGAGCCTGAGGATATTTAAGCAGGAAAGGAGAAGTAAGAAAGAAAAGCTGTTGCAGTAAAAATCTGAGCATAACACTTGCAAGTTTTGAATGTTTCTAGAGGGGTAGAATGACTGACAATTTTACAAGAATCTCCTGCATCTCCTAGTGTTTTTCATCCTCATATTCTGGAGAATCACCTTTCATGAGATGTCTCAGCAAAGACTCGGTGAGCTTCTGTCTGTTGAAGTTCCTGGCTGTTGAAATAAAACAAATTAAGGAGCCAAGCCAGTGCAGAGGATTTGAGCACTACTTCCAGTCAGTGGATCCTCTCCTTGCCTTCATTCCAAGATGGCCATATTGCCAAGCAGGCACCATTTTAAATGGGCTATCTGTATTAAATTCTTCTGTGTGTATTTACATCATGGTCCATTTTCACATACAGCTGGACATTACCATATTGCTACTGTGTGCAGCTGCAAATGAGTGTAATTGAGAGCATGAGTCTGTGTATCTCAACAGCCTGGAGCTGTACCCACCAGATCTATGTGCTGGGTGTCCCTGAATCTGAAAGACACAAACCATCCCCGTGCTTTCAAACTGGATGAGACTGAACTATTACTGTCTTCCCGCCTTTCTGTGTTTAAACATTACATTTCTCAGGTTTTCAGAGTAGAATTAGGTTATGGTTATTTCTATGCCTTGCCACAGATTTATGCAGCACTTTTCTCCTGATGTGTGCCTGAAAAATTCTTGACAAACACCCCAGTCTTACAAAGTACAATGGAATACTCGACACCTGTGCAATTAAAAGAGCTTTTAAAATACACTGTATAGGCTTTGTTATTAATTTTGGACTCTTTTCTAAATAATGCAAAGGTTTTCAAGTAATGAGGCAACTGTTATAATAACAGAATCTGACATTCTGCTTGACACTGTTGGAGTCTTGTAAGGGAACCTCCTGGGAGATTAGCAATAAATGGTTTGTCAGACTCTACATAGGAAATAGTTCAGGGAGAAACTAGAGGAAGAGCAGCAAAGAGGCCTGTAAAGCTAATGGCACATAACTACTGCTAGTTTCCCTTCCTGAGCTCATGGAATTTGTGGGAAAAGTGCAAGACTAGATTTTGGGTGAGTGAGTAAAGGCACTGGATGCATCTCTCCAGTTGTAGTTTAGGCTGAGAAAGTTTCAGATTCATCAGATTTTGTCAGTAGAGATGTCCAAGGACAAAAAGAAAGAACAATTACTAAAGCTTTCAACACCATCAGCAGGTGGAGGAAAAATCTCTACCCCCACAAGAACCACCTGCCCCATGGACTCCACTACATCCAATGCAGGGTGTTCTCTTTTCTTGCAATCAAGCACTATGAGCACTCTTAGAAGAACATAAATGGTGATAATGGTTGACTGTACTCCTGTTGAACTTGAGGTTCCTGCTGGCCCATTTCTCCAGCCTGTTGAGATCCTTCTGGCTAGACCAGTATGTTAACTACTCCTCCCAGCTTTATATCCTTGTCAAACTTGCTGAGGGTGTACTCTACCTCATCATCCAGGTCGTTAATGAAGTTGTTGAATAGAATTTAACCCAGTATTGATCCCTGGGTTGCACTGCTAAAGGTCTCTAACTAGACTTGGTACCACTGATCACAGTGCTCTGGGCCTCTTAATCCAGTTTTCAATCCCCTTCACCCTTCACCCAGCCCATACTTCAACAGCTTGTCTGTGAGGAGGCTATTAGACACAGTGTCAAAAGACTTACTGAAGTCAAGGAAAAAAATATTCACTGTTCTCCCTTCATTTACCAAGATGGTAATTTCATTATAGATGGTTGTGTAAGTCAAAGTGTGACTTGCCTTTGTCATTTTGTGCTAACTACTCCTAATTTTCTTCTTGTCCTTCATGTGCCTAGAAATGACTTCCAGTATTGCTTGTTCCATCATCTAACAAGGGACTGAGATGAGGTTCATTGGCTTGTAGTTTCCTGGGTCCAACTGTTGACCTTTTTGAAAAGAAGAGGGATAACAACAAAGAGACAGAGAATGTGTATATAAGATAGATGGTTCCAAGTTCCTGGCGTCTGGTGAAGTTCACCACAGTGTATTTAAAGACCACCAGCAATTCAGGAGCTGTTGGTGGTATAGTCAAGAGCTTCTGAAAAAAATACTGAGGCCTTGAAAAATCACTAATGTGACAAATTTTGTACTTATTTTTCAAAATAAAAAGATGGAACCAATCAGCTTAACCTCAGTTCCTAAAAACGACTGGAAGAATTACTAAAGCTGTTGTTGAGCATCTGGAAGTTACAACTAAGCCAAAATTGTCAAGAACAATTCATGTGACAGCAATCTAATGTCTTCTGACAGGGTTAGCTGATAGGAGAGAATCAGTACCTGCCATCTCAACTTTTGTGGAACTATTACACTTGACATCCTCATATGGAAGCTAGAAAACTCAGTTCTGAAAAAATGTAGCAAAGAAATGTACAAAAATACATTTCTTTAAGAACAGATAGAAATAGTTTGTTGTAGCAATGGGTAATTATGACCAGCTGAACTACCTCCTCTACAAAACCAGCACTACCTCAGAACCTGCTCCCCACTGCAGACTTTCTTTCCCTGTCCAAATGATTATCTCAGGCTGCATATATATATGTCCCTGCATGTACATGCTAAGTCACTGGGAGGTTTTCTTGGAAAAAGAGCAGGAAAAAATTAGGCAATGTTGCTGATAGGCAAAGAAAAAGTATTTCAGGAAGGAAGGCTTCTATTAGATAAGAACGCCTTTGCTGGAATAAGGCTCTATAGGGCATGAATGTGAAAGGAGTGGAGTCTTGGCTGAAAGGATGATATGAGGAGCCCTGTGGTTCATGTAAGCCACTCAATCTTTCTTTGCAGTTTACTTTTTTAACTTGTTTTCCTGCCACAGATTTGAAGTCTGCTCTCCAAATATTCAAGAAAAACTGAAATTCAGAACAAGACTTAGAGCCACATGTCACAGCTTCCCAGTTTGCTATTGTCTACCCCTCTGAATGCTCTCTCCTGCTGCTGTTGAAAATAATATTTATAGAGAGCTTACTTGTGTGATGAAACCACTGTCTGTCAGGCACATTAATATCCACTGCACAAAAAAGCAGATGTGAGCTAAATTTTTGAACAATAGTCTTGAGATTTCATAGACACATAGTTAAAAATATCTTGTCACATGGCCTGTTTGAGCCAAGGGTAAAAATGTGGAAAGGATTATGATATTTCTATGGAAAGGTAAGGACTGGAAATAATAGTAATACTGCACATTGTCAAAACCTTCCCTCACAGAAAGAAGACCCTTTTGAAAAACATACAGCTAGATGAAGGCTGTTCCAGGAAATACAAATCAAACATCAATTGGTAAGGTCATGGGAACTGTCTGGCCTTTTCAGCTTCCGAAGAATCATAGAATTGCTAAGGTTGGAAAAGACCTTTAAGATCATTATGTCCAATCATCCACCCAGCACCACCAGTGTGTTCACTGTTACACCATGTTTTCAAGTGCATATCCACACATTTTTTAACACTTCCAGGGATAGTGGAAGTAGTGGTGGTGGTGGTGGTAGTGGTGGTGGTGGTGGTAGTGGTGGCTTCACCACTTCCCTGGGCAATCTGCTCTGGTGCTTTACAACCCTTTCCATGAAAAAAGCTTTTCATAATACTGAGTCTAAACCTCCTCTGGCACAACTTGAAGCTGTTTCCTCATGAGACAAACTTCTCTCCCAGCCACCTCCATTGCATGAACCCCCATCTCAGTCATAGATGTGGATGATGAAGAGAACACTTTGTCCCATTTTCCCCATGGGAAAACTCCTAGGCTTCCCCTGAAGTCAATTTTCCAAGGATATATAAGCACACCCTTGGATTGCCCTCAGTATCCTGGTATCCCATGACATGGCACTCCTACCACTCTCTCAGCAGCCCAAGTGCCTCCAGTTCAGGACTGCCTTGCTATCCCTGTGTACCACTATACTCAGTGGCTTTTCCCAAACCCAGACTAGCACTCAGCTCAGTTGTGACATATTTTCCACTGAGAAGCAGAATGGCTCTTTCCCCCACTTAATGTTAGTGGCTGCTTCCCAGTAAACCTCTTCCAGTCCCCAACAATGCAGGAACGTGTATATGGCATCCCTTTGCTTTCTGGACAAAGGCCTAAAATCCATGTGCCCTTGCTTCCCTTTCAACAAAGCTGGCGTGAGACCACAGGCTTTGATAAGGCAGAGTGATGGCACAACATGACACAGGATGACTTTGTCCATGGGGCTGTGTATGCCTAAAAGCAAACCTGGAGTCATTTTCCAAGGACACCCTGTCCTTCAAGAACCCTCCTTGTTGAATCTTTCCTTAAAGCCCTATGGCCTTGCAACTCAGTTCTATCTCACACCTCTTCAAAAAACACCTTTTGAATCATATATGTAGAAACCTCAGGGTTCTTTTTGCTTACTTTGGGATGTAGTGCCTTGGAATATCCTTCAGAGTTTTCTATTCCTCAAGCCTGGATCTGAGTATAGCCAGAGTCTTGACCCCATCACCCCCTGAACTATAGACATCCCAGGTTTCTGCACAGAAACCATGTAGCCACTCTGCAGAGGTCCCTGGGGAGCAGGGAACTTGAATGGGAACATTGGAAAGTGGACCCCAATTACAGGGAACCAGTGTAGCCATTTGGTATCACAGGAAGTGTTTAGGTCTGACCCAAGTGGGTCATCTCCTCTTCTTTGTGTAAGAGTCCTGTATCTCCTGGCTAACACTGAGGTTTGGACTGTTCCTTATCTAATCCAGTTATGAACATGAAGCAGAAATTAGGAACAAAGATGAAGGGTACCCCTGTGAAATAGGGTTAGGATAGCTGGCCACTCAATTTCTCAGTGAGGAAATGGGGAATAATATGGAAAACCTCCTAGAGCATAAACTAACTATAGAGTTAGTTCAAATGTAAGGTGGATGGTGAGAGTAATTTTGGGATGGATTTTCCAAATGCCAACTTTCTGCAGTGAAGGTAGAACTCTTTTTTTGTGCCTTTTTCTGCCTTAAATTTATTACTGTCATGGCCCAGATCTGGGTTAAATCATCACATTTGACTTCACATTCCAGCCAGCAGTGCTCAGTCCCCTAGTCCTTGCTGAGCTGGTCCCCTTTAGTTCAATAATAAATAGCAGTGTTTATTGGAGCAAGATGTGGCTGGCTGCTGGTAATGTCATATCCAGTTTGTGCAAATCTGCCACAGAAGCGTGGAAGCTGCTGCTAAGAGCTCTCCTCATGTAAATTCGTTGTCTGTACTTCCACAGCTGCGTGCCAGATAGGGAAGTCTTGTTCAAAACAAAAGTAGATGAGCAAGCCTTGTATCTGGTAGCAGAAAGAAGAGACAAGAGGTTTCCCAATAGTTTATTCCCTGTTGAGGTCCCTTTGTCCAAAGCACGAGGTATCCTAATATTTTATTCCCTGTAAAAGTCCTTTTGTCTTCCCAGTTCTTGATGACTTTGTTTTCATTGTTGTTAGCAGTGAGGGTTTTTTTTGTTTGTTTTGTTCCAGCATTTCCAAAATACAGTTTTCTTCTTGGATTCCCATATGTTTATGTGAGATTCCCGCAGGACTCCCACAGAAGTGGGGTTTGTCCAGAGAACACAGGATTCCTGTCCTTCTGCAGAGAAGAAACTGGGCTAGTGCGTGAGCTATGTAGCAGGAACCCTTAAATTGTAGATACAGGTTTGAGCAGACAGTTATGTATGTCACATGTTGCAGGAGATGTATCAGCTGCCTCGTGGTCTTTCTTGACCTTATCTGTTCTTAAAGACAGTCTCTTCTCTACTGTGTCTACCAGCTGGAGAACCTTTATGGGATGAGGAATATTGTCTGGTATTTTTGTAGAACAAATATCTCTGCAAAGCTGTCTGTTGATCATCACTGCCTGTCTAATACTAATTAATTATTAATCTGTTTAGAGCTGTAGGTATGTGTGAGTAACATATTTAAGCACAAAAAATTAGGGCTCTAATTTTAAGCTGGTCTGTACTTGCCCTTGCCTGGTACCCCCTCCCAAAATCTTCACCTTCACTGCTCCCTTGGGGTCGAGGGGCAGGTCACTGCCTGTGCCCTGACTGCAGACACAACTCAAGTTATTATGAAGGCTTGTGGAGTTTTCTATTCAGCCCATTTTTGAATACTTAACCTCATATGAAATATTCAGACTGAGCTGGCCCCTGCACGGAGGAGATCAGAGAAGGTGAGGATGGTTTTCCTGGAGAGGTGTTGCTGAAACCCCCACTTGGGAATGGGAAGAGTGGGAACATGTTTAGCAGAAGAACCCAGGAGACAACTGGAGGAATAAAGAGCAGACAGAGAGTAGGAGGGGAAACAAGGGAAGGTTTTAGACAGTCAGAATTTCTGCCCTTAACTTACCTGAATGGCTCCTGTGGGTGGTTATTTTAACCAGGACCTTCAGGCAGCTACTGCCAAGTACAAATCCTTTTTCATATGTGCTTAATTGGATTGAAAATTAACAATGGGCCAGCTCTGGCACTTGTTTGGACTTTTTTTGCCAGTGTTCAAAAAGGAAACAGCAGCTTAAGGACAAATAGGTTTCTCAGCTCTTTGATATTTCTCAGAGCTGTGTCACCAGATGGGAGAAGTAGTGACACTCTATGGTGTAAAATGTTGAGAAAACATTGAAGAATCACAGTCTTGATATAGATCCAATTATGTTCAGGACTAAGATGTGTTATTCTGGTATAACATAGCAAAGTGTAAGCTTGTTTGGGAATGAAGTACCAATGGGAACAAAAAATAAATCATATTTCCATGATACCAAGGCAAGTCAGGAACAGACACACTGCCTGAGAACAGCATGTTATAGGAACTTCATGTCTGTAAGGGAGCTGTGCTAATGACTTCCCAGTGGGTGGAACTGGAGAGGAAGTCTTATCTCCAGACTCCTCAGAGATAGGCAGTGGGAAACCACCAGCTCCAAAGCTAATTTTTCTGCCTGACTAATAGAAGTGCAGAAGTTACAGATATGGTTCATGTTATGTGTCAAAGTTAAAACAGTTTTCACCAAGCCTGAATCACAACTGCATTAAGTGAGGCAGAAAACCTTATAGGGAATGCAAGGATAATGGCAAAAATAATAGGAAGAGAAATAGAAGGTGGAATCCAAGGAGCCACCCAACCATCTGAAACCCTACTATATTTAATTTGCTTCTGAGCGAAGTGCTCTGTTATGGCAGACAGACAAGCATGCGTCATTGGTTGAAGTAAATCAGCACAGCTTTTCTGAAGCCAGCAAAGCCATATTGATTCACATTACTTGATGGTCTCTGTTTGAAAATTCATCATTGTAACAAATACTATAAAACTCCAGGTTTGTCACCAGAGAAGAGCCTGTAGGGATGGCAGAAAGGAATCATCCTTCCTGCTTGAACAAAAGGATTATTCAAGGGGGAAACAGTCTTGCACCAGTCTTCCTTCAGGATATGATGCCACAGTGCTATGAGGAACAGCACTATGGGGAGCAATGCTGGAAAGCAGCTGAGTGGCCAAAAAACAGGAACGCCTGGTGGCTGGAAACGTTGAACAGGAAGGAATGGCAAAAAAAAGAGGGCTTGTAAACAGGACAAGTGTATGAGTGTTTTATTGGCTGTATGCTCACAGCCAAGGAACAGCATGGATAGAAGTGTACCACAGGACTAGCAAAAGGAAGTAGGATAGTCTTCATGGTGTCTGCATTACGAGCACTGCGAAGCCCCAGACCCACCTGGAAGAGGAAGGTTGAATGGAAATTTAGACTTTGTAGGAATGGAGAACTGCCACTGTGCATGGGTTTGGGAATAGTGCAGGCTTGGCCTCAGCAGGGGCTTACCACATTCCAGAGCCCCACAGATTATCAGCTATCAAGGAAGCAAGTCCTGATATACACCCTGTTTCTGTTAATAATGCCTTTCTTTTTGCAATCAGGGTTCAATTCTTCCTTTATTTCACTGTCTGAGTGGGGACTGTTAGTAAATGTCATCTTTATACATTTATCACATGCCATGGGAGGTTGCTTTATACTGCAGTACAATCATACACAATGAAGAGAGTGCAGAAGCTAAGCAAGCAAAATCATACAGGAATTCATGGAGTTTGCTGTATTAAACACACACTAAAATAATCAACATTATTTGTTATTCAAGAGATGTCCCAAGCCACTTCCATCAGCTATATAATGTTGGAGGAGGAGAATCTGCTCTTATCTTACAAGACATATAGCAGATGGCTAATGTTTTATGAATGGAGAATACATATACAAACACATTACCATATGGTCACAAGCCCAAGCTTAAGCATTGCATGTCTCAGTACTAGAAGTATTAGAAGTACTATTATATCTTGTGTTTTTAGTAAGAAATTTACTTTGGTTGCTCTCAAACTTTGGTAAGCTGGTTTCCCCATCTCTTTTCTCTTGCTGTTGTGACAGGGGGAATCTCATGCTATTTACCTAGAAGTCTGTCTTTTGAAATGCATCTGTTCATCCCTGCTCAGTCTAAACTGTCCCTCCTGCTTTTATATGTGCCTGTAGGATTTCATTTGCATTTTTAAAAACAAATAATCCTGACTTTTGACACAGAAAACCTTTATTTTCCCATCGGTGAAATTCAGATTCGAAATTACCTTTGCTTTGCTGCAAGGCCTGATTTCCCAACTTTGATTAAGTTCTTGGAATGGGAGATCATTGTGAGGTGCACAGTGAGATAAATCAGCCTGGGCAAAAGAAATATGCTTTAATGTGGCCAGACTGATTGAAATAGCTGAGTTTGCACAAGTATTTTGAGACAGTGCTGGGCTTTGCAGACAGACCCTTTGCACTACAGGATTTTCCATGAAAGTGTGGAACATCAGGAGATTATCTGCCCAGCTGGCTAACTACCAGTCTTACCTGAACACACACTTCAGCTTAATTGTCTTTAGTGTGACAGCCACCTCACTAAATGCAGAAATACAATGATATTAGAAGTAATGCACTACCAAAGGTTGAATTCTCATGGGTCATTAACTAAACAAACATGCAGACTTCTCACATACACTTTTTTTAAACAACGCTGTTACAATATGGATTGTATATTCAAGACTCAAAATTAGGGTCTGGAATCCTTGGAGAGCCTCAGAATGACTCAGACAGTGTAAAGGATTTGTCACGTCATCCTGAGGATATGACAATAATTTATACTGCTAAGTTTGTGATGATAAGGAGCCACAACATCCTGCAAACCCTACTGAGACAATCTGGTCCACATCACTGCTGGCCACATCCCATCAGAGGACAACTGTGAGAGAGAGAATGATAGTCCTAGCATCTGAATCTGTAGCAAGTTCACACATCCCCAAAACAAATCCGTAGATGCTTCATTTACACACATTTGTGTCAAATTGGGTCTATGGGTAGAAGAGAACAGGGGGCTGGATTGTAATCCAAAAGCTGTAACTGGCTACAGCAACTGTCCTGAGTGCCAGTGTCCCTGGGCTGACAGGGTAACCACGTGGGGAAGGCACCTCCTGCTCCTGGGCCCCTTCCCGCAGGATGTGCCATGTGGTGCATGGGAGACCCGGCCTTTGGCTCAGAGGGTCTCTGGTGGCTGCTGCTGTGCAGCACAGCTGGTGCTCAGCCCTTTCGAAGGCTCAGCCTGACAGCCAGCTCACATTTTGTTCCAGTTTTCCTGGGCTTCAACATCCTTACCCTTCCACAAAAATATGTGAAACTGAGAAGATTTTCTCCACACCAGCTGTCTTTTCAATGTTGTTTTTTTTGTCAGGGCTTCTCCCTGAATCTCTCCAGCAAGACTTCAGAAAACCCCCAAACAAATTATTTAACTGACTTCTTACCCACTGGTCTCAAAGCCACATGCTGGGCCATCACTCATGCAGCAGCAGGGCTATGGCCTCAGGTGCCTGATTGAAATGCTTCACAGTTGGCTGTAAGGGTTAACAGAATGTTCTGGTAACCCCATCTCTGCCGCTGGGCTGTTCATGACCCCACATTGCATATATACATACATATTTATATGTATATTTATATACACATGCATGTATTTATATTCCTTTGTGCGTGCGTTTGTATATTTATACAGTCAGGGTATACAGAACTCATGAAATGGTTCTAAAACACAGTGAGAACAATTTGCACCCCAAAATTGCTTTCTTGTCTTAATGCTTTGCAGTTAAATTTAGGGTGCAAATTCATCCTGAATGACTCCAGCATGAGGCAGAATGCACTCAGCTGCTCACTTTTGAATATGAAAATCCCCAAGAGACATCAATCAAGTTTTCCTAGTGACTTCCCACATACATCCATCTTCCATATTTTTGTACATGCCCAGAATGCACTGTATTTGAAAACAGGAAAGTTGCAAACCCAGAGCTATACAATGGTGTATCAAATAACAATATACCTCCAGTTGTAATTCACAACTTAATGATTTACACAAACTTAAAGCCAATGTACATGGATGTGTGTGGATGTTTTAAACCCAATGTATAAAGAAAAAAATTGGGTACTGCCAAGAGGAAAGAAGAAGGAAGCCACGTGATGCTCTAGAGTTTTTATTGTGCAATATGAGTGGTGAAAAAAATAGGATTTTATACAAGTTTGGTGAAGGTGCTGATGTTCCTTATCTAGAAAAGTGACATATCTCTTTTTTCATGTTTCTAATTCTAGTAGAGCTTCTTTCCTGTACATTATTAAATGCAATAGCCTGAGTCTTGCTGTGTAAGTGAGGCACCTGCCACTCCTGCTTACCATCTGGTTTCAAGGAGTGCCTGCTTCCCTGTTTTTTCTGTAATTTAGTTTCCTATGTGAGGCTTGAGTAGCCGTGTCAAGAGTCAACATCCCCCACTGGCATAACTCTCAGGGTCACTGAAATGCATAAACTTTCCCACCGTCTGTAGATGCTCTTCCCTGGGAAGTATCATCCTACATATATATATGTATATATAGTATAGACATATAAAACTTGGGAACTCTGGGAAGACAACAGTCTCCATGACCTTACAGGCACAGGGAATGCGATGTAAGTGGGAACTTCCCTGAAAGATTACTGCAAGATTTGTCCCCTGTGAATTACATGCCATGATTATATATATTAGCATTGAGAGTATAAAATACACTCCAGATGCTTTTTCATGCCCTTTTTTCCCACTCAGCTTGACTTTTCCCCAGTTGATTGATTCTCATAGTTTATGTTCAGGGATTCAGTATTTTGCTTACTTGCCAGATTAGCCTTTTTTGGCATAGCAAAAGCTGCCCAGTAAACCTTGGGAAATGCAATATCATATGCTGAGAAGCTGCAGTGTATCAGAATGGGATGAGCAATCAGAGTGTGAATGTTCAGCTGTACTCAGCACCAGACAAGCTCTGGGTTTTGTGAAGTCAGCAGGACTCTTCCCAACAATTCTAAAAGTACAGAATCAGGCCAGTGTTCAGAGTGCTGACAAATGCAATCTATCAAAGAATTGGGAATAATTCCTTCTGCTAGGGTTCTGACTTCTTTTTATATTTTTCTTTTTGCATGTTTCCTAAAATATGAGAATTGTTGGCTGCCTTTGGTCTCAGGTCACTTGTTTAATGTACATTTTAATTCTCAATTTACTTGACTCCTTAGTGATGGGCAACCACCGAAAAGATCCAGAGACATCTCCATCATTTTTTAATGTCTGCCTTTGTATTGCAGCTCACAGCTTTCCTGTTCCCCAGAGGAGGAAGCAGAAAGGTCTTATTCTATCAGCAAAGAGCTCACAAAGTTTGTTCCCTATGCACCAATTCCGTGTATAGTATGTAAACATGAAAGGAAGATGCATGCACATCTGCGATATGACCCAAAGAGAGGCAAGAGTTAAGAACAGCTTTGGATGCAGAACAAACTACAATCCCATGAGTAACAGTGTTTTGTTTTCCTCCCCTGGCAGCTTTCCATGCCGGTGAGATCCCAAGCAAGTTGAGGTATCTCTCGGCCCCCTTTAGCCCTGGAAGCTAAAACCTCTGGGAATTTTTTGGGATCTGCTTTACACATGCAGGATGGAGGATGAAAGCAACACCTCAAAATACTCAAGAGGCTATGCAGGGAAATGTTGATATGAGGAGGGAGGAGGGCTTCCAGGCATCTCCCTTTCCAGGGTGATTGTACAAAACCTCCACAGCCTCTACTTTTGCTTGACTTGTTCAAATGGTTCTTCCTATATCTAATTATTTAAATATTAAGATGAATAATATTACTCATACCTGTGATGTTCATGATTATCCAACAGATATACTAAGAATATTTAAAATATACTAAGATATAAAAGAATATTTATTGTGATGCTTTAAAACAAGAACTATAGATGTATTCTTAGCCTCAAATATATCTGATTGTAGACACCACATATAAAGCATCATCTGTCCTGGAGGGGGAAACATTGGAGAGCTGGATTTACCTGTCTTGCCCTGGATTGCCATTGCCATGTTTATCCTGGCCTTTTATCAGTCTGTAACAACCACTCCTATCAGCTCTGCAACAATATTGCCCTCTGAAATTGGTTCCCTACAGCTCTGTGAGGAGGGAAATCTGATTATTGTTGTGTATGGTCACTGGTGATATCAAAACTCCTTCAGGTCTGCTCAGGATCTCTTGGCTGGTAACTCATGTCAGCTCACCCCATCGCACCTACAGGAAAGTCTGTTTGGCCCCTCATCAAAGAACAGTCACATCCATTTGTCCCTGCATCCCCTACAACCATCATTCACATTTTAGTGAACCACATGCAGTAATGCTGTTCTTACTTGGTGCTGTGATGCCTACTGTTTTTTTCTTTTTCTAGTGTGAAAGAACAGGTTTGATTGCACATGGGCCAGAAGAAGCAATACAACTTCACTGAATCTATGCAGTTCACTGGCACAACAGACCAAAGTAGACACAACCTGCAGTGCAAAGGACAAAGGGAACTCCAAAATCATCATAGTTCCCACACTTTTCCTTGACGCTTTATTGTGGCAGTTTATTGCCATTTTATTTATGCCTGTTATTGCAGCAACATTATTTTTCTGCTCTCTCTGACTCAATTCTTTGCTACCGCACAGAGAGTATATTCGCCAGCTTTGTCTTCTTTAGACTGAGAAAAACATGGTACTAACTACTCCACTTATATTCATTTTATGTATATTCTTTATATATAACCTTCACACTAGCCTTTCTCTCTTTCAGCTCACATTCATTTTTCTTGAACTTGTATCTCCTACTGTACACAGTAGTACAGATGATATGTCATTGCTGCCTAATGTAGTAGCATTAATACTTCTCCATTTCTGCTGGACAAACTAATGTTTAAGGGTTGCATTTGCACTTTTCACAGCCTCATCAAATTGGTAACCTATCATAATCAAGACGATAACTAATACTCTTCTTCCTTTGTCCTTTTGCATAGCTTACTAGCAGAAAATCTTATTTGTCTGTAGGTACATTATTCCTGCCTTTTGAACTTTTCTATGTAATTCCATTTCTAATGTAGGAGACTGCAAAGTCATTAATTTTTTCCCCTTATGACATTTAAACCCCTGTATGTAACTATGTTTAGCACATTTCAATAGCACACTCTCATTATGCATCAAATTTATTTTTGAAAATATTAAATAAGATTAGTCCCAAGACTGAACCTTGAAAAACTCTGCTCATGACCTCCCTCCAGGCAACAGCTCTCTTTTCACTTGGCTGATCTTCTATTCATCTTCTACCTTACATTTTCTTTCCCAAGGCTAATCTGTACTAATGGTTTCCAATGCAACAGAGTACCCTAAGCTTTATAAAATCAATATATGTATGCCCTTTGTCTGAAAAATCAATCCCATCAAGAAAAGATATCATGTATAATATACAATTGATAAACCTGTGGGGTTTGAATCATATTTTTCCTTCTTCTCCATAGTTTTGATTGTTCTTACCTTTAAAATCTATCAGCCAGAGATCACAACAGTTATGCACCAAAGTTACTGAGACCAGAGTGAGGATCCACAATAGCAGAGACTACATTCTCATTTTCTTAGAAAACATGTCATGAAAGGCCCCATTTGCTACTCTCTATTCCAATAACACCACCTCTGAATATGAAAAAGTACTGAAGATTGTTGCTAGTGGACCTGAAGTTGCACATCCATATTCTTCCTGGACAATGGGCTGTAGCCCGGGGTCTCTGTCCTTTTTTACTTGAGCACCTTCAGTTCTCTGTATTTTGCTTTCCTTGTCCTTGATGCAACAGTTTAATTAATGATGCTGCCTTTAACACATTGTTTGCATCAACCTTCCTGTTGAAGGCACATTGAGAACAATCACTGAGGTTATGCATGGTGTCAACAGTGTTGTAAACTCAAGCGCGTTGCCTCCCCCTCCAGCAGAACAGATATGATCTGAATCCCCTTGGTCAACTCACTTTGTGGGACTTGGATTCCTGGCCCTCCAAACCACATTACTGGAGAGGTCACTACCTCTTGAGGGTGTTTTTCATACTTTGGATATCTTTATAATCTTGCACTGAGTCAGACATGAGTATGTGGTTCTGATAGAAATACCCCAGCCCATAGATAAAGAGCTAAATTTCTCCACAGTGCCTGACAGATTCCTCTAGGCATGATTCTTAATATGCCTCATCTCTTCTCAGATAAGCCATTTGTTTTTCCCCAGATGTAATTGGGAAGCTCCCATAGCTCTTTTCATAGTGAGAGAGGCTGACCTGCAAAGGCCTGCCATCCTGATTCCAGCTGGGCATGGGCATCTTGTAACACATCAGTTTAAGTGGTAAAATGTTAGTGCCTGTACCCTATTGTAAGCAATGGAGATCCAATAATACCGCCAATGAAGTCCAGAGGTCTCTTCAGCCCTTCTAATGGTAATGCTTAGAGCTCAACTGAATTGACTTGCTGCAGGTGTCTAGTGACATCTGAGATGCCCAAAGTGTCTCACATGGTCCCTAACATGTATGTTCTTCAGAAGAATGTGGGGTCTTTTTTGCAAGCTCACAAGGGGTTATTCCTGTAGCTGATCAGGTCTCTCAGGATCTCTCAAGATGTTGCAGGGAGTATGGATGGTTTGTGGTGCTTCCACATAGTTGTGCTCCAATATGTCCAGGTGCTCCCTTCTCTTACTGCAAAGCAACTGCCCAGAACATTGTACATTTTACCACTGGAATGCTTAGAGTCACACGCATTTTACCCATTGAGCATAAGGGAATGACAAAATAAAGGTCCTGATGTTTCCTTATTTCCACAATTTGTAATTGATTTCATTTTGGTTTTTTTTTCCTTTTTTGTTGTTGTTGTTGTTGTTGTTGTTGTTTTGTTTTGAATTTCTACATAGGTCTGTGCATTGCTCTTTTTGGCCACATCAGAACAATATCAAGGTTTTTAGAAGTAAAATTACATACTACTGACTAAAATGCTGTCAAGTTTTGACAAGTGTGTATTCTGGTCCAAAGAGCAAGAATCTGCTCTACCAGAATGTTTGTAATAAGCTGTGATAGCACATCCTATTCCTTCCCAAGGACAGCAGGGCCTGTCTCAGCATGCTGGCTGGGGTGTGGGTCTGTATTAGCATTGGCCATTATTTTTGGGGGCTAGAGGTACAAGACTCAGTCAGGAAAAGTTTTGAGGCTACAGAAGAAATAATGGGATGTGGAGAAAATAGTAAGGTCTACAGATTTACAATGTCATATAGAATATTTCTCTTTTTTTTGGCTTCAGACCAGGTCTTGAGCCAGCCAGAGGTCAGGTCAGAGTGATTTCTCCATATCTGAAGTTAATCTGTTCTACATTACTGCTGTAAAAGTAGAAGATTCAGTGACTAAAAATGCAAAGGGCTTCTTCCTTCTACCAACTGTGAAGACTAACAAATGTTAACTCTGCCCTCAGAGCACTTAATATGTTGATTAAGGATTATTATGGCACAAAGACAGATCTGAGGAAATACAGTAGCCCTATCTAGCTGCAAACCAAGGATTGGATTTCAGTGTTCTTGCATTTAACCAGAAAATGGCAAGGTTTCCTTTCAGATGACATGCACGTTTTCACTCGAGATAAATATATGCTAAAGTTAGTGATGAAGAGAAAAAGAAAACAATATCAAGGTAACCTTCTGCAAGTAGATGTCACTTTATCATTGTATTAAGTATTCATTCTACCTGCCAGTCTTGCTTCCCCTATATCCTCAGATGATTACTGCTACAATGGCACCTTTATTATACTAAAAAATTTGTATACACATTTTTTTAGGATTTCTTTTCTGATTGTTTTCTAGATGGGGGAAAAGAGGGATCTTTTCAGTTTTGGTTTGAAGGAAATTGGTAACCACTGAGATCCCATGTAAGAATTCTGATTTTTTTTAATGACTAAAACTTATCAAATCTTCTTAATAATATTTTGGTATCTTTTCAAGTTGGAAACTGTTCTATTTCTGATTAATTCATATTGCCACAAGAGTCCTAGAGCTATGCAGATTAGCTGAATGCACCACACTACAATATCGGTCTTGTAAACCTAAGGGTATCCATGGGCTTTTCAAGTGAATGCACATTCATATGTGAAGTAGCAAGACACAGTGAATGAGCTACATTATGTGAATGTGCTCAACAGCTGAAAAATGAACTATGTCATGGATTTCAGCTTTATGGAGTGAGCAGCTGAATTTGTCAGTGACACTGGAAGATTGTTCTTCTGTATGACTCAGTTTGATTCACTGGCCTGACAATGTCCCTTCTCTGAGAATCCCTCGCACCTGTAGATGCACAACACTAACAAAGGTCTAATTCTGGCAGTTAGCAAAATTCCAACCATTAGCATGTTGAAGTAAGTGCAGCAATTTTTCTGATGTCAATGTTGATTGCAACACTCATTATACAGTGAAAAATAGTGTTAGACTGATGCATTCTTTGAAATCTCAGTTCCAAGATTTTATGTCAGAAAAAAATATTCATGCTGAGTTCAAAGGACTCTCAAGAAAATTATAGAAAATAAACCATTTCAAGACTGTAACAATGCAAACTTGAAGTAAGGAGAATGGTAACTGTTGTCCTCATTAGGCCACTTAATACTAAATTCTTTGCAGGATAAATAACAGCAAGCCTCTGAATAAATAGTATAGATTAATCAGGAAATTTAAGGTGACATTCCAATGTCAAACAGGAAATCCCTACAGACTTTAACCATAGATTTTCTAATTGATATACCCTCAAATAAACATTAAAACCAAAACCACAAATGACATTCTCTTTCCTGATTGAGATCTACACAGAGCTGTCAGAATATTAAAGCAGTCTGTACCCAGGTTGTTTACAAAGACAATAGTGGCTGTAACTGAGCTAGAAAAAAGGGGGGAAAAAAGTCTACATGAAGCTTACTTCTGGCTAACCAACTTCTGATATGATCCCCAGTTTAACTGTAAATCAGGGTTTCAAAAGGGAAAGGGAAATAAATCATTCCACATGCAAGAAAAACTAGCCCAAGTTTATATTGCGGTAGAAATGCCAACACCTTCTTGGAGCTAAATTTTAGCAGTAATTATAGGAAAAATGCCACTGAGAAACCATAAATCTTCAAACTCTCCTGCACACCATGGAAATATGCAAGAATTTTTTGAAAGCATTTAGAAGTGAACTATGTAGCCAAAAAATATAAATTCAAATGAGATGCTGAAGCACATTGCTGGTGGTATGATGATAAACCATGCATTCTAGGTTCTAGTTTTGGATTGTAGTTTGAACATACAAAAAAGGTGAAGGAGTGCTTCTTTCAGGGTACAGTAGTCACCTCAGCTAACAGCAACCCAGCCTGGAAGTCAGGCTGTTGCATTCCTCTCTATGTGATCAGTGACGCAGCCAAAGACCTAAAATGTCAGATGCAATAACAGATGATTCAGAAAAGCTTCGGGAAGGGCCCAGACAAAAAGAGCAGGGAAGCTGGAGGAGGCCACGCAAGGACAAAGGAGGAAGGAAGGGAATTTTGTTCCTGGCTGCTGCCTGTTCAGGCAAATATAATTTTAAGGGCTGTGTGTTTCTTGAAGTAGTATGGATTTTGGTTTTCTGGGTGGTTGTTTGTTTACATCAACATTATCCTTCAAGTACGCAAAGTCATAGAGAAAGAGCACTGGCTAAACCACATGCATAGATTGGATTGTGCTCTGGATGTCTATTTAGATACAACATAGAAGGAGATTTGATTTCGGCAGTGGTGACAAAGTACATACCTAAAGAGTGCCTTTTTGGTTTGGGAGAAGTGGTTTGGAAGCTACTAGCATTTTAAGTTCCTGTGCCTGCTGGCCAGCACACCATCCTTGATGAGCTGGACAGACATTTAAAGGGACACATAGATCTGGGAACAGCCTTCTCTGTGCAAATCTTACTCCCATTTCTTGAGCTGTGCTATTGCAATATGGGCTGAGAAACATATCTGTGAAATGTCTCTTTCTCACTTCTAGAATTCACCTTAAGGCAAATGCTTCATTTCTCTCTTGAAAATACTAAATTATAGTTTTAAAAAGTCATTTTCTGGGGTGTGGCAACTTTTAAAGCTGTCTGAAGGATAAGGTTTGCTGTCACTCTTCTCTTTCCTCTTTTATGTGCCAGTTAGCGAGTGGAACCCTTTTATTTGGTGAAGGTATATCTGTACTATGTTGGAGGAGACTTTGAACTGAAATTATTAAGAGTAAAAGCAAGGACAGCCCAGTAGTTTAATTTACTTAATATAAATTGAGTATTTTTATATCTAAGTATCTGTGACCATGGCACTTTGCAATGTCATAAAGGAAAGACAAAGTGCTCCACACACTTAGAAAGTTCACTCTCCTAAAAATTACAATAGCATGAGCCTACTCATTATGTGACAGTGGGTAATGAAGATGGTGAGGGAGGGTAAGGTAAAATGGATTAGCATCCAAAGCATAGTAAGAAACACCATTAACACAAATTTAAACAGTAACTTTGTGATTCCTAAGAGCAGACTTGGACCTCTGGAAGCTGGACACATACAGAGGCACAGAGAAAAAGTTTGGAAAAACTGAGAGGTTCCTGCCAGCAGTTCTGTCCTAAGTAAGGAGGGTAGATGGGAAGGCATGAGCCCAAGAGATGTTCAGCCTTCTGCTCTCCATCCATCTGAGACAGAACACGAGAGTAACCTCACTCAGTAGGACCTTTGCTAAGCTCCTACTTCAATGCTCTGTTACATTGCTCCTGGGCACCACCTGTGGCTCATTGAAGTCAGAACTGTTAAAACCAAAGATGAAAAGGACTGCTGAGCCCTGGGCAAGCACAAGGTGACACCACACCTTCCTAGGAGAAGCTCATGGTCAGAAGGGCACAAATAGTTCAGAGATGTGGTTGGACCAACCGCATGTTGCCTCGTGAGGGATGCCAATGAACTCCATGAGAAAAGGGCATCATCAGGTATCCAGGAATTGTATTGCAACTCACAGATAGACGAAAATATAAACTGACTTCCTGGTACAAAAACACTCGGAAGTCTTTCTTGCAATTTAAATACGAAAATCTTCTTGTCCTTTTTTCTTGCAGTGTTAAATGAGAGGGAAACAAGTGAAGACAGCAAGGAGAAAAGAAAGGGGAGAAGACTGGTTCTTATTAGGACAGGGGGAAAAGAGGAATGACAAGACCACAAAGAAGCAAAATCCCCAGCAGTCTCAGCCAAAGGTATTACCATTTCCACTGTGCCCTGAACTAGGGGTCTCATAGGATGAATCTGTGAAATCAAGCCTGGCTTGTGTTTCACTGGAGTACAAGGGAACAAGGCATCTAAACCTGACTGTCCCACTGAGCCACTCAACATGTCAGAGGAGAGGCTGTGGATCCTCCACTCTGCTACTTCTGCCCTTTTGGCCTTAAAAGTTTAAGGGCAGGTAAACCCTGGACCTGTGTTTGAGCAGGGTGTGGGTGTCTTGGGTTGAGCTGGCAAAATGCCAACTGCCCAAAGACAGAGTTAGGCCCAGCTGAAAAAAGGGAGAAAGGAAAAAAAGACTAAAACCAGTTTTATGCTTAAAACTAACTACATGTATTTATACAGCAAAAGAGAAAATTAAGAGGAAACTACTAC
>JAWWLZ010000001.1:79032366-79049099 GCA_035041345.1 Poliocrania exsul | reverse complement strand
CAAGACAGCTGACAACTGTCAGGCCTAGTCTGAACTCCAAAACCCGAACCCAGGCCCACTTAGCTAAACCCATGACAGTGGGATATGGCAGGCATCTGCATTTTGGTCCCATCTCCTCTTTCCCTCTGGATGTTGCTGCATTAATGTGAGATGAGATGGACACACAGACCAGCAAAACCTGTGAGAAAGAACTGTGGTAAGTGTTTAAATACCAGGAGTCTTTAGGTACATTTTATATTCAACTTATTGTTGGTTTTATGGTTAGAAGCCAATTTTGCCCTAATGAAAATAAAGGAAAGTGCTGAAGTTCAGAGGCTATGCAAATGAAGATTAATACACACTTTTAAAAGCATTATTTAAAATTTTTACTGCTTTAAAACTATAATGCTTTTTGATTTTGAACATTTTCAGGATTATTAACTTTGCTCAGATTTAATACAAAAAAATATATATGTATGAAATGGAAAGACAAGCATGCAAAAATTATTGCAGGAAGTGAATTGCAGAATGAGGACTGTATATGGATGCTGAAAGACTCCATATATTTAAAGGCAATAATTTTGGTGATAATGATGACTGAGTCATCATCACATACTGCGTGTCTGTGTGTGTCAAAATAAAAGTTTTAAATGTAGTCATAAGGCAAATCTGTGTGACTGAGTAATGAAAAGAATGAAAAAGACCTAATGGCTGGAATAATGATGGCTGGGAGGGTTGCTTGTTATGATAATATGTGGTTTGCTTAATGAGGAACGGGCACAGAAGAAGAGTCAAGATATTGCACTGTATATTAAACCAAAAGACTAGGGAAAAATGTCCAAAGATGGCATGCAGGCAGACTTCAAAGAGCTTGTGGTATATTCTCAGTGCATCACAGAGAGACACATTAGAGCTAGCAAGGGGACAGGGCATCTCTCTTCCCAGTGTTAGCACCTGTGGTGCCTGCAAAGCATGGCCAGCACACTAAATGTGTGGGGAAAGGATATGGGCCTTGGCACACAACACTTTGGAAGTTGCTGCTGATCGTCACAAGAGGCTGGTGGGACAAAACCAAGTTGTCCTATTCATGGAAAAAGGGAGATGTCACCCCACAGTGCAGCTGTTGGTGTACCTGCACTGGGAGAGGGTTAAACATAAACAACAATTTTCCAGTTCCAAAATGCAAATGGTTTTGGAAGGTCTGTACTGCATTTGCGGTTAATTCAGTAAGAGTTCTGCTATTAACTTCAGGAGATTAAACATTTCTTCCACAGATGTCCACAAACCAAAAAATGGTGTAATACTGAGCAATGGCTTAGCAGGAATAATCTGTCAATTCTGAAATGAATTATTTGCCTTAAACTACTCAGTTAGCAGAAGCAATGAACCATGCTGCAACTTCCTTGGTAATTTTCCCTATGTAGATAAATAATTTCCCTCTAGATTTCACTAAAATCTTTATTTTGGACCCATGATATGAGTGTCATGATGACTTAGCGATTTTTCTCAGTTGGATATATTAGTAACTGAAATATTAGTTATTTCTTAAAGTACTGTAATTTAATCAACATGAAAAGTATAAGAACTTCTCAATATCAATTACCAGTAATGGATTATCATTATCTATTAGTTATCACTTACTGTCAAAAGTAGCTAGTGAAGAATATTAATGTTTGGGAACAATTTGTCTTGTCCACAATGAATATAACCATTTTCCCATGCTGTGCAAGTCCAATATGACATTGGAGATCATTTTGAGCATTGCTGGACTATTCACAGGGTCAAATCATGGAGCAGATTACTATCTGCACTGAGTTCCCCTCAACATTTCTCCAACAGGGACTAGGCTCATAGCTGAGCGCTGTGGTAGGGAGCTGGCATGGGGCATCCCCCCCGCTCTATCCTCCATCCATCATCCCTCTCTGCTGTGAATGTATAATCACACATGAGAGCCCATTTCTGTGCGTGCCTATGCTAAACTATGTACCCTTCAGTTGTCCTGTTTACTTCAACAGGGCTGTTGATGAAACAGAAGATTTGCTGAGGTATCTGCAGGGTTGGGTGCCTAATGAACAGAATTCTTAATGGAACATAAATCCAATCAAGATTTTCATACCATATAAGCAAACAGTGCAGTTTGTGGAAAACAAGAGCCTCCCTGAAAACGACTGTTATGCAAATATCATTACACTCAGGGTATTTATTAAAGCAGCCCTCAAATTGCAGATTTTTGGCTTGAGACAGGAAATAAAAGGACATCAAAACTGGAGGGAATACTACTGGTGGATTTGCAAGATACAGATTAATAAAAAGAACTCATTGTGTGCTTTACATGGAAATTTTACTGTTACCTTGCTATAAATTTTTTTAAAAGACCTTTTTAGCTTTCTGTACCAGAACTATGATTCATTCACACAAAAGATTATATGAGGCACAATTTTTTAGTTCATTCAGGCTTTCCTGTTCAAAGGAGAGAGGCTTTTGTGAGATCTGCTCTTGTTCACAGAGAGAATTCATTTTATTAGCAGTGTGTCATTCACAGTGTGCCTTACACATCTACCAGCTTCCTCATTTCTTTTTCTTTTTTTTTTTTCTTAATTTGTAAGCACTGGAGTGGTTTGGGATCCTCAGTATGAATAAACCCCATTGTATTCTTCCCATATTCTCGCCCCAGGATGGTATTTCCTTCTGACCAAGGACTCAGGACTCCTAAAAAAGGAAAAGAGCACAACCCCCCCCCCAACAATGCTGTGAGTCCAGGATGTCAACCTTACCAACCCATTCAACCACAAAAATCTTCCTGCCTCATCCTTTCCTGTACCTCTACATGTTGTTTTTCTGCACTGAACTAGCTCAGGAGCTTTTCCAAAACCTTTTGTTCTCTTTGCTAAAAGCCATGTGCATGGTGCTAGAATTAATTCCTGCATTTGGGAGAACATCGAGGCAGTTCGCTGCAAAGTGAGCCTTTATTATTCACAAATCCTGGTAGGATCACATGAAGCGTGGGATGCCTCCCTGGGCCCTGGCAAGCAGACCCAAGCAGCCACAGCCAGCCTGTCCTGCTCTAGCTCCCAGACAGCTGGAGTGGGAGGACAAGAGGACTGTGTCCCCTCACAAAGGATGCTGCTGTCATATCACTGGAGCCCGAAATAGGCTGTAAGCAGAATTTAGGTGTCTCAGTTTAAGCAAAAAAGCCAGCCGGCCCTTCTTGCACCAGGGCATGATCACATCAACTCTCACATATAGGTGGCAGGGTTCTGTACTTCATCAAATATATGTCAAGTATGTGTAATAATTTGGGCGTTATTCTCATAAATTTAAAGTCCAAGGGGAGCTGCTAGTGACCATCTCTCTGACTGTCTGCATATGGTAGACTATAAGCTTTCTTCAAATTAATTGGAGCAAGAACATTTGTTCTAGAAAACATTCAATTGATTTCAAAATTTCCAGTATTGTAGAAACCAACAAGTTAAGCAGACTCAGAGAACCTTCATATTTAATGACTTGTGCCATGGTTTCTGTTTTCAACACCAGGCCACTGCCTGCTGGTACACTTTTCTTTGCAGAATAAAAAGCCTTCAAACTTCTGTTCCTTAAGTCTTAGTTGTAGATTGTGATCATTTCTTCCTTCTCCTTAAATAAAACTGATGGAGTTTCTGGATGATTTAATTATTTAACATGTTTTTCCTATCATATTCCTTGTCTTTTTGCTTTTTTTTTTTTTTTCTGAGCACTCATGTTCTCATTGTTTTGTTTTACTAGATTGGGGATAATGGATAGTCCATTGTGGCAGTGGTCATATTTGATGCAAAGATGATGGATACATCCTCCTTCACCTCCTCCTTCTGCTCCTCCTCCCAGAGCTCATCCTGATTCTACAGCCTCTGACCACAGCTTGTTCAGACTATCGGTGTAATGTGGGCTATTTAACAGCAGTGGGTATATTTTATCATGTTCAGGTCTTTTCCAAGGTCTCAGCATGCCTGCAAGATGTAAATGCAACCTATGTTCTGCAGTTACAGGTTATCAGTTTCATATTTGCCTATGTTAAAATGTCCATGAGTTTCCTCTGTTCAAGCTAGTACATGATTTTTTTACCACCTTAAAGTTTCTCAGTTGTGATTTATTTTTTGCTTCTTTCCCCAAATTACTGATTAATTAAAATGTTCAGTAGAAAATAAAGAAGTTAGTAATTGATCTTTGTGGGACCTCCTTAGAAACCAGTCCAGTGTTAAACAATTCACCATTTACTCATGCCTTTAGGGAACTGTCAAACAGCTTTTAAACCATACTGCTAAGAGAATAGCATTAATTTTGACACCATTCATACCCCATTATAAAGCAGTACATTCCAGGACCACCATATTCAACCAGAACAAAGTTGAACCTGCAGCTGTATTTGAGTTTTCATGGGATTCAAATAGCAGACAGCTGGCTGGCCATCTCAGCCTGTTCCAGCTTGATGTAACTATGGTTTTTTGAAAACAAAAGGCAGACTCTACAGTCATGTGTTGTCAATGTTTTAAGCCAGAGGTCCCATTTTTTGGGAGGGGAAAAAAATAAAGGAAAAAAAAAAGGGTTGTGGACTCTATACTTATATCTTAAGTCTTTAAGCACTTTCCTGTAAAACAAGACAAAGAAGCATGACAAAAACTGATGAGGGTTTTCTGCAGAGAAATTTTGCTTTCAGTGTGCCAAACCCTTTGTACATCCTGAGCCACTCCAGCTACAAATTCCCCACTCTCCATGAGCAACCAGGATGCAACTCCAGATGTCATCCTGGGTAGCACAGAACTATTACAGGCAACTATATATTATACGCTTCCCAAAGCCTCCCTTGGGTTTGAGGTAATGCAGGAACAGCTCAGGGTACCACTCCCTTTCATGAAATTGGCCGCTGGAGAGGAGGAAGGGGAGAAGTTTCTAGGCAAGTTCCTGGCCATGGCAATGAGTGATGCCCTGGGCACTACCCAGCTCTTCCAGCTTTGGTCCTTTCTCACCACGGGGATAAAGCAGCTCTATGGTGGAGATTTTAGTGTTGTCAGCTGAGATCCTTCAATGCACCACTGGGTTAGCCAGAACCACAGTCAGGGATAATGGGAAAGATGCTTGCTGTGAAAAAACCCCCACTGGTTCTCACACATTTTGGCCCATAAATATTGTGACTGAGTCTGGATCTGCTAAAATGAGCAATTTTTTTTTTTGTCAGAGATAACACTAATAGGTGGAAGCAGCAGGTAGGTCTGCAAGCCCAGCCTGAGGGTCCTGCATTTAAATGAGTGACTCTAAACTGAGTAGATGTCTCTCTAGGGTTGAGCTAGTCTAGCTATAATTTATGAGAATTATTCCTACCTTGAAGCATAGTAATCCATGAATTGCTTATATATCAAAAACCCTCCAGATTTTCCCTGAGAATGGAGGGTACAGAGGCGGTGTAAACTTCTTGAAAACAAGTAAACAAGACGCAGGCAAACCTCATGGCATGTCAAATTCAGCATGTAGATCCAGTTGGTTGGAGGCTGGGCAGGCCTTTACTTCCTCACCCAAATCACACTTGAGATCATCTATCTTAACTCTATAATTATAAGACCCACAGCTACTAACCTTGACACACTGGAATAATTACATGAGGCAAACTCATCCCCTCTGAATCTGAAGGAAGCAATGATAGAAGTTTCCTATCAAACATCCATTTTTCAGGAAAGACAGGGAAATCAAATCTGTGAAACAGAGTAGCTGAACATGCCTCATTTTTCTTGGTCTTTCTAAAAAATAAAAATTTCCTTTTTCTTTCCTGTAAGAACATAGACCAGTTCACTTGTGGAACAGGTTACTGTGCAATTGTAGCTATCAAAAAAAAAAATATTAAAAATTGCCTATAATGGACGAAATTGTTCTTTGCAGCAAGGAAAACCAATTTTGGCATATCAGTCACTCGTACGTTTTTGTGCTGCTCGCCTGTCCCACGCACGAGGTGCACGTGTGTCACTTGTGCTTGCGTCACCACTAAAAGCCTTAATGACTGACTCATTTTTGCACGGCATGTGGCGAATGTACGCTGGACTTCTGCGGGCTTTCAGAGCCAGGGAACAGGAGGAGGCTGCTGTGAAATAACAGCTGTAGGGAAAAAGGCACCAGAGGGGCAGCACAGTGAGCAAGGTTTGCCCCACCGAGCTCTTTCTCTTGTGTCCCCATCTTGTTTTGGCCACTCTGTGTAACTCACTTGTAGCCAAGGGCTTGCTTCACAAACAGATGAGCTGACAGAGAACCACGCTGCCTCCAGCCAAATGACATGACTTCTCCGAGGGAAGTTATCACCTCCCCCTCATGCTTCTGCCAGCAAAAGGGGTGGCACAAGCACATCTTCAGGGACTTTGGGACAGTTCTGCAGTTGCCTGGGTCCAGCTGGTTGCACCAACCCAGCTCACATAAGACAAGGAACAGGAGGGAGCAGACACAGAGGAGGTGCCCATAGCTGGAATGGCCACATCTACAGAACAACATTGGCCAATGTCACCATTTTCTAATGTTCTTACATGGAAAGTAGCTTGATTGTTTTGGGAAGTGTAGCATCTTCCATCACAGTGTCCTAAGAGGAGCAATGTCTTGTTTTCTGTCCCAGGCTTTCTTAGTCATATCATCTCTTTTAGAGTTAGTAAGTGATCAGACAATTAATATTTTTACTCAGATGTCCTTGAAAAATTGGACAATCTATGCCAGAGTCAACATGTCCCAAAACCAACTTCTGATATGTACAAAATGGAGTAGTTGGATGGACATGCAGCTACACCAGTGATGTTTAAAGTCAGACAGATCAAACCTCTTTATTTACACGGCTCTGAAATGGCAACAGTTGGCTTGTCCATGATAATCTTTAATATCAAAATAAGGTACCAAAATTCTGACTCGTCCATGCAGCTGTTGCACATCTGCTATGGCATTGCAGCATGGTTACCTTGCTTTGGTGGCCAGAGGGCAAAGTGTTCCTAAGTGTCCTCTGTGGGACTGGCATCCTTCATGATACTGATATGCCCCATGGGACTGGCATCCTCCATGCTGCCATATAGAAGGTGCCATCTGGGCAGTGTCTGGGCATGGTTTCTTCACAACTTTTTGCTAACACATCTAAGCCCATGTTGCAAGAAGCTCATTTTCAGAAAGAGGAGACAGACATCTCTGCTTGGTTTCTGGCTTCTCTCCTGCAGCAGCAAGAGTAGCAATTAATATTAGCAACGATGCCAGTTACTTAGTGGTGGTAGGCTGGAGGACACTGACACCTTTTCCTTGTATGTCCTCTCAAGAACAGATTAATCCCAGGCGGGTCAACCAACTGTGCAGCAGATGGCTGCAGCTTTCCCTGCCACTCACCTTGGCTGGGTCTGATATGGCTGCTCAGCACTGCCCATCTTGGTTTCAGAATCACCTTCCTAGGCCATCATTCACCCATATAGAATTTTGGATTTTTTTTTATCAGCTTAGTTTTGGAGATGTAGATAGATAGCAACCATAAACACTCACGCCACAGCTACATTTTTTCAAAAAAACAATCTCCAAGGCAGTGAATTCTTTCAAGTGAAATTTCTATATAGTTGAGTAAATCAATTTAAAGTCATTATGTACTGAGGCTGCTGAAATAATCTGTGCACTGTTCTGCTTTATGATACTCAAATATTTTTTCAAATAAAGCTAATCTAACACTTCATTCCTCTGTATTGATTCCACAATTAAGGTACTAAAGACAGGCTGGGAACACCTAAGATCAGCTCCAAGCTTTACAATGGACTTTTGCCATGTCAATCTCTTTGCACATTCATCTTCTCTCTAGATTCAGTTGTCTTCTACTTAGAGTTAATTGTGTTGGCTCCTCCTAAGTTGCCAGAGAGGACAATGACCTCATCTTGCGCAGGTGACCAGACACTTACAAGAGGACAAATTGCCCTGCGATGACCCTGTAAGAGGTCCTCTTAACTGGCATTTTTCTTTTGTCCAGAGATTTGTTCCCTTTATTTTTTTGAATTGTGCATTCTTGGCAATGATATATGGGATGTACACAAAGGCTCTTACAGCAGAGTTCTGCACCTCTGGAGCCATTCTGTATATCTTTGTGGCAGATGCAAGGATCAAGCTCAGTTTCAAAGTGTGCTACACAACTGCTGGTGAAATAGTAAATCTGAAGTTATCTTAACTATGGTTTCTTTCTATAAGACTTTTTACTACATTTTACATGCAGCCTGTTACAGAGAAAAGCACATTTCCTCCACCAGCATTGTCAACAGTGAACAGCCAGGCTGCCCTGGCTCTGCCACCGCAGATGGGTCAGTGGGTTTGAAGGCAGCTGAGCGAAGACCAGAGCTTCTTACCTTCTTACCTTCTTGTGCCCACACACAGTTTTTTGAAGAACAGTGATCTCATCCTTCAACTGCTTTGAAATGTCCAGAGTCTAACAAGCTTGAACTGCTGCAATTCAACTTCTCAGAGCAAGAAGCCTTGAAACTTCTTTTATACATGTCTCCAAGAACAAGGATTTAATATAATGTAGAACTTTTATATTTTTGTAATAGCTCTCCGCCCATCTTTTCTCACAGAAGAGGGTTGCATTTCTCTGGGTTTTGTTTCTGCATTTTGCTTGAAAAGAGGCTTGAATGTTGGGGCACAGGTGGGTGCTGTGGGGGCACAACACTTTCCAGCTGGGACTGGCACATAGATCTCACCAGGGTGTTGGGTTTCATGGCTTTAAAAATCTAAAAGAAGGAGAAAACCAGCTAATGACATGCTAGAAGAATAGGCTTAAAATCAGGCACCAGTTATAACTTGTTGGTTAATTCATGTTCTCAGAGGAAAGTCCTTTTATCTGGACAAGCTATACTTAGCTGCTCCACTTCATAGAACTGGGAATCAAGAAGCTCTCCCAGCTGGGGAGACACTGATATAGTCTCAGCAGCTTTCATGTGCTTCTCATAGTCTGAGCTTCATGCTCCAGGTGAGGGCGAAGAGAAATGCAAGCATCTGGCAATCTACTTCCCATATGGAAAGGCTGCATCTCTTTCAACAGGCTTGTCTCTTCAAAGGTACAAACTGCTCAGAGCAGTAAAGTCAAAATGAAATAGGCACTGTTGAAACTTTGCTTTCCTTTGCCTTTGCTTTTCAACATGCCTAGATTTTCCAGTTTTTAATAACCTCTTCAAAAAGTGGTCCAGCCCTCAAAGATGAAAGCCAGCAATGCCGATTAGCACCTCTGACAGGCAGAGCAGCAGCAAACCAGTCCCTATGGTCTTACCACAGTTATCTGGACATCATACCCTGTTTGGGTGGA
Source organism: Poliocrania exsul (assembly GCA_035041345.1). Lineage (NCBI taxonomy): Eukaryota > Metazoa > Chordata > Aves > Passeriformes > Thamnophilidae > Poliocrania > Poliocrania exsul. The sequence goes on along the minus strand of JAWWLZ010000001.1, from coordinate 79,039,807 downwards.
GCATCCCCAGGCTCTCATGGCCATCAGCCAAGGAAGTAGTGAGCTTGTCTTCCTCAACAGATCTCGATCCTGAGCAAACCATGGTTCGAGAAACTGAGTGGGCACCAGAAGAAACAGAACACAAGGAAATGCATAAGAAGTCCTTTGTTTGCTGCAGTAATTAACCAACCATAAAAGATGTTTCTTTGGTTGTTAACATCACACAAAATTAGGAGCAGGAGCTTGAGATAGGTTTAAAATGATGAGGAAGAAACTGTAATTGTCCACACAGAGCTGCTCTGCCCCTGTGGGGGAGCTGGGGAAGCTTTGCTTCTTCTGCTCGTCACTTAATTTTCAGTGTGGTGAAAGCCAGAATCACATAAACAGCAAATATTTTTAAGAATGCCTGTTTGAGTCTGCCTCCAACCACTTCTCTCAGTTCCAAGGCCACCTAATTAACAATTTTTTTCCTATGGCTGGAAAGCTGATACTGAAGAACTGCTGCTGAGTGGATAATGGCAGATGTATTCGCCTCTGAGCTATTGGCAGCCAAATTATGACTTGACCCAAAGTTACTTAAAAGATCACATCAAGTTTTTTTCTTACTTGCATATGGATGCGACTACTTGGTTGCAGAAAAATTTAATCAATGAAGGCAGTAGCAGCACAGAAAGTGCCATGTGAGATCAGCTTCAATTGCTGTCAGGAAGGAGAGGCTGTGGGAAGCATTGCTTTTACAATATTGTGATTACACCAAATGCAAAATTTTATTTTGGATCTGCCCCAAACCAAACAATTTCTGAATTCTGGACAAATAACTTTTTGAGTTAAATTAAATATTGTGTTCGATCCCCAGATATTTTTTAAATACTTTCTTTTCATCAGAGCAACGGATTGGGCTTGCAACACTGTCATGGAGTGAGGGAATGTTGTATTCAGCAGTGTGGTGGAAATCGGAGGAGCATGCAGATAGACTGAGGTTCTGACCTGGGGTAAAAGATACATGAAAGAAGGAAATTTCAGTCATGTCACATCTCAGAAGCATGTCCTGACTGCCGGGATTGCTTCCTCATCCTGTGTAGTTTCCTGACTGGCAGTTGCACATTTTTTCTCAAGCAGCAAGTATTCCTCAGAATTCTCATATAATTAAGTCTGGCTGAAACAGAATTTTTCCTCGCTGGAATCTTGTTCCAGGCAAAGACATAATTCAGAATCAATACCAGGTATGCAGCAGAAGTCTTCCTGACTGTGCCATACAGAGGTAATAGAGCCTGTAAAATGACCCCATAGGGATGTGACTCATGCTTTCCCCCAGCCTTTGGACATGATTAGCCATTGTCAGTCCTATAGTGCATTCATTTCAGAGCTGCAGAATCTCTTTGTAACAAAGACAAATGTATATTGTATTTCTCCAGCTAAAAAGAGATGAAGTTGGCAATTTATTATGTTGAATCACAGGTTCAGCCGACTCTGGTAGTTTGCAGAGCTTAATCCTCTTCATTTAAAGTTTTATTCACTGTGGTTGCTTCATTCTGAGCAAATTTTTCAATTGACCCTCAGAAGATGGGAAATCATTTTCAGCCTTTGACAGATTTGATCTCTTATTATTTTTTAACTTGGGATTTGGAGATGTAATAATGTTAATGCTTTTTTAATTTGAAAATTAAACTTACATTTATTTTATCCATGAAAGGACTAATGAATTCCTCAGAGGGAAAGCTCTGCAATGAAATAACAGAAATGTACAGTAAGAGCACAGCCTTAGAGCTGGTTTGGGAGGAGCTGTCTTTGAGCCAACTCTAAGATCAAGATTGTTGCCATGTTCATTTTTGGAAGCCTCCTCCATTGATTTTTCATTTGTGTATTCATTAGACTGAAAGCCCACAAAGTGCAGTTGATAATTACCATCAATGGTCTGGGTTTGAATTCTTTTCAGATGAAGTTGATAATTCAGCTAAGTATCTGAATGGTTGAGGTTGCTTAATACCAGCCTGCTACATTGCCTTTCATTTCTTCTCTTGAAGGCCTTTGTGAAGCGAAGCAAGGGCACACGCACAAATTATCCTCAGCTTTTCCTGGTGGTGAGGTGCCAGCTTCCCTGTTGGTGTCTGTGGTATTTTTGCCTTGGGGCATTTGGACAAAACAAACTTGTTTTAAAATAAATTCACAATCTTTTATTTTACAACAATGCAGGTTGAAAATAGTTGTATCAGGCAGCAGATTAAAATGGTCTCTACTGCCTGTGATTCAGGCAAGGTTTCAACCATTCACTATTCAAGGACAGGGATGCAGCAGGTGAGGCTGTTTTGAGGGTTGCCATTCTTTAAGAGATGTAGAGAGGTGCAGGTTGACAAGAGACCCCTCCCTACAAAAAGAAGATGAAAGTTGACACAAAGTTACTTTATTTTTATGGCTTGGAGGGTTTTATTTGCTGCTGAAGGGAAGTAATAGCTTGTGCTGAGGGTTGGTTTGGGTTTTTTTAAAGACAGGGAGCCCCAAATGTGTAACAAAGGGGTTTGTGATGGAAGAAATGACAAAAACACAACCTGGCCTTTTCCATCAGGCAAGATGGACAAGATGCAGAACGATGCCACAAAAAAGGATGGGGAGGGAAAGAGATTGAACCCAGTGCTGTGCCTGGGTAGTGAGAACTGTGGCTGCTCTCTGGGCACACCTTGAAGACAACTGAGCCTCCGTTTGCATCAGAGTTAAGATCTCAGACTGTCTCCAGGATCCACAGCTCCAGCACATCCAAAAGTGGAGCTCTGACTGCTGGAAATGCCCCATTTCCACAGCTCCTGATGGCTGCAGGCACTTTTCAAGGCACGCTGCAAGGTGCCATGACATCTTCATTCCCTGATCACGCTCCAATTCAAGTGCTTGTGTTTTGGCTGGAGGTCTCACCACTCTTCCTTTTTTTCTCTCTTCCTCTGCCCTAAAGGCTTCAGATGAAAGTCCCAACCTGTAACCAGGCTCTTGTCTTCCCTCTGTCATGGTAGCTGCTGTGTGGTGAATAGTTGCAGAACATGCAGACCACCCAAGGATGCTCCTGCTTGAAACTACTGATAAGCCTGTTGTTTACTGTGTTCTGCTACATAATTATCCATATTTGCTACTTTTTACATGACTAGTTGAAAGTTTCACAAAATTAAAATAAAATTGGCTTGCTAATGAAAATCAGAAAGATGTGATAACTGTGACCTTGATAAAATTTTCCATTTTTAAATGTTTCTGGTAGAGCATATTGATGCTTAGTTGCAAGCAGTGCCTAGGAAAGGGTGCTACAAAACTGCCAGGCATCAGCAACCTGATAAATCAACATTTTGATATTTTTTGCTTGTGTAGCTCACAACATCCAGAGATCATGAAACACCTCAAACTTCAAACTACTCTTGCTTCATGGATTAGAAGAGAAAAGGGACAACTCTAGGTCCTTTGGCAAATGTGATAAAAATAAGTGAAAACCTTTCTTTTGCATTATTTTATCCCACTTTAAATCTGTGTGACTTTTTCTCCCCCAAACAATGTGATCATTTAGGCAGATTTCTCTACTGGCAGCCACAACACTAAAGGTATGGTGAAATTCATGGAGCTTCTTTTGTATGAGAGCTGTCGTGCCTGAACATGTCAATGGTTATTTTTAATGTCTCAGCTCTGAGGCAGCACTCAACAAAAGACAACTCCTGCAGCATGCTCAGCACCCACGCTCCCTGCCCCAGCTGCAGGTGCCAGTGGAGGTGGTATCGGTGCTGATGGAGGTGAGGGTGCCTTGTGGCTCCCCAGCTGTGCCTGCCCCAGTGCTACAGCTGTGGGAACTGGCTGGAGTAGGGGGTTAAATGGAGTTTGGGATGGTTTGCCAGAGCAGGTTACACTGGGGTCTGTCACAGCAGGTTACAAGGGCGTGCCTTTCAAGTTACAGTATTTTCCAAGTTTGCTAATATATAGTTTCAGGCTTGCATTGAGGGGCACATTACGATCAGGGTTTTTTTTTAATTCTGCATAGAAATGAAACCTTGTAAAACATTTTATTTTGCTAGCCTGGTTATTCTTCCAGCATGGGTCATTACCAAATTGCTGCATCGCTGTCAACATGCCTGAGGTATTTAGCTTGCTTCGGTTACATTTCTCCCGAGCCCTGACTGGCTGTGTGTGCCAGATAACCGAAGATGTGCCTGGAGCTTTGCTTTGAGAGCGGAGGTAAGTCATATTGTGTAGGCTGAGGTGTTCTAGCTTCTGCATACTATTGCTCATGCCTTACAGTCCTTGGAGTCACCTTGCTGCCTTACTCTACGGATTTTTTTAGTGCTGCAGTGCTGTTTGTTACTAGGTGGAGAGCAAGACTAAAGACTGCCTTGAGGAGCAGGTTGTTTCAGCTCTGGAGTGGCAGGATCCAGACCCTATTTAGATTGTTCTGGTCTCCTGTCTTCAACTGTAGTTATGCAGAGAGAAGCTGTTTACTTATTTTGCATGGCTCCCAAATGTCATTTAAGCATTATTAACAGGAGGGTTACCACCTCCCAGATTTCTAATTAAGGTCTTCCCTTCAGTCTATTAGTAGTGCTTTTGTGGACATATTCTTTAATTAGTTCTGACTTTCTGACTCCAGTGCAAAGTAGTTTTTAACTACTGTCTGCAATGCCCACGAGTGGTGAGTCAACCTATTAAAAATTAAAAATCAATTTCAGTTTCACCAAATGAACCAAGTGCTATTTCTTCTTATTTTCATTATCACAGTGTCTGAGAGCACAGGTGGTGGTGAGAGGTTTACAGAGAGCAAAGCAGTCACCTCGGCAGGTCCAGGGCAAGGAAGGGGTTGTGACTCCATGATGATGCCAGACCTTTATCCCACAGCAAGCAGGGGATGTGTAGCAGAAGGAGAGGCAAGGTGGACACCATATACTTGGTAGGATGGGGATGCTGAAGGCCTTGGTTCCTGATGTCTTCCCTGATGGGTGACCCACCCTGGTGGGTGCTGACCTGGGCCCACCTGCCAGCAGCTATGAGGCAAGGAGGCTGACCCCACGAATGCTTCCCCTCCTAGCTGTGCTGCTCTGCAAAGGCATCCTGTTTTTTCACAGCCCTGGGAAAAACATATCTTAGAGACTTTAGGCAGCAAAACCCTCAAGATAATGTCTTATCCTAAGTACAGGCCATGTTAACCTGGGTCCACATTTGCCTTTTGAAATTACACCTATGCCTTCAGCATGTAGATATTCAGCCTGGGTCCAGTGTATTCTGTGGCTCCTATCCTGGGTGTGACAGGAGTGTGGGGTAACACTACATCAAATTCCAGCTAAGGATTACCAGCCACCAAAAGCCATGCCCACTCTCCCCTTCACCTCCCTCTGATGCCCTTGTACCCCTTCGGAGAGCTAAACTAGCAGAAAACTCCCCTTCTTCTGGCTGGAGACTGGGGAAGTGACATGGCTGAGTCTGCACCAGGGCAAGAAGACAAACTAGGGCCAGGGAGGGCCATCATCATCCCTTGCACTGGTTGCTAGTATTCCATTGACTGTAATGAACAATGTGTGGACACCAGAGTGTCCAGAGGGATTGGAGGAGGAACAACACTCATCTGGATGACTCCCCTGGAATATATGTGAAGGTTCATATCTAGATTTGCAGCCCTCAGATAAGGAAAATTTTGAGGCACAAAACTGTGATTTGGCCCTTTGTTCATGCTGCCACAATTGGATGCACACTGGTTCAGAAATCTGCTCAAAGCCACTTGCAAGATCAAGGCCTTTCTTTGTAGTTTGTTTGGATCTAAAATGGAATCTTTTTCTAAAATGTTTCACATCCCTACAACCTTTGCAAACAGAGAAAATTACGCCAGCCCACTGAAACATTCATGTGAAAACTTTGTTGGCTCAGACTTGGTGCTCACCTTTGTTCTCAGGCTTGATTTTCTAAGTATGTGCATAATTATTAATGTATTCATTAAGTGTATTTCCTATGGTATCAAACAACTCTAAACAGATATCAGAACAGAGGGTCAATGTTCTATGAAAGGTGAAAAAAAAATCTGTGAAGAACAGGTCAAGAGTAGTCTAATTACAGGATGCATTTTGAAAAAGATTCATTTATCATTTTGAGGATGTATTTTTAAATTTAAAACCCCACAGTCTGTATTGATTCTTTGCTAACTAGAATTAAAGATAAACTGAGTTTTCACAGTTCAGAATACAAGGATTCTGTTGTGCATACCATTTAAAACATACTAGACTGCATCAAATGGTCTTCAAAAATAGTAGGCTAATCCAAAATATTGACATTGTTTGTCAAAATTTCATACTTGACTAGAGAGTTTGCCACAAATAGAACAAAAAAGTATTCTCCAATGTGTTTTCTGGGCCATGGCAATATTCCCCAAGAATTTTTGCTTTAAATGAGTAGCATCTTAGTGGTAAAAATTATACAGTACCAAATTATGCAGTGCTGGGAAAGAAGGTTCAATTCCAGGACCTCTACTGTAATTTTGGCTGAATGCTTTTTCTAGGATCAGGGCCAGTAAGGAAGGAGGACTTTCAGAGTTCGATTAATAGATTGAAAGAGGGTATAAACAGGAAGAATTTAAAAGCATTTGACTTTGGAGAATGTTTTGGATGGAAGAACCTGAAGCTGCATCTGAGTGGGTGTAAGAAACAAAAACCTACCTCAAGGATAATTGAACAATGGGACATGTTACCTTGACAAATTGTGCAGTCACTATCCTGGGAGGCTTCCAACATCCAACAGGACAAAGTAACGTGCTCTAAAGACAATACTGGCTTTGTTCTGAGCAGTGGTTGGACTTGAGACCTCCTGAGGTTCCTTTCTGCCTGAGCAACTTGATCCTTCAGAGTGGATGAATCTATTACAGCCTAAAGTGAAGTGGCCTCATAGCAAAACCTCCAATCCCAAACACCTGACAAAGTCAGTTTGGAGGTCACTAAGTCTGACTGCCTCAGAATAACCCAGAGCTCATGACCAGGGCAGGGGAACTTCATCCCTCACCAAGCCAGGATCTTTGCTTGGCAATGGGAGCATGAGCTGCCCATCTGTAATTCCCATGAGCTTCATTACTCCTGTCCTCCTGCCTAAAGTAGGCCTGAACCATTTAGGTCAGACCTGTAACCTAGGGATGCTGCTCATGGGAGCTATTTCCCTCCTACCAGTGCTGGTGAAGAGCCTCTAGGAGAGGCACAGAAGCAGAGGAGAGGGCTGACAGGGCTGTGCTGGTGTCTGCACCTCCCTTGTAGCAACCTCCCTTGGATGAAGGACCCAGCCCTGGGCTCATGGCTCCTTATCGTGGCCATTTTGCCTTGGTTTGCTTTCATGGTCCAGCGCCTGCACTGCTGGCATCCCCCAGAAATTTTATTGGCATGGAAGGGCCCACACAGCAGACATTAGTTGGTGATTACCCTTGATGGCCAGGTTCTCAAGGTTCTCTATCTTTCTCAGCTCAAAGGGACAATGTTTT
>JAWWLZ010000001.1:78981697-79032266 GCA_035041345.1 Poliocrania exsul | reverse complement strand
ACTGCAGCCAGGACTTGGCTCAGCACACACTAAACCAGCCTGTGTGAGGAAGGGGAGAAACCCACCCACCATGTCCTTTGCTGCCCACCAGCTGGCTGGCTCAATGCTGCAGCCAGTTACTCAAGCGTGGCTGGCAGGAGGCTTTTATTGCATCTCAAAAGAAAAAGCCCAATTTCCTCACTTCTCCACCAGAACATCCCACCTGTTTTGCAAATCTTTGGGTGGTATTAGTCATTTATGACTATCAGCAATGCTTTTCCAGGCCTCACTTCACAGCTGGTAACTAGGAGAAAAAAATTATACTGTAACAGAAATGCTTTGTGTATCTAAATCACAAACACCAAATTGTGTTATCTTAACAGCTCTTATCTTTATTTTTAGGATATTTAATCAATTTAGATGCTTTCAGATATATTTTAGTCAGACCACTTTGCTCTAACCTACCTCCCAGTTCTTGTTGCCATGGTGTAACAATGATTTCTCTTTTAGCTAAAAATAAACCTTCAGCAACAAATGTATAAGCCATTAAAAAAATAAAGCAAAACAAAAATAAAGCAAACCATGATGAAAACAAAGTACCTCCCTATGCAGCATTTCATGTTACCCCACACAGCTGCTGTTTTGGCATCAGTTGTACAAGGACGGACGACCCCTGTCTTCCCTTTCCCATTTACACACTTTTATGTTCTGGTTAATGAAAGGAATTCGAATGCTTAAAATGTTGCAAATATTTTTAAAATGCCATTAAAATGAAGTGCCATAAGAAAGACTGCCTGTCCTCAATGAGGCAGAACTACCTGTCCTCAAAGCCTCGGTAGCTCCTGGACTCTGCTGGGAGAAATTTTTTCTTTCTTTGTAATGAATCTAAGCTTGGGAGAAAAATGTCCCTTCCCAGAGAGGCTGATGGCAGAGAAAGATGGGGTGTGAGGTGCTTCTTTCCCTAGTGTGGAGGCCAGCCCCAGCTCCACACCTCCCAACAACCTGCCACCTTGGTAGGGTGGCAGGGGATGGAGGAAGTCCTACTGCAGACTGGTACAAGGCACTTTGTCCCTGCTGGTGAAAAGTTCTCTCCTTTGCAGCTCTATGTTTTGATTAAAAATAAAGTGGTATGCCACGTATTTAACAATAAAATTAAATTAATAGAAACCGAAAGACAAACAAGTCACGTATGAGCATCTCCACATGATTTACAAATGTTAATTTAGAAGTCCAGCAGGCTACAGCAATACTACAGCTCATAAAAATAATGTTGGTGGGTTCAGGGAGGTGTTTTTTTTCACTTTTGATTACAAAAAACTTCCTTTTATTTACAGTTGTAGTGTGGGTGCCATGTAAAAGGAAGAGGGCAAGTCTGGCCAGGTTTGTCCTGCCCTGCCCTCGTGCCTCTCAGCCCAAATGACTTGGTAACCTCTGCACAGAGCCTTGGAAAGAAATGTTTCAGCTACGCAGATCCTAGCACGCCTGCACAAGGGTGTGGAGGAGAACATGCAGCTTGTTCTGCTCTTTGCTACTAAAACAGCTGTTGGCCAGCCCCAGTGAACACAGGGCAAAATGGGAATATGGACATTTCTGAAGTTCTGCTAGAGAAGCAAAATCAAAGCAAAAATACTAGTACTCTCCATGACCTTGTGGAAAATGACCAGGCTCTTTCCCAAACTGTCCATATTTGTCAAGTGCCTGCATTTACTGGTTGTCATGCTCCTATTTTAGGCAGCCTATGAGACTGATCCTTGTCTGTTTTAGCAAACACAGTAGCTAGATAAAGGAGGGAGAGGACTTCTGCCCCCAGGGACTTCCTGGCTCCTGTTCATGCAGCAAAGCTCCTTGTCTTCTATGTCATCAGCACCCTGCTGATAACAATATACATATATATAAAATATATCTATAATGATGCTGTCCTCTTTTGTAGCTGCTATAATAGCAGAAAGGTTGGTGGCTTTGTGAATGCTTCATCATTAACCTGCTTCCACAGCTCCCTGGTGAGAGCCAGCAGGTTAATTCTGATGGTTCCATGGTTAAAGCCTGGCAGGTTTGGAACAAGGAAAGCTCTGTCCTCCAAGGCACTCGTGGCGAGGCTGTGAAGCTCAGTCCCAACCCACAGCAGAGGCATGTGCTTTCAAAATGCTTGAGAAAGGTGACCAGAACCTCTCCAATGAAAACAGATAGAGCAGAGGATTTTTCTGCAATTGGCAGCTCTTTTAATCCAGGAGATGCCCTGGGGCTTGCCACTGGTGTGAGATGCTAGTGCAGTGGCTAACCAAACCAGCAGGTTAACCAAACCAGCAGGTTAACCAAACCAGTAGGTTAACCAAACCAGCAGGCTCACCAGCTGAGTTCTTTGTTTTACTTGTTCTTAATTTCAGCATCTTATTAAAAAAACCCATCCCTACCTGTGAGAAGAGCAAAACATAGCCGGAATAGAGCTATGTCCTAAGGCCCCATCCCAAATACATCCACACAGGCCATCACTCTCCTATTCTTCTTTCCAAAATGTGACCCCCAAGCTTGGAGCTTGCATTTGGGTAAGAGAACAAGGCTTTGCTTTGTAGATGGATGGATAAATGTCTCAGGTACCACACACCATACCTGGGCCTATATTCCCAGTTGTGTCCTAGGAACCTGCAGGTCTGGAAAGGCTCTCCAGAGGCACACTTGATGCTCCTTCCTTGCCTGGATCTTGGGCTTGATGAACAGACAAGGTTCTTACTATCCGCTCTCTTCACTACTGGCAGCAGACACAGTAAAACAACCAATCTTGTTAATAGTATTGATGGGCTTTTTGAACATTGCTTTTCCATAGTTACACTGTCCAGTGTCCTCCTCCTTATGTCTTACCAGCACAGGTTTGAAGGAACGGAAGAGCATCACAGATGCTTTCCACATGGCCTGTGCTGCTGAGCTCACAGTGGAGGGACTCATGAGCTGAGTGATGGAAGATGGAGTGAGAGCTTGTGGAGTCTTGCTGTGCTTCTTGTGCCAGACCCACGTCAATGTCACTACCCCTTGGAGGGATGTAGCCTTTCACTCATTCTCTTCCTCCTCTGGAGTGTGGCAAAGAGTGAGAAGATGGTGGGTCTGTCTGCAGGTCCCAGGACACAGCAGAGGGTCTGTGGGTCTGTGGCTGCCTTCTCCCTCAGGGCCTGGTTCCTGCTGGGGGTGTGCACCAGTCTACCCACAGCAAAATTTCTGGAAGGGCTGCTTAATCTTAGAATTCCTTTTGGGAAAGACAATGAAGGAAAGCAGATCCATTTTCTGCCCATACTCACCAAAGCTGTCATGCTGAGATTACAGAAACATTCCTCTGCCGCTCAACTTGAGTTTCTGTTTTCCTTTAGAGCTCACATTTTTTCCCTTCTGATGCATGAAGTCAGCTGTCAGTTTTAGAGAGCTTTAAAATCCTCACTGTGGTATTTAATAGTTTTCCCAGAGCATCTTCCCAGTGTCCTATTATGCTTCTCTCTTAGTTTGCTATATCCATAATTTCTTCTGGAATATGTGCCTTCTATGAGTTACAGAAACCCTTTCCCTCCTGAAATTATTTATTCCTAGTTCAGCATCTTGGAAACCAACTGTTTTCCAGCTCTGCTTTTAATAGATGTCACTTCTGTTCACAGAGCCCTAAACCCGAGTTTCTGAGAACAAAAATCCTTCTATTGATCATCATTGTTATCATTGTTTGGATTTTATTTTTATTGTTTCTTTCTACCTTTCCTCACAAAGAGAGGCTAAACCCACTCTGATGCACTGCCTCTCATGACTGTCAACTATCTGGCACCATCATTAGTTTCACTGAAGCCAGAGGGATTTCTCTGCACTCAGCTAAACGTGTTTGTGTGTGTTTTCCAGGCTTGAGAGCAAAACCAAACCAAAACAAAAATACAATATCTGAAAAATTTTGATAATTTATGGGTCTAGACTTACACCCCTACACTTACACTAATAGAATCCCTGTGGAGGATGAAAAAAATTGCCACTGGTCTGAAACAGGATCATGCAAGCTAAAATAGCCCCTTGCTGCCTCACTCCAAACTGCTTGGCATTTTTTGCTGTCATCTGTCTGGTGGACCTAAAAGTGTAAGGGTGCCTCAAAACACAGCATGTTTATGGCCAAAAGAGCCCTCTGAACTGTTTAGTAAATACAAAGATAATAGGGGGCTAAAACCTAAGGAATATTTTTATTTGAGTTTATCTGAAAAAGCCATCTTAGGGTCTTCTTCAGGAAACATGCTGGTGTGTAAAAAGAAATCATACACTGGTGCACTCATGGTGCTTCCAGCGCTAAATACATTACAAACATTACTTTAAGGTCAAAGAGGTAGCAAATATGTGGGAGAATCTTGCATCAGCCTCATAAGGGCTTAAAACCCACAGGATTTTAATGACCTCCTCCTCCTCCTGTGAGCCACTTGCTTAGTCACTAAATTCTTTTTCTGCTCCTCAGACATCATGCAGGAATGGAAGAGAAGTGCTGGTCTCTGAATGGGCAGCATGTGATGCTGGCCCCTTTGCAGGAGAAGGGGCACTTCCAGATGACAGACAAGTATTTGAACATCACCATCAAGGCTGAGAGCCTGGTTTGCTCCTAGGCCCATCAAACATCTGCACAGCTGTGCCTTTTGACACTGGTTGCTGGAATCACTGAACCACACCTGCAAAGCTCACTGCATGGCACTGCTGCCAAATCATAGCTTAAGAAATGCATGGCAATCAGGGGAGAGAAAGGTGAAGGGTTTTTCAGTGGCGTTTTCCATCAGGACTACATGTTCAGAGGATGACATTGTCCCCTTGGTCAGTATGGGGCCAGTTGAGAGCCGAGGACAGTGTTTGGAGGTGGCTGGACATCACTCTAGGACAGTTAGAGTCTGCCAAGCAGACACCATACCTGTGTGACATACCAAATTTTGGGCTATTGCCTGAAATGCTCACTGAGATTTATCTGGTTGCCTGTGCTGTTCTTGCTTTGGTTTCACTCAAAGGCCCGTATTTCTGTTTGACACTGTAAAGGAGATGCTTTCTCTAGCTTAGCACCATCCTTTGTAAAATATCTGGAATAGGTATCTAATGAGGTCAGACAAAATACGAGTGTATTCATGTACTTGGATGTCTATGACTCACCCTGACTATTCATGACACAGCCCTTCCTTAAAACTACAGGTACCCTGCATTGTACCTATGTATGGGTAAATATAAGTAAGCATACTCATGGTTATGTGTGTTTGTGTATATATACATACACATATAAAATGTGTGTAATCTGTATTTGCATAAAAAAGCCATATGAAACTAAAACAGATATATATGTAGTTAGATTTTGATAGTACTACAACCAAATGGATTACAACTCACCTTCAAAAGTATGCATTGCTATCACTTGGTACTGTGAGTAGTTTGTCTATCGGTTAGGTCCTTTTGTGCATGCACATAGCTGCCAAATTAAGAAAATAGCTGATTTCTCTATGTAAAATTATAAGTAAAAAGTATGTAATGAAGAATGCTCTGAGCCTGCACAGGAGACCTGACATTAAGAGTATCAGCCACACTCACTCCTCAACCAATTCAGAAATTTAGATGAGAGCATCTGGCATGTGAGGGAGGGCTCTTAGCCATGGCTCATTAGTGCTTACCTGTCCCAAGTGTTATAGTTTCAAAATCTTCCACGGAATTATTTTTCTCTCCCTTACCTTCACAGTGGTTTGGGAATTGAAGAGTCAAGATGAGATGGGTTGTTGAAGCCCAGCCCCTCACTCCCGGCTCCCAGAACCAGCTGTCTAAAAGCCTAAACGAAGGGATGGCTAATAGCTTTGTATTCCAACGTGATAGTTGGAGGAGGATTGCGAGAGGAGGGATGGGACAGAGAGGTTTTTCCTGGTGCTGGCGACTTCTCTCCTTGGTCTCTGTGGGTGCTGGCCACCATTTACTGGGCTGGTGCAAACGCTGGGAGGGGGTCTTTTTTCTGGCTTGCTCCCTGACTCCGAGCACTCTGTGCCATTCTTTGGAGGGAACAGTCACTGCTTCCTGGATTTGCATCAGACTCTCGAGGGGCTGACACCATCTGCAAAGGAGTTGTTATCCCCTTCCCCCTCCCAATGTTTTTTCAGACAAAGGATGGTAGGAGAGGCTCTTTGCACTGCCCACGGGAAATATTTCATCCTGTCTTTGTGACCACCATTCCCACATGAGTTTCAGAGCCAGCGTCCCTCCCTGGTCCCTGTCTTTACCTCATCGGAGCCCGCAAGTGACTCATTGTGGCTGCTGCCTCTTGAGGCATGGCATCACCTCCCACTGTCTGTAAATAACAACTGCACTGAAGGGGCAGAGATAGGACTTGATTTGTTTGAAAGTTTTGGTTACAGTGTTGCTGTTTGTTCTATTCTAGTTTTGGTTATACGTACGTATTTGTAGTAAAGAACTGTTACCCTTTCCTATATGTATTCTGATTAAAGTAATTTAATTTCAAAGGTTGTGGTGGTTTTTGGGAAGAGGCCTCCTTTCTAGTCCAGATAGCCATCTTAAGTTTCTTTTAAATTGAGACACCAAGGAAATATGATAACCCTGGGTCCTGTTATCAGGAGGTGAGAGCAGGCACAGCTTCCCCAGAACCTGTGTTGGAGGCTGGTTTAACACCTCATATTCTGCAGGAGTCTGCTGTGGAGCAAAGCAGACCTCCTTTACTCAGCCTGCTCACACAGGATGGAAGTCTCCAAACTCCTCTGCTGGGATTCCAAATTTCCAGCTTGTGACAGATTCCAAGATTTTTGACATTGTTTGCATTCCAGATAAACACAAGATTGAAGTTTCCCCATAGACCATGCTCCTCCTGGAAAAAGAATCTCTCCAGAGTCTGAAAAACCCCCTGATCTCTGATTTTAATTTAAAACTGTGATCTTTTTCATCAGCAAAATATTTTGGAACAATTATTTAGAAAATACATAACAGAAAATGTCTGTTTCGCTACAGATTCCTGCATTAAATGAAAATACTTTAGTAGGTAGCATCTCAAGCTTCTATAAATGCTTGGTTTTTTCTCCTCCCATGTAAAACCAAGCAAGCAAGCAAACAAACAAACAACATCTCCCCTTCCCCCACTATGTTCTAAGAGGATATTCTGGATTTATCAAAATGCTTCCAGGCATAAAATACCCAACCAGAATGACCCTCACTTGGTTTTAGATCCCTGAAGCCTCCCTAGGGGCTTGCTCCTTGTTTCCGTGGGACACCCTGGTCATCCCTGTGGCAGCTGCAGGAACATCAGCAAGGAAAGAAGTGTTTGCAGCCTCTCAGACAAGTCCCACCTCAAACCACGGCTGCCCTTGCAGCTGCAAGGGAAGTAAATGCCGCCCTTGCTGCTCTCTGGGATGCTGGAGCTGGCCAGACATGGAGCTGGGAGAAAATTTTTACAGGTCAAAAGTTAATAGAAGTGTTCTTATAACACAGGCACCTTGACGATCAGCACACAGCTTTGGCAAGCAGTTCTGGAAATCACATGTGCACTCCTCCGAGCCCCTTGAGCTTCAGTGTAACAGGAGCTGTGCTGTTAATTTAAAGTAGCAAAAGCACAAAAAGCCATGAAGAACTGGGGCAGTGACTGAGAAACACTGCATTTGGAGCAAGGGAAGGAAGTGAGGGAATATGGGAAAACAATTCCTCCACGAGCCTCCTTCTGAGTAGAGCTGCCCAGATCTATACAGGGAAATGGGGTGTGTATACTTACGGAGGTGGAGATGTCTGAATGGTGTTGGGGTTTTTTGTCCTGAGATAACGAGTCAGTCCAGGAAAAAGCAAGTTTGATGAAACAACCACAGCAATACTTTCTAATTTTTCCTATTTCTTTTACCTTGATCTTACTCTAACTTGTCTTTACTAGTAAATTAATCCACAACTAAATCCTTTATCCAGTACATACATATTGGTCACAGTACTGCTGTTCATGAGGTCATTATCACAGGACTAGGAAGGAGTCATGGAACTCAGAGATAATTGGCTAACTCAACAGCAGAAGATTGCACAGCTTTTGGTCTGCATTTTGTTGAACGAGGGCCAAAGTATTTTGGCACTAACATGCAATTTGATATGAAACGGTTGAGAGGATCAGCCCCACAAAAATGTTGTGACGTACTGATAGTCTCTGCACATCTATGTCAGTCTGTAAATACCATTTTTAACCAAGACCTTCTTGTGAATAGTTATAAGACTTGGAAAATCTTCTGTTCAGACTGGAACTGTCTTGGGCAATGGCAGAAAAAAACCTGAAAATGCCTCCTGGCACTCTGTGCAGCACTAATGGGATTTGGGATCTGGGGGTTTGGGCAGTGGGCATCTTGCAGGAAGCATGTAGTTTGTCAGTATTTCACTGCCTGCCCCCATCCCATTGTTCTTGCCTACTGGCTCCCAGCACTGATGTCTGTGTGGCCTCCGGTGGCATTGGTCTTCCAAGAGACTACCCAGTGCAATACTGGGTTTGCATGGCCAGGTTTTGGTAGTGAGGGTCTACGAGGTGGCTTCGGTGAGAAGTTGCTAGAAGCTTCCTTCATGTCCATTGAAAGAGAAAAGTGTCCAGAAGACCCTAGTTTTGTGAAATTTCTAATTTTGCCTTGCAAAGTGTTGCTCGCATAGCAAGATTGCTTAACTCATGTTACTAAAGAAACACAGCATGAAGGGATGAAGTTGGTTTGTTCTGGTTCAGAGTACATAGGCCTAAGCAATTAATCGGCTTCACCATGATAGCCAATGCCAGGCAGCTCCAAGACGGATGTGCCGCTGGCCAAGGCTGAGCCAATCAGAGATGGTGGCAGTGCCATCATTAGGGTGGGGGTGGGCAAGGTTCTGGGAATGGACACAACTAGGCCAGCTGACACAAATTAACCAAAGGGATATTCCATACCATATGACATCAGCTCAGATATAAAAGCTAAGAACAGGAGTAGGAAGATGGTGGAATTCATTATTTACAGGGTTTGCCTTTTGGAGCAACTGCTACTTGTGCTGAAGCCCTGCTGCACATTGTTTTCTGATGGGAAGTAGAGAATAAACAAATTTTTTTTTCTGTTTTCTTGTATGTGTGCAAACTTTTGCTTTTGCTTTAGTAAACTGCCTTTTCCCAACCTACAAGTCATTTTCCATCTTATCTCTCTCCCCTGTCCAGGTGGGAAGAGGAGCAATAGAGCAGCTTGGTGGGCACTTGGTACCCAACCAAGGTCAAACCACCACAGCTGTAACAGTTAAGCTAAGCAAAATTTCCATGTTAAAACAGTAAGTCTCCTGAAATGCTGTCTTCCAGTGGCCTCTAAAACAGAAAAGAATTCACTCTTCAGAGGAGAAAGGAGGAAAGAGTTGCTAAAATTTATGCTAGGCTTGTGTATAAAATCCACAGATTTCTCATGTTGAAAAACATGAAGACTGGATATATCAACAAAGTCATTAGGAATTGAGTTATTGAGCACCACAAATAAAGAAAGGTGCCTGGCCATGAAGCACGGCTCAGCCTTTCCTCCATGAGTTTGAGATTGTACTGTTGCCTGCTTGCTACAGATGCAGGTCCAGGTTCCAAGTACCTTTGCGCTTCAAAAACAGAAATTACCCTTTAGATGGATGTTTTCATAGAGTTTGAAGTAATGCCTGTGCATTCACCCATTAGCTCAAGATATCCATGGGCTTTCTGAGAAAATTGCTTCGGTTTTTTTGGAAGTTTTTTTTGTTAAGCCCCAAGTTACTGGAGTAACGGCGCTGCTCGTTTTCACAAGGTGACATGTGTAACACAGTAAACGTGGTCAAAGTGGCCTCAGTCACTCAGTTACCAGTCTCTTGCCTCTCAGTTACTAGTCTCCAACAATGCAGGGCTGCTTCCCTGCTGCAAGATGTGTGCTATCACCACCCTCCTGCCTTACCACCAAGGCAAGTTGACTCCTGCATTTACAACTAACCTCTAGCTATCCTGCAGGTCTATGGCTACTGAGCCAGAAAACCTCCCTGATGTTTAGTTGGCCTATGCTATGTTTTAGCCTAATTTTCTTCCATTATTCATTCATTCAAAATTTGTTTTATGAGGTTGTAAACCAATGAGGTTGGACTAATGAGTGTGCAAACAGCCTGGACCATACACCCCTTCCCATTTCTCATCCTCGATGGATTCCTATGTTATGGTATCTGTCTCTGATTTGATAGATCAGAAATCCTGACTGTCAGACTGCCAATTTCATGGGTCAGTTCCCTCAGCATCGGGGATGGAGATTATCTGGGCTTTTTAGTCAGAATATATAAAACTCTGAGTTTAGCTTCCATCTGTAGCAGTGTAATTTTCATTTCTCTGAACATTTCCATTAGTCATCCTGGCTCTGACCCTGCAGTCTAGATAATTATTCTTACTGAATTGCAGCACCATGCTAGTCTCTCATTTTTTGAGACCTAAATAAATTGTTACTCCTTTTAACCTGAGCAGGAAGCTGCATGTCAGGATCTCACAGATAATTTCATTTGTGAAGGTAGATCAACAGAAGGAATTGAGTGGCTGTGAAGAAGTTTTGCTTTGCTTGCAAGGAGGTGCAAAGTCCAGAACAAAATGCCCTGAGGGGTTCCCCGCTGCCTGTCCCAAGCCCATATGGATGATGCTGGAGCTGCCAAGCCCAGGCAGGCCTTCCCACAGAGCTGGGGCTACTGTCACTGTGGCCACCTGACCCCACCAGCAGCCACCTGCAGTGCCTCCAGTCCAAGCACATAAGCTCCCACGCAACATTTTATTAATCTTTGAGAAAATTTTCTCATTAGCAACTTCATTCAAGCCCCTTATTTGAAAGGTTAAGCTGCTGATTTCCATGTGGGTTAAGCAATCCAATAGCCAGTTTTTGCCTGATCCCTCCCTTACAGAAAGAGTAGGACATTTCCTCTTGCCCCAGCTGTACAGTATTTTTCATGGCCAGATGCTTCTTGGAGTATGCAATAGCTACAGAGGTCTCTGCTACTTCTTTTTCTTCTTTGAAAGGTCCAACCAGACTCAGCTGGGGTTATTTCTCACATTTACCATAGACAGTCTGATCTCAAATGTGTGGTTTCTTTCTTTTCCCTTTCCTTCTTTGTTTCTTGGTCTCCACTCACAAGAGCGCTTGTGAGACAGTTGTTATGTGCCCTGTTGAGCCTGGAGTCTTTCCATGCCCTTTGTCCTTCCTTTCTGAATTGCTATAATTTGCATTTTTAACCTTTACATTAGCTTAAACCAAATCTGCCCACTTGGTCCAAGGTCATATTCTACAATGAGTTTTTCTATGACCAACTGTATGGATAACAAAATAGGTTATGTCACCCTTGTTTGGCTCAATGACAAGTGAGCTGCTGCATCCAAGAATACATAGGGCTGGTAACTATTAGTACAACTATTTTCCAGCTAGTAACTCTGGGCTTTAGGTCTTTTCAATTATGTGATTCTCAAGAGCGCCTATTTCTGCTGAAACTGCAAAGCATTCTCCCACTTCTAAAGCTGCTACTGGGAGTATGTGGCAGAGCACACTGAGCCCCCTTCACAGGACCTCATTCCTCAATCACCTCTTCCAAAATTAGCTGATAATAACCCTTGTTTTCTCTTTACATTGGTTTCTCTGTTTCCTTAACAGCTCACAGATAGGTCAGTTGTTCTTTCTGCCTATCTGTTTGTCTGTCTTTCTATCCATCTATTATCTTTTATCTACCTGTAGAGGTTGTTGCTCTTGCTCCACCATTGTCTGTACAACATCCATGTTTTCTTCCCTCTGCTCACTTGGTGACCAGCTCGCTAACTAGTTAGCCAAACACTACAGTTGTATGTTTCTGATCTTATCCATATTGTTATCTACATCAAGCCCAGTCCTTCACCCTCTGTGCTTCAGGCTATATTAAAGCTCTTTTCTATAGTAGGATTTTCTCTCTGTCATTCATTTTCTCATTCTTTTGTCCATTGGTTTCTCTGCTTTTAAATTTTCTGCATATCTGTATTAAAATCAAGCACACGACTTTCCTGAGTCTCACGTAATCTACTCCTCTTAAATTGTTTTGAATTCTCTTCTATTTCTAGGCTTGTCAGTATTTGTCCCACCAGAGTGGTAGCTTAGGGATGCAGGTGACTTCCCTTTTGCCAAGAGAAGTCCCATTCCTGAGAACATCCATTATTGCAGCAAAAATTAGATGAATATTATGTTCATATGCTGTCATGAGTTTTCTTTATTCTGGATCCCTGAGTCCTTCTCAACATTATTCTCAAAAACTTATAAGAATTTGCTGATTATTTGGTGCAAGTTAATCAAGCTGAAAAGTAGATTAACTGCATTAAATCACTTCCATTAAGCTTTTAGTGGAGTTTACTTCTTCAGCAGTTATTTGCTGAACTCGAAGATTGCTTACTACACCTTGTGAACATACCTTTGTGTATTATTCATCTCTGTAGATGCTCATTGCTTTTATCTTTTAAGGTTAGCAAAGCAGGTGTAGATGTACAAGACAGCACCTTAACTTATCTGCCCTGGCCTCTGGTTGTGGCTGGAAGTGTTGAGACAGCAGTTCCACTGACTCCTGTTGGGATCACATGGACAGTTGCACCTCTTGGGCTAGCCAGACACAACCCTGGCAGGAAAAAGAAATGATCCAAGGAAAGAGTAGCAAAGGTTTTTGCAGACATAGACTGAGCTGTTTGAGTAGTCATCATACCACTGCTAGCTGATTGTACCCCTCCCTTGCTGGGATTGTCACCATGACAGCAAGACCCCACACAAGATGTGAACACTTGGATGCCACTGTGTCGTCCCTTCATTATGCTAAAATCCCTGGGGACGTGTCACTTAAATGGAGTGGGAGAGCTCATGCAATCCTTTACAAGGCTGCCTGTGTGGTTTCCCATTCAAGTGGAAATAATGAACATCTGGGGTGGGATTCCCTCTCAAAAATGGTCACCTAAACATACATCTTAAATATAGGTGACTAAAGACAAACCATACACCTACATCCCACTGAAGCTCATGGAGCCTGAGGAGTGACTTAGTCAGATTTAGGTATCCACTGGAATGTGAGAGGAATAAATTTAGAAGTCTTACAACTGAAGCTGAATCCCACCTTTGATGACTGATAAAACCTTCATCATGTCCAAGGGTTTTCTAAATCACTATGTGTGTAAACCCAGGAAGGCTTTTCTGCAAGGTCAGCCACAGCCTCAGCCAAAACTAATGGTTATCTGCCCATCGCATGCTTTCTCCACCCATCCTTGGGCTTGAGAAGCTACTCCACTCCCCACCTAACACCTAACACCTCTTGTGTTAGAGCTGAAGGGAGACTAGTGACAGCTACTCTTCTGCCCCACATGTTGTGCCACAGCTACAGCAGGTCAGCACAAGGGTTGGGTGGCAGACACAGTGGCTGGGAAATAGTCACTATTTCCTTTCTATTACTTGTGTTGTTCAGTATTTGGCGAGAGAGCATATGTTGGACTGGGGATGGCATCTATGCCAACATATGGCCCTATCTCTCCCTCTCTTAGTCAGGGCAGAATGGCTTAGTGCTGCTGCTCCTTTTGTCCAGTTAAACTGCAAGGCATACATTCTGTCTGCCACTATTGCCACCTCAGATCTGTTTCAAAACTAGCTTACTGAAGCTCAGGAGAAAAACATTTCCTGCCCTTCCCAGCACAGGTATGTTTTGCTTGTTGAGGCAAAGGGTTGCACTGTAGCACCAGTAAATACATTTCACAGGAACATTCAGGCATTTATTTGCTCTAAGAGACGAACATAGAAACTTTTATTTCCACAGCTGTGTAACCTTGTTTGTCCACTAGTAAATCCCATTTAAGTGCTGCTCTTTTTATTTTTGTTGTTCTTGAACAGAAAAAAAAGTTCATCAGAGGAAAAGACTCTTTGCTCACACCAGAGCTTACCGAAGAAAAACAGGCTTGGGTTTGGGTTTCATTTTTCTTGTTGCAGAGGCCCAAACTATTCACAGGGCTCCTCAGTTTCTTCACTGAGTCTGCAACTGATGCCCTCTGGGTGATGCTGTCTGGGAGCAGAGAGCTTCTCATCCATTTCTTGACCACCTGGCAGTAATGAAGCAGCAGCAGTGGGGAAGAATGGCAGTGGGGGGCAGGTCACTGTCCACAGGCATGTTGATCCATCTGGCAGGTTGCCCTGAGGCCACATGGGGACAAGGATAACAGGCCAGCTCATGCTGCTGCACTGGGTGCCAACCAGGGCCACGTGCCATGCATCCACTTGGGAGACAACCATCCCAAGGGGAAGTACATGACTGGCATGTTACCATTTGCATGTGTACCTTAAACAGCACTGATTGAAAATTAACAATCTTTTAGCCTGCATTAGAGTATTGTCGTTGAATAACTGTGCACAGCATGAAAATTGCCATTGATGGCAGGGCAATTTAAGACTGAAAATAAGTGCCCTTTAAAGCAGGATATGCACAGCTACACCTTCTGCAAGCTGATGGCTTTCCCAGGGTAGCCCAAACTGGGCAGATAACTACACTGAGAAAACACAAGTCAAAATGCTTACAGCAGAACCTGAGGAAAGCAAAGAAATACTCAGGATTGCTTAACTGAGCACAGACTCTTGGCAGCATATTCCAAGAGTCCCAGAGCTGTGTAGCACTGAGATGGGGTGTCCCAACAGTAGGAGCCAGGATTTGGCCTTAGGTGATGGAGACTGTTGTGTAAGTCATGGTGCTTCAGCCAGTGCTGTGTCATGAAACCACTCTGGGCACCTGAGATTGTGCTTCTGGAGGGTTGTGACAGACTGGGACCAAGAGCCAGTCGGCACACCACATGGGCACCCAGTATTTCAGGGAGACCTGTGGCTCTGTGCAAAGTGCCTTTGGCGAAGGGGTTTGGGTACAGTATGTCCCTCCGAGTGCACATCGTGCTCATGCAAGGCAAAAAAGGAGTGGAGGGTGGAAGCAGGGGAGAAAAGAAACAGCTGCCTTGTGCATGAAAAGATTTGCCAAACTCCCATGGTTAGATTTAATAGCTGGGTGCTGCAAGCCCAGGAGAACAATGTAATTTGTGTCATTACTGCTAAAAGGCTGGTTTGATGGCAAGGGCTTCATTCGAGTTGCCTAAAACGTTTAACAAAGGGGAAAGTGAAAACAAACATGAACGCTGTATTAAAAATGATGAGGATTTTGGGGAAAGTGCCAGGAACATTTTTCCAGTGGTACAAAGTTCTTGTCTGAAAAGCCGCTCATTTTGTCAATGTTAACTCTAAGATTTGAAGCTGGAGTTAGGGATAGAGGGAAATTAAGCAGGTTTTGCTTTAACTACTCAAGTTGCTGGAAGAGTAGTTAGGTCACCCTGTTGTGTTTGAATAGCAGAAGCAATGGTGTGATTTTTTTCATTCAGTATTAATTTTGTCTTCTTGAAAAATGACTTCTTAAGCATCTATTTAAAGTATTTTCGGTATGGGAGTGGAAGGCAGCAGAATAGGTCAAAAGGGAGGAGGTCTGAGCGTTTGTGCTAAATCCACCTTTTTTACGAGTACATTGAATCTGACACTCCTGTTCTCACAGGAGCAAAAGCAGTGTTTGCTGTTAACCCTGCTGTTTTGCCTGTTTCTGCACACGGTGCTATTTTTAATGTATCATCTCATACAACATTGAGTGGAGTGTGGCGGGAACTCAAGTTAAAAAAATGCTGGTACTTCAGGAAGGCACCACCACGCCGCCCTCTTAATTCTGCCTGGTATGAGGCCATATGGCTCTGGGTACTGCCGGTCCTCTCCCTGCGCCTCGGCAAATGCCACTGTGTGCTGCAGGGGGAAGTGCAGCTCACAGGCAGTAAATTCTTGGGTTATTTTGGTGATGTGTTGAAGCTGGGTCAGGGGCCTTCCTTGACCGCCTGCTCATCCTCTCCTGCCAAAACACACTGAAGGACTCGGGCAGCCTTGCAGTGAGGCAGCATCAGTCTGATTTACCATTTGGGCTGAAGGATTTCTCTGGGGTCCTTTTGCCCTGAGCAGACATCTAGCATCAGCTGCCATGCTATGCAGTGTCCTCCTGCAGCGTTGTTTAGGGAGTATTCCTCATATCAGGAATTCACCTCAAAGCTCCCCAGCCTGCGGAGGGCTGCACTTGCCTGTAGTTGCCCAGCATTTGACACTGGTTGGACCACTGGGAACAGGCCTGATGCTGCAAACCCCTTCCCTGGAGAGACAGGTACTCCTTACACTGGTCCCCACTCCCACCATAAAGCCCTTCTCCCTTGTGCAACCACAGTCATCCAAGGGGATATTTGAGATGACGATCAGCTCACTTTCATCCAGCAAGACTGATCTTTGCTTGCTGTTAATCGCAGCTAACTGGATAGCAATGATTTTGCAACAGAACTGCTGCCAGTCCATTCAGATTATCTGCTCCAGTGCTTTGAGAGACAGCTGGTAAAGCAAATAGTTACAATCCAGAGAAATTATCTTTATTTGCCTGTAAGCACAGCACTATAATGCGAGACTCAAATGAGCCTCTTTTGGCACGCAAGGTCAGCGTTGCCTTTTGCATATGGCATACATTAGAATAAGTCCCAACCCCACAAAGCATCTCTTTACCAAGAAGCTGCATTTCAAAATTAGATGCATTTTATTGTTCTTGTCAGAGCTTATAGAATGGGCTGGCAGTGAAATCTGCAATTCCATGTGTGCAAATACTTGAATACTTTTAGATGAGTTTTAAGAATACATTCTTATACTTTTTCTTGCTCTAAGACTTGTTGCTACACATAGGAGTTGGCCAACACTTCCCCATCCACTTTGGTGGGACAAGATGCAGGATATGCATCCCAAAAAATCCTGGTTTTCCTGATGCTGAAGATCCCATTCCCCCTTTCTTAACCCCTTATGCAGTTAATGTTACATGGCAGTTTCTTATAGTGTAAAATATGCTTTTTGTTGAACAAGCAAGACCCACAGACTCTGAAGATCTCTGTAATTTAATTTGACATTGTTTTTCTGTGCCTTTCTTTGCACAAGTTTGTGCTTTGCTGTCCCGTTCTCACATGACTCTGAAGCCAGGGAAACACAGTGCCAGAAGAGACACGCAGGCAGTGACGCAGCTGCTGGGGCATAAGCATCTCAGCCACTTTGCAATGCACCATTACACAGGACTTCCACAGTGGTGAAGCATTTGTGTCAGAGCCCCAGGAAACTTGCCCTCTGTCTCAGCTTCCACTGCCTGTGGGCCCCCACCTGAGCATTGCCGAGGATGCTGCTGGGCTGCGAGGGCTGTGCAAGGACAGGCACAGCACACACGGCCAGCACTGCGCCAACCTGCTTGCAAGAAACTTTTGTTTTAGTCAGTGGACCTGCAGTCTGTCCTCTGGCTGGCTCTTTCATGGAGGTTTCCAACAAGGAGATGGCTTCAGTGCTGGAGCCAGCTTGGAGCAGGCGCTGCATGAAGGTCTGACTCAGATGTGCAGGTTGCCAGATACTCACCAGCTGGCAGAGTATTTCAATCATTAATAATGGCAGGATTAAATGCAAAGCATCAAATATGTTTCCAGAATGAGCTAAGGTTCTCAGCCTTACTGCCTCCTGCTTTTTCTTAAAGGATCCAGATCCAGTATGGATGATGGTCCAGTAAGGACCTTTGCTCTCCTTCAGGTTCTGTTCATCACGCTTGTACCATACCTGCACTGTCAGTGTCACTGGGTGAGGAGGTCACCAGAAAGGGTCAAAAACTTCTGGCATCAATATATAATGAAAATCTGACTGACTCTACTGGACCATCCCATCTGAGGAAAGAGCATTTGATGCACTTTGTCTTTTTCCCTGTTTCCAGCAGTGGCTACTGAAATTTCAAGGCATTGGTTTGGGCAGCTCTGGAGTATTATGGCTGCTGCTATGCTTTTATTCCTTCCTGTCACAATGCACTTAAGTGTCATATCAGTTTCAGGACTATCAATACCTTGAGTGTGGTTATCATGTACACTAAACTCCACTGCTTTGTATTTATGCTGTCTTCAGATGTTTTTACTTTTGGTGTTGTATGCGAGGGTGCATGGACTCTGCTGGATCTACTATTCACCAGTTGTCCCATCTTCACCTCTTAGTCTCATTCGTATTAATCTCATCTCTGTCTTGAAAAATGCTCTTTTTTCACTGCTGACTTCAGAAGTTTTGTGTATTCATAATCCTTCTCATTCTTGTCTCTGGCTCACTTTGTTGTTTCTAATGTATACTATGAAATGGCATGCTAATAATGCTCTACAATGTTTCAAGTGGGGGTACAATAATTTTGTAAGAATCTCAATATTTTGCCAGTTTCCATATTTGCTATCTATTTTGAGTCCAGGTTATTTAGCACAACGAAATGCAATGATGCCTGGAGTAAGGTGACAAGTTATTCTAGGACATGTGATCCTAATGAAAACTTTCAGATCAGCCCTTTCCACATGCATCTTGAAAAGGTTTTCCACCCACTGATGTGCTATATATCTAGTTTTCCCAACGAGCACCAGAGCGTCCCAGTCTTCCCTGGTATTTATGAAGCTGGTTGTATATCTTGCTACCAGCGAGTCCTGCCCCTGCACTGCTGTTCCAGATCATTAACAGCTCTATTAATCACCATTGCCAGTCTGGGAGGAGAGCATACCCAATTCCTCACCTCTTGTTGCACTAAAATGAATCATTTTTTTTTCGTCCTTTGTCTCCTGCCTGTTTCAGTTGATAATCAGAAACATCTTTTGCCCACTCTTGCCATTTTTGGTGCCTTGACTACTTTTACTAAGCAAGTAGAAAGGACAAGTTTGACAGTACCAGCAAGTTCTTCTGCCAGGTTGGTTTTGCCGACCAAATCTCAGAGCTGTTAGGACTGAAGAGGGCCCCAGCAGAGCACAGTATCCAGATCAGAGCAGAGCGGAGAGTTGTGAGAAGATAAATTAGCAGGTTTCTGTGGTGTAAATAGGATAGTATTTCATGGAAGCACTTGAGTGTCCCCTCATTCAGCACTAGCAGTACTATTTCCTATGTTTACAGATGGGCAAACAATCCAACCGCCAGCCTTGAAGACATGGCAATCACTCGATCTGTTTTCATGAATGTCCTGGGTAGCTAAAGGTGAGAGATGCTTGATACTACCCATCCCATGGCCAGAGAAGAGGCTTGCAGAGAGGAGGGCAACCCTGCAAAGGCACATTTTCTACAACCAGCAGTAAACTTTGCAAAACAGTGAATTTCAAATGCCCGCAGAACAGGCATTGGAAATGAATTTCAAATTCATGTCAAGCACCAGCAAAAGGAAGTTGCTTCCAAAAGCCACGCTCAGTCAGGGAATAGACACACCCTGCAACCTTGCATCCCATCAACACTGTCTCACTGCAGAGAATCTCAATTAGCACTGGCAATGCTCACAGCAAACATTGAACAAGCATCTCCTGGGCTGGAACAGCTCACTCAAAGCTGTTGGGTGAAGAGAGAGCATGTTGTCACTAAAACTTATCACCTGTCTAAAGGGGAAAGTGACAGAGTTTGTGAGGGCTTCAATGAAAACTGCTTTTGACTTAAAAATATGAGGAGAAAAAGAGAGCAATGAAGTAAAAAGCCCAGCTACCATCACTCTCATAAGGCCACCCCTGCTGACTGCATTTGAGAGAGGTCAGGCAGGAAGGCCATGCTTTGCTGCTTCCAGTTTCTAGTAATTATTGCCTGCATGACAGGTGGTGAGCATCAGTTTTGCATGTGGTCTCGGAGGAGCTTGTACTCACTCCCTCCCTGGAAAAGCAAATGCCTCTCTTCACTGATGAAGAAAGCAAGAACACACAGGCACACTTTACAAACAGCATGTGGTGTGGGACGCAGGTACAAGAGCCTCCCTGACTGCAGCCTTCATTTAAAAGCTTACAAAGCTACATTTGGCAGCCAGGGCTTTCACCCCAAGGAAGCATGCTAGTGTGTGCCCCCCAAAAGGGATCAAGCACTGGTGCAGATGGAGCAGCACAGGGCTGGTTACCAGCATTTTTCCACCAGCAGGGACAAGTGTCCTGTGGTTGCAGCTGCGCAAACAGGCAGTGCCAGGGAAGATGCCCTGCTCCCAGCGCTCTGCTCCATGGTTGCTCTGTCACTAGGAAAGGTGGCCAGCAATCTCCAGAGGGGCACTGGCTCTGCTGTGGTGATGGCCCATACCAGCCATCTGGGATCTCATAATTCCTTAGTGTTTTCTTCCCTTTATCTCTTGATCTTCTTCACTCAGGCCAGGGCCAAACTCTTCTTTAGGAGAGCCAGCCAGCTCACAACAGCCCTGGTTTGACAGTGTCCAAACTCTCCAAAGGATTCATCTGGGAAGATGTTTTTGTGTCTGCTTTTCTCCTCCTTGCCCAATCCTAAGGTATGTGGGTCTGAAACAAGACTGAATTTCATTTTCCTTTTCCCCCCTCCCTCAGAGGCCATTTCAGGAAACTAATTTTACTGAGAGATGTCAGTTGTACTCAGCCTGAAAATGTGGAGTCTTTTTAAAATTGTTTTTAGCGGCTCTAAGAAAGCATTCCCCCATAGGTACACATCAGGAAAGATTGCCCATTTGAATCACCTCAGAAGGATCCTTCAAAGCAGCTTTCAGACACAGGCAATTTTGATAGTGAGAACAGGCATTTCAGCTATTTTTTAATGGATTTTTTTGGATTGCCATTGTTTATGGGAGGGCATTTCACATACTGATTTCTCTCCTGTAGCGGTTTTCATGTGGCTTCCTCTCTAGCTGCAAATTCCTCTCTCATTAAAAGTAGTTACTACTATTACAAACTTTTCTCCTCATTTCTCCTGGTTTTTGCATGACAACAGAATCTGTGGAATCACTCTTTCCTCATTCCACTCAGGGTATCCCATAAGTATTCCATCACTTATAAGCTGGAATGTTTGCTTAAATAACTGGCTGTAGGAAGATCTGCCCCCTTTGGTGGGGGCCAGAGAGTCCCCAGAGGGGCTCATTATTCATTACCATGCTGCCAAACAGACCAGCCAGCTTGCTTGTACATATGTGGCCTCAAATATCAGGTTCACAAACCATTGCTCTGTTTTCTTCCTTCTCTCCCACCAGTTAAGGATTAGAAAAAGAAATCAGCATCTAGAACCAAGATGTATGCAAGAGAATAGTTCCCTTCTCACTTCCTTCTTTTCCATCCACCAAGCCAGAACATAGAGATGTCCCACAAAAAGCATCTTGTATTCCCTCTGACCATTACAGTTTTAAGTAGAAACATGCTATTACACAAAAACACACCCTTTTCAGTTGGTAACAGCTCTTTTAAATAATTCCTGCCAAGTTACTAAGCCTGACCTCATGTTTTCCCAGCATCACAAAGGCCAGCTCTATTCAGGCCATCCCTTTCCAGGAGATTCCCCATTCGAGTGCTTGAAATGCTTTTTGTCTCTTTGGCCGCTTACAGCACTAAAAGGACTAGAGCAGAGTTTATATTTACCCAGGCTATTTTTATAAGCACAAGACCTACAGAGTCACTTCTTACTCCACCAAGATTTCTAAAAACAGAAAGGAGAAAGATTGAAGCTCCAAGTCCTTTTAACAAAGAAAAATAATGCAAACTTCATTTCATCTATTGTTATTTTACATTCTGTATATGCTGATATACTTAGAAGCAGGGTGGTTTCAAAACCAACGGTCTTTCAACTTTTTTTTTAGTTTCAGGGTTTAATTTTTATTTTCATTTATTGTTACTACAGAGTAGCAACTCTCAGTAACAGGAGTTTGGGGATCTGTTGTGCCATGGACCACTCCTTTGAATAAACTGTCTCTATGATTTCCTTTCCGCAAGCGTGAAATAAAGATATAATGGATACATTTCACTCAAGAGTTTAAAGCTCATTGCCCAAGAACATGATATACTTACAAACTCAACAGAGAGAAGACAAAAAAAATCTGTTATTTCACTGCAAGAGATTGTTAGACCATTAAAACAAAAGCTTCTGATAAAGCTTATATGCCCATTTGGATACATTACTAGTCTGTTAAGCATCAGCAGAGAAAAGGATTCCTTATTCCCAGACTTGAATGTGGCACATGTGCAACAGTGTCTCCCTGCTGCAAGCTGAAGAAACGGTGAAGGACAGGTCATTTGAGACCCTCTGACTCTGGGGTCTCAAGTTTAATTCAACTTTGAGGCACTCAGCTGAGGAAACACCAAGTGCTCTTCTTTTCCAAAGTCTTTTTAAATTGTTGTCTAGAAAACAGAAGTCAGAAAAATCAATCTTAGCTGGAAACTAACTTTGCTTTAACTGATTATCAACTGTTACCTTCTTCAAAGCATTCAACAGACAGTATCAAGGTATTTTAGTTTTTACTGACTTTTAAGATAGGCCTGCTTTACCATCAGCATTGAACTGGTCCTGGCAGAACATTTTAAATGCTATTGTGCTGTAATCACTATAGGAGAAGCCTTGCCAAGTTTCATTTGATTTTAATTTGTTTTTTCTGTAGGAGCCTCAGAAGTCTTCCAGTTTCCATGACTATTCTGTTAACTACAGCAAAAGCTCCTGCACTGTTCTCTTACCTTGTTGCTTCAGTCAGTATTGGAAGAGCCAACATTGAGTGTCTTGCCAGTGACAGCAGTAAGATGTGCTTACTGAGAAATGGACAGGTAAGAAATACCCCATCCTTTGAAAAACTTCAAGTGTGTTGGTAGACATTCAGAGAAAGGGAAAACATCCTACGTGCTGTGATGCAACGAGTCCTCTGCACCTCCAGTGACTTGTGGGTGGCCAAGTCCTCTCTGCATGTCCTGAAAATCTCTGAGTAGGGAATTGACTTCTGTACTTCGCTTGATGTGTCCCTTGGGAGAGGGTCCCCTGGGACTGTGACACAACTGTTTTCAGCACCAAGCACTTCAGCTCAGGCTTGGAGGCAGGGCAGGCATTCCAAGGGCCTGGGTCAAGCCACCTGATGAGATGGTGTGGTCTGCAGCTCCCTTGCAGGCAGCAGCACACGGGTTTTGTTTAAGGCTGTTGTTGGGGTGGTGTTCAGGAGGCACATCTTGGAGAAAGCCAGCTAGCAATGTGCACACAGAGTAGTATGGTGGGAATTTCACAGCACTGGAAACTCACACAAGCATGGCATTGCACTCTGGGGCATCAAGCTGCTTTGCTTTTGGTGCCACTCAGAGAAATTAATGCATTCAAACATCCTAAGAAACCTGATGACACAGATGCTGAATTGTTCTGCCAATACACCTTTGGCAGTATGTTTATCTCAAGTTGCTTTAGCAATTAGGCAACGGTCAGAGCTTTTCTGGAGTCTGCCCACACAAAGCCAAGGCATTGGGAGGTCTGCTCTAAGGGGATTAGAGGGGATCTCTGCTTAATTAGTCTAAGAGGGCTTATCTCAAAGATTATTTCTTACACAGAGCAAAAAGAGCTACCGAACGGTCTTAGGGTCAATCAATTACTGCCCGTATCAGGTGATGTGGCAGAAAACTCCATGGGTTAAGACTTTCGATCCAGAAGAAATCCAGTAGCAGAGGTAGCTGGGACCATACTGACACACAGCTGGTCAGGGAGAAGCACAGGCTATACCCCTCTCACAGGGTGGCAGAGCAGTGACCTCTGAAATCACGGCAGCCCGATTAGCCCAGCTAATCTGGAAATGTCCTCCAAGGTGGATCCACAAGGCAGAGCAAGTGTTCTGGTAGGGCAGCTCCTGACCAACATGTGGAAGAACAGGATGGCACCTCACATGTCCCCTGTGATGGACAGAACGTAAGGGTTGTTTTTAAAGGAATATGCAGATTTAGGAACAATTACACAGTCAGTTAAGTAGCTGTGTATTTCTAAACATACTAAGTCCCAGCTGTGGTCTGCAGGGAAGCTTTGCTAAAGAAGGTGAATCTAGCAGCTGCTGCAATGCTAATCCAGCTTTCTCAGTGCTCACAGCACCACTGCAGGAGCATGCTGCTCATCACGAAGCACCCACACAATGTGGCAGACACTGTTCATTCAAGCACTTGCCTACAAGGGAGACTTTTATGTGTAGAGAACAGTGAATTTCCTTTTTTCCTTGAACTTTTCTTATCATTACTACCACCAAGCCACAAGAGACCACCTGCTTCCATCATCTTTTGATACTTGATCAGAGAACTTTATGGATTATTTTGATACTGCCAACCAAGCTCAGTGAGCAATGAGAATATTTCCCCTCACCAAGTCTTCTCTTTTCCCTCTTTTTAATTTCCATTTATAGGTTTCTGGACACATAAAGGTGACAAACAGTAGCTGAAACTTTTTTGTTGGAGTTGCAAAGATGATGAAACCTGAATTGGGTTTGTATTGTTTGTTAATCTTGTTTGCTTGGGTTTTACTCTTTGGCTTTTTTTGTTCATTTGGGTTTTTTTTAAACTTTTAACAAACATGCCAAAATTTGGAACAAATCAAAAAATTTAATGAGGGAGCAGCATTATAAACTTCTTGAAAGTGTGGTCCACATAAATTACTGGAAAACTCTACTACTTATAAATAAACAAACTACATTTATAGTTTCAGTGATACATATGCTCTGTACATTTCTTCGAATGTCTCCTGAGAACAGGGGAGAAGCAGCTTCTGTGACGAACTATTGATTCAAGAACAGAGAGTAGCTGCTACGTGCAAAATGAATACAAGATCTAAAAAAAAAAAAAAAAAAGGTGTGTGTGTGGAATAAAGGGGGAAGAATCTCTCTTGTCTTGCATGAAACAAGTTGTTCTGCACACGGAAAAAAGCTGAACATGAGAACATGATGCTCATCCAATGGCAGAGGTGACTTGCTTAGGGTGAGGAGCCATGTACCTTGATGAGCAATGAATCTTTCTTGTCACTATCCTTCCTCCATACTGACAGATACAGTTTTTTACTGAGGTACATTTCTAGACACACCAAAGAGCTCTGAAACTGGGAACGCCTTCACCTAATGGGGAGAAAGCTATGTTTATTGCTCTTCAGATTACCTGTAACCATGAAAAATGACAAGGAAAATGAGCATCTTGTTTTAGATCTAAAGCAGAGATGAGAACTCTCTCTTCACAGACATCACATAGAACTTGTATCCAGGTGGATATTGTCTTCCTGGATTAAGGATATCCACCTGATGGGTTAACAGTCACTTTAAATGCAGAGATTAGGAATTATCTCAGTAAACTATAATGCATGTCACGAACAGCGTTTCCTGGTTGAAAAGGGGAACAAGTAGACAACTTGTTGTAAATTCCCACCCACATTTCATGATCTCTGACTGCTTGAATAAGTATGTTCCCAGAAATAACCATGAATACCACCTTCATCAAGAAAGGTTGATTGAATTCACCTAATAAAGAGACGCCAGCTCTTATGAAGACTTCTGGAAAGCCTTGAATCTTCACAGCCGTATGTTCTCCTGAAAATCAGGCAGAACTAGAAGAGTTTTTGATTATCTCCCTCAATCTTAAAACACAAAGCTGTTTTAAATCAGTAGTGCCTCTGACTTTCAGGGTTGGCATCCCCAAAATTAACTTACAGTAGACTCACACAGTAAAAATGTAAACTTACCTAAAAAATAGATAGAGAAATACACAGGCGTGGAAGAAATCCTATTCTGTTACAGCAGCACCAGATACAAGTGTGGAAGCTTCATGAAGGATTTGAGAAGTACATTAATTCACACTGCACTGAGTGTGCTCATCCATTTACTCTCTATCAATAGGACACTTAGGTCTCATTCATCTTACTTTGCAGAATCCCATCTTCTTTGGGTTAATCAATTATTCTTGCTCCTGTAATTAAAATCTCACACAGTAAATACTATAAAGGTTAACTTATTACTGTCTGTCTTAGAGAGAGAACGACTTCAAAGCAAAATCGCACAAACCCTTTTGGAAAGTTTTTCTTGTGTCACTGCATGGGTCATGTGCCGTCAGGCAGGTTATGAGGTTCCTGCATTCAGACCAGTTCCTCACCACTGCTGTTAATGAACTCTGCCTCTGAATCTGCTCCTAGATGACTTCACTATCAGCAAAGCTGACCTCTCTTTCTTAAACAAGAAACATTAACATCTAGGAAATCCTCCCTTGCTGAACAGTCTTTTTCCTACTCTTTCCCACTTTGTTTCTCAGCTCTTAGCCAGTGTGTGCAGACAAGGACTGTGCCCTGCACCCAGCAGTTACTACATATAAAATGCAGAGAACAGAAAGGATATCCAGTGGCAGCTAAAGAGTCAGGATGCAGACTTCTATCTCTCTTCATACTGGGCAAACCATTTTTTCAGAGGCTTATAATTTGGGCCAAGTTTAGACCCATGACTGTGGGCTGTTGGGGCAATTTCCCAGTAGTTCAAACCAGAATGGTGTCAAGTCTTAACAGAACGTTTCCAAGAATTCAGCACAGGCAGAATGGTGCATCTTTCGTTGTTTTATCCGAAACAGCTGAACCATTAAAAAATAGAGAATAAACAACCACTCCCAAATCTGGGACAGATAGCTTATCCTGAGAAAACTGGAGCTCTACTAATTAGTCTGTAAAGCAGCAGAAAAACCTGATCACCTGGTCTCATACTGGAAAGTGCTAGGCGGCCTCTATTCAGTTTGATTATTCCATCTGCAAGAACAAAGGGTGAACAGTAAAAAGAAGCCTATGTAATAACCAAAAGAGCTGTGATCCAGAGTATATTCTTGGCTGTAGGATGAAAGCCTGTTTTGTTTTTCTAAGCTGTATTGTACAACTGGAAAGCTAAGGTGCCATGTCTCAAGTATTTGGGGATGACATTTGAGGTTAGTATCTTTTGGTTATTAAATTGTACAAGGATTCTAATAGAAGAAAAAAATCCAAGTATTCAGAATCTTTCCCTACAATGTCTCAAGAAGCAGTTTTATACTTATTTCAACTAAACAAAATGTCTCGTAGAAGGCTATTTTTCATATCCAGTTCTCTGATCAACTTAATAAGCATTTTTGTGCAAGAATATTCCTAATCTTGCTCTGTGATAAATGCTGTATTTCTACCATTCAACATAACACTCAGTCTACTTACATATTTTACATATTTGTCTTTGACAGTCTTCCAGGTTTATATTTTCACTTTTTTTAACCTAAATCCACCCCCATTCTCCACCACTTCTGCCAGCTAACCACCTCACTTTTCCACTGTTCAGTGAGACTCCTAAGTGGCTGTCTGGCCTTGCAAACCCTGCTAAGAAGAGGAAGCAGGTCTCTCAGCTGTTATCCAGTTGCCTACATATGTGGCCACTGCACCATGAAGACTTTGAAATAAATTCTCAACCTACTTCATATTCCAGTCAGACCAGAAAGTGTGTGCTTGAAAGTATACAAAAAACAGTTCTAGCAGAGTGGGATGAAGATTTGCTGTTAGCAGTTCCAGTATCTCACAGTCCCTGGCTCACATCAACATGGCTTTTTCTTCCACCCACTTGCAATCCAGCCTGTAAATGCAACCCACAGCCTGGAGAAGACAAGGCTCTGGGGAGCCTTCTGGCAGCCTTCCAGTACCTAAAAGGGGCCTACAAGAGAACTGGAGAGGAACCTTTTATATGGGCCTGTAGTGATAGGACAAAGGGGAATGGCGAGAGAGATTTAGATTAGTTTCTAAGGAAGAAACTCTTCGCTGTGAGGGTGGTGAGGCACCGGAACAGGTTGCCCAAAGAAGCTGTGGATGTCCCATCCCTGGAAATTTTCCAGGCCTGGCTGGCTGAGGCTTGAGCACCTGGTCTAGTGCAAGGTGTCCCTGGTCATGGCAGGGTGGTTGGAACTAGATGACCTTTAAATGTTCCTTTCTACCCTAGCCACTCTGAGTCTGTAATTCTAACTCAATACTTTTTACCTCCAATGAGAGAAGAAAAATATGCTCTGTTGACCATGAGACAACAAAAGCCCAAATAACAACCAAAGTCAAAACCCAGATGTGTTAACTGACATCCCTATGAAGAAAAGACATGCAGTTCCAAATGTCTGCAAATTATGTGATTGCAATTAGCAGAAAAACACAAGGAAGTTCTTTCTGCTGGTGTTATCGCATATTGGGAATTATGTTTAAGACAACTGACTAGGGCACTAGTGCATTCAGAGTCATTGGAAGCTGGAAATCCCATACTTAAAAAGAGAATGGCCAAGATAGTGACTGCAAAAGGAAGACATGACTACATGCTGAGTACACCTGTGTGAGCCAGATAGAGTAATACACACATTTGTCAGCAATTCCAACCAAAATATTTCACAAAGCTTTCTTAAAAACCTTCCTGCAGTAGGTAGAAAGAAAAAAAGGGAAGGGGGGAGGGTGCAAAAGGACAGACAAAATATTTGCTAGGAGTAAAGAATTCAGAAGTGTTCTAGCTGTTATCTAGTTATTTGATAAGAGTATGTCACAAACTGGCATTTTTTTTCTGAGCTGTTCGAACAGCCCAGTGAATTCCTGTTGCCCCTCTATGTATATCTTCTTATACAAAACAAAAGGATATTACTAAATTAATGAGAGTGGAAGAACCCATCAGCAAAAGTCCCTCTGGAACTGATTTACAGAGTGAATGGGCAAATCAAAAACATAAAATTAGCGGCATGTGTCAGCCTTCTATATGATCCATTGAACTACAACCTTTTAAGGTGTGCCAGCCCCAGGTTTCCTGCTCCTTAAAGCATGAATGACATGAAAACAAGAGACTACCAAGCACCCATCATTACTGAAAACATTTAGCGATACTGGCATGACTAAAATGCAACTGCTGATCAGCACCAATTAGCTAGAATAATCCTGTTAGCATTAGCTCAACTGTTCATTTATAAATCTCTGGAACTCTAATTGTATTTGAAGTTCTTTCTAACACTAACTCCTTTTGTGTGGTGCTGAAAGCCTTCAAAACACTCATCAATTGAACAGCTGATATAACAAACAATCCCTTTTAACCCTTTGCAGCTTCAATGTTATAAAAGTATTTCTGCATATTAACTACATCATATATTGATCAAGTTTTTATTTGGTAATTTCATTTTTTAATATTATATATATATATATATATTTATATATAAAATGTTGTTATATCTTACAATAAGCACTATTATCTTGCCATAGCATATGGCCAAGCATATTTAAGAGTTGTATCTTATCAAATACTGAGTCTTACTGAATGTCATCAGTGTATATCGCTCTAAGAAAAGTGATTTAAAAAACCCCTCCGTTGATAGTGTTCTTTATCAAGCTCATAAATTAAATCACAACATGCATCCATCATAAAAATTAAAGTATATTTGATTTTTACTTATTGCTATTTAATTTGGACCAGAAGAGCACTTTGGCAGGAAATACTTCGCTGTACTGAATACAGTTAAGAGTGTTGTTTCAATTACTGGGCAGCCCTCATCATCCCTGGATGAACTTTTTGATCAAATCAAAATGGACAATACAAAAATGCAAGAGAAATTTCATTAAATAAATTTATTTGTTAAAATAATTTAACTCCAAATACAACTGCTGAGTTTGCATTGAGTTTTATGTACAATTCTTGTTTTATTTGAAACATCAAGGTTTAAACAACTGACATTGTTACAAAACAAACTGTTGCCCCATTTTAAGTTGCCAGTTGTATTAGAGCTCAACAGTTAACTGTGAAATACATTAATTCACCCCTAGGAAACTCCAAATCAACAGCATTAAGTCTGACTCCAGAACCCACTTCAGTCTTTCTTCAAACCCTGATCAAGAATTAACAGATGCACAACAATGCAGATAAAAGCCTCCTGCAGTTGTCAAACATTTGCTTTTGTTGCGGAGTTTCACAATTAAAGCCTAACCAGTGCTTTGAGGGTACACTGGTAAAAAAAAAAAAATTAAAAACAAACATGCACAAA
Source organism: Poliocrania exsul (assembly GCA_035041345.1). Lineage (NCBI taxonomy): Eukaryota > Metazoa > Chordata > Aves > Passeriformes > Thamnophilidae > Poliocrania > Poliocrania exsul. Next base: position 79,002,466 of record JAWWLZ010000001.1, on the reverse strand, counting down.
ACCCCCCCAACCAAATGGCTGACATCTTTAGGCAACATTCTATACAGGAAAGCAAATACCAGTAGTTTTCCCACAGAAAAGTAATGGCAACTGTAGCACTGGGGTTAGGGAGAGGCTAGAACCAGAACAGAAAATGTCATAAATTTTTTTTTTTTTATACTCTGAAGGGGTGGGCAGGGGGACAGACACAACAGAAGAAACCAAACAAAATCCAATGCAAATTACTTTTAATACTCTTGATCTAATTCTGGGTTTGTTTGCACTGACTAGTTTTTGTATGTATTTTTAAGGGAAAGAGGAAACAGTTGCTCTCACTATTGTAGCTTAAAAGAATAGAAGTTGCAACTTTTCGAAAAAACAAACAAAACCAACAAAACTGGAGAAATGCTGTCTTTGTAGAAAAGTACAAAGCTCTACAAGAACAGCCAAAGGAAAAGTGGGTCTTTGGAACAAATCATAATATTTTAAGGCATGTTATAAGAAACTTTCAAATACTATAATTGGTAATCCTATCAGGGTACAAATGAAACAGTGACCCAAGACCAATGACTCCTGCAGAGTGGCCACACAGCCGCCATGTGGCTCGTTTATGTCCCTTTCTGCTACCCCTGTAATTTGAAAAATCTGCCAAGTGCAACTGTCATTGATTCAAGCCCCACTACCTTCACATTAGTGGAAATACAAATAGTGCATAACTACTTCCTCAGAACTATACAATGAAAAACAACACTTACGCTGCCCCGCCCCAGCCAAGCTGCGTGGTAGCTTACATACAGCCTATGCTTTTGAAAATGTAAGAATGTGATGAAGAAACAAGACTGGGAGATATTTAATTTCTGTTAAAAATTTACTGTGCAATTTTTCCTATCTTTAAAGCAGATGGGCTTTACATTATGAACTTAATATTAGGCTTTTTCATATCATACTTCATGCCATTTTCTTGGCTGATGAACAATCTCTGAGGTAAGACTTTTAACATCTCTGTAAATAACATTGCATAACATGCACTTCCAACTCAGTTTCAGATTTGGCTTTGGTTTGTTTTCTGTGGGGTTTTTTTTAGTGCTTATGCTGTGGATCTCATGCTGACAAGCTGGTTTGCAGATAGGTTGTGCTGCTTGATAAACCATTTCCCAATCTAGATATTTTAAACATTGAAATATCATTAATCCAACATCTCACATCTTGGCTAAGCATGGTGGCTGACACAATTGGCAGGCAGGGGGTGGTAAGAGAACATTCATACCATCTAGTTTAGGCATGTAAGTTGTGTGACTTGGAGGACCAAAGTTAAAAGCCTAAGTTTGCTATATAGTGAATGGAAAGAGGTAGGTGCCTCTAGGAGGGCAATTCAGAGCACCCAAAATGGGCATTCAGATGCCAGAAATAAACAGTGTGTCTATCTCCCTAAGAGAACAAAGTACAGTAATGAAAGCTCTGCAAGGTAGACAGGAAATGGGCTACATTTACTTTCTAGTAAGGCTTAATGTTAGCAACATCTAATGCCCCTTGATACACTGGTTGTGGAAAGATCTTGAAAGTTTAAGGGCAGAGTTGGCCAGTTCTCTTCCATTAATATTATTTCCTTTAGTTATCATCCACTGAACTATAATTCAAAATGTTAAGGATATTTATGTATGAAAATCTGCAAAGTGTTTTGTACTCCAGTGTCCTTTGTAGCAGATGAGAGCGCTTTTCAGGAAGTTCTGCAGATGGAGGCAAAACTCTCGAACCTAACTCCAATTACAGCATTTCTAAGGGTCATATACACACACACATACACACTCAACACACACACACCCCCCAGCACCCCTGTTTTCACTCATTTAAACACAAGGAACTACACTGTTACTGCACAAGATTGAAAACTAATAAACGCATGGTGTTACTTAGACCACAGGCTCAGTGACTGTATTTTTATGGCCAATTTTACCTATAAAAGATCCAGCTCAAGACAATCTCTCCAGCATTTAAAATCTAAACACATTGCGATTGAAAACTTTTCTATACTTTGATTGTAAGACTTTGAAATAGGTATTTCTGTGCCATTAGTCATGCAAATGATAAATACTTCACTGCTATGAAACTAGCAAGTCAGAGCTCGAGCATCCTTTCAAAATAAAATATTTGCTCCCACCATTTAATACTCCAATAATTGGGGCAACCTTTGAATAGTGTGTCAGGCAATTAAAGAGCCATTTCCACACTCACCTAAGGAATTACAACTGTAACTATTTCACCTCTGAACCAAATGATTTCATACGGTTAATCAATTTAAGTTTTCAACATTAAAGCTATCAAATAGCAAACTGGATTTCCAAAGGATAGTTTGGGATCACACCAGAGAACGTAGCCCTTAAAGGCAAGAAAAACTGTTGTCTTTAACAAACTTAAAAATGCAGGATGTTCGTACTGTCCCACGAGGTTTCTGCAGAAGGGAACATATGGATGAAACATGGCTTAATTTTCCTTACAAGATGGTACTAGTTAATCTATTAAAGTGTTCCTTGTTAGTAAGGCTCAGCAATTTTTTTTTTCATCACAGTTGCTTCCTCCTGGTTCAGTAAAGTGAAAATAAAGATGCTTCCTGCTTTGTAAACAGAGGGTTTGTTTGGCTTCTTGTAGACCAAAACCTGAAGTGAACCTCCATTTTTGAGCAGCAAAATGAAAGATTTAAAACATTCCAATGCCAGACTGTTTCTTCACCCGTCACTTGTTTCCAGATCTTGCCTCTCATTTCACACACTGATTCAATGTTTTCTATTTCAAGATGTGGGATAAAGTGTAGAAATAATAGCATTGATTTTTGAAAAAAATCCAAACTATATGGGTCTCTGGTAGCCTTTTCCTCCAACACTGTCAGAAGTTCTGGTGAAATCAACACATTTGACTGCACAAACTCGGCCATATGTTGTGATAGCTCACGTCCTGAAGCACGGGAACTAGACACCAAAAGACTTGGCTCTCCTTGTTGCGCTTACGCTAGTTGTGAGTTGTCTTCAGAGATATCCTCTCCACTGCTTTCATTTCCCATTTCCAGAAGTTTTCCAGCTTCTTCGGAAATAGTTGCTGTTGTTGCTGTCAGACACAACAACATGTGTACGTTCGACTGAAACGACCCTGTAGATTAACTGACTGTGCCATAAAATTGCAGGTGCTCAAAGGGAGAAAACGGGTGAGATGTGGTCATTTAACCCAATTATATTCAGAGTCAGTGATTGACTTTCAATGCTCAGCTCTGAGTTAATGTTGCTACTTCACGACAGATGTATTTCAAGTGACCCACAAACCAGGAAGTGAAGTAGACAGTTTTACCACCTTACAAAATTTCTGCAAATTAAGTCCAGGTTAGGTCATTTTTAATGCTATTGTATATTACATGCAGAACAGCATGGATCATCTTTGTCTGGCTGTGCTGCATAGTTCATTTGTCTAACAATTTCCGCAAAGAGCTCATCCACCATTGTTTTACTTTTAGCAGAGGTCTCCATAAAGGGGCAGCCCCATTCTTCAGCTAAGGCTCTGCCTTCACTCAACGATACTTCTCTCTCACTTTCCAGGTCCACTTTATTACCAACCAGAATTACTGGCACCTTCTCATACCTACAGTTTAAAAACAAAAACAAAAGCAATAATTATATTTTAAAAAATGGCAACAATTTTACAGTAAAAATCTATTAGCAAACAGTATAGACCCAACAGGAAAGAGACATTTGGATTATCTTGAAATTTTACATTTGAAAAAATGAGCATTTCACATTCTAGCGATTTGTAGCACATCTCTTTCCCCTCAGAGCTTTAAGAGTTACATGAAATGCTTCCTCCTCTGAATTTTCCTTCCCACCAGGAAATCTGCCAGGAACACTTCCACACTACAAAAATAAAGAATATATTATTATTTTTTCTGTTTGCAATCACAGTGCATGAGAACAGGATGGAAGTCAAACTCTCCCTTCAACATTACATCCTCCTTCTCCCTGAACAGGTATGTGGTATCTCCTGTTTGCGATAAGGATGCATCGCTCTCCCTTTCCAGGTCAATATATACAGAACTCTCAGATTAGCAATAAAAACAAGAAAATCAGAGGGCCAGCAAATTAATTCCAAATTTCAAGAACTGTAGTCCACTAATACTACTGTACACACACAGAAATACTGTTACATAAAAACATGTATTAGATAACTCAGAATGTATGTATCTCCCTTGTAGTGTTCACATCATTATGCCAGCTAAACAATTTGAAAAGAAAAAAAAATTAGAATTAAGTTCCAGGCAATACTATCACAGTTCTGCCTCCTAATCAACTTGGACAGCACAATAGATCATATAGCTATGAAGGAATTTATTACTTTGCACCTCCTTCTGAGGAGATCCTTGCCAACTTTTTGGAAAAAAAAAAAAAAGCTTGCTTTTTTTTTTTCACCCCATCCTCACATGCATAGATCTTTCTTCAGACATGAAACTATCTAAGTGTTCCATCAGGTTTTAAATTTACATATTTGTCACAGAGAAGAGAGTAGAGAGAAGAAAATGCTGGGCCTATTTCCAAAATACTATTACAAGTGTTTTCTCATGAAAGCAACTAGGACTGAGAGAAAAACCGATTATGACTTTTAGTACTTAAACCAGACAAAGATGTAAGAGAAGCAAGATGGTTCCTTTTTAATTTAAATCTGATTTTCTACTTCATATTAGCTTAGTAGTACTGCAATGAGTCAAATCACTTGAGCAAGACTGAGCTGTGGACAGACAAAAGTCATAGCAGACACACCTGCAGCAGCTGAACACGACACCATCCTTAAGCCACCTATTACATCTCCTTCATAACTCCAACTCTGCTGCTGGCAAGGCAGCAGAGCAGTGCTGGTGCATCTGCCTCAGCTGGTTGAGGGAAACAAGACTCTGCACTGGAACATGTAACCTGTGTGTTCCTGCTGGTTTTGCAGCAGGAACTGTGGGATTTCACAGAGTGGGAAAGGATAAAAGGGCAATAATGTCTTGAACCCCCTCAGCAACTCTTACATCACCAGAGCAGTGTCAAAACTTGGTCCAACTATGTCATAAGATGTAGCTGAAATTCTAAACTTTGTTATGTCTCTTTGCTGACTAAGGGAATGTCATTTAATCCAGTCTGTGGTCAATAATTGTAGAGAATCTCCCTCACTTTTACCACTCATCCTGTCATCGTTCACCATCTGAAGAGACACAATCCATTTCTTACTCTGTGGATATGCTGTATTTAGCACAATGATACCTTTGGAACTCTTGCAAGAGCTAAGCTGCCATTAATTAAGTACCAAAATACACACAAGCATCTTGAAATCTGTCCTCCCGCATTTAAACAAAAGATAGCATAGTCTTTAATTACATAAGATGGATGGCATTCAACAGATAGACAGAAATATTGAATTGCTGTCTTATCTTTATTGTTCAGAAACATGTGTCCTATTGTATTTGCTGTACAGCATTAAAAAAACCTTGCAGTGAAAGTGAAATCAGGTATACCCTCACTGCAGTTCTTGCTAGCTGAAGGCCTCAAACTTACTCTCACTCCCCACTAGCTCATCCTTGGATTCTGTAGCTTCTCGATTTTTCCCAATGGTAAAATTGAGACACTCAAAGCAGCCACTTGAGAAGCACACAGTGAAGCAGCAGATGAACCAGAACTAAAACACAAGATCACCTCTTGTAATTCTGTGAGATCACTCCAATTTGTTGAGAAATATATGCGGAAACACAACACACACAGACATATACACACAAGTTGCAGTTACAGCCAGTTCCACTGAAGTATTCAAGTGCTTGAAAAGGTTTAGGAATCCTAGACAAGCTGGGCAACTAAGTATCTGAGAGTTTGTATACTATGAGTACTCAGCATGGAGTGGGAAATGGAGTGGTGGAGACACTGAAGTTTCATAATGCAGAATAGAAAAAAGAACTGAAGAGCTGACAAGGAAAGACATGAAAAGCCTAATTTAATTTATTTTCACAGGACTATCTAGGAGCTATAAGGTGGAACAGAGAGAAGCAATTTTCTGTATTGCTTTTTCCTGCTTTTGCCTCTTGCATTTACCCTACCCACTATCTACCTTCACTACCTAAAATGAGATCCTACAATCAACAGCCTTATTCACTTTATAATCCAGATTAGTCCAATAACCAATAACATTGTAACATTAAATTGTGTGAGAAAGTGTTTCTGCAAAACTCTCATGATGTCTTCTTATCAAAAACAAAGTTGCTTTTGCAGAATACTTCCCTGTACTACCTAGATATTGAGTAGTCACCTTTACAGAGAAAATACATTATATATATATATATATATATACACACACACACTCACACACACACACACACACACATATATGTACACACACACATTCTGTGTGGCACATATATACATATATACTTATGCTTGTATATAATATCTATATACACACATCAAAAGTCATGCAATTTGTCTTTCTACACAGAAATGTCAGTGTCTGCTCCTAGAATACAGCAAATAATGGGAAAACTGTCCACGGATACTGAGCAGACGACTGTCTCTAGTATGGGCTTATGAGCTCCAGCTCAGTATGTCTTGCCAGACCCAAGCTGAGTACGGGACAGCCAGACCAGTCACCTGTGTATTACACTCTCCAAGTACCAAGATGCTGATAAACTGTGTGTTAGACAGTGCCACAGATGACCCTGAAGGTCTTACATAATCTATGTGGTTCCATGTAATGGTTCCAGCCCCTTCCTGTCTCCGTTCAAAGTCCCAAAGGGTCTCCACACTGTACTTCCCAGTTTTAAAATTCTGGTAACACTTCATGGAAAATGTAGCTCTTGACTAAATCAAGCTGTACAAGCTCTGAAGTCCAAACTAGCTCTCCACCCTTTGCTTCCCAACACTGACAGAATTTCCTGCCTTAGTATACTGGGCAAACCTTTTCTGATGAGGGTCAGTGAGTTCCCTGGCTCAATGTTCTCCTTATCACAGCTGCTGATCTCACTCTTTTGCCTGCATCTGGAGGCTTCACTCACTATTCACAGACCTTCCACTGGGCTGATGTTGCACACTGTGCAGCAGCACACAAAGGGAAAGGGCAATTTCTCAGATGTGGTGGAATTACATGATTCTAATGAAATTTAAAGGGAAGAGGAACATCTCCTTGCAGGCATTTCACCTGTTGAATTTCAGTGATCCGAGAAGATAACAGCTTCTTTACAAAGGGAAAAAAAAAAAAGGATTGACCTTGCAATGTCCAAGCAGCAATGCAGAACCCTTCCATACAACCACAAAAATCAAATTTAGGAATTCACAAATCCTTTCAAAGGATTCTAGGAGGATCTGAACTGCTCACAAATACTTTGGCAGAGCAAAAGAGACTTAAGACCCCACCACCTATACCGATGTCCTGAAAAGACAGACTGCTGCTCCCATCACAGGATCTGTGAGACGGCAGCTCAGTCCATAATGGGAGCTGGGCAGAAGTTTTACCTTCTGGTGCAGCTCATCTCCCGCTGACTGTCCCCTCCCCAATGGAAAAATGGCACAGTTCTGCTCTTTGTTCCTGGAGCAGGAAAATCGCATTTTCTCAGCAGGGCTGAAAACCTTTGAGCAGCACTGATCACTCCTAATGAAAAGCACGAGGACCACCTGAAAATAAGAACTGCTGCCACTTTTGTCAGTATCAGAGCAGCACAGTATGTATTCTAGGGCAAACATCACAGCAAAGCCTGTAAGAAATACTCAAATGTAGCACAGGAAAGCTTGACTGCTCAAAACCTCTTCAGGAACAAATTTTTGCAAGACCAATTACGTGTGTTTGTAGCACACATTTAAAGAACAAGGCACTTCACCCTGTTTAAATGATCTCGTTATCTTTAGCTCCAGTATGAGAGACACTGAGCAGTGACGACTCCTGAAGGGATAGCACGATGCAGTCATTTATAGCCCTATGAAAGACACTGGTGCAGAGTCAAATGCCATCATATCTAGGATATCACTACTGGCAAGGTACATTGCTCCATAAAAGACAATCATAATGTATTTCGCAGTCCCAGATCACTATTCAATGCTAAAATCCACCTTGTTATCCATCTTTAATGAGTATCTGGCACCAACAGGCCACAGTAAATCCCTCAGTTTTCCTGAAGATGGACACCACAGCCACATGAAATCAATAAATACTAGACTTCAAATGTTTTATCTAGCCCAGCTATGCACTTCTGACCACACAGCCTTACAAGCCACATAGCAATAAAACAGTTTCTATGTTTTATCTTACCTCACATGGCACATACATCATCCACATTTTTGTTTAGATTAGTACGTACACTTTGAGTAACAGCTTAAAACACTCAGGATGCTTCAAGATGAGTGGTATGTAAGTGATCTTCAGAGACTTTTACCTGCTATTCTTTTCTACCTCCAATTGGACTCAGGAAGAGAAAAACATGGGCAGTACCTAACATCACATCTGAATGTCTTTTACAAGGTACTTCTTGGGTTTCTGGTAAGAGCTGTCATTGGCTAAAGATAAAAACAAAGACAATGTGCAGGGAAAATATAATAAAGGAAGATTAAAACACCAAGAATTAAAAAACTGCAAAAACACACATGAAAGCAAATAAACTGACCTGATACCTGATTTCCTTAGACAGTGCAGGAGATTGCCCAGTACCCCTAAAGTGTGTGTGTGTGTGTGTGTGTGTGTGTGTGTGTGTGTGTGTGTGTGTGTAGAGCGTGTTGTACCAGTCAGTACAGAAGATGTTAAAAAGTTCACATTCCTGCTTTCTAATTTCACATTCTGGAAGTGCTGGATCTTTTCTCGGATTTTTTCCTGAGCTTCACAGCAGACCTAAATATGTTCAACCAAATGCAGAAACATTCTGTATAATAAAAACAATTTAAGAGAATATCATGTATTTTTAAAGACTATTTCTTATAACTAGACTAAGTCCTGTTGAAGTTTTGAGAAAGATGCAGGATTATAGATTAAATACTGGGATCATTGAATTGCAAAAGGTATCTATCCATGATAACTGTTGCTAATCATCTAAGGGAGTCTCCAGCACTAAACCACCATTATCACCTTCTGCATACACGGTGTCTTCCTCTCTTTTTTTTTTTAACTTAATGCATTTCTGGCACTTTTGAAAGTATTTCAAGACAGAAATTAGGCTAAGGAATAAAGACATTAGTGATGACAATGATGCAAATAACATCAAGTCAGTAAAAATAATTATTCTTCATTTAGACTTATAAAAAAATTGTGGTATGAATCCTGCCAAAATACATAGCAAAAGAATTCTTGGAAATATGAAATAAAGTACCAGAAATGACAGTTAAATCTATTAGGTCTTTTACAAATTCACACAAACATAACTTAAACATCCTTATGTGATATAACTTGCAAACTTTGTTTGGCTGCATTGAAATCTGTTATAACTTGAACTAGCAGTTTCCTCATCTGGAGGACGAACATAACCCAAGTGTAACTATCAAGACTTTTTCTTATCTCTTTCACAGAGTAACTTACATATTTAATGCAGAATCCTCAACAGTTAGAACATCAGCTACAGAGGATAAGAAGAGACACACAGTGTTCCCAGCCTGATTCTGAGCCTCTCAAACACCAGAATGCGAGGAAGAAATACCAGACAGTTGTCAAGCAGAAAACATCTTAACCCTTTATTAACAGCTACCAATTCTTAAACCAAAGAAGCAAGAAAAATATATACATACTCCTAAAGCTATTACTACCTTGCCTTGAAAAATTCAGACAGAAAAGACATTTGACTTTGTCCAAACCGTAATTCTTTCTATTTTCATAGCTTTAAAAAAGATGTAACCATCAGAGGCTCAGGTTGCAGAGCTAGATCTGTTTCCATGGACTCCTGCAAACACACAGGAATGAAGATGTGCCTATACCTGTACAGAATGTGTCAGAGATGGATATGCAAACCTAAAAATAAGGAGATTTCTGCAAATTCTGAGCACTTTTCCCCCCAGCTGAAATTATTACAGCTTCTCAGGTAAGTCCATACGAAACAGCTGTAAAACATCCACCATTCTGACGCAAACAAGTCATTACAGTTTAATAATTAATTACATTTAATATTCAGTTTTGTAAGCTATATTGTGAAATGATTTAATTTCTTAAGTAACAACTCCCAACTAAAAAAACTGCCTTAAAATAATTTTTATAAATGAGTAGATGTTTATGAGTTTATTGGAAGTCCCACTGCAATTAGGTGGCTGAGTCATGAATTAGTTTGCTATAAAAAGTGTATGGCCTAATTGCAGGACTGAGATCTAACATTTTATTCTAGGCTTTCACATGAACTCCTTACATAGCCTTTGGGAAAGCAAATTCTTCAGATGGATAGATTGGGGTATATAAAGTCATGCACTTACTCACAGGACAGCAAATTAAATAATTATCGTAAAACAACTTGGAGGATAATATTAGAATAATAAATAACACCACATCATATCACTTTTGAGGAAGCTTCAGAAACTCCCTTTGTTCTTGTACATGAAACTTCCTGGAAATAATCACCTCAGCTTATATAAAATACTTAAGACCAATTCAGTTGTTACAGTCGGCTTACACCTTCCAGGTTGGTTTCAGGGTCTAGGAAAAGTCTCAACCAATGCCAGTTTGGCTCATCCTTGGTACTGAGCTTGTAAAAAATTAGAGTAAATAATTCTCTTCCAAACAAAAGCCCAGGAAACAACAACAAACGCCAATATAATGAAGCACTACAAATATTTGCTTCCCAACTGTTACAATAAGTACTTGCACACATTATTTCTAGGCAGCTTCCAGCTAAGACCTTCCAAGAGACAAGAACCATGGATGATACAACCCAATACACATGCTCAAAGGCCATCTAGTACACCTACATTCCTCTGCTCCAACAGAGGCAACAGGATGATGCACATCATTTCTGTATGAAGGACACAAAGGAACTTTACATGTTCATTTCCAGCCACTTCAGAAAGAAATTCTTATCTACAGAGGATTTTCCTCCTCTAAGATTTTATAGGGAAACTAAAATAACAATAAACTCCTTCCATGTGTTCAGTCTGCTTCTGCAAGTCACTACAGATACAGCCTATTTTCAGCTCTGCTTCCAGCTTAAAAGGTAAAATGGCAAGAACACCTGAACATTCAAAGGCCTGGCAACATGTCCTATTGGAGAAGGGTTCACTATTCACCAGAGTCCTAAAAGAAAATCCCTGATTATTAGGATATTATGGAGACCTTTTCTCTTTAAGTTTGCAGAACTTTGTGAATGTTTGAAGTATGTCCCATGACACTATCAGTTCCCCTCAAAGTAAGGCTGTGGTACAGGTGACAGACAAACAGCACTCTGAGTGCTGGGGATGACAACAAGGAGCCAGTGACATAAGTAGGTGCAGTTCACATTTACTGTCATTTCAGATGCTCAAAAGCCTTCACAAACAAGGTTAGTTTTCACCTTAAACAGGACACTTCTCCCTAGTATTTATCATTAATATTCACAGCTCGCACTGAAGTCTATTATCAAGACTGAAAAACCTCTAAGGGATCTATAAAATCTACCTGCTTAGCAGCAGGTTTGCTGTGAGCATATCCAAACAAGATTTTAATCCTTGAGTTTCCTCTCTATGCCAATCAAAATTCGCATCTTACACAACTGAGCATCAACATCATCTTCTTGAAATCCTGAAATACTTGCCACATTTAGCAACTCAGAAACACTAGAATTTTCAAATAGGAATTTTCCATTCCTTAGTATAGCTCCAGAAACAATAACCACAAGTTCAATTTTATATAAAATATAAGGTAAATGTTTTACCTAGCTTTTTCCATTGTGACTAGTTCTCTTGTTTCTAAAAGCAACAGGAAAACCAGAATGTCCTAAAACTCTGAGTGTCTCACAGACACACTGATTTTACTTAGCTCCTGTCTACTCAGTTCACACTCATTGAAAGAAGTCTACTTGTCAAGAAAATTATGAACAGATTATAAGGCATGGTATAGTCCCTTAAATACAAAAAAGTTCTTGTTCAAGATTTCCAGACACTAAAGCTGAGTAGCTATTTTTTTTTTGAAAATTGCTACTACCAGCCGTAGGAATAGCACAACATCCTGAAAACTACACCTCACTTTTCAGTATTTAAACTTTGCATCCATAATTGAAAATTATCCCTAATAACCATATTAGTTTTCTTATCTTAAATATTTTTATCCCATAGCCACACTAACATACTAATGTTTATTCCAATACAATAAGCATGACTGGGTATGTCAAGGCTTTGGTTCCTACCAAATGCACAACATATGGAAGACTACCATCTAGCTTTTATTTGTATTTTGAAGTCTTAGAGACAGTTCTTTTAAATGATCATTTTTTTCAGACATTACCACTTATAATGGAATTTTATCCCCCAATATTTTACAGAAAACACATTAAACATGAACCAAAAGGAGTGCTGACATGCGATTTAAGAGATGCGGGTTCAGTTTCACACCCTGTTACAGACTTCCTGTGAGCTTTCTAGCAAGTCCCTTGAACTCCGTATCTTCACTCTCCATCTGAAGAAAACAGTTGTCAGCTTTAACCTCTGATGCCTGTGGCACATAAACACTCCTGAGGTCTTCTATCCTTAGTGATGGAGGCAACATGAACATCTTGAAGGATGCATTAGCAGTTTTGCTTTTTCTTCAAGTGAAAATCCCAGCTATTCTCAGCAGTAGATTATGTAACACCACGAAACTTTGGTGTTTCTTTACAAGTATTGAGAACAGATATGTTAGGGCAGATTCTGCGTCAACATAAGCCTGTTGACAGAAAAAATAAAGCTACTGGATTAGGTGTGCCTTGAAGCAGGAACACCAGCTTGGAGGACAAAGTCAAGGTTGTTACCTCACTTCAACACCACTGGCTTGAGCAGAAACTGCAAAGGCTCACAGTATCTTCAAACATATGCTGACATTGAGGAATTTCTCCTCCTCTTTGCTTCTCTGAACAAAACTTCTACAAGGTCATGAAGCCTGCCTATCCTGGTGATATGGGACTGAAAAGGCACCCTTACAAAAGCAATGAAAAATGCAGATACCTATTAAAAGCAACAGAAGCCTCTCCCACATCATACAAATCTATGGATTCTAATTGTTTCATCGTTTTAAGTTATTACATTACTGTGTTCAGAGGACTGTGACCCTAACATGCATTACTATTTATCTATCAATACATGCTTTGTCACAAGAAATTTCTCTCAGAAGCTTCTCTCTTGACTAGCAAATGTTTAGATGAACTACTGTTATATTTTAAAATATGCTGTAAACTTCTTGTAGAAGGAAGCACTGACAAAGGTGGGGGAGGAGAAAGAAAGCAACCAAACTGATTCAGACATATCAAATTCAAACACATTCAGATATGTCAAATGTGTTGCCTGTAGCTACGTTAAAGAAAACTCCTTGAGATAAGATACTGTTAATATTCCATTTTTTAAAAGTGAAAGAGCATTCAGACCTTCTATAGAGTCTGTAAAGTAGTTTATGAGGACAATAGTAGATCTAGTTTCTTATAGAATCTATCAATGCTTCTCTCTAAAGCTCTAGTTTTAACTTCTGCCTACAATTCTTCCCCTCCCCATTCTCCAGTCCATCATTAGGTTTAAGCACATGTCACAGTTTCTTCCAGAGCACTGACAGCGGGTCTTTCCCACCCACAATTCTGACAGAACTTAATCATTATTTATATTTCTCTTCATTCCAGATGTTGAACTGGGCAGGAAGGGACCCTGGGAGGTCTCCAGTCCAATCCCCTGCTCAGAGCAAGGAGATTTCAACCAGCTTGCTCAGGGGCAGGCACAGTTCAGTCTTGAAAACTTCCAAGGACAGGCCTTCCGCTATCTCCTTGAGAACCTGCCCTAATGTTTAATTTAGTTTAACTTTGCTACAGAATTCAAAACTTACTGGCAGGTAATGGAGGAAGATGTGACAAGCAGACAACTGAGTTGCATAAGGCTTGTTTATGCAGAAAATGGCCTGAGAACAAACACCAAAGTTATCTAAATATTTATAAGTATTCATTTATGTAGAGGAAGCAATAATCATACTTGCAGGCCTCAAGATAGACATGTATCTTAGAACTCTGAAAGCAAAGTGAACTAACCAGATTTTACAGCATTAACTAAAGCTCAATAAGTTAATGGCAACTTCACACTCTATCCCTGTTTATTTAAACTACAGAAAATGAAACTTTTTAGTAAAGTAAAAACTTTGGCTAGTAAAACTAGTCAAATGCATATGCATTTTAAAAGAGTCAGAAGACTATAGTCCTGTAAGGTACTAGTTCATTCTTCAAAGCCAACACACTCTTATATTACTTTAACCAATTAATAATCAGTTATAAAAATTCCACTGCAAAACTTGTTTAAACTATTCTAATAGGATTTACTCTAGCTTGTTAAAATTACACTTTTACAGTCTTCAAGAAGAGGCCCAACAATTAATTCAAAACCTACTTAGTAGCATCACCTGCTTCCTAAGGATTAGAGTTCAGGAACTACCATGCCATGCTGTTCAGTCAGAAACACACTGAAAGAAGCAGTTTCTACTCCATGTCAAGCTAAGAACATTCTTATCCCAAGAAATCTGTGCTCCTGACTTTCAGCACTACCCAAATCTGGCCTCTGAAAACAAATGCGAGCCTAGATCACAAGATTCACCTCTGATAATTTGAGTGCCATTATCTGGTCTGCAGAATCAAGTATACATATGGATATAAACTGCATTTCCATAGTGGCTTTTATTTGCTTTGTAAAGAATTTGACTTTTTACATTGAACCTAGCTTCAGGTAACTAAAACTTAAATAAAATAAAAACAATGGAACTAAGAGGCAAACAATCTAGCCTAAATTTCTGCTCTCGTATCAGTCCCCATGTAAAAGGTAAGGCAGGTAGATACAAGAATTTATGTGATATTGCATAGCCTGAAAAGAATTTGTGTTCAAAGCAGACTTCTTTGTTGCCCTAGAAACTAAAGAAGAATAGAACCTAATGTCCTTCAAGCTAATAAAAACATCCTACAATGCATGTAACAAAACTTCCCCAAAAATGCTCTGTTGAGAGACAGATTTTCCTCACAACAACTAGGTTACAGCTCTGGGTATTTTTCAGAAGATGGACTATTTTACAGAAACTCTAAGCAAGTGACCACTCTGAGATAGTGAACCGACTTAGGAGAAAATAATATAAATGCTATAATTTTCTCTTTTACTTCAGAAATAGTGTTCTAATTTCAAATCCTTTTGACTATAGACAAGCCCTCGTCTACCAAAATAAAATTTGTCACGAACAAAGAAAAAGCAGATGTGACTCCAAAGGCCTAGTGTCATCAGATGCTCTGAAAGACCCCTCACAGGATCCTTCTGGACAAAATGTCCAGCCCTCAGCTGGATAAGCACACCATGTGGTGGGTGAGCAATTGGCTCACGGGTCAAGCATAGAAGGTGATAATGAATGGGGTGACATCAGACTGGTGACCGGTCACTAGTGGGTTCCACAGGGCTCCATCTCAGGCCTTCTGCTCTTCAACATCTTCATAAATGACTTGGACACAGGAGTGGAAGGGATAATGAGCAAGTTTGCAGATGACACAAAACTGGGGGGAGCTGTTGACTCCTGTGAAGGCAGGGAGGCCCTGCACAGAGACCTGGACAAATTAAGAGGGCTGGGCAAGCACCAACCATACGGAGTTCAACAGGGAAAGTGCTGGATTCTGCTCCTGGGATGGGGCAATCCTGGATGTACATACAAACTGGGGAAAGGAAAACATTCTGCCATGACTTCAGAAAGTTGGTGGCCCTTATCTTACAGAATAATTTATCTAATTACTATACACCTGGTATAAATAATTGGAATACTTGAATAAACAGAGCACTAAGAAGGTTTTCTTCTCCACAGATTTAAGAAGTCATCTTCCTCTTTAACAACTCAGCTTTCTAACTCTAAAATGTAAATTCAAAAAGAGCACACCAGTTTGTTAAGTGAAACTGTCTCCATATCTAAAGACCAATAGGCTGGAATAAGGGCTTCAGAAGTCGTAATGGGATTTTTTGATTGTTTGAAGTTACTTGTTTGTTTTTCTTAAAATAAATTTTGGTTAATCTTCAAATATAAAATACTGCTTCCCAGCATAATACCTCGTTGTGGCAAATATAATCTCTCTTCCACATTGAACATAAACTTCAGAAATAATTTTATTAGGAGCTTTTTTCATTCTTTCTACAGAAAGACAGGTACCAATCAAAGAAAAACAACAGACTACTTCATTCTAAATCAGTGTTGTAAATATATACTAATATGTAGAATTTTCTTAGTAAGAACTTGTTTATAAAATGACATTAAATACAGGGTATACAGTAAAATGGTAAAATCCAAACATTTTACTTTTCCTCATGTGTGTACATCTCAAATCAAATATTGGATTAACTATCAAAATGAGAATGAGGAGCTCAGATACACTCATCATCCCAGATGTCGAGCTATTTATATTTTAACTACTGTATAAATGTTAACTTCCTTGGGCCTAGTCTAGGTTAAAAAAAAGCTCCCTTTTCCCAGAAGACTTTTACTACACTGTCTGACAGCCATTTTATTGTTCATGAAGACACTTTGTGGCACTCAGTCACCCCTGGAGACCGTTTCATGCCGTACATGTTAACCCCATCAGGTATCAGGATGTGCTGGCACCAGCAAGGTCAGCCTCTGGGACTCCATCCTCCTGCTCCTCTGGGCATTGGGGCACCTGGCTGCCTTGGCCAGTGCCAAAGCTGTGTCAGCACCAGCTGAGTGCACCAGGGTCACAGCCAAAGGCTCTGTCTGGGCTGTCAGCATCCCTTGGGCACTGGAGCGCCTCGGTGCTGGCGTCCTGCCGATGGCTGCGTGCCAGCTGATGGCCCCTGTCACCCAAAGAGACAACTGGTTACTCAGCTGAACTCACGGAGGGGATGGGCCCTGATGGCTGACAGAATAAGCAACTCCTGCATGAGAGAGAGGGAGAAACAATGTAACAAGAGGCTATGTCTCTTACTGACAGAATTTTTTTTTTTTCAGAGGGAGAAAACATCAACAACCAGGCCAACCAAAATAACTTTAAAATGTTGCAAATTCCCACAGGGAGACCAATTTTAATATTGCTTAAACTAGGTAGGAAACAGACAATGTGGCTTTACACTGGTTTAACCAAACTTGTTCAGGAGTAACTTGGAGACAAAATTTGCATACAGGGACAAAGACTATTTTGAATGATTTTAAATAGAAGATGACAACAGAACCTGGTAAAATCCATATTTTGGGTTTTTTCCCTTTTATCCTGACTCCTGATCCCACAGGCTAAAGGACCGAAAACCTGTCTGCAGATATATGCATATATTTGTGTATATACACATACATTTTTAGCTGTCCATCTTCCTAAGCAAACTTATTTTGAAAAACGGTGTACTTTGTTTTATTCTGAGAAACATCATATTACCCCAATATTTACATGTCTGTTTGCCATATTCTAGGTACAGAAAGGATGATAATTTGGATATTTAACCTTCAAAAGTGACAGCGATCATGGTAAGAAAATATTTGAAGAAGTTGGATTTCTTTTAAGAAGAAGTCTATATTTAAAGGCACCACACACCCAACAGTCCATTACACCTTCTTCACTGAATCACTAATTGGTAACTAGAATTTCCGGAAAATAGTGCACTAATTATTTTTTCCACATTAAGTTGTCCCATGCAGAAAGGCCATTCCAATTAATATGAAGGTGTGTGTGGGGGTGTGAAACCCAGACTGTTCCCAGTCCTTTTAATCTGACCACATTTCTTGCTGACAGACAGAAAGTCTTTCAAAGGCAGGCATTTTGATCATCTCTGGGAGAAGAAGGTACACTTCAATTACCAGTCCAATTATCCCAGCTAGGAAGGCAATACAATTGGCTTAATTTTAGAGTAATAAGGGATTTTCAAGGTGTGCCTTCTTAGCTTTCATCCAAGATGGAGCTTTCTATTGTCCCTGTCTGGTAGATGAAGCTACCATGATGGCAGTCACTATTCCTGAATAAAAACTATCTGGAGGAGAATGCAACATTCCCTGTTACATCATTTCACACCTTTAGGTTATTTGTTCTCTTTCTTGAATATGCCTATTCAGTTAAATAAAGGATGCTTTTCTTTTTGTATATTTTTTGCCAAATACAGTTTATGAGAACAAGATATGGAAAGAAAAGGCATTATTCTGCAATAAATAGCAAATCATACTGAATGATCTTGAGATACCATGGAAAAAACTTTTTTTTTAAAAAAAATCATACTTCTTTCCTATGTTAAATCTACAAGGTAGCGATTCTTCCCAGAGGCAAAAACTTTGTAACCAGAGGTTTGCTTTTTTCTTCTCATGGTGTCCCTAATTAAGCCTGGGGACACATCTGTAAACCCTGCAGTACACCCTCCTTCCCTCTTCCTTATGTTCCAAAGAAATTTGGACCTTTAAATTCAAGTACCTGTAAATTTTGTTTTCAGAACACAGTTATATTGTAAACTTTTGGTAGGTAAAACCTGAACTGCATGGGTTTGTTCAAGCAAAGAATTACAAGAGGACTAAGATGAAGCAGTCCAGGTAAATCACCTTTCCATTATGACGCTACCATGATGCTTATCTTGAGCTTCTTGTGACATAATGTTTAGACATATAATGGTATTTTGAACATATCTGCAGCAGTTTAGTAGTGTGACTGATGGTTCATACTGTCTGCAAGTGCCAGTCACTTCCTTCCCTTGAGAAGGGGGCCTGCTTTTCATTAAATATTCAGATTACGTGTCTTGTCTACAAACCATTACAGCTGCCCAGTTGTTGAGTTCTTGGCAATTACAAATGTAACCAACGGTGTAAACCAAAAAGATGAAAAGAACAGTAGCTCCAGACTATCAGCAGGCTGTCCAAGGGCTGCATTTGCTCACCATGGTTTCTGAAAACCACCCTTCCACAGATGAGGAGCAAGTCCAGCAATCCTTCAGTCAAGTGGTCAGCACAGAATCCAAGGCAAAGGGCCTGGTGGCAGCAGGACCATTTCCACCATAACACCAGACCTTTAAGTACAAACTGGTACTCAGAGTGGTAGCAGGAACAGCCCTCCTTGCCAACAGTTATTGGCAGTCTCATCTGGTGGGTAGCAAGCATCTCACTTTGGTTGCTATGAAATCTGGTTACAGAGAGCACTAGAAATAAAGAGTTACAAGAGGCCTGACTAAAAACTGCTAGATGGTAAACATTTACCAGAAATTCACAGAAGCTGCATGAGAAGATACTTCAGTAAGTAATGGAGGTTACACAATCCCACATGGAACAACTATATTGTCTATGGTGCCTGACTAGAGGCAAGACCATCAGATATCCATTCATCCAGTCCAGACAAAATTATCAGCTGATCCACAATGTTATCTTTAAGGGCCAGAGGATTCTTCAGTCCTAATCCCATCAAAATATAGTCACATTCACCAGATCAATAGGCAGCCCAGCTTCGCCACAATTTGAATGAAATTTGGGAATATTTGAATTGAGTGAAATTCTAGACTGTGACATAACACCTACATTTTCTGGAACATCAAGACCAAGGAGCAGAAGGCTATTGATTCTCTTACATGGCCAACATCTAAAGGCTACTGGAGAAACAGATGGTATGAAAATAAACTGCTGAGCAACTGCAGCTTCTAATGTTAAGTGAGGCTGCAGACAACCAAACTAAGGCATAGACAGAAGAGATACCTATGAAGGGAAACTAATCAAGTTTCTTCTCCTTTGATACTTAACATTAAAACTCTATGGACTCTCTACAGGCTATCTTGATATCATCTGCTTCTCCAGTTTCTTCCTAGGAAAGATGTGTCATCCCTCAGACAACTATCTGTATAAGGAGAGCCTAGCCACCTGAGCAGATTCTACTCCAAATAAAATGTTATAATCAGCAATATAATGTGTGCACAGAACTCCTTTTTTAGAGAAGGAAGATATCTGAAGCCCATGCTGTGGATGACATGACCATCAAGTCTCTGGTCTACTCAATATTCTGCACTAACAAGATCCATACAAAGGCATTCAGAAAGTCACTGCTCAAAACCTATGGAATGAAACTGATGTGAAAAAACAGGAAGAGAACAATTCCTTCTGATGGAAGTATTTCTGGGCCTGAAAGCAAAATGCAGGTACCTAAATATTCTGGGACTCCAGAAGAATTTAGAGATCCATGTCCAAGAGACTATTCCATGAAATTTCTTACCCACCCACTTAAATTCTTGAAAGCCTGCACCCACCTGAAGTTTTGTTGTCCAAACAAGGCAGCTCTCTGAAGGCCTACAGCTGTGCAAGCCCAGCTGAGCCATTACTGGAACCAAAACAGGGTCATACCCCTAAGCTCTCTAGGGATCTAGAGATGAGGCACACAAGCAGCCAAGTCCCTCCAGAGGCCTAATTCACTAAACCTTGTTCCACGAGTCTCATAACACAACAAGAGTAAGATACTCAACAAAAACCACAACAGGTATCACTTCCACAGAAAGCCATGGGAATAAAACCAAGTAGTGGCAAAGCCTGTTTCTCACATTTAATGCTGCAATATAGCAATTATGGCCCTGATCAGGGAGGTGATAGACCTGCACCATACACCTTCTTTGGTCATGTGAGTTTCACATCTGCTTTTTCCAGAACACCATTCTAATCACTAAGGGC
>JAWWLZ010000001.1:78970950-78981536 GCA_035041345.1 Poliocrania exsul | reverse complement strand
AGCTGAAGAAAGATACCAGGAACAGAAACCCAGTGATTTTTCAGGACTGCTTATTCACTTTGGATTAAGAAGTCCAAGTGACCACAGTATTCCTGGAAAGGTTGCTCCATGATGACATAGTGACTTGCAGTTTTCTTCCATTCTTTTGGAATTAAAGTGTTTTGATGATTGAGTGGGCTTGTGTCTCAAGAGAAGAGATTCTGCATATGAGTTGATATTTCAAGTATTTTGTTGCAACAGGAATACACAACTCAAAGCAAAGCAGATTCTGAAAGAAATGACACAGAAAAGAAACACTAAGGCTGTTCTGCAAGACCCATTCCTCATTTATTTCTCAATGAAATGCAAGAAAAGAGAAAGTTGGCACTGGGGAAAAAAATATTAAGAAAAAGGCATCTCTTTCAGAGCACTGCATATTTAACAGACTGATGCCAGGATTGCCTGCCTGCATCCCACATACTTGGTACAAGTGAGACCAACCTCTCCTATCCCCCAAACCTTCTTCACTGCTTACTGAGGAGGTTGTCTCTTAAAGAACCTAAGCAGATCCAACAGTTTTAAGTGGTACCACAATCACAACCCCCAACTCCCTTTCCCCCACATCTAACACCACATGCAAATGGACAAAAGCAATGTGAGAATTCATTCCACATTACCACCTGGATTTTGATAGTGGACCACAGCATTAACCCTGCAGAACCTGAGTCATTCTTCTGTTTTACAGGCATTGTAGGTAGTAACCTGCATGTCAGCTACTAAGAGTCTAACTGCTTCTGTGACTAAAAGAGCAGATGCCTTCTTCAAGCAGCAAGATGGAGAGGCTGGATTTGATCAGAGACTAAGAAACACTCAGACAAGTTAGATTTTTTTTCTTTCTGGGGGTGGAGGGGTATGAATGGCACCTGATAAAATGCTCCGGAAGAAATAATTCAACATGATCATCTTCTGCTCTACAAATAATTAAAAAAAGAAAAAAAGAAATTGTCCTGAGGTTAAAAACCCCCCACAACTAAACCACAAAACACTGCTGTGTGACAGGTCTTCTGCAAAATTATTATGGTAGAAGAGGGGCAAATTCTGAACCTGGATACAGAAGACTACTACTAGGAAAACCTACTAATACATCAAGTCCTTTTTGGCACTAGAAAGTAATCCACACACTGAAAACATACCTTCTTAAAAAGAGGTATGTACAAGTAAACAGTACACAAATAAGGACTGCTGTCACATAGTTGGAAAAAATATACACATTCAGGATTCTGCATACAGAGGTGGGTGAACAAAAAACAGAATTTTTTTTCCCCCCACTCACTCATAAATTCTGGGGAAAATGGTATAAAACTCAAACACTTCATAGTCATTGCTTTGTTCTAACAAAACTAAGGAGTTTCCAAAATTTATAAATGAAATTAAAAACACGGTAAGGAAAATGCAAAAGAAAATGAATTCTTTAGGAAAGACTTAATTTTTACACATTTCTAGATAGGTCTTTTAAAATTCACGGCTTTTTCAAAAAAGAAAAGCATTCCAATTATTTGCACATTTAAAAAATGTTTCAAGTACGATTTTGAACAGCAGTTAAAAAGATGTTATAGCAGTGTTGGAAACTGCAACCACATCCAATCAGATAAAGTAAGTTGATCAGTCCTGGGTTATACTCCATACAGTAAAATGTATCAGAAGTAAGAGGACAAATAATTAAAACATTCCCTACCCAAACTTGCTTGTCCTTCAGCAAGCATGCATAAAGAGCCAGCAGTGATCTATGTGGCTATTTCGTCAAAGTATTTTTTCTTGCAATTAGACAGAAATCCAGGACCAAAGCTCTTCTTCAGAACATTCAGAGCACTTTAGTTCAGTGCCCTTATCTAACTCATTTCCAGTTCAAATTAAATTGTAGTTGAGTTGAAACTCACCTGGGAACCTCAAACACTATTAATCTTTTAGTTAAGTTGGCTACCTGTTAACCAGAACAGTAACGGGAAGTCCCCAAACCATTCCAAAGTAAGAGCTGTATTTTATTTTACCCCAGACCAGTACCCTACGCTATTACACTCTAATATTTTAAAAAAGGCTTTAGTGTCTGCCTCATTACCCTGACTTTTGCAGAAGATAATATTTTTAAAGTTGTTAAAGCTCTATCTACAAAACACAAGCGATATTTCAAAACAAGTTAAGAGACTCTAAAAACACACACTCCTTTTTCTTGTCCTTCACCTGATCTTTCACCCAGTGTAAGGCCAATCAAGACAACAATTAAAATATTGCCACCATTGCATTTTTAAAGAGTACAGCACCAACCAACTGACAGAATCCCATGACATTAATGTTGAGAAAGGATAACGTGCTCATAACACACCTTTAATTCTCTTGTCTAGACTAGGATTTAAGACAACACAGCTGCCAAAATGCATCCAACCCACTGACAAAGTGTTCGAGTCGCACTCATCAATGTAAACTGGACCCAAACTGTAACATTTGCCTTAGTGCAGCAAAAACTGAATGCTAGTCCTGTATTGGAAACCACTGGAAACCACAACAAGAATGAAACAAACGCAAAACCAAAAAACACAGCAGCAGGAAGCCAATGAATAAGAGAACACAAATAAGCAGATAGCTGTAGTTATTGTTACCCTAACAATCACATAAATCTTTGTACAAGTCACTACGTGCCAGGATAATTTAGCACTGCAGTCCCAATTGCTTCCCTATTCTCTCTCAAAGTGTTATCATCACATACCACCTACACAATTTACAAGGAAAAAAAAAGTTTGAGCAACACTTGCAATATTTCAGAAATTAAATAACCAGTAAACTCCATTTTGTTCTTAGGCACAAAAAATAAAAAAAACCTGACACTCAATTATTAAGGAGAAAACTAGAAAAGGAATGGATTGAATGATTTTTTGGGAGATCCACCCACTCAGACATTCTACATTTGCATCTAAAAACTTTCAACAGCCAAAGAATGTCTATTTTTGAAACTTCAGTCTAAAAAGTATCCCTGCTAACACAGGAGTTTTAACTAAACATAATGTTACCCAGAATGTTTTATATTTGACCAAACAACCAAATTTGCTTCTATCCACACACTACCCAACTGAGGAATTGTTTTGAAATAAAAGATGAAAGTTACTGCCAACTGTGCTGGCTTTAAAAACAGTACTTAAAGAATTATTGTCCTCTAAGCAAAACAAATTCAAAGGCAAACCCAGAAATTCTAATGAGCAATGATTTTTTTTAAAATAAAATTTTTCAAACATTCATTGCAAAACTCTGGCAAAACAAGGTAATGTAGAGCAAGATAGAAAACATTAATGCTACACTATTGAACTAAGCTATAAAAGCCATTAAAGTCACTATTACATCTGGTCTTTTACACATTAAATAGCATTTTTACAACACAGACACAATCAAGCAATACTGCACAACCAAAAACGAATTTAGGAAGTCTTGCCACATACTGCTGTACTAGTTGACAATTGCAGCTATCCATATTTATTCACACAACTCTACAACAACATAAGCTACAGCAGCAGTTAAGACCCAAAACCAGAAAATGATGCAAAACAATATAGGCATCATAAAAAAACCAACAAGCTATACTCTAAACTAGCACAATCTAAACTAAACACACATACAAAAGGAGCTTGCCTACCTGGCTTTTTCAATAAAAGTCCAAAGAACACCTAAAAAGCAGGAGGGGATAAAAAGATTTATTTTCAGTGTCCATATATGGAAACTATCATGTCACTTTACCTTACAATGAAAAATAAGTAAAAATTGCAAAAGAATATCTATACAATTATCTGGGTTGGGGGAGCAGGCAGGGAAGCAGTCAAAAAACCCCAGCATAACAGAAGACTCTGTCTCCAATTTTCATGGTTTCCACTGAAAAGAAACTCAAAGTAGTACTAATATTTCAGATTATCAAGAAAGTGAGAGTGGGAGACTGTGAGGGGGAAGAGTCAAAAAAACTCTGCAAGTATGTAATTTAGTTCAAATGCTACTACAGGAAAACATTAAAGGTTATTTGTTCCGAAGATGCATGAACATGTTGAAATATCTGAGCTTAAGATTAAGCCAAGCAACTTTACAATAATCTTCTGTAGCTTGAAATTGCACACTGTCAGAGACCTTTCTTAGAGCATTGTCCATATACGAATTATAGGATGTATGTAGGAACCTATAATTTTATCTGACAGAATTAATAATTAATTTCAAATTAAAACAAAGGTAGATTCACCAAAAAAAAAATCTGCACTCAGTACAACACCTCTTTCTGTCTCTAAAGTTATTTTAAAAACACCAGAGCACAAATCTAAGTCCCATTCATTCTATTACAGACACTTTCTAGGGGGGCAGTCCATGTATCAGTTCCCCAACAAGACACAAGAGGTGGCCAGACAGTCAAAGGTTATACAGAGTTGGTTATGTATGACTGACTGCTTGTGTTTACCACTTTTTACATCTTGACAGATGCTTAAAATATTTGCATTTTGTTCTGATAAATCGAAGGTTCTCACCTGAGAAACAGCCATCCATATGTGTCCCTTAACTAAAAAAAAAAAAAAAAAAAGGAAAGGAAAAAGGGAGACCAGTAGAGCTCTTCTATTGCACTTAAACATCTTAACACAATGGCCAAGTCTGCACCATGTCAGACTTTCAACCGGTTTCCTGCATTTTCTCAGAAATACACACAAGTGTTTTTGAGATTCAAAATCTGGTTATCTGCTCTTCCAATGAAGTCCTAAATTTCATCTGATGAGAGAACAAGAATAGCTGGCAGCTTGGCCAAACATCCCATGGAGAATGGGGGCCATACTTATCACCTGTTTCACATAAAGATGAGTACTCAAACCAATCCGCTCCATTGAGATTATTGCAACAAAAACAACACTTGCTAAAAAAGACCTCAGGATTTCAGTCCCTCCTTATTTCTGCCATTTCCACACAGCTACCACCTGTGAAAGTCCCTAGACATTTGTCAAGCTTTACATACAGTACACATCAGAAGAAAGAGGATTTTCCAGATTTCACTTCTACCACTTTGGTGCTTCTTCCTGGAAGGCTGGAGCATGTTCATGGTTGAATGTGTTATAGCAACCTTTATGAAGAATTCTCTAATTAGTTCTCAAAATTAGGTAAATATTTTCTTAAAATAAAAATATAAAATACA
This sequence comes from Poliocrania exsul, assembly GCA_035041345.1. Lineage (NCBI taxonomy): Eukaryota > Metazoa > Chordata > Aves > Passeriformes > Thamnophilidae > Poliocrania > Poliocrania exsul. The sequence goes on along the minus strand of JAWWLZ010000001.1, from coordinate 78,976,357 downwards.
TAGAATTTCAGAAAACTGGAAAATTCAACCTTGTTTACAGAGGCTTATGTTCTTTGAATAAAAACTATACTTAGTTTTCATAATACTTGGAAAGCAGTATCTTCAATTAGACTTTTAGAAATTTGTAATTCCAAGTATAGTTTTTCAGACTTAATCACCATTAAGTCACTAAATACATCAATTACCATTGACTGCAGATGCCGATTTCACAATTAATAAATTTCAATAATTACATCTCTTGTATGTTTTAAATTACCACACAGAATCCCTAAACTCAAAGGCAGACTTTCATCCCGTTGATGAACAAACTGCCACAAAGAATATTCTCAACTCAAAAACACATTTGTGTGATATTCCATCGCAATATAGTTAGATAATTTAGTGTGCATTTTCAGCCAATCCAAATAAATAAATTTTCTGGTCTTTGTATTCTAGAAAAAAAGCAACAGATTAGTGAAAAGGGTTTTTTCACTACTTGAAATAAAATAGTATTTTTGAGAAATGCTTAAAGTAGGCTCTGTTAGTCTCTAAAACATGAACACAACAGTCCTGCCTTTAAAGCACTGGTCAGACATCTAGAGAAACTACTGCAAGTGAAGAACTCTGAATTATCTTTCAGTTCTTTCTTATTTCTATGCTCTAGTTTTCTGCTTGAATAGAAGTAATATTACTTCCCTATTTCATGGGGTTCAACTAAAAAAATTTATATAAATGCCTGTAGGAGAGGTTGAGAAATTACATTACTGAAGGCTACACAAGCACCTAGAAAAGATACTCAGTGAGGTTTAAATGTACCTTCATAATAGAAAAATATTGGCAAAGTCATATTCTAAATTAAAATTCAGCATTTGGCAAACATAAGCAGATTCTTTTCAGAAAGCGTTCTCATCACACAAGAGAAAAAAAAACATTATCCAACTCCTTTTTTCACAAACAAAAATAAAATTTACACTGCTTAATCTGTGTACTTCTAAACCTTGATGTCTAACTGGGATGTAATGCTTCCAATCTGTTTCTTTTGACAACTCCTGTTCCTCCTTCACTGTAGACCTTCACTGGCATGGGCCCACTCATCCCATTTAGCCTTGCTCTCACAAATAAAAGGTTTCTCCAAAAAAGAGCTCTTTCTGAAATTATAGTGAGTTCTGTCTGCAGCACAAAGAAGACAGTTCTTTGTTGCCAAACTTGTAAATTCAAGAAAGAAGGACCCAGAGCTGCAGCACCTACCAATACACAGGTAACACACTTTGTGTATTACTTCACCAGGAGGCAGTAGGGCAGCACTTGATTCCCTTTATCCTTCTTGAATACAGAAAGGAACTATCTTCAAAACTATCACATAAAAACATTATGCTTATGTACACTCCATCTTCCCAACAGTACAAGCCCTCAGCATAGGCAAGAAGCAGCAATGCTTAATGGACATATTTGGCACAAGTAGGGTCCAGAACCTGGTACCAGGTGCTTGAAATGGGGTTGGAACAATGCAGTTCAGATAAGCAACCAACAGTACAGTGAATAAGACCTTCCAAACTGTTTACTTAGCTATCATAATCAGGGATAACAGCTACAAAGAAGCATGGAGTTCTTAGGAACTCCAAGTTCCTAAATATACATCTTTATATATATATAAAGGTATACATATATATATATACAGAAACACACATCTTTGGCCTCATTCTGCACCATCTACCAACCTACATTAAGACACAACCCCTCTGTCCTCCTACCTTCTGATTACAATCCTTAACCAGCAAAATAAGGTATCCATCCACAGCTTCTTCACTCATCTAGGGCACCATCAGCTTCCTGCCCCCTGCATACAGACACTAAAGCACAAGTCCCAGACAAGCAGAGCCAACTGCAGGTGTTACAGGAACAGCTGCCTGCAGAAGCGCTTGCGTTGTGCAACACAAGCTACAGCCAAACTATTCCTTGGGTAGGTCCTGCTCTAAGATGTAGCATCTGGAGGAAGAAGAGCAGCAGCTGTGGTTTTGTACCGTTGTGATCCTTCATCCAATGCGAGCAGCACTCTGTGCAGCAGGAAACTCTGGCCCAGAGTACAGTGAGCACTTCTGAAACCTTTCCCTCCTCCTCCTCCTCTGCCTAGGCAGAGCTGCTGGAGGTGCACCTGTGCACTCAGAACTGACAGGCCTCCCTTACTGAAGGTAAAGCACCCAGACTCACTCTTAGAAAGACCTAGACAAAAATGTTTTATTTACTTTGAAAAGAGAAATACTGTTTACATTTAAAATATTTCCCAGGAAAGAATTTTAATTACCCATTTCTGAAAGAGATGCAAGGCCTACATATAGTACACAAGGAAGCTCAACCTCATAGTTTTGCCATTAGGAGAGTTCTCTGCAAGCTGGGAGAGCTGGATTTCAGACCTGTTCCTAAGCCTATTTATGCACCAATATTAAATAGCCATTTAATGAGAACAAAAACTATAGTAGCAACTGTGATCTCAATCTCTTCTTACCACTAAGCTTCAGAGTTAAGTGAAGGTCCACTTGTTTCCCCTCTTTCAAAAACGTGTAATTCATTCCCCTAAGGTCACTCAACTTCATCAGCTCCTTCAGGAGCAAAGGACTGGTGTAGCTTAGCTGGCCTGGTATGTGGTGGTTAGAGATGGGAAGCAGAAGACTCAAGCGTGCATCTCTTAACCTGAAGAGGGAATTTCACCCTTAATTGACTCTCTAATTATGTAATAATGCAGGGATTCTTTCATGCAAAAGTATATTAAAATAGCAAGGACAACATGTGAAATGCAGAAATACCTACCAGTTAAGAGACTTGACCAATTGGTTTTTAGGCACAATGAAAGTTCAGAGATTTTTAGATCATGGGTTTATGTCAATATAAGCACATAGTTGTCATTTTCAGGTACATCTCACCCAATATCCCTAAGGACTAGGACTAGATGATTAGGACTATGGATTAAATGCATTTGGGCAACTGTAAATTGCAATTTAGAAGTCCTTGTACAGATACATATTATATCTATAAATAAGCATTTTTCAAGTGTAAATCAGTAAAGAGGATGCAGGCTTAAGTCCACAGCACATCAGGTCTTCCGCTACTTGTGAGCATAAGCTCCAGAACACACCACCATCACAACCCACAAACATAAGATAAAGGAAGCTAACAAGTAAAAATCTAGTACCCTTGCTGAAACTACATCTTTTAAAGTCACCATACTCCTTTCAACTACAACTCAATTAGAATTATCTGGACTGGCTGAAATTTTCCGGATTTCAGCTGCTTTTAAATTGCCTGCATAAGTGAAATCTAGGATTACAATTTTGCCCATATGTCTCACTAAGTATCAAACCAAAAGCCTAAAGCTGAAGTCTTGCAGTAAAAGACCTGGTAGAAATAAATTAAGAGCAGCATTTAGACCCCCTCTCAGCAGTGCTGAGTCAATGTAACTATGGAAGTACAAGTTGCTTTCTATGCTGCTTCACCTATCTACAGCCTGTCAGCTGGAGTCTGAATGCAGATGCTCCCCTGACAGGTACAAGGCAAGCCGCAAAACATCACAGATATAAAATCAGAAACTAAATGAACTTATATTGCTGATTAAACATAGAAAACTCAAAAGTATTTATTAAGGGATAAAGTCTACCCTAACTACTAAAATAAAAAATGTTTTTCTGTAAGGTATGTGCAGTATAAGGATGGCAATGATACTGAAATGCATTATTCATAATAAATTCAAAATAACTCCATCACATTGGTCTTTAGAAATCTCCAGTGAAAAAGTTAGGACACACATTAAGAAACACCCACTATGAAAAAGTTGCAAGTCTTTAAAAATAGCAGCACTTTGCCTCCTCCCTCCCCTTTCCCCTACTCACCCTCCTCCCCAATTTCAAAATACATCTTCCCCAGGCCTTGGTCTGGAATGGCAGTTTCTGTGAACAGACCATACCCGACCATACGATTAGCCATTATTATTATCATCATCATCACCTTTTATGCTCTACTCTACATTAAGATGCAAATCCAACAGCCGTGGTCCAACTAAGTTACTTACAAGGGCTTCCCTTTCAGATGTCCAAGCCAAAGCTACAACCAGTTCTGCGATACAATTACAGCCTCCCTCCAAGGGCAATAACAGGTCTCCGTGTGTGATGATCTGGCCAGCGGCATTTTCTCATCTATGCTATGGTTCAGGCGGTTGCTATGATTTCAAATGGTGCATCTACCCTTATTTTAGCGCGACCGGCTGCACTTCAGCCGCCAACAACTGACTGACTGATGCACATCTAAATAATGCGGTGATTATAAAAGCAAGCTGGCAGTAGGCACCGGTGTTTCACCACCGTGGGCTCGCTCCTAATAGAGCGGCTGGCAACGAGACCGTGGGAAATTTAAGAGGAACACCGGCACACAAGAGGCCTAATGCTCACAGCCGGCACTTACAGCAAGGCACAGGCTGGCGTGCTGCACTTTCCAGAGTGGGAAGTTCATGGAAATACCTATGCAGGTATGTGAGCGGGCACATCTCCCGCCTGCCGCACGAAAGCATCCAGGTGCTTCCCGTGCACATCGGCCACGGCACGTCCACCAGCAAAGTGCACTGGAAGGCTGACCCGATGCAACATTCGGGACATGCTTTTCTGCCCCCCGGCTCCAGCCCCTGGCCAGGTTCTCCGCCGCATTTCCTACGGGAGCACCCCAAACTCCCCGCACAGGGGAGCGGGGGACAGGCGAGCCGCGGAAGCGCCGGAGCCCCTGCCCCAGCCCCTGCCCCCGCTCCGCCACCCCCGGCCGGCGCCCGCCCACGGGGAGCCCGGGCTGCGGGATGGGGGCTGTGCTGCCCCGGGGGTAGGCGGGCGAGGGCAGGGAGCCGCGGGGCAGGCACCTGAGCGGGCGTGGGCAGCCCCCAGGCCGGAGATCCGGGCACCGGGGCGGGGGAGGAGGGGACGGAGGGGGCGGGCGGCCCGCAGGCCCCGGCGGGGCGGGCCGGGCCGCAGGTGGGCGTCGGGCGCGGCCGCCGGAGGAGCGGCCGCCGGGCAAGTCACCTCTTGACGCGGATGATCTGGTCGCGCATGGGTCGGATGTCCTGGAAGCTCTGCTGGTTGACCAGGCTGTAGACGAGGATGAAGCCCTGCCCGTTCTTGATGTAGAGGTCCCGCATGGAGGCGAACTGCTCGGTGCCCGCCGTGTCCAGGATCTCCAGGACGGAGGGAGAGGCGTCCACCTCGATCTCCTTGCGGTAGAAGTCCTCGATGGTGGGGTCGTACTTCTCGATGAAGGTGCCGGTCACGAACTGCACCGTGAGCGCCGACTTCCCCACCCCGCCCGAGCCCAGCACCACCACCTTGTACTCGCGCATCCTCCTGCCAGCGCGGACCGCCCGCCCGACCCGCACCTGCCGACGGCCCCTCCTCACCCCCCC
>JAWWLZ010000001.1:78958296-78969837 GCA_035041345.1 Poliocrania exsul | reverse complement strand
TTTATCCCGATCCATCACCCCTTTCTCCCCACCCCCCTCCCCACCCCAAATATCACTGGTTGGAATTATTTGATATAGGGAGTAAAGATGTTGTTTCCATTAGAGACTTGAGGGTCAGCCATCAGTCAGCTGTTAGATGCTTGTGGAAAGCTGTGGGAAAAGGAGCTCACTCCTGGTCCTGCATTTCTCTCTCTGGTGTTCTTGCCTTTGCATTGTCTTCCTCTGCAGTAAGGCCCATGGTGCCGGCCTGCTTTCCAGGCAAGTCCTGTTCTGCTTCCTTCTTGGCTTGGTTTCATGGTTCCAAACATGACAGTGGCAAATGTATTTCTGGTTTTTTTGAGCACTTTTGTCCTCTGTCCTAGTCTTTTGGTTAAATGCTTGCCATGTGCAGTATTTTAAGCTTTCCAGTGTTTTGCTTGGGCATTCTGTTTGACTTTTCTTCGTGTGTTTTTGATTTTTGATTTTTTTTTCCTAACTGCAAAGCTTCAAAACAAGTTTATCTTAGTAGGATGCCCATAGCTTTGGTCTGTCTAGAAGAAAGAAGATTATTTGCTGTCTTCTTACAATGCCCATGCAATCAAAAATCATCAAAGAAAACAGGAAACCACACACATCTGAGTGATTTAAATATATTCAGTACTAAAGAGGTATACACATTTTTTTACAGGACTGTCAGAATCCATTTGTAAATGTTGCAGAGCCTGGTCAGTCTAGTCATAATTGAGTAATAGTTTCAGTGAATAATCTAATTTCTGTTCGTGACTTGAGGTTTTCAAGTAGTAGAAATGAGCCTACAAGAACATGCAATAGCACAAAATGCAAGATACTGCATGTATGGATTAATAACTTTGCAGGGTAAATCCAGGAACCCTCCAGCAGAGTAATGGGAAAATACCTTAATTTATTAGTCAACAATGAAAGGAAGCTGCCAGTTTAATGTGTTTGTCAAAAACAAATGTGACTGTGGTGTAAGCTGTGGGTGACTGGTGAAACATTACAGTGTCCAGTTCTGATAAATCATATCCAGGAAAGAGGAACTTGTACAGATACACATCCGGGAGGGTTACTGGAAATGAGCAAAGCTTATCTACAAGAGTGCACTGGGAGTGTTTCTCTGATTAACCCAGGAAAAGCAAATGCAGGGGAGTGTTAGGAGTAACCAGTAAGGCAGGGTGGAATCCAGCTCAAGCGAGTAGGCATTTAAGCTAATGAACAACATTGATGGAAAGGCACAGATCAAAACTGATTATAACCTAGACAGAAAACTAAGCCCTGTCTCAGTGCACTGAAGGTTTTGACTTCATGAAGAACAGTGAAAGATGAACTTACCTAGCAGGCTTTGAAATGTGTTGCACATCTGAATAGGAAGATTATGTGCAATCATGCAAAATAGATTTAAGTGATCAATGCCGAAGGGAGGAGATTTGGGCCTACCTGCTTATTCATCCTGAAACTGGAACAACCTCCTGATGTTCAGTGCTTCTCAGAAAAAAGGTGTTGGCCACTGGCTCATGATAAGGAGGGTGATGAGTGGAAGGGCAACAGTTCAGAGAGAGGTAACAGGAATGCTCCCACTGGAAAGTTTTACTCCAGGTATTCTGTCTCATAGATTTGATGGGCAGCAAAATGTTATTTCCCTTAATAGAGTGTGTGCAGGGACCTAAGAAATGTACGAATCAGAAATACAGAGGAATGGTGTACATAGCATGGAGGAGATAAAAGAAAAGGCAGGATGGTCAACTGGAGGAGGGGCTGGATGCCTTGAATACATGGCTGTTCCTAAGGATCTCGCCATTTCAGTTGTGAGGCTGAACATCTTGCTGTTGCCCTGTTTTTCTAGCCTTCATTTTTGATTTTGATTCATCTGATGAGAATGACAACATTGAAAATTCAGCTAATAAGTGTTGGAGGCTTAGCCCTGAAAACAAATACAGTATCAGTTATGTGCAGTTGTTTATGGGGAGGTGGAAGAACAGAGGGCCATTTAGGTGCTGCCAGTCTTTCTTTTATGCATGTTGCTTATACTTTTGCTATTCTTTACTGAAAAGTAGGAGAAAAAAAAAAGTAATTTTCAGGGAAAGAAAAACTTCCTGCCACAAAAGATTGAATTGGGCAAGGCTTGGCAGGCAAATATCTCAGCCCACAGCATGCTTTCCCAGCATGACTTCCTTTGTAGCTTCTCACAGGACACTCCAGAGTCATCTAGTCCCTCTGTGCTAGATGGCTGGGTTTTTGCTGGCTTCCTAGGATTTAGGAACTGCAGTTTTATTGCTCACTTCTCAAGTCTTTTTATGTCTTATATTGAGCTGTCTTACTTCAAACTTCAGCAGCCTGCGGCTAACCGCACAGTCTTATGATAGCCTGGAGTTTCTCAATAAATATTGAATTTTTATCTTATGCAGCAACCAACACAATATTTCATGGTTATTTTGCTATCTGTTGTAGCCTCGACTATACATTAGGGTATGTATATAAAAGAGGAAAAAGGCCTTTCATTCCAAAGCCAGGGTTTGCTAATTCTTCATTACTAACAGTATCAATCACAGGAAGTAAAGTGTGGCAATATGAAAAATGAGGAAATCCGTCGCCCCTTCCCTCTGAGAGCTGATGGTGATTTTCTGACACTGAAGCACAAGAGAATGTGTGAAATAAAGCTTGTCTGTTCTACAAAATGTTCTGGTGTATATTTGTTTTCTATTGTCAAGTTTTCTTTTAAGTGCATATTAGTAGAACAACATGGTTTCCTGTCCTTGCTTACCATCGTGTCTTTACGTTCGGGCTGTCAATGCAGCTCTGTCATCACATGGACTTCTCCTAACTATGTGTCATTACAGTATTTAGGAAGCATTAAGGATTGAGATTTTGCTTAGTCTTTAGTATTTCTTCCTAAATTAAATATCTTATTAGTACTGTCCATAAAGCTGTTGCCAAAATCAAGATACAATTAGCTGTAGTGCAGTGTAGCTGACTTGTTTACCCTATCCTTAGCATTTTCAGGTGATCACACTGTTAATTTCCCTTTCATACTGGCAGTAAAATTCTTTTTTTTTTTTTTTTTCTACTGACTGCAAAATCGTATGCATCATCTTTGTTACTGCTTTCTAAATGAGAGCAGGAACAACCTGAGTGTACTTGTAAAGGGAAAGGAGGTTGGACCTCCTCTGTCCTGTCTGGCAGCAGTCTGGTGGCAGCTCTGATCACGTAAGAGCCCAACCAGTGACAAGCCAGCACCATCTCCAGCCTGATGGAGGGTATGGGATTTGGGATTTAATTTACCACACTGGAAGTACGTGTTACAGAAGCAAGGTTTCATTAACTTCACTGCTTGCAGGCCTGTTTGGATTTGCTGGGTTTTTTTGTTTGGTTGAGTTTTTTTCTAAAGGAGATCTAAGTACTTGTTTTTGAAGATAAAGTAGGTGTGCTTTAATTTTGTAATGGTGAAGCCTTACATGAGCTTTGTTTGAGATGACTTCTGTGTCTGTGTCAAGCCTTCCTGAAGTCAGAGGTGCTCTGTGCAAAGGTGAGGTAGCAGCTCTCCATGGATCTGATTGTAAGATCAAAGTCAAAATTTGCAGTGATGAATTGCAGTCATCAGTGTCAATGTTGGTTGGGGTTAGCAGTTCCCTGTGTGCAGGGAGTTCTCCTGTACCACCCTGGGCTCAGCACCCTAAGGTGGTGAACTAGGGTGCATGGGGGATGAGGCTCAGATCATCAAGTGTAGTAGGTGTGGTGATCATCAGCATTGACATGCTTTAGTTCTGTAGTTTTGGGAAGACAATGCCCAAAGCTGAGGTAAGCACTAGGTAAATCTTGGCAAAATCGAGACTTTAGCGCTCACATTTCCAGCAGTCAAGCATGCTGAGTGGGAATGTCTTAAACCAGCTGATTGGAAAAGTTCTTTTCTCTTTTCTCTCACTTTAAATTGCTTATACCCTTTATTTAAGCATATTGAGTGTCAGGGAGCCAAAATCTGAAGTGGTTTCTTGTGCTTCCAGTGACTCCACAGGGTGTAAGCAGACCCCACAGGGTTGCTGTGTAAGCTCCCCTACTCTGCCCAGAGCCACACTGCCTTTTTCCCTCTTACACCTGTTCTGGGCCATTTCAGCTCACTGAATTGGTAGACAGTGAATCCAGACTATAAATACAATTTACTTTATAATTGCTTAGCTGTCAGGGGCTCAACCATGAAAGAGGAACAGAGTTAACACCCTCCTCAACCTGAAACAGTTTAACCCTCCACCTATTGATTCCCAAGAGACTGTTTTGTGTTATGAAGGAAAACAAACTAGATTACATTCCAGCAGAACGAGATTCAATTAATGCATTTGACCTTACAACTAGAGAGGACAACAAGTGTGAACACAATTACTGTGGCTCCACCAATAGATACTCATTAAATTGCCGTACCTGCCATTTTCAATTGTGTACTCCAGTCCCCAGGGCTTGGGTTCTTCTGTATTTTACAGTTTGAAAGAGATGGAGACAATAGGAATAGGCATGCCAAAGTCTTCTCTCAGTCTTAATTTAATTTTCTAACCAGAAAAGAGCATTAAGGTGGCTTCAGTCCCATGGGTTTATTTCAGAGGAGGGCCAGGCTGATAGGTCTGCAGATCCCCATAGCTGTCTTATTATTGATCTTTCCTGACATTGCAGGTTAACTTTTCAAAGGAAGGAGATCACTGTTTAGGGGTAGGACTGATGGTTTTTAGCTCTTTTATGCAGTCAGATAGCCATCCCTGTCATGTAACCAGGTCATTGTTTTTAATTGAAGATGGTGGCTCAATTTAAAAAGAATAATTGCTCCTGGCCCCTCTTTTAATTAATAATGAAAATTTGATCGAACCGTTCCCCAAAGTGCCAAGAAATCTAAGCAAAAGTAGTATGATTTAGCTTGTGACCTGATTTTTACTGTTTTCAGTGGAGGTTTGGTGGACTTGCTGATGTATTATGGCATTCCACAAGAAAGTTTTCCTTGCCTCCCATAAAGCAAACAAGAAACATTGATGGTGCTATAAGTTAATGAAAACTTCCACTGCGTATTTAAGTTTTGTAAGAAATACTCATCTGCCAATAAAGTTAAGTAGCTGTTGTTCAGATGTAGGTTCGAAACAGGGGAAGTCAATTTAAGGATATAAAGAACCACAGCAAGATAAACTAAAACCAGGTAATTCATTGTTCAATTTGACTCATTCTTTCTGATATTCAAAAATAAGTCAATTTAATCTCAAGACATAAGAGAATGTGAAGACAATGATATCTGTCTTTATTAAGGTACAATATCTGTCATAAGTCCCGGAGTCATTTTTTTCCGAGTCAGACTTGAAAGAAAATAAGTTCTTTGTTTCAATAGTCAGAGTATAAGCATCAGGGACTTGTATTTCATAAGCATTAGATTTTGTAGGTGTCAATAAAAATTAATATTACAATTGCAATAATACTTTATTTTTACATGATTATTTTTAGCAGAGTGTTCACAATTGAAATAGCAAAATGCCTTAATTGCTATGAGTTACACTGTAAATTAAAATAAGATTTCCAATATGCATTTCACATAAAAAGAAGTAGCATTTAATCTTCATCTAATGTAATAAAATCAAAACTTAGATAATTTCAATTCAGTACAAGTACTAATGACTGAGTAGGTCATTTTGGTGCATGTATGAATACATAGATTTGTCCTCAGTGTTTGGATTTAAATCCTCTGTTGTAGGCAGTGAAGCTGGCCAAGCTCCACCAAGTATCCACATCCAAGGGGAAAGACCCCTGAAGGGTGCCTGAGGAGAGGCAGGTTTTAAGGGGGTTGGCCTCTGCCTGGGCTGATGTGAGAGCTCCCCAAAAAGCCTCAGCAGCCAGTTTGCCAGCAAGTGCTGACCCCGTCTTCATACACAAATAGGTGGACAGGTGCATCCAATTCAAGCATGGGCCCTCCCTCCCTCCCTCAGTGAATGCTCAGATGGAAGGTAATCTGGGGACAATATGGGTGTGGGGAGGCAGGTCTCACCTGTAGAATAAGTTGTCTCTTTCTACCTGAAGGTCTTCTGGAGTTTCCACTTCTAGGAGCTTGTCGAGCCCAACCTCTAATTAGTGGAACAGGAAGTTTTAACTAAATGCTTCAGAATCATGAATTTTATCTATGATCTTTATCAGCATAGGAGTTACTAACTGCTGGCCTTCAGAGATAAACATTAAAGGCCTGAAAATCATTGCATCACAACACTGACTGTTAGATTTGCCTTTTGGTCTTTAGATACTATCCCTTCTTTTTGCTGCTTTCTCATAGATTAAGTGTTTGGGGGTTTTAACAGAAGCCAGGAATCTCAGGTTCTTGATTCCAGTAGCTGGTGCTTTAAGGTGACCCAATATCATAAATTTGTGAAAAAATCAGAAGTTTGGGCAACAGTGAATATGAATGCGAGAAAAAATAACTAATCATTCTGAGGCTGAAGAAAAGATTCATGAAAGGGGAAACCAAAAGGAACTGAATCTGTGAGGTGTACTCAGTGCTGTACATGACACTGTGACTGCTGCTTTCGAGCAGGAGCTGTGTTGAAGTGGGAAGCCTGTGCAAGCTCAAAATATGCATATGCTGCTTTAAGAACCACATCTCATTTGCTTGAGGAGAATAATACAAAGAATTAGCTCCAGCCCCTCTTGGCGTTTCCTCTTGGGGTTTCAGTGAGGGCTGATACAATTGCAGGTAGATGGTTGCAAAATGATTTGGGAGCAACACACAACACACCAAACAAATCCATAATACTAGATTTTTCCAGAATTATGTTGAAAATTTCATATAGATCTGGTCCCACTGCACAGAGATGAACTTTATCAGGATAGCTTTTCTGGGAAAGATTCCAACAAGATTTCCTCATGGGTTTGAGATGAACACAGTGGGCATATTAGGTGACTGATGAAAATGCCAGAACTGTTCCATGGCAGTCTTCTCAAGGCAGTCAGTGTCTGTGAACTTCTGTCTTTATTCTGGTTCTCCTGTCATCTTCCAAGTCAGATTTTCTTCTCACACTTGAATCTCTTTTCTAGCTACTCATCAATGGGAGAAAAATACCCAAGATTTTTTTTTTAAATTTTTATTTAAGGAAGAAGTTTGATGCAAGGTTGTGGGGGTTTTTTTGTTTGTTTGTTTTTTTATTGGAATCGCATATTTATAGAATGGTTTGTGTTGGAAGGACCTCAAAAATCATCTAGTTCCAATTGCCCTGCCATGGGCAGGGATGCCATCCACTTGATCAGGTTGCTCAGGGTCCTGGCCAGCCTGGCCTTGAACACTGCCAGGGATGGACCATCCTCAGCTTCTCTCGGCAACATATGCCTCACTACCTCACTATTTCCTTCTAATATCCAAAATCTCTTCTCTTTTAGTTTAAAACCATTACCCCTTGTCCTATCACTATCTATGCATATAAAAGTCCCTCATTTTTTATAAGCCCCCTTTAAGTATTGAAAGGCCACAGTGAGGTCTCACAGGATCCCTCTTTTCTCCAGGCTGAACAATGTCAACTCAGCCTGTCATAGGAGAGGTACCCCAGCCCTGTGATCAATGTAGAGGTCCTGCTCTAACAGGTCCTATTTCTATAGGTAGTAGTTAGTTTGGGTTTTTTTCCTTGAAAAGCTTGGATCTGCAAATACATCCTGCCTGTTTGAGTCTGGCTTCATCACGGATCATGCCTCCACTGAAAAAATCATCATTTAGGTAAAAATTATGATGACTCAGCTTTTTCATGAGCTGGGACATAATTCACTTCAACAGCTACATCCCATCCTGGCAGCTGTTAGTAAGATCTAATTGTTTAATAAAAAAGCCTAATAGTATGTGTTGCAATATCACTTCCTTATATTTACTTCTGCTTCCTAAAATTTGCATTGCTGTGTCATCAAATCCACTCTTGCATCAAAGCTAAAGATTGCTTACCACTGAAATTCTTTCTTTGCATCCATGCAAAGGAAAAGGAGATCCTGAAAAAAGGCAGAGTTGTTTTTACTGATGTCTTTGGATGAAGATACAAGAGTCCAGTGTAAATACAGAGGCCACAGAGACCTATGTTATCCCTAGAGACCCACACAGAGCCTGAAGACCTGGGACCACAGTATCCAGACTCCCTGCACTTGCTCCAAATCTTCTCTGTTGGGAATTGGAGCAATGCAGTGGTGCTTGCACCATACTAAGGGAGTAAGGGGGTTTGTGGAGGTCGGTGCCATGTGGGCACAGTGCTTTTTGGTCAGGCTTCCTGCTGGTCCAGGCCCTCATCAATGCTCCTCACCCCAGCTGGATGCAGGGACACCTGGAGGCAAGGGCAGTATCTGCTGGAGGCTGCTCAGCTGATCTCTTGCTTTATGCCAGTCACTCTTTTAAGTTAAAATCATTTTAATGGGCCATTCTCAGTAATTTCAGCTGGGGGGGCATCAAATCATATGCAGGCAGCAGATAATCTGGAGACCACATTAGTATCTGGGGAGGAATCATAGAAATTGGTGATCCCGAAAGACATCATCGCATGTGTAGCATACAGCAAATGAGACCTGCTTGGTGGATGTCAGCTGACAGTAAATCACTGCAAATTTGAGCTGGGAGTGCATGGGCTAAGGGACATTTCTACACAGCCCTGGAGCGGAGTGGTCTCCTGCAGTACCACCCTGTGGCTCTTGGCCTTCAGTGCCTAAATCACCTGTGAAGGTTGTTCAAGAGCCCCTCAGTCATCTGGGTATTTGAAAAATGTTATCCTGTATAACTTTCTGGTTACAGTCTCTAATGGGGTACAGCAAGGCATCCATGTCCCTCAAGTATTTTAAAAGTTGGAAAAAAACCCCAGAAGACAACCATTTAGGGCTCCAAAATAATTCTTTACAAGAAGAAATAGCTGCAGTTTATGTGAGAAGAAGAGAAACCAAGCCAGTGGTAGCTCCAGATCAGCCACGAACAAATGTGCTATGTATCAGGAGATGATATATGCAGAACACTATACCTGCTCACCTCCACTCTGGTGTAGGTATGGCTGCAGCTCATGTTGGGGCTAACTCCACATGTAGGGCCTGTGGCGATGCAGCCTGGAGTCTTTGTGTGTGTCCAAGAGGGATAAATGTGTGGGTACTGGAGCTCCATCTCGTTTGAAGGTGGAGTGTGTGTGTGTGTGCCTAAGCTGTGGTTATACATGTAGCCACTGTGCTGGTGTGCATCATGGTTTATAGAAAATACATTTCTGTCAGGTAACAAAATACATTTCTGTCAGGTAACATTATATTTTTCTTTACACAGAGGGAGATATGAGCAGCAAAATTACTGGTTACTGTGGCCCTGTAATGTTCTCTTAACCATACAAATCAGCCACCACCTGCCTAGCTAAGGGACAAGTTTTTCATAAAATACAAGAAAAGTTTTGAAATTATTAAAAGTGTCATGGAAAAAAAATCAGTGTAGTACTTTAAAAAGTGATAATTAAATTTGCATATATTGTCTAAGTACTGTGTGTGTATACGTGTAATTGTATTCTCTGTGTGTCTGTGTGTATTTAAGAACACACAAAGGAAATTAAAGAACATGAACAATCTTTGCTGCAGTGTTTTCCATGGACTTGAAAACCTTCAGCCAGTGTCTCAGCTGCTATAAATTGGCATAAACTCCAGTATGGTAAAGCTGCATTAGTTTATGTGACCCAAGGAGATGACTTCTGGGATTTGTGGGACCACTGTGTAAATACCAGAGACTTAAACCTGCCAGGGTCAAATAAATAAATAATGCTTTTGGTATAGTCCTGGCTCCATACTTATGTGTCACTGCTTGATTCAAGCAGCAGCTTTGCAGTTCTCCCCAGCAAAACCCCCACCAGGGTGTTGCCATTTTTGTCTTGCAGATGAAGAAACTGATGGAGAAGCTGTCTCCCCACTGCCACACTAAAAATGCACTTTGTTTTTGGTGGACAAAAGAGTCAGTGGCAGAGCTTTCCAGTACTAAGAAGAGGGCAAATGCTTCTGGGGAACCTCTGGCATGACAAGGAAACTTTGTTCCTTCAAGTCCCGCTCTTGCCTCTAGAGTGACACAGAAGGAGGTGGAGAAATGCAGAACAACAGCAACAATGTTCATATATTGTCTAAGTCCTCCAGAGGCTAAGCCTGGAAGGGTGAGGTGCTGCTCTTGCAGTGCTGCAGCCCTTCCCCTGTGCTCACACAAATGCTTCCTTAGGGTCAGGACAAAACAGATTAAATGGTCCCCTCTATCTGTACAATTGCGCCCATATACAGTGGGTGGGTGGGTGGATGGATGGATACACAGGGACAGAACTGGGCAGGCTAAATTGTTAGGAATGTAAATACCTGAAGAATGGGCTTTTCTTTTTTCACCTAGGATAAAAGATGCACTGACAAATCCAAACCTTGGGGGCTGAGAATTGGCAAAAGGTGCCAATCCTAGCTTTATGCAGAGGAAAAAGGCAGCAGTCTGAGGTGCCAGGGATGCTCCTGGCAGCAGTAGCACAGCACAGAGCCATTCCTCCCCGCAGCAGGTTTGCTGTACCAGCAAGCATAGCTGCAGGCTGCATATCATCATAAACCTCTATTTTCATTTCATCAAAACAAATGCAAAGTTTGCCTGTAAACAGATATAAAATGATCTGAAAGAGTCTTGGCCTTACTCTAACACGGGAAACATTCAGTAAGCCAAGCCCTGTGTCCTGTGCCCGTGTAGGTGAGGTGTGGGGAGAGACACTGGGAAAGGCTGAGGAGCAATTGCTGAGGGGCTGGGTTGAAGCTGGGTGAACAGCTGAATGTTAGCCTGTGTCACCAACATTAAATTAGCAAGATGGCTGCAGGGATGAGGGCCTAAGGCACACAAATCCAGCCAGGTCTCTCCTCTGAAGACAATGAAGCTTCGGCAGCACTTTGGCTGCCAGTGACAGCAGCAGTGTGGGTGCCATCAATAGCCAAGGGAGGCTCAGGGCAGAAACAGGTGTGTTGCAGGCAAGCTTTGTCTCACCTCAGCTGCCTCCAAGATCTGTACGTGCCCTGTGGGAGCTAATCAGGCTCCCAAGTCTCCAGCTTTCTTAATTTTACTGATTTAAAAGTAGCCTCAGGCTTCTTAAGGGGCTGTAGCTGAGGAGACTCCCTTGTAACTCAACTGGCTGAACAGGCCCTGTAAAACCTATCTGCTCCCCCAGGTCCCCCACAAGGATGTTTTCCAGGTGTGGTAGAAATAGACATTTTTATAGTTCTGTCTTTGCATCTGCTCCAATTTCCCCTTGTTTTTACAGAAGAAAATGTGGCAGAAGGGGATGGCTACAGGGCAGCCACTGCTGGCATCCACTAGGGGTATGGCAGAAGAAATCCCAACAAGGAAAAGCCAACAGGACTTATTGCAGAGACAACAGACTTTTCCTTCTTCATACTTACTAGCTTCTCAGAGGGGTCCAGCTACTTCTGATGCCAAAGGTTAGGGGACTTTGGGTTTTATTTATTTACAGTGATATTAATTTGCATGTGCAGGAACAGAATAGCTGATGAGACTGTTCTATTTTAGCCACAGGGATGCATTGGAGT
>JAWWLZ010000001.1:78904920-78950494 GCA_035041345.1 Poliocrania exsul | reverse complement strand
CACGCTGTGCCTGACCTAAAAAATCCACTGCGCAGGCTGGAAGGGCACACCCACGTGGGGAGAGCCCTTCCCAAATCTTCATTGGCAAAGCCTGGCCATACATACATACAAACTAAACTAAGCTAAATATATAGTTTTTGGAAAAGTCCTCCACTTTCTTTTGGCTATTTTTTCTTACCCCAGGCCCCTTTTCCCAGAGTCGCACCACAAGAAAGGATTGCCCTGACTCTGCTCTCATTTTAAAATGCTTCTTTTTATTTCAGTTGTTGTACATTGGGTGAATGAATTTAACGTCACAACAGAAGTAGAATGGCTATTTAACAGACCACTAGTAATTATATATGCTGAAATAGAGTGAATGTAGGGGTTTCTTTTAACTGTTACCGAAATATTCATTGTACGTATTGTCAATTATGCTGGATGAGAGAGGCAAACAAAAAGGTATTTCGGTGAGGTGCTGTATCCTTTGAAGAAAATAAATGCTGAGACATCCCAAGTTACTTGAAACTATGTCCCAGCTACAGTATTCACTGTCTCCGTGTTGGCCCATCTCATGGTTCTTTTAGGGGGTTGTATTTGTTGTATTTTTTTTTTTAATTAAACAAAGCATTTAAAATTTAATCATTTTTCATTAGACTTTTTTTTAAATATAAACGAAGTTTTGGCAAATAATATTTATACAGAAAAATAGTTTTAGATCTTCCCAAATTTTGAAATAGTCTATAAAATTACTTTATAAATAAATAAAATGCAGAATCTGTTGTACATGTATTTGCACATCTCTGTAATTGCCTCCTTACTGTTAGCATAGGTTTGCACTTGTACAGTTTTCAGGAATATTACAAAGTCATAAAGTCGGAAAGTGGATCTCTTATTAAAAATACATTTTCTCTTTTTGTCTGTCAGTTTATCTGGATGAAAGACCTGATGTATCTGAAGCTTCGTCATCCATGGGCAAAAATATTGGATTAATTGTAAAAAACATAGAATAACAGTTATTTTGAAACATAAAAAGTTCACACAAAATGATGCCTTGAAGAGTTATCTACATAAAATATTTAAACAACATGGATAATTTACCATTTAGTATTATACAATAAGCTACCCAAATGCCTAAATTAACTATTATAAAAAAATAAAAACAACTTTGACAGATATAGGCAAGTTGCAGTGTCAACTACCTAGGTATAATGACTGAGAAAGTCTACAAATATTAGTGTTTTAATAGTTTATAATGGTGATACCTTAACTGCTAAAGTAACAAGTTAAGATACATTATTTTTGCACAAATTAAAACTAACGCAACGTTACAAGCACTATGTTAATTTTACAATCGAATTGTGATTATTTTTTCTCTTTCGGATGATCAAATCTCCAGCTTTATATATAAATAGATAGTAATTAGACATCAGACAAACAAGATTTAGCCCGGAAAATAATTTCCTAGACAAATAATAATATGGTTAGTGCCTTCAGTCGTTCAGAACAGGCAGTGTTGCCAAAGTTTAAAATAGTTTACAATCAATCTGAAGAGGTTAAGTTAAAATACTGCAATCACTAATAATGTCCACATAGAAAACTTATGCTGCAAACAATTATACATAATATCCACTTATAACAGCTGTCTTGTTTTTTAAACAATAATTTAAAAACTATGTCATTTATGTGATACATGTGCAACATATAAAATGTGAAATATGAAATATTTGGTACAATAGTGCTTGAAACAAATCTCAAATCAAACAAATGAAATTTTAATTATACATATATAATTACCTTGTAAATCAACAAAGTATTTAAAAAAGTAAACAACATTAAAATCTGCTTCATCCATATATATGTATGTATGTATATATAACATGTATATAATTGTATTAAAGATATCTTCATACTTTTGTGACATAAAATATGTTTTTAAAGAAAAACAATTAAAAGAACTATTTTTTCTCCACTCTAATCTGGTTACAATCTTATAATCCAATTAAAAATGCAAATACAGTAATGATTTATTAAACTGAATCTCAATCTACATTCTTAGTGTTCAGTTAATAGCCTAGATTAAAGTCACCTATGAAGTTGCAGTGACTCAACTGAATTTTAATTAAATTAGAGTACCATACAATCTCTTCATCTATAGCCTTTTTCACCTTTTCCTTTGTTAATTTGGTCTTGTTTTGTTTTGTTTGATTTTACACTTCTAGAAGTTATTCTTAACAGCTTGGATCTTTTTGGTAACCTGACTATGAGTTTCAAAGATTATTCGCGTCCGGTGAGATTTGACTGTTGGCATCAGGCTTACTTTCATCAAGTCTGATGTGACAAAATTTAGGCACTTCTGCAAAGTCTCTTTTAAAAACATTATAAATATATTCGTAAAATAATATTCTCAAGACTTTGTTCTTTTGGGGATTGAAAGGGGTATGAAGCTCATACTGTGCAAATTTTTTTAATTTTCTTCTGCTATTCTGCTATGATTCAAATGCAACTTCTCCATACAAGTCAAACACCAACCATGTGCATCTAAAGAATTTGTGCTTTCCTTTGGACTTCTTACTAAAAATATCAGATTGGCAGGATGATGTGCAGGACACTGGGCTGCGTTTCACTTCCTCTGTCTTGGAATCAACTCACCAGGGGAGCAAAACCAAGATTTTTTTTTAACCAAGAAGAAAACCTTCAATCATATTTTGGGTGAAAATTAAACCTGCAATTGGGATAAGTTTTTAGCCAATACAACTCAATTATTGCTGAGCTCGAAAGATTCATAAGCATTGAATCTCACGAGACAAACTTATCTGGACCATTTCCGTTAGGTGTAGTTATGGAGAAAAGACAAAATTTGCAAGAATTAAACTATGCTTAGAAAATCTTTAAAACTAAATGTTACCCTTTATGTCTTGAAACATCACAGCTGGTATCAGGTAGTTAACTATTTTAGGTTGGAGTATAGTAAGCATACCATATTTAATATTCATATATGACATAGCAGCACTAGCTTTTTTGAGTTTTTGATTTGTCCATAAGAACAAATTCTTGACTTAGCATGCAGTTTGTGGCAACTCTAGAGAGGAGGAGACGGGGTAGTATGTACAGTAGCCGTGCTTGGCCGCCCGCAGGGAGGCTTCGTGACACTCCGTTCCGCTCCTGCCGGCTATTTCAGGATTATCTGTTAAGAGAAAGGAAAGTGTGATCATGCTTTTAGGGGATGCAGGGAGAGCAGCTCGCCCAGATGGCTGGTGCTGGACTAACTAAGCTCAGGCGCAGCTCACACAGGGCAGCATCCCATGTGGGACAGCATCCCGTGTGGAACAGCATCCCATGTGGGACAGCATCCCGTATCCTCATGCTGCCTGGGAGACATCTGTGTTTCACAAACCTAGGTTGTCTTCCCCACATAGAGGTCCTCATGTTTATGAGAACACGCAGAGACATTTTACGTGTCAAAATGCTGGAGGTGGTGCTGAAGCCACGAAGGAGGGCCTGGCCATAGGTGGGGTGTGCATCATCAGTACCCTGGCTATTAGTGGAGTTGGAAGCAGCCCTGTGCCTCCTGAGGGAGCTCAAAGGTGCATCTGTGCCTGGGGTGACCCTCCAACTCCTACCATGCTCCCAGAAAGTCAGGAATGAACAAGGAAACAGTGGAGGCAGGGCCCCTTGCCACTAACAAGCAAAAAGATGTATTAGGCTGAGTGTTTTCACAAAGTTAAGTGTCTTTTAAATGCACTTACAGCAGCTGCTTATTTCCTAAAAAAATTACCTTCAGATCAGAGATCTTGAGAGGTTTTCTCATGCTTCCTTATGCCAGGGAATGGAATCAGGGGATAACCATAATGGTACCTCTGTGAGCCTAACTAGTTAAAAACCTTGTTACTTTACCTCCATAGTGTCTCAAACGGTGGGTGGAGCAACCATTTTACAGGTGTAAACTTTTGTGTTTCCAATACTGGGAAGGTTAAATGCACAATGTGCCCAGCACCAACTCCACCTGCTCACAGTTTTGGAAAATGGTCTAGATTTCCATCACATGCCTGGAATGTCTGTCAGTGAAAGTGATATCAAAAGCCAGGGGTGTGATATTTTATCATGCCACTGGTAACCTGTGCTCCAGACTTAAACACAAGTCAAGGAATTAAGAGTCTATCACCTGCTCTTTCTGTTTAATTTGGCACTCTGCGTATTTTAAGCTGTATTTGTAGGTGGTATGCAAGGCAGTCATGACAGCACTTTGACCTACTTGTGTATTACAAAGCTAGACCGTTGCTTAATGCAATATTTATATTAAAAGGGGGAAAAAAGTGTTTTCAAAGTAACTTCGCCAACATACTACCTCTGACATACAGACCTCCAAAAAGAAACAGGCTTGCCTCTGTGTGGAAGGTTCTTGTCCTAGTTCCCTGCCCAGCCAGCCTCCCTACACCTCACAGCACCACCAGAGAGCCTTGCTCTCTGTACACAACTGCTGGCTCCCTGACCCTGCCAAACCTGCCAGCATGCCAAAAAAGCAGTCTTTGACTACCATCAGCACTGAAAATGTGGTGACACGCGAGCCTCCATTGTAATGACGCTGTACAAACACCTGCTGCTCCAAAGGGCTTAACATCTAAATACATCACACACACAACAAGGACATATATTTTAATGAACTTCCACCCATTGTGAGCATGTTAGCTTATCGCCTATCTTCTGTTTCCTATTGAAATAACAAAGAAATACCTTTGCTTAAATAATAAAGCCCTGTCTGTGATAACCCTGGTCCAGCTCCAGTACAGTGATTTGACAGTACGTACAAAAAACACAGCCATGCTGAAAATAAGAAGTGACCAAGATTTTCAGCACCGATATTTTTAGCATGTTACAACCCAACATGTCAATGTAATTAATAAAGCAGCTTTAGCTATACTGGGTTAGCCATAATCACACAAGTGTATTTAAAGGATCCTAAGGTCTCATTTAATGGGACATAACCTGAAACCTCCTCAGTGTTAAAATCCCAGAATTCCAGGCACTGCAGCTGACTACACAGTTGACCAACTTTTGTGGGGATAAACTTGCATTTTCCTGTAGCTTTTTTTCTCTATATACAGGAGACAGATAACTGCCCGTTGTGCCAAGATTTCTTTCGTCAAATAGACCCACAAGACCAATGTTTCCAATTTCCTCAAAATGCATGACAGAGAAGGCAGAGGGCCTAATCTCAGGCTGCTTCATAGGAAGATGGCACTGTGATGACTGAAGTGCGACTCACCCTGCTGTGTGCCAAGCAGGACAGAGGGGTCCTGGGCATTGTGAAAGAGCAGGCACCCCTTCTCATCCCTGCCCTGGTGAGTGGCACTGGCAAAGCACAGGGTCAGTCAGGACTTCACTGCCATGTCCCTGTTCCTCCTGTTTCTCTCCTGTCAAACCTCAGGAAACAGCAAAAACAATGTAAACACTTTCCTTTGTGTGCGAGCATGTCCTGTTTACATGTTGTGGGTGCTGGAGGAGCAGCTGGAGCCCTCCCTGCCATGCTCCTCCTGCTGCTGGCTACAGAGCCGGCTTGCTCCCACCACACAGCCCTCGATGTGCCACCCCTCGTGCAGGGGATGTAACTGGGGCATGTTGCACCCAGCTATTTCTAGTACACGTAGGAGTCCTAGGAAAAAAACCCTCAAGTCTCTCCTTCAGAACAAGCTTCTCCAGTGCAGTTGCAGAACTGAAGAGCTACATTTCTTTTTTAACCTCAGCCACAAAGTGTAAAACATGTAACATAGTCTTTAATTATAAGTTCACACCCTATTTCTCAAAAGATATCACAACTCTGCCACAGCTACATACATAGGCATCACCTTCTGCAACTGTTTTTTTTTCACAGTGTCTGACAGAGAAACATAAAATGCTAAGCTAATTTACATGGAAAACACACTGTGAACCTCTTCTGTTTAATACACAAACAAAGTAATAAACTGTGATGGAAGATGGAGGCTATATAAGCCTGCATTGCTGCTAATTGCTCCATCACTTGCATGCTGAAAAAGAAGAAGGTGTACAGAATATACTGGCAAAGGAACATCCCTGCAAACACTTACTGGAGAGTCTGCATTACCTCATTACGTAGGTCCAACCACCTTAATGTTCACTATTCTTTGAAGAATTACATGTCAAATACACATATATTGCCATGATACTATTATATCTTTGTACTTCACAGCAACAGGATATAATGTATTGACACTTTTACCATAGTATATATAAGCATAAAACCCTGAAAAACAAGACTATACAATGAGTATGTATTGTCCCATGTACAAAAGTCTACAGGTCAAGCATGGGAAAGCATTTTCTCATGCTCTGTATGGATAAGATCCATCGGTGTGGATACAGATGTGCCAGAAAACATACCTTCTGCTGCTGCAGTAAGATACCTAATAAGGACACTATTTCCAGCATAAGCAGAATGGCCTGGCACTTACAGTCTGGGGTAATAATGCACAGAAGATTTCATAACAGGAAATGGCATTTTTTGGAGGTAATCACAGACATAGGTACCCTCTCCATTGCCTTCTTGCTTGGGACCTGTTTGAAGTGACAGAAAGCTGGCTATCCTTTAGACTAAAATTGCTAAAATTGTGCCAATAATAGTTATCAGACCTCACTGAAACTAGTAATACAGAGAATCAATCTCACTTTCTGCAAAATGCTTTCTAGCCACCAAGAAGCCACGAGAAGCATTTGCACTTCCAAATTTTCCATCTCTTTAGAGGTGGCATTTTCAGGTTCTAAATGTCAAGACTTTCTTTTCTACCAGAGCACGGATGTTTTAGACCTTTACTTTCAGGACCTCTGAGTGATCACAGTAATCATTAAGCACCCTGTGCAACACAGAAAATCCCTTAATTCGGACAGGGTTGATTCTAAGGATGACAATTCTGCAGTGTCCTCCTGGGGAATGACATCCAAAAGAGCTGTTACTGTCAATGGTTTCAGCTTCTCACTGACTACCAGCCCACAGTAATTGGCAGACAAATCTATGTCAGCTTGGGATTTCCTAAGACCCAACAAAGGCAGCTGTGATCAGTCTCAAGACTTAAAAAGTAAAACTGGGAGTCTCTTAAATTCCACCTTTGTGAACTCTTTTGACCTTGTTACAGCTTTACTTTATACAGTTAATTGAATTAACCAAATTACTGAGAATCATGACTAGGTACTAGAATTTCAAGAACATGGTTTGGCTTTAGATTTCCTGTTTTGAAGCTACAATTCACAAAGATTTATTTTCTCTGAGTTAAATTTATTTTCCAGTTCCAGATTTATTATACAACGATGAATACAGAAAATTTACCATTCTGCATGAATTCCTTGTACATGAACTCTTGTTCAACTAAAGACCTGTCACAGTGGATCAGCCAGAAAACATGACTTTGCATCTACCTCTGACATGTTTCTCTATCAGAAGTTTTGAAATTATTACTCCAAATCACACTGTGTTCTATAAGCCTTAATATATTTTAAGAGGGCATTAAGATTGTATTTGACCTCCACATTGCAAAGTACTTGTCCCGCTAAAAATACACAGTAAACAGTTTGGACTGCTCAGCCTTCCATTTTAAAAGCAGTGTAGTAATAGGAGGTTCTTGTAGACAAGATTCATCTCATATGATTTCAGACATGAATGCCTCAGCTGGTTACCCATTTTACATCTTCCTAGTCTACCTCAGGCAACTGATTTTAGCATGAGACGGATTATCAACTTGTGATGCTTTTTTCCCCTCCACCAAATGTAAGAGTTTGTGGCAAATAGTTCACACTGAGGTATTTAACTTTTGGACACCTGCATCAGGACAGACAAATCCTTCCACAGTGAAATTTTTGTTTTTATGTTTTTCACATGAGTAGCAGACTGGTCAGATATATCTGGGGTATACATTAAAAACAACAGATATTTTCAGACAGCCAGCTCATATCAGGCTGCCTCATAACTTCTCCCGCTTTCTAAAAATAAAACTAACACCAAATATTTCTTCCCTATGACATGGAACCCAAGACTATTTTTATTTCCCCAAGACTATTTTTATATCCCCATGCCTTTGGGAAATGCCTCCATTTTTTTATTTTTCATTTTCTTTTAGAATGTTCTTTTGTGGTTTGTGCCTCATTTTGTTTCTTCAAAATAAATCAGGGTGGGTATTTTTTTTACATAATTAGAAGTGGAAAAAGATGAGTAAATGTTCAGACACTTACTGAGAGTAATCTCTATCGTATCAGTTACACCTGGTCATACCTAATTTTTACATAGCCTTACAGATGGACCTTTTCACCTCCTTTTCCCATAGCTTCTGCAGCAGCACCTCCACGGAGCACCATCCCAAACATTCCAGTCCCTCACCCCAAGGACTCCCACTGACACTCTCCCAAAGGATAGGTTTTGCCCCTGTCCTTGACTGGTTAACAGCTGAGCTGCCTCCAACTCTCATTTCCATTACATGCAGCCTGGCTTCTTTCCTTTGCTACTCCTCTCTTGATGGCCATAAACTTCATTCTCATTTCCAGCATGTTATCATTTAATATGAATGTGCTTCATTTTTTTCACTAACTATGGTCCTCTCCTCAATCCAGGAGGGAAGGAGGATTTTATCTTACTGTTGCTCAATTAATCCAATGCAACCTCAATACATTTGTTTACTTTGCTCATCAATAAGGTGACCTCTGATTTGTATATAAAGGGCAAGATGCCTGGGCCACAGATGACCTCTTTGGTTGCCTGCCGACACAGTGCCTAACATGGGGGGGAATTGGGTGTTTCCTGAGGGGTGGAGGTGTATTTGCTTGGCTTTTTCATAGCCCATCCTCTCACATGGTAATTCTGGTGCCTTGCTCCATCACCTCTTTTCTTCCCTAAATCTGAGTGTGCCCAGTTCTGCCTGTCCCATATATTGACAATATGCTTCTGGAAAAGGCTGAGGATCACATGTCCATGCAGAAGTGGACACATCTGCTCGCATGTTTTCATTCCATCTGGCATAAGCTGTTGGCCATCAGGGTGTCATAAAGCTGACAAAGACCTTGCCTTAATCCAGCTCTTCAAGATGATCTAAAAAAGAGATCAGGGCAATTATGGGATTCCAAAGGGTTCAAGGGCTCAGCAGCATCATTCTTTTCTTTAATATTCACAAGGTCCTGAAAGAGAGTCTAAAACCACTTGTGCTGCCAATCCTTTAGCTCACTTAAGAGCTTCAATAAGTATTTACTCAAGTAATAATATATAAAATTGAAGTTCATTTTAATACGTATTTACTCACTCTGGAGAAACAGGACTAGTTGTTTTAAAAAGGAAAGCAATCTGGCTTTATTTATTCTTTAAAGTAATAAATAATGCAGTGCTAAAAATTTATCATAACATACTCTAATATATTCTACCAAAATCTATTTTTAACTAGTCGCACAGGCAGTAGACAAGACTAAATAGAAATGAGAAAGCTACTGCTATAATATTTTAGGAGCACCCAGACAGTGACTGTTTCGAATAGCCACTCAATTTTACCTTTCAGCAGGTCTGAGCTACTGCAATCATGTGTTTTTCACTTCCCTACTTTTATGTCATTGCCCTTCTCTTTTTGAATTTTAGGAACTGCCAGAAAACTCTTACACAGAGGAACTGAGAGCATAAATGAGTGAAAGGCCAAGCCCAAGCTGTGCATTATCTGTGAAAGTGGCCATATTCCTCTTGCAGGGGTGTTACTTCTCTGACCCTGCGTTTTCCTAGGCAGCCTCACCCAGCTTTCTTCTTCCTGGAACTTAACTCAGACACAGAAAGGTACCCAACTTATGTTCATCACTGTTACTCATCAGACAGCATGTTTGTAACATTTGTGTCAGTTTTATAAAACTCATTATACTTATAACTTCTCTGAAGAAATCTTAATCTTCATGACTTTTGACTACCTACTGCTTCCTTAATTTTCTTTTATCTGAATGCTCTAACATAAATAGATGTACATACTTGTGTGTATGTCATGGAAGATAATTTGCCTTAAAAATTAAGTCAGGCAAGTTAACAAATTTCTGCCTTCAGCTGAAAGTCATGACAGATACAACCAACCAACCCCAACCAACCAATAAATAAATAAAGATGTTTCTACTGTGGTTACATGGGTAGCCTCTTGCAAACTCAAAACCAAAGACTGGTACTTCTGGTAGGCAATAAATCATACACTGAAATAAAAATATGATCTTTGTTCAATTCATGGGAAAATAGTTGGAAAAACTAGAGATGTGTAGATGCAATTATTTCAAAGAACAGAATCTCAAACAAGTACATCTGGAGCTCTTCACTGCTCTGTGTGGTTAAAATTTTATGATGGAAAAACACAGACTCACACGAGCCTTGTGTACGCACCATGAAACAAACTCATTTTCCCCCAAATGCCTACAAAATCAGATGACCTTAGAAAAATTTTCCTGTGTTTAAATAATAAATATATGCCCCAAAAGACTTTTACTCCACTTGTCAAATTATCATTTGTTGAATAATTGAAAGCAAGAAAACAAAAGGAAGTTTTCATGGCAAACATCAACAATTTTTTTTTTAATTTCAATGATATGAAAGCTAAAAGGGTATATAGATATAACGGGATATAAAGCTCTAACAGGAAAGGGAGATCTGTTTTGATTTTTGTTATATAAAAGAAGTGTTTGCCTTTGCTTACTGCTGATGTTGTGTGACACTGCCACCTAGCAGGCTATCAGAAGAAGTCAGGTTTTAATCCTATACACGGGAGAGGACTGTGATGGGGGAATTAAAACCAAATCAGAGATTTTTCCATTTCTTTACACTGGCTTCTTATATATAAGCATGTGATCTAAAATTCTGTATGCAAGCCTGAAGAAGTCTGCAACATCTACAGAGAAATAACACACTATGTTATGAGAACAAAAACTATTATTAAAAGTAAAACAAAGACTTGGTTAAAGTTTGCATGAGACTAAAATACAGTTCCTTTACATTTTCCAGGGTAATCTTTTGGCTTTGCTTCTTTGCTACCTTACAGTTTAAGAAAACAATGTTTTGCCACGTATTTTGTAACATCAGTTACTTCAACACAATTCAAAGGATCTTTTCCTGACACTGCTTGACATTTGTTGTGGACTTTAAGATTCAAAACTCTCACTTGAGTCTGTAAACTGATAATTTCACAAGTTACAGTTACTTTCCTGTAACTCAGTGTCAGACAAGATAACTTGATGGAATTGAGGATAGTGATTCCTGGTTGTCTAGCATGAAAGACACAGCAGGCAGTTTAAATTTGCCTTTCCTACTCTGACAAGCTATTGCTATTTAAATACCTTCTCTAGAGAATTGACTATTCATGATCAAGGGTCGTTTTGATTTGTTTCTCCAGCCTGGTACAGGTACAAGGCAAGTCCTGCATTTCACATGCCAAGGCACCATAGATGAGCTTGGTAGATGCCCAGCACTAACATGTTCTGGTCCAGGCTGGCTCCCTGCAAGTATTCCCTCTGATGTCTAAGAAAGAACTCTGTTACTCTGCCTCCTTTCTTTGGACTTCTTTGAATGTTAGATTCAATTCACCTTTTCTGTTGTTAGAACAAAATTTTCTAAAGAGATATTTAACTTGGGACTTTATGGAATTTTTAGACCAAAACTTTCAGTCATAAGAAGACAAAAATTGTTTAGATACTCAGTATTCCCAGCAGAAATGCTTTCCTACCTGTTTCCCCATTCTCTCTAAAACTGCAATTAAAGATTTTCAAACCACTAACAAGAATTTTGCATAGGCTTTTATTTGTAATGTTCTTACATTTGTTTTCCCTTCTCACCTTCCTTTTTCCCTACTATTTACCAGATTTTTTTCATTTTCTCAGTATATTGCTATTCTTCTTTCAGTTTACAAGTACAGTAGTTTTTCATGAGGAAGAAAGTGAATGTGAGACAGCAAAAGCCTGTCAGCAGTGCTATGGCCATACCTCTGCCCTGCCAGAAGGTCTCCCAGGGTTAGACAGGTAGACTGGAGAGGAGGCCCTTTTGGGGGGCACCAGACAAGAGGGAACAACTAGTACTTCTGCTTTATGCAGAAGGAAAGATCAGCTTGAGTAGGTGCCACATGACATTTCAGTCCAAGAAGAATCTGCCTCCCTTGGGAGTGGTGCTGCCTTTGCAGGCACCTTGGCAAGGAAAGGTGTTCTGCTGCTGCACGTGCCGGTTCTGCTCCCTCCTGAGGGAGCTGCCACATATGGTGCCTCAAATCACCAAAATTTGGCATGTTTGTATTTTACAATATGTTAACTAGTTTTTGAATTCTGAAGCAAATATTTTAATTTTTCTTTTCTCCAACGTAAGTATTTTTATTTTCACTTCATTGTATTCTAACAGATTTTGACAAAACTGAAGGCTACTGAATGATTTCATAATTAATATCTGCATAATTGCCACCTAATTCAGTGAGAACGCTGATGCATAATTTAAAACAGCTGTGCCAGATAATCACAAGCCTTAGCATGAGACAGCCTGTTGATCTTATATTCCTTTTCAGACACAGCTTATGAGTGTTTCATTCTTCTATTGCATCTGTCCTTTCAATTTTTCCTTCCTGCTAAAAGGTCATATAACCTGTTGTCACTAAATAACATCTTCAAGCAGCATTCTCTCCAATGCTATTTTTATACTGTCAGTCTCTGGCTCATTTTCATTGCTACAAAAAATATAGCCATGTACTGTTCTGAACTAAAAGACTCATCATTTTGAATTTGGTAATTGTCTTCTAATAACCAGGAACTAAGGAAGCACCAACTGAGCTTGAGGACACAGAAATGCTGGTGTCTTAATCCCCCATGACAGTCAATGTGGTGATACAACCTAGTCAGTAAGCCAGCAAAGCCTGCAGATCGCTTCATGTGATCACCCACATTTGCTCACCAGGCTTTTAGTACCATTTGGGCTAAGGTCTCCTGTCTGTCATCCAGCTCCCGGGTCAGAGGTAAGTGTGCATATTTGCCTGTAGGTCCTGTACTGCATCTGACAAGCTTGTGAAAATGTCTTGGACAACCTAGACATCCAAGGTTATCTCAGGACAGTCTTAAAATGTCACTAGACACACGTTTAGGCAACTGGACCAAGTGCTGTGAGACTTTTGAAGGACAAGCCAGACTACTCTCCAGACTTCATCTGACTGGACTGATAAACTTCACAGTCTACAATGGGTACACTTAAACTTGTATCTTGCATGTAGACACCCACACTCAGACACCAACACTTCAGTGTTTTAATTTTGGGCTGAGTCCTAACCTTTTACTTATGGAAGGACTCACCATATGTAAAAATGAAACAGTAGTAAGGCTTTCTACTTAGAAATTGAAAGATCTTCCAAGCAGGTGTTGCCATTATTAAAAACTGAACTTCAGCCTCAAAATTCAGAATAACACCTCTCTCAAATAAAATTAAACTATCTGTTAAACCATCTTTGGCATGCAGGGTAGAGAAATCACATCTTTCTGCATTTGCAGTAACATGTACATCACCTCCAAGTGGGCTCTATTTAATCTTTCCCCAAGTTTCTAATCCTGTATTTACCTTTAAAGCAAATGGTAAAACAAGAATAGAAACAAACTTCCAAATAATTTTCTTTAAGATCTACGGTTTTTATATCATCCTGAAATTACAGCACTGTACATTCTTAGCTTAAAATCATCAATAAATATTGCTCTTTACCTCTGCAACTATCTGAAACGAGGTTGAAGCAAGGTGGGGGTTGGTCTCTTCTCCCAAGAAACAAGGGATAAGATGAAAGGTAACAGCCTCAAGTTGCACCAGGGGATGTTTAGATTGCATATTAGACAAAATTTCTTCATGGAAAGGATCATCAAGTGCTGGAACAGGCTGTCCAATTCACCATCTCTGGACGTATTTAAACGACATGTAGCCACTGCACTTTGGGACATGGTTTATTGGTGAACTTGGCAGTCCTGGGTTAATGGTTGGACTCAATGATCTTAGAGGTCTTCTCCAACCTAAACAACTCTGTGATTTTACCTGTGAGTGAAGCTGAGCAGGTAAAGTTTCCTTGCTTGCTCAAGTCCTGCTAGTCCAGTAGCTACAGGAGTAACAATTAAAAGCTTTGTTAAAGTTCTCTGAAGTGTGTATTTACACACAAAGACTGCATTAATACTTTACATAAGCTGTTTTACCTACCTCTGTCCACATGCATGCACTAGAGGGCGCCAGGACCAAACCCTCTGTACACATGCCCTAACCGCTTCTCACCATCATTTCACAGTACTTGGAACTTTGCTCCAAGAAAATGCTGTCAGAATCCCCAGACAACACCCAAACATAAGTTCATTAAGGATCTACCTCTGAAGTGCTATTAAGCAGCTGAGGCTTCAAGCTCCATTCTGGTGGGAATGGCTGGAGCAACTGTGAAAGGGGGGAAGAAGGAAAAGAGGAAGAGTCTCTCACCTGAGACCAGCTATGCTCCTGGACTCCTCATATACTTTTGGGTGTCCACCTGGCTTTCACTGAAAAGCTGAAGTCCATGCCCTCCATAGCCTCTCATGACAGCCTGGCAGCTAAAGCAAGTGGGGACACTCCCTGAAGGGATGTCCTAACACAATCAAAAGCAACACCACCACCTCTTGTATCAACACAGTTTTTAATGGGGCTTTGCAAAACAGGGTTTGCTAAACCATTTTTGCTGCATCCTGTTTACATAGCACTGAGCCAAAGAGATCCTCTTCCCCTTTGAAGTATATGGCAAGAAAATGGCTTTGGTTTTAGAACCTAACTTTTGTAAGTCAGAAAAGCACAAGATTCCAAATTTTCCATATATTCTTAACTGATGTCACCCTGCACAGATGTACTACTGTATAGCTTTTAACCCTACACAATCTCCTCATGTGCCCCATGCCATACAAAGAACAGACAATGCCCAGAGTTGCTGGCCAAGCGTGACTGACTGTGCGAGTCAGTGCAGGTGTATTTTGGGCTATTACTCGTGTTACTTTCTGAAAGAAAGGACATAAAGAAGATATGAGACACAGTTCTTTTTTTTTTTTCCAAAATACAAGCTGACAGCACGTACTAAATAATTTACTGGACTCGATAGAGTTACTGTTTTTTTTCAGCCATCAGCTGAGACTCTGTAACTTTTGGGGTGTTGACTCTTCCCTTCTGCTGGTGCTACAAGGGCACCAAGATCATCACAACCAATCCAGGGAAGACCAGACATATTTCCCCACATCAAAATACTAAGTCAAATTATATTAAACTACAACTTTCTTTTCATGCCTAGCATTGTGAGTAGAAGTTGTGGGAGCTGAAATGGGACAGACTGAAGTCTTCAGGTTGTAAAATAAAGTATGGTAGAAACACCTAAAAGAGGAAGCTGTACCCCAGAAAAATGCAAAGCAGTATGGCACAGACCAGGAAAAGAAATTTTATCTAGCTGAGAATAAAGAAGTCCTTTTCTGAAATACATGGGAGAGTTTAAATCCATACATGAGGACACCAAGAACGTTATGACCATAAACAGAGTCATGTTAATTACCAAGTTAATAACCTGCGCCTGTTGTGTTTCTTGGGCTAAAGAAATACGAAAACTTAGGACCAGAGTTACTGTGTGACCTTTCCTAGTGTTGTAGGTTTGTTTCCAGTCTTAGGAGGTTGTAAATAAACTCAAAACTTGGGATTTTTGTCTCTTATAAAGAAGGAATAACTACTAACTACTTACCCTACTTTGAAATACAAGGGTTTTTTTACAGTAGCTTTTCAAGACTCACAGTAACTAAAACAAAGATAAGTGAGAAAAACAGAGACAGCAATGGCACGTGCTACAGAAGTCAACAAGAACAGTACTGGTGTGGAACTCATCTCCTCCACAGGCAGTGGTGCAGAGCTTTGGTAACATACCCACATTCCTTCCACAAGCAAGACAAAGAGGCAGGACCCTCCAGGGAAACTTACCCTGACCTAACATGGACTTCTAGAAAAGCAAATGAACTGGATGCCACACTGCCCAATGGCTGAAGTTAAATGAAAACCCATCCTCCTGTTAAATTGTCCATTAATTTCAGCATGAAGTTGTATGTACACACACACACACAAATATATGCAACTAAATAAACAGAAACAGACACTTTCTATAACTCCTGTTTTATTTAAAATGCTCTAATCTTCCAGTGTAAACAATATCTGCATTGGGAAAGGAGAAGCTCTGCCTGCCATCCTGCTAGATGAGAAGTGCATTAAGGCACACCTATGTCCTCTCAGTGGCACTAGTTACTTTTGTGGAAGTGTTCCCATTAATTAAAAAAAAGACTGCTTACTGGTCCTTTTGTAGGTATACATATATTTATTTTACTTTCATTCACATTTAGCCCCTCTGGTGCTCAGGAGTGCGGGTGGAGAGCTGCCCTGGCTGCACTGCTGTGCTGGAGAGGGGGTCCCTGATTTCCTCCCCAAACCACCCCATTTTCTTATAGTCCCTTGGCATCTTCAACTCCCTTTGTCACCACTTCAGGATCACAAAACTACACTGGATACCACCAAACAATTTTCTGATGCAGACACTGTTCTGTGGAAAGGACCATGAAATGCACCATTTGCCTGCTGCACTTTCATCCTTATTCCCAGCATTTTTTACGAGCTATTCTATCAGAGAAGTATGCACGGAAAAATAACCCTCTTTTGCTGAAAATGCTAGAAGCACAAATGCCAAAATGTAGGCAAAAAAACCTTAAAAGAAAGAAAAAAAAGAAAAAGAGAAAATGGACTTTTTGTGTTTCTTTAAGAAAGTAGGGTGTATTTCAGAGGTAGTATATTTTTCCTGAATTATTATAAATAAACTCTTGCAGTAATTTCTATTTTTCTATGGGATACTTAAATAGTTTTGGGAATGACAGTTAAAAAAAAAATAAACCTGTTGGTATAACATTATTAAGTAAAACATTTTAACTGATTTCTTTCTAAGCCCTTGGCAAGCGGAGGGAAATGAATCAACAGGCAAATGTTTCTGCTGGGTCTGCAACAGCTTGTTAGTCTGTCCAGGAGCAACGCAAGGAAAGGTGATGGGGACATAGCCCTTTGCTTTCTGCTGGTGAGCAAATCTGCTTGCCTCCTTCCTCTGTCTGACCTCTCAGAAACTGAGGGAAAACACCTCTCTGATGGAAGTGCCTGAGCATGGTCCCAAAGAAACAGAAAAGCCAGAGTGATCCAATGGCTGTGCAAATCCTTCTCCTGGCAGATGCCAGGCCCATCGGGGTGGGACTCGCACCAGCCCCAACAGAGGAGTCAAAGCTACACACTATGGGCTCCAATAGATATGTCTTCCCTGGGAACCAGGTCCTACAGGAGGAGAGGGAGACCCTACCAAAATGAAAACTGCCATTAACATAACAAACTGCAGATGAAGAGGAGAAAGTATCATCTTTCATAGCCTGCCTTGGCCAATAACCCTTGGGTTTTTTTCTAACAACATCCTTCCTTAGGGAAATGTAATTCCCAGGTTAAAGATACACTTTCAAACAGAAAGCAGGCATAGCCATAAATCTCTTGAGTGCTGTTTAGTTCACTGGCATTTCCAGAAAACATTCCATTTCTTTCTTTTCATTTTTTTCCAGCTGCCTTGTTCTGCTTGTGATTTTCAACAGCTCCCATGCTTACAAATTAAGTCACTTCCACACACCTCATGGAGAAGGCTACATAAACATATCTGAATGTTGGAAACCTGTGATGGTCTTCCTTTTGAACTTAGGAGTTAATAATAGACTTTTGTAAGTAGTCTGGTACTACGGTGATTCTAACTCCAGCTGGGTTAATTACACAATAATTAGGTACAAACATCGCAACACAAAACACAGCTACATCATTATTTGCAACAAATGTTAACTCTAAATAAGTGCAACCTGTCCCACAAACACTTGCTATAAACGACTTAAAAATAAACGTAAAATTTGATGGGGTAAACACAGAAATTAAAAAAAAATTCTCTGGGAGAATTTTTTTTGTTTAAAAAAAATTAAAATAAAAATCTCAGCACTCATTTAGAGTTCAGGATCTTGTGAAAGAAAGCTTTAAAAGGAGCAAACCTGATTTGCTGTGGCTGTTGCGGCGAAGGGAACACTTGTTGCAGGAGTTGTTGCTGCAGAGACAGTGGCGGCCGTAGCGTTGTGCATCATGGGTACTTTCAGGAGGGGAACCATGGAAGCAATGAACAGGAGGGTGCAGCATTATGGTAAGAGAAGTGGTATTTTTGGCATGGTGAATATCAAGAGCAGCAAGCCATCATCATGGGTTAAACCGGCAGATGGCATGCAATCACAGTGCAAAGCGAGAAAGCGTGGCGGAGAAATAAAAAAAAAGGGAAAATAGCTTATTACAAGTACAATTAAAGGAAGGTTGTCAACACACTCGGCGATTCCCAGAAAAAAAGAGTAAGGACCACTGAAAATGCGACTGTTGTCTCTAAGAAGAAGATTACTTGTGCAAATGAGGTTGTTACCAAAATAGCCCGTTACCTGTGAATTGTGAAATTCTAATAAAAATCCCCAGTAGTTTGAACTGGGAAGAAAACTGATCAATGTTTATCTAAATTTTTAAACACAATTAAAAATGAATTATTTCCATGTATCTTCATTTTGAAGTAAACCAGATACCCACTGTCTTCCTTTATAATCCAATTTATGCATTTTCTTCCTACTAGCACTGCAGAACTGCTTGACTTTATCAGAGTTAAATTACCATCTGCTTTGCGGCAAAAACTGGGAGAGGGATGATCATTTTCCTGATATAAATACTACTTTGTTTGATCTAAAAAAGCAAGATCGATTTTGTGAAAGTCACTGCTTTTGCTCATTTTAAGAATGAATTTTAATCAGCATCTTCATTATTAACTTGATGTTTTAAAGGCTTGATATTTTAACTGTTTTGTCTGAATAGGCCCAAAAAACCAAAAGTAACATCACTGGGACAGGGCTATAGAAGAAAGATTTCTGTCTTAGAGGCTGGGCTGTTACACTGGACTTGCACCTTGCATGCCCAAAATGTTAATTTCAAGCTGCAAATATACATATTTAAAGGAGAAGTGAGATTCAGATCACAAGTTTCAGCAGAACCTCTGTGGATCAAAGTAGGCATTTCTGGGAAACGCTGATAAAACTTTCTAACACACAGCAAAGGAGAAATAGGCACACCACTATGAAACTTTAAAACACTGATGAAAACTTGCTGGCTTTTTCCAGTATTTTATGATTTTATAGTTCTAGCCAATATAAAATATAAAGAGAAATAAAACTTTGAAAACTGAAAAGCAGACTGGAATTCATGGTATTATGCTTTTGCAGTGTAGTTGTTATAGCAGGTGATATCATGTCTAAACTGCAGCTTTCATCTACAAATCTAAACACTCTGCAAAGTCAACCAGAAGGACAAGTGAACCTTTAATTCTAGTCAGTGTCTAAATCTCGCCTAGGATTTTTGAAACAAGTGAATATACATCATATACAGTACAAAAAAAAGAGATCAATAAAGAAATTTGGAACCTACCAATACTGGTAGCGGGTGTCATGCACAAAACTGACCCTGCGTGTCATGCAATGATAGGTGAAAAAAGTGGATAAAGGGAAGAAACAGGTTAGCCGTTTAGAGTTAACATTCAAAGTGAGATTCAAGCATAACCACAGAGAAGTAAGTTAGTTAAATGAAACTGTAAGGTCATTCATAGTTTTGCTTTAACACAAAAAGGTGATTATGTTCTTACTAAACTCCTGAATATACTGTGTGATTTTTGGCATGTTTCTGTGCATATTCAAGATACTTCATAAAATTTTTTACTTATTAGTTTTATCGTTTCACATAGTCCTCGTGCAACAACAGGTTTTTGTTTATAGAAATGTCTTTGGTTAAAGGTCACAGTACTTGGGAATTTTAGAACTCATTGCATAATTCAGACAGCTCAGTGTTGCACAGATCAACATTCACCAACTTTCTGACATGCGGCAGAGAAAGAAGTTAAAATGGAATTAAAATAATATTATTCTGCAGGGGCTTTGCCAGATTTGCATTTGATGTTAATGTACCCATTCTTAACACAACACTGGAGGTGGAGCGGTGCTTCTGAAGAAAATAAACACTACTTTGACAATTCTCCAAGCTAAACACTACAAAATGTTTAACATTCCAGTAGAAGGCTCCCAGCACACCTCAGAGATGCTGTGGAAGGACTGTTTGCCTGCCATGCAGTTTAGTTTTGGAGTCTAGTCCATCTTTAACCTTTCTGTAATGACCAAATGAAAAAGAAGGTCAGCATATTTTCAGTACAAACAGCAAGCTGGTGAAGGCAAGCAGGGAAGGAGACTAATCCCAGGTACAGGCATATTTGATACAGTCAAATATGCTTCCTGTGTTCCTGCTTAATTACTACCACAGCCCCTTATTGGACCCTTACAGTACTGGTGAATGTGACTATGAATGACCTTACCCAAGAACAGTCCCCAGAGAACACACAAAAGTTCTTCCTCTAGCGGCTATAGAAACACTAACAAACAGCAATGGGAAGAGAGAAAGATCTGTTGTTTTTAAGATCATTCACCAAACAATAAGAAGGTGACAAAACAATCAAATTGATGTAAAACAAACAAAGTGCAGAACTTCTGAGGTAAGCCATGCTAAGTCAAGCCCCACACTTTTTATTAGGGGAGCCAGTGGTTAATAGAGCAGAGAAGTTATATAAAACAATTAAGTTTTATATATAATCCAGCAGCAAAACTTGTTTTAAAATTTAACACACACACACACACGGAACACATTTGAAAATTATACCAGTTTAGAAAATACCACATAATCATTTAAAATGCAACAGATAATGTCATGCATTGCTCCTTACACCTGGGTAGCATGACAGTCCTTACACCCATCAAATCCAATCTTCCCAGGAAATGTGGGAATATCAGATGTAGCATCTTTAATGGAAAGCTCATGGCACCCCCTCATATGGAGAGGGTTCCCTTTTCCCAACCTCCTCCCACACCACACTCCTCTCTAATATCCTTCCTAGGTGCTGATGGTGTTTCAAAAGAGCAGGAGGTTCATCACTTTGAGCAAGGTTTTCTACTCTGGGCTTGAGCTCCATCTGTTACGCTACATTATACCTCTTGGTTTTTTTCATGCACTTGTTTTGGGGCTTGTCAACAACTGGCACTTAAGGTTTGGTTCCAAGATCCACCCTTCCTACCATTATAAATTTGTCAGATAAAACTGTAATTACAACCATTAGTTGGAAAGAGGGACAGACAATAAAAAGTACAAAAAGTAAGCTACTTAAGGAAGCATGAACACTCCAAAAGTCTGAGGAATATCCAAATGCTCTTTCACTGAAAAAGGTTTAAACAACTATATTTTCCATAGTTAATTTGAAGTACTTGGCAATTGCAAACTATAGCAATAAGCCCTGAAAGGGAGTGCTTAAGAAGGAAAAATGCCTACAAGTGCTACAAATTCTCAGGGTTTCAATGTAAAATAAATTTGTAGAATTTCTGTATGTTTGTAAGCACAGGGCAGTCTTCCATTCACGTCCAAATAGGCGGCCTCACAATTTTTTTTTTTCCAAACACTCCGATAAATGTCAGTGTGTTTTCTGCCACAGATATTCTGGCGCACCAATGTGCTAAAAATACAGCATGCTATAATTTACTATTATAAATATGGGGGCAGGCTCTAAGGTTGTTACTGAGGCCTTATAGAAAAATTCCATGAAGTCAAAGCCATCTGTGTTTGTTTTTATCTTTAAAAACATATGTGAATGCTGATAGATTGGGAAATCATCATGTGTTGCGTTTCATTCCTTGTTTAACTGACATTATTTCTATACACTAAAATAACATTGCTGAAATGTCAAATGCATTTGCAAACACGTAGTTTTAAATGATTCTGGAAGCTCACAGTGGATAACATTCTGATACTGAAATACATTATTAGTTAATTATGAATGAAATCACAGAATTGCTTAGGCAGGATATTTACCTTTGGGAAGTTTGGAGTGGGGGTGACTGACATAATTTAGAGGGTTATGTTGTTAACTGTTTAAACAAGCACCTAGCACCTTCCTTCTCTCACAGTGTTAAAGAGAAGCCCTGCCACCAGCCATGGTGCAGCTCAAGCCATGTCTGAATACTCTCATTTTTACAGAGTTACAAGCACTGAAAAACAAGTTACGTTCACCCATCTTTAGATCATCCCTATGAGGAATTACAACCCCAGCTGGAAGCTTCAAATGCCAGGAAGTTCTGGTGATGTTTTAAAATGAGAACCACAAAAATGCATCGGATGCCTCAAAGCTCTTCAGTGCAGCTACAGGGAGCAACGTCTTCTGCCAGTGCTTCCATGCAGGTATTCACTGAAAGGTTATAGCTGGTGTTCCCCCTTCTCAGGGTGCTCATATGTGGCTGGGGCAATCCCCACAGCTGCAAAACTACCGCTGAGGGAGTAGGAGGATGCTGTGGCATCCCTGGAGTGTGATGTTTTTCCCATCATTTTTGTTAGTGGAATTTTGCCCTCTCATCTCCTAGCTGTGTGCTGGCAGATACAACTCAAAATCCAGCCAATTTAAGGAAGGAAAAAGGGGGCAAACTCTGGACAATGATGAACAAGGCTATGAATGTGCAAAAACACAGCTTAATGGCATGTTGAAATTTCTGCTTGAATTCTCATCCTTTGCAAGAGGAATTAAAATAACGTGCAATTGTCCTTTTAGACTTCACCTCAAGTGATGGGGCAGAGGGAGCAAACCAAACCCTTCTCTTAAGTGCAACTGCCTGACACGGAGCTACCTGAGGAACACAAAATTGGTTGAGTGTGGGTACAACATACCTGTCGGGATAAACGCTGCATGTTGCTGCAACTGAGCATTGGCAAGAGCCTGTTGATAGTGCAAGACACTGGGATTGAAAACAGCACTGGCACCATTGCTTTTTTCAAGTGCTTGTCTCTTTGGTAAAGGGTGAAGAACACCAGGAGGAAAGGCCTGTAAATAAGAGAGTTAGTTAAAATGGTGCCATTTTTAAGGCGTTGTCTGTAACATATACATAAATACAAAAACTTAGTATTTTTTAAGCGGCTAAAGATGCCTCGCCATGCATATTAACCCAAAGCACAGCAATGTAAAATGAGTGAAATTTTGTTACTGATAGCAAAAGCATGGTACTATTAACCTAAAACTGTAGCAGCACAACTACTGAAAAGAAACGTTTGCTTTAAAGCAACAAAAATGGCATTGCCTTTAAGTAGATTTTCAAATATTACAGGGAGAAAAAACCACTTGTGTTTCATTGCCAAGTATTTTCCTTTTCTTTTTAAATTTAAATATCATTTCCTATTATTATACAGATTAATGGATTATGTTATGAGTTTTCAATTACAAAAGCAGTTTTATCTCAATTCAACTTTTCATGAGAGATTTAAAAAAGATGACACTGTGTTAGGAACCAAACTAAATAGTCTGCGGTTTATTACGTATGAGAATGAGATGGATAAATAGAGCTTCCGGTAAATTAACGAGTATGTGAAATCATTTCCGGTTGATGTTCGAAAAGTAAAGCGATACAAATTTCATTAGTTGCTTCTCTGAAGGAAAAAAATAAAATAAACCAAAAAAGCTACATGCAAAGCAAAAGGTGAAAGGTCAAAGTACCAGGTCTACAGTTGCTTCGAGAGGTCGCTTCATTGCTTTGGCAGTCGACTGAGTCTTTTAATAACAGGCAGCGAGCACATGATGGCAGTGGCCAATGGGAGTCAAGCGAATTAACATACAGGTAAACAGCAAGCAGAGGTGCATCATGGGAACGGCATTGCATTTGTGGATAGGTGAGAAGGAAAAAAATATTCTGAATGCAATATACAACATACAAAACACTAGGCATGCACAACAACAAAAATGTCTTCTAAAGAAATGAATATTACATTTTGAATTAGTACCGAAGCAAAAATGCATCTACTATACCTTAGTTAAAAGCATATAAGAGAGTAAAATATAGATGTTTGAAATTCAGGAAAGTTGAGTAAAACAGCAGCTTGCAGACACTATTAAGCATCATATAAACACTTCACAGAGATGCAGAAAGTTTTAAGGATACGCCTATAAGAATTCCTGATAAGTTAGTTAAGTCACATTTTTAAGTGGGAAAATCGATTTGAGAGGCTCCATTTTCAAATACAAAGCACTAGTGACAGTAGGAATGCATTATGAATGTGTTAACATCAGTGCTTACAAGGCAAGGGTCTTTTAATTTAGAGAAGTGAATCATTCAATAGATTTGGGATTCAAAATGAGACAGGTGCTCCTTTGTCAATACAAAACAGAGAATGTCACATGACTAGTTACACTAACTTATCATTAATTCCTTTTTTTTTCCTCCTACAGCTGGGTCATTCTTGTAGATTTTTTTTTCCTTGTAACTTACCACATTACATTGAGAGGGGAAAAAATCTTTCAGAATTGAAAATCATACTTTGTAAATTTTGCTACAACCCTCAGCACCGGAGGAGCAGGGAGTAAAAATACTGCCCCCAGTTCACAAGCGAACACCAACATAAGAGTTATAATACTAGTCCAGCGTCATTAAATTTTTAAAAGAAAGTATTTAGGCAGAGTACATAGGTATATACATTTACGTATACTTTAATAATAAGATCAAACTTATAGCTGATATGATGGCATTCTGTAAAAAATTTTCTCGTATAAAATATTAATTTCAAGTTTTATAGTGTAAATAATTCTTACAAACCTTTAAAAAGGAAAGAAAAATTTACTTTGAAATCAAAATTGTTACTTTTGTTTTTTAAACACAGGCTGTTATTTAGCTCTTTTTAGAATATGCAGATTATGTCGACCTTGAAATCAGTATGTGGAAATAGGGAACAAAAGTGAAGGGGAAAAAGAGGATGAGGCACAAAACACCCAGTGCCAACAGGGTATTTTGCAGGATAGACCTAATTCTGCTTATTCCTTGTTCCTGTCTTTGTTGCATGAGTCTTCTCAATGCCATCCCCATCTCTCCTTCAGCATTTTTCTGGATTACACACCCTGATCTACAGGATCTGTGAATCTGTCTGCAGCCAAGACCCAGAGCTAACAAGAAACACCTGGACTAATTTCTGTCTAAGCAGGGCTCTGTCCAGCCAAGGTGTGATGCTCCCCACAGGCACCACTGCAGATGACATCACTGCCTGCATGGGGCACAGCCTCAGATTCATTCTGCCTGCAGCACAGACTGAAGACTACAACACAGAGGTGAAGCAGAACGACTGAATTCAGCACTGTGCAATGATGAAGTCCACAAATACAAATCAACATCATTAAGAGTATAGAATTTCAGTTAATTATCTTATCTGATCTCACTTGGTAACTTATTAACTCTCTGTTTATTATTGCTTTTCTCCAATTCTTCTCTCTTCTGAAGATGACCTCTCTACTTTGAAGTTTCTTGCTAGCTCTCCTCTCATCTTTCACAGCAAGTTCAGCCTCACAGTTTTCCCAACTCGAAGGCTTTAACTTGATTTGTTCCTAAACCTACTCATCAACCTCGTGCCCATGTAGTCTCCCACTCTTTTCAGGTTTTCAAACTGCTCATTTTTCTCTTCTACAGTCATATTTTCTTTTGTATCATCCTGATAGTAAAATCTCCTTTGCCTGTTTCTGTTCCATCAGGTTATATCCTGTTTAACATTTTATTTCCTACATAACTAACAATGAAAAAAATCAATAGCTACAGGCTAGGAAGGAAAAGGCTACGGAAAGGAAATAAAGATAATAAAAACTATGAAAGATCCAAGGCACAGTATTTGTCTGCCACATGTCACATGTCACGATACGTTATAATGTCTCCTGGAACACGAGTAAGACACACAGCAATGGCCTCCATGGATATGCAAGGACCTCCTGCCTAAATTCAAACACAAGAAGGAAAGCACACAAGAGGTGGGAGCAGGAACAGAGAGCTCAGGAGGAACAGGGACACAGCCTGAAACACACAGGGATATGTTAGGAGAGTCGAAGAGTCTGGACTTGAATCTGGCAAGGGATGTGAAAAACAATGAGAAGGGCTTCTCCAAGTGGATGAGCAACAAAAGGAAGACTAGGGAAAATGTGTTTCCGCTGCTGAATAGGGCAGGCAACCTGGTGGCACAGGACATGGAAAAGGCTGAGGTTCTGAAAATCCTTTCCACCTCAGTCTTTACTGGTAAGACTGGCTACTGGGAGACCAGTGGGAAAGTCTGAAGTGAAAAAGATTTACCCTTGCAGAAGGAGGATCAGGGCTAGAGAATATTTAAACAAGCTGGATGTACACAAACTCACAGGAACTAACAGAATGCAGTGATGGGTGCTGAGAGAGATGGCCAATGTCACTGCAAGGTTACTCTTCATTATCTTTGAAAGATCCCAATGACTGAGGGAAGTACTCCAAGATTGCAAGAAAGTAAGTAACACTCCTATCTTCAAAAAGGTAGGAAGGAAGGTCTGAGGACTGACAGATTGGTCAACCTCACCTCAGTCTCTGGGAAAGCAATTGAGCAAATCCTCCTGAAAACCATCTGCAAACATATCAAAGCCAAGACAGTGATGGGAAGTAGTCAGCGTAGATTTGTGAAGGGGAAATTGTGCTTAACCAGCCTGACAGTCTTCTATGATGAGACTGGCTTGGTGGGTGAAGGGAAAGCAAAGGATGTTGTTTCTCTTGACTACAGAAAGGTTTTCAACGCCCTTTCATCCTCATAGACAACCTTATTTAGTATGGGCCAAGTGGGAAACAGTTGGACTGACAATTGGCTCAACTGCCAGACTCAAAGGGCTGTGATCAGCAACACAGGGCCCAGCTGGAGGCCAGTCACTCATGCCATAAAATGCAGAGGAGTGGCAGATACACAAAATAGATGTGTATCCACTAAGAAGGACCTAGAAAAGTCTAGAGAAACAGGCACAGAGGAACTTCACTAATTTCAGTGAAGAAAAACTCCAAGTCTTGCACCTGGGGAGGAACAACACCAGGCACCAGTAAATGCTGTAGGCCACAAAGGTTTGGCAGAAAAGACTGTCAAGACCCTGGTGGACACCAAGCCAAAAGTGCACCCTCTCAGCAAAGGCAGCTGATGGTATGCTGGGCTGCATTAGGAAGACCA
The DNA here is from genome assembly GCA_035041345.1 of Poliocrania exsul. NCBI lineage: Eukaryota > Metazoa > Chordata > Aves > Passeriformes > Thamnophilidae > Poliocrania > Poliocrania exsul. The sequence goes on along the minus strand of JAWWLZ010000001.1, from coordinate 78,923,337 downwards.
TCACCAACAGGTGAGGTGGAGAGAGGGGATCCTTCCCCTCAGCTCAGAGCTGGTGAGGCCACATATGCAGCATCATGTTCAGTTCTAGGCACCCCAGAAAAAGAACGGTATGTATGTACTAGAAAACAGATTCCATGAAGGGCCCCCAAAATGATGAAAGGACTGCAGCACCTCTTTCCTGGAGAAAGGCTTAGAGAACTGAGACTATTCAGTCTGGAGAAGACACAGGGGTAATCTCATCAATGTGTACAAACACCTGATAGCAGGGTAAAGATGGACTCAGACTCTTCTCAGTGATGCCCAGTGACAGGACAAGAGGCAATGGGAACAAATGTAAATACAAGAAAATCTTTTTAAAATGTAAGATTAAAAAAAAAAGTATTTTTACTCTAAGTATGGAGCAGGCTATCAAGAGAAGTTGTGGAGTCTCCATTATTGGAGACTTTAATAAGCCAAATAGGTACGTACTGAGGAGTCTACTCTAGTTCACCCTGCTTGACCAGGGCAAATAGGCTAAGTGATCTCCAGAGGTCCCTTCCAACACCCACTATGAATTCACATTTTCATTTAGGCTGTCTTCAGTGATGTTTTATGCTCTTTGACATGCCACATGAATATTTGGGGCTACCCAAGTACAATGACAGATAACACTGTCTTCTAATGCATTTTCACATTTAACCCACATGTGTACCTCTCTATGGTGTCACTCCCCTTTCTTTTTTACTTCAAATGATTATTACATCACCTAATATATCTGAGTAAAAATTTCTAAACCTTAGTGTACAGAAACACAGCACATTTTCTGCAAAGCTGCGGAATGCAGAACTCACTGACCTTCAACAGTCTTACCAGCTTTGCCTACAGTGCTCCAGTGCTACGAACAACTCCCACCTAATATGAGTACCCTCTGGAACAGAGCAAAGCAGTAGGCTCCCCTGAGAAGGAAAACCTCTTGGACACATTTCAGCCTGGGAGCAACCTGTAAGTGAACCCTACAGGTTAAGTATTTGTATTTCTGCCTTTTGCTCTCTAGATCCAACTGAGTAATCTTGGTTATTCTTGGGTGGCTTTGAAGACATGTAAGGCCATTTCTACCACTTTTTTGTTGTTACTGCCCTTCTGGTGATTTTTTTATTCACTCTATCTGAGTATTTCAAGACTGTATTAACAAAAAAATAGACGAATTGTAAAGAATTGTTTACTAGTCTAAATATGCCATTAGAATATTTTGTACATATTTTTCTGCAAAAAGTTACCCTGAATTACAGGTCCCTTATGTCTTCTCCAGTGACATTAGACTGCTAACATTTCAAATCTGTGTTTCCAAAGAAGCTTTGTCTTGCTTTGAGGCTAATGCAACTCCAATTAAGGCTTATTTAAATTCACAGAATATATACACAACCATTACTGTAGTGCAAAAAAATTAATCCACTCATCACTCTCCTTTCTTCTCTAGTATACTGCCTAGAAATACTACACTCTCCAAATGAACAATAAATATTGCACAACAGAAGCTAATCAGAATAAAAACCCAATCTTCTTTGCTTTAATTTCCAGATGGTATTTAATTTCTGCAAGTACAGGAAACTTTAACTAAAAATCATCCAATTTGAAACAGAGACTGTTAGACTATTAGAGAAAGAATACTAAAACTGAAGAAATATTCTTCTTTTTGGTGGTTTATGTTCTTTCTTGCTAACTTACCCTCTGTCCCTCAAAAAAGTCTGGTCTTTGCTAATTTGCTAAATACAATAGCTTGGGGTAGTTATATACTGTACTGCATTGTGTTTCTGGTAGGCTTTTTACCCAGAGAATAACTGTATTGTCTATAACTATTGCATGCACTTCCCACAAGTCCACAAACCACATCTGCTTAATTATTCGTCCACTGCCAGCAATGAGGACAATGACTCTCTGATTTGCTGCCAGCAGTTTTGTCTCCCAAGTCAGATCCTGCATGTTCAATTTATTGATCAATACCACTCTATATTTATTAGCTTTCCTGGTAGCAACTGTAAGAGGGATCCAATCCTGGTAAATGGATGGACTGACTTGTCTGAACAGTTTTAAGTAAGAGGTTAAAATATCAGAAAATAAAGCCCGCAATACCTTTTCTTCTGACAGTAGCTACAATGTTTTTTCTTAATGATTTCCCTTTTAGTTTACTACTTTTAAACCTCATGATTCAAGTGACTGGCCCATGATAGTGGGAGAGCCAAGAAGTCTCTAGCCATCTAAGCAATGTTTAAAAAGGTACAGGCAATACTTTCCAGTCTTTGGAGACAGTTGTATATCTACAGAGGGCAGTTCTTTCTCATCCTGACAGGCACCAATGGTAGATCAGAGGAGTATGCTGGTTTTCTTCCAGTCCCTATACAGTGAGACCAAGGTGGCCACCTATTTGTCTGACTGCTAATGTGGAGTACATTGAATCTCAATGCAGGTTTCTGTTCTGCTACTGATCTCTGAGGCAAACACTCTTTTTTTGCTTTTTTCCTTTTCTTCCAAATTTCCACATGCATATCTGTCATCAAAGAGCTAAAACAGCATATGTGTCCCTGTTTTGGGAACACTGAAGCTTATCAGTTTTGTTTCTGTTTGGAAATACTAGGGGCAAATTTTACATATAATCAAGGCAGAGAACAGAAGTGGTATAGAGTGTCATTTGCTTCACTGTCTTGAAGAGAAACACAGCATTAAAATAAGGGCATAAAGAAAAAAAGTGCTTCCTCCCATCAAGCAATAGTAATAATTTTATAAATTCTTATCTTTTATCAAAATAAAAAGAAGAAAAATTTAAAAAAGAGGCAAAGGAGAAAAGAAAGTATAAGCAAACAGCATTAAATTGAAGCAAAATAGGCATCAAAAAAAAGGCAGCCGCATATGCCAGCACTTACCATCACAGTCGCAGCTGCCGCAGCTGCCTGGGCTGCCACTGCAGCCTGGTTGGCTTGGTGTTGCGCCGCTTTGATTTTGGCCTGCAAATGTGCAGGAGGGTGAAAATATTTGCATTTCTCCCTCATGCAACGACCTTTTATGTAATCCATACACACGGTTACGGTGTTGTCGTTTGTGTCAATCATTGTGCTGTCTGCCGGATGCGCAAAGCGGCAATCAGTCTCTCCACGTGCACAGTTTCCCCGCTGGAACTCCCTGCACACCTACGTGCAAAACAACACACGTTGCGGGGTAGAGCTCGGTGCAACGTGAAAGGGCAAGGAGAGCCCCGCGCCTCCAAATGATAGACCTGCCCCTTGCCCCAGTTAGTTCGAGTTTTACAGTGAATTCAATTTAATACAACCTTCATCTTCTGGTGGGAGAGGGAAATGCATCTGTTTTACCCTTATGTGCTTGGCTCCTCAGGTAGCACTGCAGTACAGCAGCTAAATGAACTTGTCATGCAACAGAAGCATTCCCAAATTCTTCCTGCTTAGAAAACAGCTGAGAAGGATACTTACTGAAGTAACTACCCCTACAAAACAATCTGGGAATCACAAAATATTTTGTCCTTTTCTGACTACACTTCATATTCTTGCAGGTTGACTGGTAGGGAAGGAGTTCCTCTCGCTGAAAAACTCAGGGAAGATATACATCAGATGTACTGTATTTTTTATGGAGTCTACAAACAAAATTGAGAGCCTTCTTAAAAATAGTTTTCAAATATGGGCAGAATGAACACACTGATTTTCCTAAGAAGAAACGTGCTGTAGACACTAGTGCTTAGGCTTTGGGGACAGGACATTCACTTCTGCAAGAGGCATTTGGCCTTCCTGTGTACTTGAATCACAGATTCCACTGAGTCCAGCCATGCAGAGATCCATCAACACCGGGCAGGCTCTGCACATAGCTGAGGGCTTGTTCCTTCCACCTGCTGCAAGGCTGGTTAACATTCGACATGTCCATTTGCAGCTCAAGGCTGAAGGGCTATACCATTCCCCTAACACCAATCCACAAGGCTATAAAATTCCCTTGGTATCAGTGCAGACAAACCAAGACAGAATTAATACTGAAATAAAAAAATGTGCTTGTTAGATATTTCATCAAGGCATGTATACCTGAGGTATTTTGGAGGTGATGAACTTTAAGAAAGATGAAAATTCATGATGTCTGTGTATTAAATTTAAGCAAAGGCACTACCTTAAAAATAACAATGTTTAATTACTACTGGCTGCAAGTGCAGAAATCCCGCCTGGTTATAAATTTTTTATCTGCAGCAACTGTTTCTAAACCAACAGTTTTTCCCTCCAGGATCTTTCACAAAGCCTAGCAGAGGATGTATTTCTAGTCACAGTGGTGTCTACAGTACCTCCAGTTTATCAGTCCTGAGGAGTTTCTGAGTAGCAGTTGAACTGGGGACTGAAACCGGTGGACTTCCAGGAACAATGACAGGCGGCGTGGGTAGGATCTCAGTCGGGACTAAGCCAACTCCCGGTGTTACTGGCGTTAGGTAAGGAGCAAAGCTAATAGCCGTGTTCGTTCCTATTGTGGGACCCACTGGAAATGTGGGCTGCAAAAGGAAAACACAGACCAAGATGAAGAAAAAAGCCCCTTAATAGCTTACTAGTTTGTCTTTTGCTTGCTCTTTCTTCCACTGATTAATTTTCTTAATGAAAAAGTTTCAAACAGCTGGTAAAACACACAGCATACTCTCTTTTAATCATGTAACACACTGGAGCAGCACATGAAAAACAGCCTTTGTAACTCTAGTATTGGAAAACAGTCTGCTGGTGCAAAGGAAGTCATACTTTGAACGTGAATCTCCATGGAGGTCCAGCTTACATTGCAGGCTTATTTACACATCTAAATGCAGAAATAACATAGACTTTATTGCTTTTTCTCAATACCTGTTTTCCTTGGGAAAACAGGCTATTTTTCACAGTACCAGATTTCATAGGTGAAGCGTTATTAACTATATTAAAGCCGTATTTCTAATAAGAGTATACATAATGAGGTCTTTGGCATGTAACTTCCATCTGTTTGCATACTGTATTTTGCCACCTCCTGCAATTATATGTTACTGTGGCTCATACATTGGAAAAACTCACTTTTGCAAATGTTTGTGTGCTCAGCTGTCACTAGTAGCAAGCAGAATAAATATTATAATCTCAGTTGGACACAATATTTAGAAAGGGATTATTCAGGCTTAGCTACAGTACATCATATGAAAAACTTTGATTGGAGGGAATGATATGGGTTTAAAAATCTTGCTTCATGCCTGCTTACAGTGAGTCAGTGAAGTCACGACCAGAAGAAAGAACACTTGTGTGATGCTAAAGCAGCCCTGATGAGGCAGAATAGTGGGTTTGTTACCGCCAGCTCTACAGGGGGTGGAGGCAGAACATCACCATGTTTAGAACACACTCAGACCTGGAAAGTGCCTTAGTTCTGCAGAGCTGATGTTTACCTCAGAGACTGAAGGTATAACTATAAATGAGGAAAAACTATGCAAAAAACAGGAGACATCTCAGATTAGCTTTGCCCGAAATTAAGTTTCCAAATAAACCAGCAGCTAGAAACATAACAGCAGAACACTATGACTTCAAAACATTGTAACAAAGGGAGGAATGTCTTTCTCATTAAGGGGGCCTGCACAACATTCAGCACATAGAAGATATTCAAGAGAAAACACAGGAGTTAGAAGGGGTTTTTTTTCCCTGTTTTGTTTTGGGTTTGGTTGGTTGGTTCTTTTTTTTTTCCTCTGGAACAGTTATAAGTGAATGTAACTAAGTACCAAGAACATGCTTTGAGCATGTAGACTAACCAGGATAATGAATTGTATGGAAATGGCATCTACCTGCCCTAGAAAGTTAAAAGTATATAATGCTCTGTTTTTATTAGTGATCAAAACTGCTTGATATCAAGCAACCCAGTTTATATGTCAAATGTGAGCCAAATTCTTAAAAGCATAATAATGAACATTTATATGAAACAATGGTTTGACTATGTCGAGGAAAATGTGTTATGTGAAATATAAAAACAGCTTTGTATCAGACATAATTTTAATAATCAATCCACATGTCAAATGACTTTCATGGAATTTTCTTTCACTTTTTATCCATTTGGTCAAGGCTGAGTCATCTTAATCTGGCAATTTATGTGAGACAGAGAAATAAAACCTGGCATTTTTATCACAGCAATCAGAACAAAAGACATTATGCCAATGAAATTATGAAGTTTAAATGATGAAATGGGTGAGAAGAAAATAGTGTAATTTTGCCACTTCAATTTTTCTCATAATACTAAGCAGTGGAATCTATTACTTCATCAAAACATTTTCTGGTGAAAAAGCAAGCAGTAAATATCAAATATCACAGGAAATTTCAAAATACATTAGGCCAATATGACCAAGATACAATTTGATGACCATGTACCAGAAATTCAGGGAGTCCTGACACCCAACTCCCAATCCCACCCAACACCAGATGTTTCAAGTATAATACCACATTTGAAAAAGTCTCCCTTGACCAAATGCAGATGTATTCTTGTGAGGTGCTTACACTTGACTTCTGTGGTAGCCCATGGAAAGACAAAGGCAAAGAAAAATCAGCTAATGCGAATGCAGATGTCTGAAACAAGCCAAGCGAATGATAACTAGGAGTGCCTATGTCTTTTGATAAACTATAAAAGGACCTTGAAAGCCCAACACAGAAGTTGATGCCAACACTCCAGATGCCTCAAGTTAGAGAAAGAAATCCCACTCCAGTGGGATGCCTTGCACTAGGCATTTAGACTGAAAAAGCAACATTAGCAGCCATGTGTGGAAAGTTTAATTCATATTACTTGCCAAATCATGCTTTGGAAGTCTGATACAGCGAGGAGCTCAACTGCAAGGGCAGCTCAGAGCAACTGATGCTGTTCATGCATGCAAGACTCTAGTTCTATGTCACCTTCTGGATTTGAAGTGTCTCATGCACCACGTGCACCACCTTGAGAAAAAAACACTGAGTTTGTCAAGTGCCTGCACCACCAATTCTCTGTCCTGGGACACTTCAGAGTTCAACAGAGAAAGAAAATGCTATCCAGAATGACATGAACTTTTGTTCCTGGTACTGGCATTATATTTAAAGCAATTTAAACCCATAGACTCATGAGAAACTTTGCATTCTTATTCAAATAACTTGCTAGCAAATTACTGTTATTATACAAATTTTCACCTCCAGAAGGGTTATAGGTAAAAATCCTGGAAACCCGACATGAACTGAATGAAGGGAGAAAAGATGAAAAAATTGCAAATTATTTTGGGATAAAAGAAAATCAAATCTACAACAACACCTCATTTTATTTTGAAATGCAAATATAAATGAACATATCTTTAGTATCAGCACTTCCTTAAGGGACTATTTTTATTGATACTAGTTTAGAGAACTTTTGCAGGTCAATACAGTCTTCAATTTTACTTACCATTAACACCATCAGAGAAATACACTTACCACTGGCTGTAGCGGTGTCCCTGGAAACATGAACTGCATTTGCTGGGCAAGCATTGCTGCTGCAGTTTTTTGTTGAATTAAGTTGTTCCTGCCATTGATTTCCAGCTGAGTTTTTAAATGTGTTGGTGGATGAAGGTACTTGCAGTTCTCTCTTGTACAACGACCCTGGAAAAAGAAGTCACACTAATCGGTCTGCTGCTTTTGATGATGGTTTAATGCCTTCGAGCAAAATATTGCACTATAAACTAAGCAAGAATTAATGAAACATAGGGTGTTGTCCTGGGAACTATGTAGCACGCTGGGAGGAGCTGATGGCCTTGAGGTCTGCCTCAGCCCACCACCTCTGATTGATCATTTAGGCTATTAGCCACAGGAAAAGAAAAACCAAAAAGGCTTTGAATCAGCATTTTTATTGTTAAGTACAGATCACTGCTATACAATTAATACTTTGAGATCTATTCAGACTGCCTGAACTGCCTCTTATGGCATCTTTGCTAGAGTATGTGGTGTTACTGCAACATAAAAGTTTTTTTAATGACATCACATTACAAATAACAAACTGAAACCTTCTTTAAGAGAAACTCAGCTTTTAATATTAAAAATAATTTTTTGTGTTCATGGCAGTAAGGATCTAAAGTGGTCACTCACTCTCTGCTTGTGTTCTCTCGCATGTCCACCCTTATTCCAGTTCACTGCCTTCTAGTGTCCTGTTTTTATTACATCAGCACAACTTTGAACTATTTCTATTCAAGTATAAAAGAATAGAAGTAAAGCTGGTACTTTTACAGACTAAATTTAGAAGCAGTGCATGGAGCTAAATCTGAAGGTACGCAGCAAACGGAAAGCTCCTAATCAACATGAAAGCAGGAATTTTTAGACAGTTATGAGATAATAAGAGACAACAAAAACATAGGTGGGCTGTCACCTCTGAGGTGACTTGTGTTGGAGGGGACAGACATGGAGCACAACTCTGCAAGCTGCGCATGCTGACCACAAACGTAGGTAGAGAGGCGTAAGACGTGCTGATATATTTTCCCTCAGAAAGGGAAATTGTAGGGTGCACCAGGAAGTTGTGCAGCTGCAGGGCAGGACCTGCTGAGATCAGAAGCTCCTTGATGACACGGCTCACAAACAATCAGAGAATTTTAAGAGCTGTGGCCAGAAGGCCTAGAGCATTAGTAAAACTGCATTTGATACACTCAACTTGTATATGGTAAGTTTCCAAAGAGAGATGTTTTTAAGAAGTGCTTTTTAAACTTTCCATTCACTGGTATTAGGGCTTTACTATTTGTACTCAGGCAGGAATATCCTCCAATTGCCAAGAAAGCATCAAGATCCCTAAGCAAGAACATCACACAGTGCAGTCATACACTGACTCTGTGTATGCATCCCCACACACATATTGCTACTAAACTTTCAATACACTTCGAATGTCCCCAAACAACAGTGTTAATGTTACACTTTTTACTTAAGACACCAAAACACCTGATTCTGCCTCTAATCTGCTATAAGGATGTAATAACTGGCTATACAGGACTGAGTTAAACATGTTCAGGAGAGTTCTCCTGCCTTGAGGCTGACGGGAACGCAAACAGCTACTTCCACACTATTAAACAATTGGGAACAGCCCTTTCCTGAACTGCGCCTGGCCACTGCTTGGGATATTCTGAACAGCAGAGGCCAGAAAACATCAAGAAAGGCAAAAATTTAAGAAAAAACAATAGTCTCAATGCTCAGGATAAATGGTCTCAGTGCTGTTTTAACCTGCTAGTATAGATGCAGCCACTTTAAGGACATCGTGCCTTCCTTCTATTGAGCAAATCACTAATGCTACCTGGTTTATGAAGTACACAAAAGAAATGTTGTTTTGTCAGCTGGCATAAGCAGAACCAGAAATAGCTGCAATTTGACAGACACAAAAGAAGACTGGCTCTTTCACTTGGGGAAAACAAGGCCTTTGCCTCCATAATGTTAAACTGGGGAAGGTTCAGCGCAGGCAATGGCCATACACTTCTGTGTTGGCTGATGAGGCCAACTGACTTAGACATTTTTAACCAAGATCTATTTTACTGTAATCTATTTTGTGTATGTATGGTTCATGCAGCAAATCTAAAAATTAAAACAGCAAAATCACACCAAAGTAGTATACCTGATGGAAATATCTACCTATTGAAACAAAAATGCTTCTTAAATAAGGATTGAGAGCTACTGTCCGCCACAGTGGCTTTTGAAGTACCACAAATCTGAAGAGTGCCTTCAGTTTTACCTCTGACACAGCTACTGTATACATCACTTCAAGCTCTGCAAAGCAACTCACAGGGCACAAAAGATTGGTTATTTCTGAAATCTTTCAAAAATAATCCAACCATTCAAAAATGCAGTGTCCTCTCTAACCTTAGTCATGTCTGTGCCTCATTTACTAGTTTTTTGAGTTCCCAGTTAGCAATGAACATATGCACTATAAAAGAGCTGTGTGGTCTCACTATGCTGCTATAGAAAACGCTCTAAACAGATCAAGCCTTGTTGAAATTAAATGACCCAAAATAAACTGCAGTGGAATGAGCACTCAAAATAGTGAGCAGATTAATTCAGCCCTCACTACCAAAATTAAATAAATTCTGAGACCAGCTTTTACTTTTTGGACCTACAATTGTAGCAGGAAAACGCCTATAAGCAACTTTTCATTCCTTTTTTCCCAAATGCTTCATGTCCTAACTACTAAGCACTGTACAAACAAAACTTCAAACTTGTACTATCATTTCAGTCAAATGGGACCCTGATTTTTTTTGTTTATTAAAAAGTCAAATATGAAGTTCAACTGACATGACAGCACATATCAGCCAAACAGCAGAACTGTACACAGGAATATTCAACATATTGGTTGGGTCAACATCAGTAAGAGTCCACTTTGGGTTCTTACAAAATCTACTATGCCAGCAGGCCACATGATCACAAATACAGAGACAAAATTGAGTACTTTAACTTCAGGGTGCATCAGTATCAAGCCTCTGGAGTGAGGCTTCATTCATCACAACTCTTAAACCCACAGCAGTTTAGGAGCTGTTCCGCAGACATTCAGTCCTTCCCGCGCATGACGGCACAAACTCAGCAGGATGAGGCAGGCGGCAGGGAAAAATAATTGCTTCTTACAACTTTCAACCTGCTCCCAGATATGAGTCAGAGTCCTGAAACCGAGGGCACAGATAGATTGGTTTGAAACAGAGTGCCTAGAAACTCCTGTCACCCATGAAGTGAAGGTTATCAACAAGCACATCATAAGCAGTTGGGTGCTTCCTATGGGAGTTCATGCGAAAAATTCACTTTCAATGAGCTGTCTCCTTATCTGCAATGGATAGTAACAATGAACAGACATCAGATTAAATTCCCAGCAGTCTGTTACTCCCCTCTCATCCTGGAAGGATGGTACCTTCATTTCTCTGCCTTTGTCCTCTACAACCAGTCTAGCCTAACACATAGCACGACATTTCAGTGAGGTAATAGAAAGCTTTAGCAGAAAAACTACTTTTCTACTGCTAATTAGACAGACTGAGAACATTTGTGGCTTGCATCGGGCTCTGCCACAGCCTTCATTCCAGTGAAGCAGTGGGAGAGAGAAAGGGTGCACCAAGGAGATGGGAACTCAAAGGGCTCCAGTGCCCATCACTCAGGCACGGCAAGAAGCTCTGCCTTTGCAGGGGCAATGGTTTGGGGAGCTGCTACCTGACTGGCTTCATTTCAAAAACACATCCCTTAACAAGCCAGTCACACCACAGACTTTTTTTTTTTTAAATCAGTAAGTTTTCCTATTAAGAACAATAAGTAGTTTGTCCAAGATCAATGTAACAAGATAGCCCACAGACTAGAGTATATTAAAAAGTTAGGTATGTGCTTAGAATTTTAAAATAAGCAAATGAGGTGAGTGCAGAAGTAGCACCCCATAACTTTGCATATTAACATACTAAGAACCCATTTCCTGTCTACAAGTTGTACAGCCACATCTCTGTCTTGAGTATTTTATAAATACACAGCTTTTTTCAGTATTTTATTATTGCTCTAATAGTAACAACAATAATGATAATAATAATTCATCCAGGCTTGGGAATTCCTTATGAATAATAATGGTTAGTTTTTACTTACTAAAATTACTTTTATCTTTCACAAAAATGAGATGTTTGAATAGGAAAAAAAAAAGGCAAAACAATGTTTCTTTTATCTCCTAAGCCAAGAATCAATTAAAGCATCCATAATAATTTTGCTCAGGTACTGACTCCAGACAATTTACTGATACTACTAGTGGGAAATAACACTCGTGCCTTCCCCCCCTCACAGCATAACCTAACATCTGACACAAGCATCACATTAGCTTTGAAAGACAGGTTATCTGATGAGAAGCAGAAACAGGGAGGCCCCCATTGCCTTGAAGACATCTGTCCTTTGTTCCGAACCTCGTTCCCCTGGTTGCTTCCAGCTCCCTCTACGCACCTCTGTTCTCCATAAACTCCCAGCTTCCTCCTGTACCCCACCTTCATCCTTCCTTCTCCAGAACACCCTTCCACCTCTCCTAACTATAGACCAGGAAACAATTCAGATGATAAATATAACTTGCTCAAGACCTGCACATCCTGAAGAGCCAGCCAAGATGTGCATGCAGTTGGCAGACCACACTCGGGAGCAGTTCAGTGTCCGCTCCACCCTCTTCCTTAAGAGGGTAGTACTTTGGATCTCTCTTCTACCCAGACGCTGATTTTTGCATAACCAGTAAGAACTTTGAGATGTCTGCTTCTTTGCAACTTCCATTTGGCTGGGGTGTTCAAAAGTTATTCGGGTGAGAGGATGATAGTGGCAAAAAAATGGATAATGCAATTAAGCAGAACCTGTTTCCTCAAGAAAACAAGCTAAAACTAACAAATGCAAATGACATTGTATGATCTTTCAGGATTAAATATGCACTCTAACGGGGAGGGGGGGCGGGGGGGGCGGGGAGGAAGGGCATGACTTCCAAGACATGAATGGTTTTAGAAGGCATCTGAGTAACAGGTTCTACAAGGGAAAAAAGGTTTTCAGGTTTCCAAACATTTGCTGGAGTTACAAAAGACACACACATCCAAATTTTTAAAAAGTAATCATCACCTGATGGCACAATTAGCTCTCCTACTGGAAAAAAATTTTGCCATTTTCTGCTTTATGCAGCGTCAGCAAACTTGCACATGTCTGTAAAGATCAGAACATGTTTTTATAAACTTGCAACTGTGGGAATGCTGCTTAGCTAGACATCACCTGCTTGATGGTGATATTAGATACCTGAACATATTACATAGTGTTCAAACCTTGGCAGAGCAACAGCTAGCACAGGCTGCTGTCCGGGGCGGTGGCGGCACACAGCAAGAATAGCCACAGAGAGAGCAGTGTCAGCAGCTGTGAGGTACCTAAGCCATAAATACTTCTCTGGAAGAGTTTCTGACAAGAGCGAAAACTGTTTCTTCTCCTTTGGGATTCCTCCTTGGCAGCCCCTCAGCAAATTCTGGTTAGCAACATGTGTGGCCTCACCCAATCAATTTAACAATTTCACCATTGCATAAATCAGGAACTTCACAATTCCGATAATCCTGTGCTCCATGAGGCTAAAAACAGACCCAGTCAATAGGAGGGCAGGTATTTCAAGATACTTAAGCTTCTGTTCCTGTGCATAGGCAGCCACACTAATAACTCTACCACCCCAAAACATCCAGTTCAAAAGTTATTTTTTCAAATGCAGAAATAAGAAAAAGGGAAAAAAAACACTAAAGAAAACACTGACCATGTATTCATAGCAGAGAGGGATGATTTCTCTTGTTCTACAGGACATGCATGTATGCATTACCCTATATATTTTAGTACATGAGAGCTCAATCACCAACAGCACTTGCAACATTCATGCAAAAGCCTCAGACGTCAGTTTGGACTGAGTTAAAAAGTATTTTCCATCTAACATCACAATCCATGGATTCAATTTTCCTATGCTTCCTAACTCTCTCAGAAAGTAAAAAACCCAGACACCCCAGCTCCATTAAAGTATTCCCTTTGCACTTGCTGTGAATATGGACCATCTCACACAATCTGTTGGACTCCACATGCTCGCAGAGTTATGCATATATGCAAGGACTTAAGGGATTTAGTTAAGCCTTAAGAATGAGTAGTCATAGACTTTTAAAAATGTAACTTAGCATTTTATTTCTTCCTTAGGGCATACAAAAAGTTTCAATTTTTTTTTAAATTTTGCATAATTTTGCATCTAGAGTTTGATGGCTTGCAAATACACATGATTATGAAAACACAATTCCTTTAGCCTAAGCAGAATTGTGTTTCATTTTATAGGAAGAAAAGGAGATCAGAATAAGATCTCTTATCCTGAAAATGAGACATATTTGAACTATTTGTGAAATTGAAAAATAATTTTAAAAGGACCAAATTGTACTAGTAATAGAAATACTAAGCTTTTGATGCAGTGCTCAAATACCTCAGACTTCACTATTTGCCATACATCTTACAAAGACAAAGACATCTTATACTACACTTGAAATAGTTCAGCTCTTGAATCTGTCTTCCTGGAAAAAAACCCTCAAAACCACAAACAAAAGTCACCAACAAAAACAACTTAAAAACTTTGCTGAGAACTTTGTTCTGTATTTCTAATGCCACCTTGCAAGTCCACCCACCAAAGTTAGTGAGCATGGATATATATTTATATGCACCTACACACTTCCATTACAGAAAAAGTAGAAGGCAGATGTCGAAAAGAAAAAGAAGGCAAAAACCTCTCAGGTGATTTCAGTCTGATTCAGTTTCCAGTAAGCTAAGAGAACCCATTCTCTACTCTTTTAATGACTTCAATTTTTCTGGAAGAAACCAAAAGCTGGTAAAATAAAAATGAATCATTTTATTCATAAAATTAGAGAACAAGAACTGCCTGTAACCGACAGAAAAAAATAGAAAAATATTGAACAAAAATGGAAGTCTTACAAAAAGATGGAATGTCTAAATGATGTAAGAGTCTCACCACTAAAGACTTAATAGGAGATATTTATTTAAATGGAAAAAGACAAAATGTTCCACTGAAGAGCACATTTGCAATGCACAAAGAGCTCTGAGTCCCTCAAGATGCTCTTTCAAACAAATGTTGAGCATAGCTATAGAGAATGGTTTAATAATTTGCCTTGCAATATCAAGGGAAGTGTACTCAATATTAAATTGCTCAGAAGAGAAAGAACTCAAGCAGATACTGTAGACACCAAAAGGCATTTTTGAAATTGTAAGTAGTTTGACAAACATTCTTGCGATTACCCAAACAAATAAGAAAAGAAAATTCAGAGAAACAATAGTTTAAACTAGTATCAATTTATTTTATTTCTGTGTTTACTGCCTTGAAAATAATTTGAGAATAATAGGGCAATAAAGATTATATCTTCCCCGATTACATTGCTCCTTTTATTTTTCTTTTTCCATTTCTCCCCCAAACTGGCACTCAAAATCAACCAGTTATTTTTATCTTAGCTTCAAGTTTGGCTACCAGCATCAACCAGTAGTACATCACAAGCAACTGTGGACAACCCTTGAAACAAATCTTCACTCTAATGCACACTGACAATTTTCACAGAAAGAGGCAGCCAACATGTAGTATAGAAGAAAAACTCTACAGAATGAACATCAGCAAAGCAGAGGGAAACATGACCTTATTTAGATGAAATTCCTCAAACGTCTGTTTTCTATCACATGGGTGGTGAGACTCTTCACAGGGTGCAAAGTTGCCTTGTGTAGGGCTCCAACAAACACACAGCTCCTCCCATGGGAGGACTAGATGCAGCCAGCCGTGAGACTAAAGATGGGTTCCAATAGCAGAACAGCGATTTAAGCCCTCCAACTTTGCCCAGTCAGAGAAGTCAACATGGATTCCTGCATTATAGAAAAAATGCCTCAAACCTTTACAGATCCTCACAATATAGCATTACACACAGTTAACTGATGGCTGGGCAGCTTCAATGCACCTGCTCATCTCAAGGATTGAGCGTTTCCGTGGAAGGCAGAAGAGAGTTGTGTAAAATTGTAGGTGGGACCACACAGTAAGTCAAGGTGGCACAGATTTCTGCTGGTAAACAACATACTCCACCATTAAATTTAACTTAACTGAACTGTAAAGAAAAGAGCTTGGGAAAAGGTAATTTTCTTCAAAATTTCTCAATATTTTCAGAGCAGACAAAAATAGCCATTCCAAAAGTAATGCCAGTAAAGAAAGGTAAGTTGTTTGACTGCGGGTCAGCTGGCAAGAGAAAAGGCTACAGTGGTGTAGCAGAATGGCAGAAGATGCAACAAGAAGACAGGCATGGTGTGGTGCCACTTCCTGGTCTACCTCTTTCCTCACCTTCTTTACAATTCCCATAAAAAAACATCAAGCAGATGTATGCTGACTTTATTTCAAGTTTGCTCATACAAACAGGACTGAAGTTAAACTCCCTTGGCTTGGAAACACCACTGTGCAGTGAAAAGGTAGGCAAAATAACTGCAGAACCAGGAGTCAAACCCTGAGACACCTTATTTCTCTCTTGGTGACCTGTAAAGGAAAGTCACTGTGGCTCAGCACACAGACTACATCCTTCAATGTCCATGCCACATATTCTCCACCATATCCAAGTTAGAAAAGAAAGAGTGAGTAGCAAGGACAAGTCTTTGCTGCAGGGCTGCCTGTGAGCCCAAATGGTGAACATTCCAGCAAGGACCAGACATTAGGCTGGAACGTTGGCAATAATTCCCTAAACGACACACCATGAATTTTAACAGGCCTCAGGAAAAAAAGCAATAAAACCAGCATCGAAAAAGAGCAGGAGATTTGCCTTGGTAGTGAGGAGCCTGGTTCACTGGATCAGAAAGAAAGCAGGAGGAGAGTGCTGTAAAACTAACTACATTAGCTTCCTACACCAATTCACCTGGCCAAGGGAGCCTTGAGAAGATGCTTCATTTGAGAGTTGCAACGAATTAAATGAGATTTGGAAAAGGCCCTTTATTTAAGAGTCCCACCATATGGAAAAGACCATCAGCATGATGTAGCAAGTCCATTACGTACCAAGGGACCCCACTGGAGTACTGAGATTAGCTCAGTTGGTTACAACTTGATTGTAATAATGCCAAGGTCATGGGTTCAATCCCCTATGTGGGCTATTGACTTAAGAGTTGGACTCGATCCTTGTGGGTCCCTTCCAACTCAGAATAGTCTGTGATTCTACTATAGAGAAGGGCAGACCTAACATACCAGGAGCAAGTCACCTTGGACACCAGCATGTCTTGAGCTGGATGTCCAGCAGCCATGAACTGCTAAGGTGGTAACATGAAGTGCCACTGCAGAGTCCCTCTGCCGCTCCTCCTGGGGATGCTTTAACCCCAGCCAGGCTGCCCTGCACCCATCTGTGTTCTGGAGCTGCCTGTCCATCTGGGGCTTCCTGGGCCTCTTCTCTGTTGGGGATTTCACATTTTCTCGGTCAACCATTTTGCAAACAGAAGGAAAAAGGAAAGGCTGAGTTAAATACACAAATCACTGAGGACACCTTACATAACTGCAGAGGTGAAAAGGACACAGTCTTGCCCCTCTGCAGAGGAGGAGTGTTTACCCGCTCTCAGCGGCAGCGCTGGGACCGCAGCTGCGTTATTAATAAATCATCGGCTCTGCTCCCAGGACTCGCCAGCAAGGGCTGGACTTTGGCACCAGCTCTCAAGTGATTGCAAAGTTGCTGAAAACAAACAGAAACTTCTCAGTGTATTAGAAACACTATGTCTTTGGAACTTCACTAAAAAGCAGGAATTAAAGAAAAAGACTCCTAAAAATGAATACATACGCGTTTTCAAGGAAAAACCAAACACGAAATCCCCCTTACTTTCTACAACCGCTGAGAAGCAGCAAACAAATTATTGAGATGAAAAGACACCATATTGCTACGGGGCTGCCTATAGAGAGCAACCAAGTGTGCCTGACCTGAAAAGTAAAGGGTAAACAGGCCACTTCCACCCCCTTTTTTGTAACCAGTCCATGTTCCTCATCTTCTGAGAATTGGTTTCTTAACATCAGTGAAAATTTATCTCATCTTGCAGTTTGACACCATTTGAATGTTTCTCTTCAAGGAATGGGGAAACCAGCACTACCAGCAAGAGAGGCAGTGAGACCCTTGCCCTGAAGGAGCAGGACATACAAAGAAAATCAACCAACTTGAATCAGCTTTAAAAAAACTGGGGAAAAGGTTCAGAAATTCAAGGAAGAGGAAGGAATGAAGCCCTGGCAACCCAGTAAGCTAAAAAAACCTTTTCTTTTTGCTGCAGGGTTATCTATTCCCTTCCACCTGATATTAGGAAGCTTCCAGAAGACCTAGCAAAAGTACAAGAAGTATAATGTAGTTACATTTATCTCAAATGGTAGCTTATGGAATTAGGTAGCTAAATCACATTATGAGAAAAGATAAGACACATTAGGATATCTTATTTCCTTCCTTGAATGCTATATTCATTCCAATACTAGAATGTGGGATTGTGGTCTTGAGAGTGCTTATACCTTCTCAATACTGTGTTGAAGGAGCAGATAATTATTATCTTCCCTAAGATAGATTCAGAGCTGACTAAACAAAATTCTAGGTTAATTTCAAATTAAAATACTGCCTCTAGGTTTTCCAAAGCATGTATCTCTGACTTTTGGGGGAATGCACAAACTAGACTCCCTGCCATTTGTAATGACATTAACAGTGTATTCCAATCCATGGTACCCCTCTTCATCAGTGTCATCAGTAGATGCAGTGATACCCCAACCTCAATTACATGACCATTATCTACTATTTTTTTATTTCGTATGACTACTAAAGGGCAGTCCCGTGGTGTAAAGGAGAGCACTCTGGACTCCAAATCCCAAGGTCCTGAGTTCGAGTCTCAGTGGGGACCGTCCCCTGGCAGTTCAAGCCTCCCTGCCATCCCATCCCGT
>JAWWLZ010000001.1:78872399-78889815 GCA_035041345.1 Poliocrania exsul | reverse complement strand
TTTCCAGAGAGAGTAATCAGGCATTGGAATGGGCTGCCCAGAGAGGTGGTGGATTCCCCATCCCTGGAGGTTTTTAAGGTGAGACTGGCCGTGGCACTGAGTGCCATGATCTGGTAAATGGACTGGAGTTGGACCAAGGGTTAGACTCGATGATCTCGGAGGTCTTTTCCAACCCAATCGATTCTATGATTCTATGATATTTCATGGCACTTGACATGTTCACATGTTCACATCTGCAAATAAAGTAATGGAGAATTATACTCAAGAGAATGGGATTTCTTTGTTGTAACTTTCATGTTTTTTCAAATGCATATTCTGGTTAATTTCTAGCTTTAAAATCTTCATGAAGCAGTAGCAGTGGTTGCTATTTAATTTAAAATTGCAAAAGGTTGCCCATCTTTTTTTTTTTTTTAAATAGGCTGAGTTCACTATCACAACATCCCTGTGCCTGGAGAGATTTTCTTTTTTAACACAGATAGCAAAAACTGAGCCCAGTTACATGGGTCACAACAATTTCAAATTAGTGAATTTACATTAGCTGTTCATGTTGTTAATGGTAAACTATAAATTACATGCAGAAAATGTTCATCCCTTTCTTGATCTCCACAAGGGCATTCTGCTTGCTACAGGAGACTTTTTTTTTTTCTGGGAAACCTATACCCCAGCTTTCCTCTTAGCCAGGTTCACTGTGGCAAATGCACTGTCCACCTTTTTATTCAAAGCAGTTCATGTCAGAGCTTCCAGTTAGTAAATGAGCTAACACCATCCCTCAAGAAGAGCTTCACTCTTTTGCCACAGAGAAGTCAGCAGGACCATTTGGAGAAACCTAACATATCGTGGACTGCTGCATGGTGCCAGCAGATGTGACACACTCCTTAGACATGTCACTGAAAAGCCATCAAGAGTACTCCAGGGCATCTCAAATAGAATCAGATGCTTCTGACTGGGCAGCTGAATCAAGCCCAAAGACTCAGGTCCTATCCACAACAAATAAATACATAGTAAGTTTAAAGTGATGGTCTAAACAAGCAAGTGATCTTAGAGGGTAAAGAAACAAGTCTCGACCTTCACATGTTAGATCTAGCTCAAAATGCTGGGGTTTGGAGAGTGTTTTACTTGGCTGTGGCTGAAGACTAGGGGCCTGTTTGATAACAGTCAGCAGGACTTGGTCTAGTGTCTGACATGCCAGATTTTATTTTTTGGCTCGCTGTGAACCATCAGAGAAAGTCCCAGCAGCTCAGTTACCTTTTGAATTACAGCTGGACAGTTCTTACAGCCACTGTATCTTTACAGGTGCCACCAGATTACACTCAGTAAGCTCCTCTCCTGATAACATGCAGGATGGTAAACGAACCCTTTCAGTAAGAGGCATAGCTTCACTTTGGAATGCTCAAGGCCCAAACTGAATTTCAAGCAACAGTAAACGAACTGGTAAACAAAACAGTAAACAAAAAGTTTAAAAGTTGCCTGGCCTATAGGACATGCAGGTGAGGTGGCAGCAGCACACCCGATGGGCTGCTAGCCCAGGCCATCCATGCAGCTACCATGACACTGCACACTGTAGATCCCTTCACTTTCAAGTAAGTCCTGTCAGGAAGCAAGGGCTGAGAACTTGTAATGCCTCATGCAAAAGGGTACATCAACACTGCAGTGACTGCACCAGGTCACCTGTCAGTCAGAAGCATGGCATGGCACAGTGCCCTGCTGCAGAGCAGTGGGTGAGCCCACAGCGTGACAGAAGCCCCCAAGGAGCAGGACAGCTCCCTTGGCTCCTTGAGCCTCCAAGGGCACACAAGGGTGCTGCACCACAGCTGCTACATCCCTCGTATGTTTTCATGCCGTTTTCCACTCATTCTCTACTTCGTTTTTACTGCTCAGTGATTTGATCTTTCCAAGCATTGGGGCTCTCTGACTTTTGAGGCACTGCTCACAACATCTTGTCATACAACTCATTAACAAAGCAGATGAGAAGACAGTTTCTTTTCACCCTTCTTAATTTCTTCTTTATTGTAGTCAAGACATTGCAGGAATCTAATCCCGAGTGGCAAGGTATGCCCACAGCCACAAGGCAAACATCAGTGTGGAAGAAAAGAGATGCTTATAACTTCCTCCTGCATTTCAGTTGTGGGGCTGGTACCTCAAAGCAAGCTTTCAAAGATGTGTTTTAACATCTCTAAAACCACAACAGCTTTCCTGTTATTGCAATAGGTTTCCAATAAAGACCATCTCCTCAAAAACAAG
This sequence comes from Poliocrania exsul, assembly GCA_035041345.1. Taxonomy (NCBI): domain Eukaryota; kingdom Metazoa; phylum Chordata; class Aves; order Passeriformes; family Thamnophilidae; genus Poliocrania; species Poliocrania exsul. The sequence continues at coordinate 78,887,574 of JAWWLZ010000001.1, read as the reverse complement.
GTGCTAGTCTTCATCGGAGGAGATATAAGTTGGGAGAGGAGTACAATTGTCAAACAGATTTGCAAATAAACTCTCCAATTCTTATTGTGTTCATTTTTAGATTTAAAATATCTTTCCAGTGCTGAGGATGATCTGGGCTAACAGGAAGACAGGTCTTGCTTCTATTAGACTTTTCCATTAGGAAGCTCTCTGCATCTCAGCACAACTCTGTCTTTTGTATTTTATGATGCAGTCAAAGTATAACAGCTTGGGAAGAACAGCTGACGCCTGAGCTGAGAGAAAGCTACGTACACAGGGCCAAGGGAAAAAAAGTGCCTGGAATGAAAGAGGAACCACCTGCCAGAAAAATAAAGGAGTAGGTGGGGAGACCTGGAGAGAGCAAGCCTGTGGGAACAGTGAGTGACCTGAGTTAATAGGGAGCGTGGGGGAGGAGTGGGCAGTGAGCAATTGCTCTTGTGTTCAAAATCCTAGTGATGGGATGAGTCAGAGACTCTGATTGAATTTTCCCTTCGCTACACCCACAAACTGGTTTATTATAAGGCTTAGGGGAGCATGGATTGGTGCAGCAACAAAACTACACAGTGAATTGTGAAGGTATATGAAGCACCCCCAAGTGTCCAAAAATCCGAAGAACATCTGCCAAACACCATGCCCTTTCATACAAGGTTTCCTGTGGTTCCAATCTGCCTTGCTGCTCTTCTTCATGTAATTAGACTTAGACTGATAACTGAGCAGCAGATGCATCTCATATGAAGGGGTATGGCAGACTATCTGGGAATGCTCTTTGCAAGTCTCTTCTGGAAAGAGCAAGCTCCAAGAGTTAACCCTGCAAGACAACTGCCCAGGAACTACTAAATACTCCTTTAGTCCTGCAGGATAAAATGACTGAGGAAACAAGAAGACAGATTTGTATTACCTCCTTCCATGACTGTTCTTTAACTGCATTTGCTTTCAACCATTTCTGCTCCCAGTGCTCATCCTCCTGCTCCTCAGGCCAGGGGCCAGGCGACCCGCTCAGCAAGTTCTATCACACTGACACCAACAGAGGGATCTGCTGGTAACACCCACTCGCTCACATCAGGCAGCCCTAATGGGGGCCAGAGGACACACAGGCTGTTGCAAAACATCTCCTGCTCGTGCAAACCATCTTCTCTGACCATGGAGAGGCTTTGCCACTGAACTGCATCATGGGGAAGAGAGGCTTCCTGTGACTTCAGGTGGTCTGAGTAACTCAGTGATCACGTATCCAACCACGTTCATTTGAGAGTGGAACTTAAGTTAAAACAAGGTGCATAGTTTTAAAATCTGACAGGTCAGGTGATGACATACGATATTAGTAACAGCCAGGACAACTTCATGCTCTCAGTGCTGCTGCTGAGAGAGACAAATGAGGAAACAAAACAGAGTCCAGAAGGAGACAACCAGCTTTTTTAACAGGTTTTGTAAAGAACTTTAGCTGGTTCAGCTTCTCTGCTTTTGTAGCTCCAGTCTGAGGGTAGAGATCTGGGCAGTGTGTTACTCCTCTGTGCTGACTTGATGGCTAGTGCCCCTCTACCACTAAGGCCAGCCCTTGGCTCAGTCCTGGCAGTCCACCAGGGCTCCTATATCTTAAGCACCATAGGCAGCTGGAATGAGGTGTACCTCCAGACTGTGCTCTGAGACAGATGAGGAATGTCCCTCTCAGAAGAGAGACAAACCCTGGCGAGGAGCACAGTCCCCTCTGCAACAAGCAGACATCCACAGCTTTTCAATAAAAATTTATTGAAAAAAAAAAAACCAAAAAAGCACTAAACACTGTGTAACACAACAGTTAAAGACTTATTGCAGTTTCTCTCCTAACCAATTTAAACCAAGTTCATGGATTTTTAAGTCTGTCAGTCCAGCAGTTCAGCTACTAATCTTACCTTCCTTTTAACCCTTCCAAGTCAGAAGAGCTGTCTTGGAGATAGCTGCATGAATAGACAGGAGGGAAACAAATAGGAGAAAGGAACTGTTAAAGGAACGTGTGCCTTCTGGGAGGACTACTGGGGAACACTCAAAACTAAAGATTTTTTTCAGAAAACAAACAAGAACAGTTGATTGAATACACAGGGACTACAGAAGAGACCTGAAACTCAGAGATAAGGGAGGGGTCTTCAAAAAGAGACTGGCCCTTCTTAAACCTCCTCTCAATTTATGCATAATGGTGCTGCCTAAATTCGTAGTTTCATCTTATGCTTAACGCAGTTTTTCCCTTGCCTTTCAATCAACTCCAGTTGCATGGCTGCAGGATCACCTGAACAGAGATGAAAAGGGGAACTAGTTGTGATAGGACACAGGCCTGGATGTAACCCTCTCTTTTTAGCAGCTGCTCACAGTTGCACAGGTTGGGTAAAAGGTCAAATATACTCTCAGGAAATAGGATGTTATAATTTCGTGTAGCATGTGACTTGTACTTTATTCTGAGCACAAAAATTGCCATAGCCCAAAAAAGCAGGGCCTTTGGGAATCATACCTGTCCTGGGAATGCTATTTTCAAAAAACAGATTTAAAACAATGAGCCTTCCCTCATGAGGTTTCCTTTGATCTCACTGGGGAGAAATATGCCCCTTCCAGAGAGAAGTCATTGGATAAAACCCACCCAGATTCATCCCTTAGGACAATGCACAGGAGATTCTCTTCTATTTTTCCAGTACAAGAACTGAGAGCAGACATGAGACAAGGAGGTTTGGAAAGAACAACATAAGTTGGTTTCCCATGGTACATAATAAAGTTGTGGAAGTCCTTGCTGTGGGTGCTGCAGGTGTACATGGTCCCAAAAACACAGGACAAATCCAGAGGAAAGACAGTCACTGAGAGCTATTAGGTACAAGCATACCATGCCTGGCTCTCAGTGTCCCTGGACAGCACATCACTAGGAGCCAGCAGAGCACTTCAGGAAGCTATTGCATGTTTACACACCACCTCTGAGACGTCCACTACTGGCCACTACTGGGTCACTGGGCTGAATGGGACTTTGGTCTGCCCCAGGGTGGCCACTGATATTGTGAATACAGAGGGACCCTACAGAGTTAATTCTCAGTCATCTAAAACTGGCCTTGATTGACACTTTCTCTTCACACCCACACTTTGCAGCAACTTAAGACACAAAAGCTTCTGCCAGGCAGTGTTCTCAGACTACCTGGAGTTTATTGGATTTTTTACAAGAAAAAACAGGGGTGGGTGAAAAGAAAGTTATTGCTCTGCAGGAAAAGTGAGACCTGGATTCTACATCCTCCACTGGCAGGTTTCATCCTGCAGCTTCCACATGCCCAGAGTCCACAGCTACTAAAAAGGGCAGCCCTATACCCCCACATTCTGCTGAAATTGGGTCACTGTGCAGCAAAGCTGGCGAAATACATGGCCCAGAAGGTATAAGCCACTCTGTTGCCCAGGAGTGTCACCCATTTCACTCATTCTTTCCCACCAGCTGTAGGCACAGTCCTTGAACTCTCTTTGAACAGTGTCACATCACATAACTGGGTGATAGGCAGAAATTTAGCCAGCTGGGACACTAAAACCATCCATTTAAATACTTTCCAGTACAGACAAAACTAACCTATCCCCTTTCATGCTCATCTATAGTCTATCCAAAACACCTCACCTACCAAATGCAAGCAGGTATTACCTACTGTAAAGTGTGAGATGATCCTGAGTCCCTGACTTTTGTAAAACATTTAGACCCACAAAAGGAATCACAGGAAGGCAAATGAATACCTACTTCCTCTCAGCTCTGAGCTTGCTACAAACAGCCCACTCACTTCACAAAGACTTTTTTTTCCACTTCTTCTAAATAAATCTGAGGCCATCTTAAACAGATTGTTTTCAGGTCCAGATATTTTCAGCAAAGTGGATGTTCCTAAAATTTCTGGTTTTTCCCCTGTAACCCTTTTAACTTGTTAAGCAGGTCTCTCTGTACAGCTTTCAATTACTTTTTATTCTGTGGTGCCAAATGAGACCAGATAGGCATATTCTTAAAAGGCTTTCATGAAAATGCAAATGAACAGTCCACAGTAGTCTGCTGGCTCAACAAACAGGCGTTTGAAGTGTTTAGACGCTAGTAAATAGATAAAAAAATACAGAAAAGTTATCTGTAGCCCTAAAGAGGCTTTCACTTCCTTGTTACCACCATAAAACTTGCAATGACAGTATCTTCAAGATACCTGCTCTGTTATCTGTGTTAGCTTAGACAACATATCCTTCTAGTAGACAACCTGCAGAAAGGGTATAAATCTGAGTCAAGAAATAACACCAAGATTGAAAATCCAGACTTGCCTGTGAACACAAGAGTTAATTCTCATATCATACTGTCTTATCTGCCAAGCTTTTCCCCTTCCCCCTCCTGAACATCATCATTCATTTTAATGTTTGGTTGTTTTTTTTTTTAAATTCCAAATCAAATACAGCAAAGTGTTGTGTATTCTTGTCTGCACACATTATGTTACATATTAGTACTCCTTTGGAAGGATTTTGTTCTTTACTGCTAGTAGGACAAGAAATCCTTGAAAGTGAGTTGCTTATAGTGTCCAACTAGGAGGGATCTAAATGTGATATATTGTTATATATACATGTTCTTCACTTTCAAATTAAGTTACTTGAACATGGGCAGAAGTATAAAAATATAAATGAAGCAGTTACTGAAATTAAAACTTTCCTGTTAGACAGGTCACTTGGCCAACCCTTTCAAAGGTATCTAAAGTGGGAGCCTGCAAGGGCTCCAAAAAGGTTTCAGGAGGGCTTAAGGCAGCAGACAAGGCTCTGACTCTGGCTCTGGCAGTGCTTCCTCAGCACCCTGTATCTTGCCACCCACTATCAGAGCTCAGGGCCTTGTCATGAAAGCTCCCCTCCATTCACCTCAAGCACAGTCAAATGGATTAGCACAGAGACACTTTCATCCTCACATTAAGCTCTGCAAGGTCATTGCCTGGTACAGTTTTGGGTGTGCCTGTGTGGCCACACTGCCTGGCCAGGTCATGTGGGGCTTCTGCAGCACAGAGCCCCATTGCCAGAGGAAATGCTGTGGCCAGCTACAGGCAGGCACCTGTCTGACTGCTGCATCCATCATGCACTGGGTGATGACGATGATCCACCTGCATTCCAACACTCCAAAAATGCCCTGTTCAAAGCAGACTAGACTCTGCCCTTCACCAAGGAGGGAGAAACAAATGCTGAGCTGCATTTCAGAAGCTCATGCAGCAGAACCTGGCTTGAAACCAGAAAGTTTCTGGCCTGAATCTGACCCAGGCTCATTAGTCTTTAGCTATTTCTGTCTAGCCTGGAGCACCTCACAGATGAAGGATATTCAGAGCCCAGTCAGTCTTCAACACTGAGTATTTTGGATCCTCAAATCTGTAATCAGTCCAGTGGGTTGCTGTTGCAACTTTTGCTGGGTTTAAAGTACTGCAAGGACAGGCATTGTGAGCCAAAAATCCCTTCCCAGTTAAAAGCAAACAAGGTCCATTAAATTCTGTTGACCTTTTATACTTGGAACCATCGGACCTACAGGAAAATTTTGATTCTGATGCAACCATGTTACTCCAGAGGCCCAGCCTAGGGCCACAGTACTGTCACTGGCAGAAGTAATGCAGTGCTCTGCTGGTGCCACACAGTCCCTCTCCCTTCTGCAGCAACAATTCAAGTTCCCAACTCGGTGCACTGCACAATCACAAAGACAGCAGTGGGAGCACAAAGGAGGACACAGCACAGCATAAAGGCAGGTGTCCCTGGCTGGGATTATACCCTTCAGTCACAAAGCCAGATTTTGCTAGCTTAGAAAATCCTAAAGCTACAGACAAGTCAGTGTGAAGACAGTCACAGGTTAGACGAAAGTTGAAATAGTCCTTTGGATGTCACCTGATTTAACCCTCTGCTCAATCAGGGTCACCTAAAGACAGCTGCCCAAGGACTCTATCCCAGACAGTTTTTAAGTTTGTCCAGGGACTGAGAATCCACAACCTCTGTGGGCAGTCTGTGCCAGTGCTCAGTGTGCAGTGACAAATTCTTCTCAGATGTTCAGAGGGAGCCTCCTGTGTTTCAGTTTGTGCCTACTGCCTCTTCTCCTGTCACTGGGCACCCCTGAACAGAACCTGGCTCTGCCCTCTTTGCACCCTCCCTGCAGGTATTTACACACGTTGATAGGAGCCCTCTGAGCTTTCTCCAGGCTGAACAGTCCCAGCTTTCCCAGCTTTTCCCCATGGGAGGAATGCTTCACCACCCCTGTGACTCTTCACTGGACTCTCTCCTGTAGTTTCACACTGGTGCTCCAGCGGCCCGAATGAGCTGGCAGATACTGATACCATGCTCCCTTGTCTGCCCAGGAAATCTGGAAAAAAGATGGCATGCAGGGGAGCATATATCCCTACCTAAAAGAGGAGTTCTTTGGATCAGTCAGTGTGTAAAGGAGAGTCTGTCTCAGAGTGCCGTATCTTGTGTTTGACTGACTTCTTAGGGAGCAGCTGTTAACTAACAGGCACAACCTAAATGTAACATAACTCTATCAGAGACTAAAAAAATTTTCTGTCTTCCCTGGGTAGATGTTTATTCAAAAAGACTCAACATACTCTATATAATTTATTTTTACAGCAGGTACACCAAACCTAGACAGTTAAAAGGTTAAGTCTCCAAAGCTCTAGATACTATGTAAATAAATGCTAAATAATGGCCTGCATTAAAATGCAGTTCAATGTTCAGCAAGGAAAACAGTGCCTGGCTTTTTTTAATTACATTCTGATTTTATCTATATCCTAGACTGTTCTGTTTGTTTATTTACATGAAAAGTTATCCTGCTTGTTAAGTGCCAAAGCCTTACTCTGAAACTGTATGACTAACACCAGTATTTCCAAAAGCTACACATCAAGTAGGTTTATTTGACTAATGACCTAAGTCCTTCAACCAGCAATATACACAAACCAAGCTAACCAAGCACATTCTTGCTGTACATACGTCGATTTACAAACACTCTTCTGAATAACTGAGATAACGGCTGTGAGAGCACCAGTCAATACAGCCCAGAGGCCTGCACTCGCAGTGATCCCTGACAGCTTCCTGTGCACTGCGGGGTCAGGTAACACCCCAAAAGGCACAGCTCCCACTCATGCTCAGAGGCAAGAAGCTGCAGTGGAAGACACTGTCATCCGACTATCCAATCTCCCTCTGCAGGCAGCAGGGTTGGCGGGAAGAAACCCGTACCTCCACCTCTGCTGCTTCAACCCACAATTGGGCTTCTGAGTATAATCCCATCTTTACAGCAATTTAACCCATTAAACTCAACTAGAAGACACAAGACAGAAGGCACAGGTGCATGTTCCCTTCTGCCAGTTGGGAAGAGTGTGATGATGGGCAGTGGGACAGAGCAGCACCACTTCAGCCACCAGAGATGGGCTGGAATGGGCTGGCCCCTCAGGGCAGATGTCCTCCCTCACTAGGACAAAACACATCTGCTTGCTTTAACTACATTTTTTACATGGTTTTCGACCTCTCCACACTGAGTAATGATGCTAGTTATCAGTAAGTTATCCACTGTGATCTCTCAGGATTTCTCTTCATGCTATTATTAGCTTAGTCTGTGACTCCAGTTTTTACTTGCAAGGGAAGTCTGAATAAAAGTCTCCAGCTTGAATAGCTGGTACCTCCCTTGTGAGTGCCCAGCACTACCAGGGACAGACAGCAGTGATATCCTCGGCATCAAGGACAGGTGCATCACTGCTTTGACCAGGACACTGCAGCAGCAGCAGATCCACCTCCCTGCCAGCCCAGGGGTGACCGAGCCCTGCTGCCTGTCTCCAGCCTCCCAGCCACATCCCTGAGTCTTTACAATACATAAAAATAGTACATATTAACAAAAAACATTCTACTGATCTGTTTATTTTTTGTAAAAGTAGAGTATTGCTCACTTGCTGCAGACACTAGTCTGCCTGTTTAAAAAAAAATTATCCCATTGGCAGACAATCAATATACAAGAGCGTCTACAAAGAAGCTGTTACAGTTTATCGTGCAGTAATCCATGGATTAAGGTCATTAATAGCACTCAATGACATACTGCCATGACTCCAAAGGTGCTCCTCTGGCTTACAGGACATACAGAATATAACTCCCTCACAAACATTTCCCCTGAGATTCTTTCTTTTAAATCTTCAAAGGAAGATAAGGAATGAGAAAAAAAAAAAAAAAGGAAGATATCTAGCACAGTATCTTGCATTGCATATACAAAAAAAAAGTTATAATGAAAATAAACAACCCTGAATTTTCTTGTTTCACACTGATGTTTTCACTGTAATAGAGTTCATGGTTGCTGAAATTTTGATCCTCAGAGCTAAATTTAAAAAGCAAGTCAAGACATTCTTCCATGCCCAGAAGTTAAAGCCACAACTAAAACTTTGAAAATAAAATCTGCAATGCTGAATTCTGTCCTTTAATTATTTACATGAAATACGCTTTTTCCTTCTGTTGACATGGGAACAGAAATGTATCATCATGGAAAACACTGTGTACTCCTCAAATCCCATGGGGTCATTAATCTTCTTTTATGCAGTACAAGAAGCATTTTCACAGAACCTTTAAAATAGTTTTCCAAAGTGTGCCTGATGTTACTAGGAAATCAGAAACTGATGACCTTACCACATAATTGCTAAATATCCTCTGAAGGAGAGAATCCCTTCACTCTCTTCTAAACCTATGCTCCTATTTACACTGTCCATTCATGTAATTACCAATGCTATTAATTTGTGTGTCTCCAATACCAAAGTAAACAATCTGTTGTGTTAAAATTGAAGTAATGGATAGACTTTTCTTGCTTCTGTTGATCTAAATGAAAGAATCTGCACTCTTTCCATGTGATTTGTTTCATTAGGACTCTGGGAATGGCCTAGTACTGTACCACTGTGTATTTTCATTTGCCATGAAACAATTATAATTCATAAAATGTACTCAGAAGAATACAATAGTCCTACCAGTTGGAAGCAATCCTGTATCCCACAGTCATATGCAATTTTTGTAAACAACATAGAGACACTTGGAAAAAAAATCCTTAGAAAGAAATCTTAAAAACTTAAAGAATATGACAAACAACATTTGTTTTAATATACATCTTACAGAGAACCAATCACTTTCTGATTAACCTGGTTTAGTTTTAACTCATAATTTCACATTTTACTTTCAGTAGCAGTTTCACTACACATGCAGCTTCTTTTTCTTACCTTTAAGGAATCAAAGCAGGCAATAACTCTTCCATTTTCAACCTGGCAACTTTTAGGAGGGTGTGCAAATTTGCATTCTTCATCAGACCGTGAACAAGTTCCCCTCTGAAACTGCCTGCACACTTCTAATGTCAGCCATTTTGTGTCTCTTACAGGTGTAACATTCAAAGCCATGATGAGAAGTTGATTTTGAACTTCTAAGTTGCTGTGAAGTGAATTATGCTGTAGAAATTTCTAAAAAAAAAAATGATGAAGGAAAGGAAGAGGAGAAACAAAAAGATCAGAAAAAAAACTTCAATTCCAATTGAAAAGAAAGTTTAAAAAAAAAACACCAAAACCCACCAAACAGTGGGGAACAATTAATGATGTCCAACACACACAAAGCAGAATAAGCAGAGAAAGTTTATCAGCAAGCAGTCACTCATCAATCATTAAGTCCCACTTGTAGACTTTTGGCTGGGAAAATGCATGCTCAGACGCATTTCTGTCTATACAACACGTGGGTTTGTTGATTATAATCACGGATGCAGCAGTTTTAAGCAAAGGTCCATCAATGCAATGGCACTCCTTGATAGAACAGAAGTTCTCTGACTGTTGCTTGCCGGTATTGATCACACGAGAAATGCAATGCAGTCATTTGTTCATGTCCCAGGAATTATTAAATTCTTCTTTCAGTTTCCCATCAACTAATTGGCAAATAGAGACAGCTGAGGTATCTTCCGCCAGGTGTAAGGTGAAGGCAATGTCTGGCTGGCAAAGACAGGATTTTGAGAACACAGGCGTAGCAGTCCTCGCTCATAAAAGTGACTTGGCAAAGGCACTTTTTAAGTCACTGACCTGACAAAACAAATACAGCATCAGTTCACGTGCAACTCATTCAAACCAACATTATGAAACCTATCATCCCTTTTTATCAGATTATAAACATACAGCCAATGCTCACTTCTATTTCTTAAAAAAAAACCCAAACAAAAAAACCCAACGAAACGGAAAAACCCCATCCTCCTTCATGAAGTTACACGAGACAAGGGAATAACCAGTTGAAACATGTACTGCAGTAACATTCTAGGCAGCAATCCAAAGTTGGGAATGATTTAAATAGATGAATGTGGCAGACACAATAATTAGGCCCACTGGTTGTGAAACAATTCAATCTAAAGTGCTTAGTCTCCAAAACAATATAAAAGGACCCTTTTCCATTAATTTAACACTTGGCCATTTAGATTGTGTTACTACATTGCAAGTTGTTACTCGTGATTTGCTCTTCCTGAGCAATGAGGATGGTAGTATTCTGTTCAGAATTTTTGTCTCTCCCTCTATTTCTCAAGAGAAACAAAAACCAAAACAAAAAAAGTTATCATTCCAAAATTACAGGGGAAAAAACCTTCCATATGCAGACCATCGAGTTAGTTTCCCCATTAACCAATAGGCTGTTTCATGAAGGCTTCATGAAAAGGCTCACCACGAAGTCATCATCCTCAAGTGAGCCCTTTCAAATATGAAGCAGTCTTTATCTAAATATTTCCTTGATTTGATTAGCTTTTGTGTACCTTGACAAATATATCATTCAGCATCAATGAATCAAGACTTAAATATTGCACTTAAGCCATCTGGAGAGTATAAAATATCTAGGATATTTTATGGATAAACAGATCTGGAAATCAAAGGGTTAGATATGATAAATATTTTTAATCACTAACTGTATTTTATATGCAGACAGTGAAGTCATGGACATGATGTTTCCTTCTATTTAGCTTCAAAGTAACACTTTTACTTTGTAGATACCATCCAGAAACAGTTGATGGATTATTTTTGTGCAAGAAAAAAGAAAGGCAGAAGAACTGAAATAAGTGAGATTTTAAAATGAATCAATAAAAACAGGTCTAAAAACACTGTCAGCTTTTCCGTGCCAGAAAAATTACCATTCTATGCTTGGATTCATCTGTCTTCAAATCAGTATTGTTAGTTGTGAGTAAGAATTACTCACACGCAGTTCCAGCAACAAATCCCAGTTCTGACTTTTAGGTCTTCACATTTTCTATTACTTGGCAATGCTACCAGAAGGGTTTTACTCTGTGACCAATAGTTCCACCAAAACCGCTACTGCTAGCATGAATAAAGGAAATGAAAGTTAATTACTCAAAAAGTCAAAGTGCAACATGCAATAAGATGGGTCTGGATGACACTCAGCTTTACCTAGTCATAAAGAATAACGAGTTGCAAAAGAATTAGTACATTTTTAAATTATTCTATGCAATTACAGCACATAAATTAAAAATTCCTCTAATTAAATATTCCATCAATGTTGTTCAACAGCATTGATGAAGAGTGAGATTAAGCTGAACACATACAAAGAGGTGAGAAAATACTTCTAACTGATGAAAAGGAAAGAGAGGAGGAAAACCAAAGAGAGACACTTCACATGAGCTTGTTGAGCTGATAGCTTGTTGGGCTGATGATTTAGCTGGCTAAAAGTAAAAGAGGAAATACTCTCCCTGGAGCCACACATTCCAATTCAGAAATGTCAGTAATGGTTTTCAGTAATAGATGCAGAAGACAGACTGAAATTTTGGAAAAAGGGTAAATGTTATACAGCACTGCTGAAAGTCACAAGTAGTAATATACTGCAGGGCTACATACCATTAAAATTGACAAAGTTGTTTCTGAAGTAGTAGGTGTTAAGACTGAAAAAACCCAGACATCGCACATGGCAGCAAAGCAAATAGCACACAATATAGAAGTGGCAGTAGGCACGGCTTTTAAAAAAATGTGCACAGCGGAATTACATAGGAGGTTTGTGAGACTGCAGCAAGAATTCATACCAAAAAGCATTTGGGGGTGGAGGGTAGAAGAGTGAAATACACTGTCATCCTACTGCTTATCTTCTTGCTACATGAAGGTTTTCTAAAGAAAGGGAAGCATGAAAAGGTTGTCTCAAAAATCCATGTCTTGTCAAACGTAACAGCAGCACTATCTGATTTCTCAAGAATCATCAAGTGCTTCAGGAGTTTCTACTGGTGAAAGCTTAAGAGACAGAACTGAGACACTTCTGAAGGAGTTCATGCCTTCTGCAGGAGGCAAGTGCAAACATGGTGAGGACAGAATAATTTGGAGTGCTTCATCCCTAGCACTTACGTGACCTACACATTCGTGACCACATCCTAAGGAGCTGTCATACCCCCTCTGCCCGTCACCTGCACCAGGAGGATAAAGGAAGAGATGACACCTTGAAAGCCTCAACATGAGGGAAGCAAAACAAGGATAAGGGAGAGAAAAGACAAACTGGGGAAAATAAAATTATGGGAGGGGCCTAGGAAAGTAAAATTCAACATATGGAGAAAGTGCTCAAGAAAAGGGAAAAAAACAGGAAAGGAAGGTAGGAAAAGGAAATAGCCAGTTATGGAAGAAAAAGAAAGTGAGAGACTTCATAGGAAAAGAGTGAAAAACAAGATGGGTATAGAAGAAAGATGAAGGAATGATGTGAACACTGGGGGAGAGCAGGGCAAAAAGGAATTTCAGAAGGAAAGCAGAGGAGGCTGTGGTTACAGGGGAAAATCCAGCAGTTTGGGCAAACAGGGAAGTAAAGGAGGGGAAAGAAAATGGGATGTACATAAGAAAACACGGTAATTAATAATCCTCAATAAAATGCCTCCCAGGTCACAGGCCATTATTAACATCACAGCTCACCCTGACCATATGTGTTGCAAAACTCACCCATCCTGGAGAAAACCAGGGCCTCCAGCAAATGCAAACTCTGCTCTCCCTCCCACTACTTCTGTTTATGTCCCAACATATCAGCCAAAGTTAGCTGTCCTGCCAAAACCAACAGGACCTCACCAGCCTAGAGCTCTCTGTGCCAATACCAGTCCTTACCAAAGCAAAAGGTTTGCTTTGTTATTTGTTTAGGAGTTTCGTTTAGTTGTTCTGTTGCTATTATCACTAACATCCCAACTCAAGACCCGCAGCTAAACAAAATGGCAAAACTTAACAAAACATTGACTACTGAGATACAAAATATTCTTACAAAACTGAAGAAACTAGTCAATGTAAGTATAAAAGAAGAAATTTTGTTTGGTTTTTTTACAATTATCAATTATTGTTTATTTTTAGCCTCTCACACAGTTGGATCAATGGAACTGATCCAGAATGGACACTTACAAATGCAGCTTTTTGTATGCTAAGTAGAATAAATTCATGGACAAATACTTGTACAAACTACTTAGCTTTAGATCCTTCTTTTCAGATAAGCATCACTTCCCTTTTGCAAAAATCTAGCAAGGCATGGAGGAGTAGGAGGCTTTTGCCATGGTTAAAAAAACCAAAAAAAACATTTAAATACTTAAACAGACACTAGGAGGCCCCAGAAAAAGGTTCCCATTCTGAGGAACACGAGGCAGCCAGCAAATTTAAGAATTGCAAATGAGTACAAAGCCCTGCCTTATTACAAACCAGGTGGATCTCTCAGCTGGAAAATAGGGGCTCTTGCTATCTACAAAATTTGGGGTGCTCTGGCTAGTAGTTTTATTTATCAGACAGATTACATGCCAATGGATTATGTATTAGGTGTCTAATGGAGAAGCTGAGACTTCCTGGACATGTTGTATTCATGCTTCAGTAGATAACTTGCAGTAATATGAAAAGACCTCATTTTCAAAAAGTCAACTCTGCAGTTGATGACTTCCAGTAAAGCAGCAGAGTCCTCTATGTGGTCCCACCCCAGCGCTCTTAAAAAGTGTTAAGTTTTACATTTTTTTGAGATTTAAGCACTCTGTATTACTATTCATCACACTAAAAACTTCAGCAAGAGGTGTCAACACTGGGGTTCAATTTGTTGCTCCTACTGTCAAATTTCATCAACATGATCCATGCATTTCTTCTATAAATACAGCAGAAACTCAAGAATTAAAAAGCTAGAAAACCCTCAGTTGTACCTAAGAGGGACTATATAGTTTGAAGTATATAAACTCTTCTTTCCAAGCAAGCCAGAAAAGATGTGCTAAACATACTCAGCTTTCGAAGTTTGATCATTTACAATGCTCTAAGTATAGGGGAAAAAAGAGGAAAAAATCAAAACAACCAACCATCTCCAGATGCCTTGGGATGTCCAAAACCAAGGATTAACCAACGTGCCTCTCTCTACAGGTGCATCTTCAGACTATGGACAAGCATTGTGTTCCTTCAAAAAGCTACTGCTCCTTCAGTCGTTGACTATATTTGCAAAGGAAACTTGCTCTGCATTTCAGTATGTTTATAGACAAAACCCAGTGGAAAGATTTAACATGTAGGAATCCTTCTATAACCAGATCAAGTTAAGATACATTTGAAGACTGACATCTACTGAACCCCCACCCTTAAAGCAACAAACAGGCATCCAAATCCCACAGTGTCATACCTCTTGTGTGCAGCTGCACACTGGACTCCACTTTCAAAGCACTCAGGGCACAGCCATGTATTTAGGAGACACTGGCAGGTGCTTTAACCTAAAAGATGGTGAGACTTGGCTCAGTCTTTCAACTAAACCTCATTTTTACACTCCTAAATGTCTTTTTTTCTCCCCATTGTCTGAGCTTTAAATAGCATTCAAGGCATTGAAACAGAAGAGAAGCTGCACACCAAAGGATAGCTCCAACCCCACAAGCACACTGCACTGTTGCTTTAAATTCCAGCTACCTGCCATTTCCTCGACTGCCCTGTGCTATTTTCTCTTGCCCTGCCTCAGACTCCCCGCAGAGGAAAGCAAGGTTGCAGTTTAACCTCAGGCTAAAGCTGGATCTGTTATGATCTGCCTCATCAGGTGCAGAATAAAGCCAACACAGCAGTATAAAGCACCCTGCATCACATGTGATGACCAACTCAACAGAGACATGGCCATATGCTTGTGTCCCGCTGTAGGAATTGGTTTACAATATTTGGAATGGAGAAAATCCTGCCAGAAATGGATTTGTGAAGAAGATCAACAAGCC
>JAWWLZ010000001.1:78818818-78839619 GCA_035041345.1 Poliocrania exsul | reverse complement strand
CACCCGCGGCCCGGCCCCGCGGCGAGGGCATACGGGCTGGCCCCGCGCCCTGGCCCCGCAGCCGCGCCGGGCAGGGGCGGACTGGCGGCGGCGCGGGCGGCTGCCTTACCTCGGAGCGGGGCGCGGAGCGGGGGACGCCCGGTTCTCCCAGCCGGGCGGAGGCGGCTCCGCGCAGCAGCGGCTTGTCACCTCTCCCGCCGCGACCGCGACGGCGGCGGCTCCTCGCGTAGGGGCGGTCCGGCCCCTCCCTGCCGGGGCCGAGCGCCGCTCGCACCGCCCCGGGGCCGGGCTGGTCCCGCCCGCCGCAGCTCGCACCGTCCCGGAGCTGCCGCTGCCGCCGGGCTGGGGCTGAGGCTGAGGCTGAGGCCGGGGCCGGGGCGGCACAGGCAGCACAAGCAGCACAGGAACTGGGGTCCGGCGCTGGCGAGGGTGCGGACCGGCCCCGCGTGTTTTGCCTGGAGCCCGGCCCGCCCCGGGGACGGGCCCGAGCGTCTCCTCCGCAAAACAGCGCAGGCAGCGCCGGGCGGTGCTGCAGGGCGGCCAAAATCCTGCTCTTGCGTCGTGTGGTTCGGCTTCCTCTTGCCCGCTGAGCCGTGGCGTGTCACCGCTACCGTGGACGATTTTCTGGAGGAAACGCGTGGCTTGTCTCCCAGGGCTCATTCTTCCCGCATTTTGACCCGAATTCCTGAGCAGTTTCTCCTTCCGTGAAGTGTTGTTCAAAGGCAAAAAGGACTCCCTCCCCTCACCCACAGCAGTCAGCGCTGGCCCCCTGTACCCCTTTGGCCCCTTTCTCCCACAGGCCGGTGGAACAAGGGTTAGTTAGCACCTTTCCGTAAAAAACATGGAACGTGCCCATTCCCCATCCAGAAAGAGGGGCAGCTGCAATGATTCCTGGTTTGTCTGCAGCCCATCAAACTGTGCTTGTGCGCTTCTGCCAGACCAAGCTCAAGGTGGGGTTCAGAGGAGCTGTCGGAGCACTGCCCCCTCTGGCCCCAGCGACCCCTGGCCCCCCAGGACCTCAGGGAAACCCTGTCTGACAAACCCTGCATTCACTTCCAGGCTCTCCAGAAAGCCAGGCAACATCCAGGGGTGAGACCACAGCTACCCCATCCTCAGTGGATCTTAACTGCTGCAGCATCCCAATGTCAGGGCAGCGGAGCCGGAAATAAATCAGAAAGCAGCTGCACTTCAATTTCAATTCAATTCCTTTAGTCTGTCCCTGAGGTCTTCTGCAAGAATCAGTAACTGAACATTCTGATTTCTGCTACTGAAAAATGTGTTACATTTTGAAAAAGAAAGTGACCCTTTCAGCTTAGCCACATCCTTTTGGTGTTAAGAGGCTGCAAAAGACTAAAAGAAAATCCTTTCGAGGTTTTTTTTTTTTTTCAAGTAATGAGCAGGGTGATGAATTAATATTTTAAGGCTAATTAGAAACCAGTTCTAACCAGCCTGTTCAAGGCGACCCCGTGGTTAAATGTGTTTGAACATACCCAATGAGCAAAACTATGGTAATATTGCTCTACTTTGAAAGGGAAATAGAATAAATGGAATTAACACAAAGCCCAGCCAGAGCCTAGCTGAGGATGCCACCAGGTACAGTCAGCACTCTCTCCCAGTTGGTAGGAGGAGACAATGGCTTTGAAAAGTGTGGGAAATGAGGAAAAGTAAAAAAATCTGTTCCTGCTGCTCCAGCCTAACCCATTGCCAAAGCTGGTAGTAGTACCTAGGCGACCAGGAGCAGCAACAGCAACATCTCTATCCATTGCTTCCCTCCTTTTGTATGATTTTGATCTTGGCAAATGGCAGTTCTGTGAAGGAAAGTAAGTGGAAGCAAGGTCAAGTGACATGGGAAGAATTCAGAGATGCTGCTTGGTGCTGTAGGGAGAAAATTTGTGCAGCCAAAGCTCAGCTGGAGTTGAAGCTGGCCAGAGATGTGGGGGCCAATAAAAAGAGTTTTTTCAAATACATTAAGGGCAATAGGCAGTGTAGAAATATCATGGGTCCGTTACAGGATGAGGATGGTCACCTTACAAACAGGGACAGAGACAAGGCAGAGACGTTTAACACTTTCTTTGCCTCTGTCTTCAACCCGGATGGTGGACCAAGGGGGTCTCAGTGCCCTGAGCTGGAGGACCATGAGACTGTGAGAATGATCAAATCCCAGTGAACCCTGAAATGGTGTAGGATCTGCTGCTCCAGCTGGATCCCTACAAATCTATGGGGCCTGATGAGACTCATTCCAGAATCCTCAAAGAGCTGGCTGACGTCATCATAAAATCTCTCTTGATGATTTTTGAGCAGTCTTGGGAATGTGGAAGGGTCCCAGCTGACTGGAAGCTGGCTAACATTGTCCTGATTTTCAAGAAGGGCAAGAAGGAAGACTCCAGAAACTACAAGCCTGTCAAACTTCCTTCAGTGTCTGGTAAAGTTAAGGAGAAGATTATTCTGAGAAGTATTTTAAAACACCTGAAAGACAATGCAGTCATTGGTCACAGCCAGCACAGCTTCATGAGAGTTCAAGATGCGTTTGGACAATACTCTCAGGCACATGGTGTGACTCTTGCGGTATCCTGTGTAGGGCCAGGAGTTGTAATCAATGATTCTTGTGGGTCCCTTCCAACTCAGCATATTCTTTGATTTTTTGAAGTGGGATTGTAAAATTCTTTTCCTGGTACATTATTTTTTAATCTTCATTAAATGAGAGAAAGGAGAAATGAAGAAGTTGTTCAATATGCATAAAGCCTTGACAAGGTGTTCCATAAATACTGGTTTTGTGCACAGCTGATGTCATAAAACACATGATCTCCTGAGGCCTTCTATTAGCCATCTCCTCACAGTGAAGCAGGATTAAACATATTTCAGGCCAAATCCAACATGAGTTTTTACCCTACTTTTAAAAATCTCAAGTGAAGTGCCTGTTCAGTCAACGTGATGTGCCCATTGACTGTTTTCTAACAAGCCCATCTTTCTGCAAATTAACTGGAGTAAACTTTGTCTTCTTCTGATTGTGAAGGACAACTGATATTATCCTATTTACAGCATTCTTTTACATATACATCTAAAGATGTAATGAGGTATATTTTCCCTTCAGACTTCTCTTTTTGATTCAAATTGTCACATTTTCCAAAACTTCTATCATTCTTGTTGCTCCCCTCTAGTCACTTGAATGTAATGTCCACAATAGAACACTGTAGACCAGCCAAGTCTCAGCAGTAATGAATAAAGTAGAATAATTAATGGTGACTTACATATAGAATTTTTGCCAATAAATCCTTCAATGAGATCTGTTCTTGTTGCAATGGCAACTTTATGCTGACTCATTGAGTAGTGGGCCAGTGCCAACAGCACCCTTTCTTCACCAGCTATTCCCTGTGGGAAATTCATGCCCAGCCAGCACTTGCCCTCATCTTATTCATTTTGCATACCAAATTGAGAGTATTTTTGAGTAGCAATAGTTTATCAATGTACATTCTGAAGTGGCTTATTGATATTAGCACATGGATCATTAATTTTGCATTTTTCTTTAAAAAATAATTTCTCAATCAGTTTAATGAGGCTTAGTCAATATTATGCTACTTTGAAAGGTGCAGCCTAGAAAACTGATGAGAAACCAGACAAAGTTAAATCCCATTAGCTCTTTAATATTTGCATAGCTTTTTTGCCTTGTTTGTATTGTTAGTTTTTACTAGGAGCATACCACAATGACTGAACCTTTCTTACTAGTTAAACAAGCTATATGAATAGAGCTATTCATGTTTTACAAAATTATACTCGGAAATTGTGCTGAATTTTGCTGAAATTTGATAGCTAATCTCTCAAATCTTTTAGCAGACCATAAGATCCATTTTTCTAGCTTCCACTCTCCGCTTCCCTGCTGCACCACTTGTACTTTAGGGGCTTGCCCTGAGGCCACCCACCATCCAAATCCCCTGCCTGGAGTCCAGGAGCATCCTACCAGCTCGCCTGCAGAAGGTGCCAGCACACATCCATTTTCCACTCGCAGCCATCCCCCCGCCCAGTGGTGCCCTCATGTGTCTCCACACGTGAATTTCAAACATTGGGATTACAGGAATTTCTTCAACTAGAAACCTGGCATACACAATGGCTATGCTGTACAGCACCTTTTTCTGGAGCTTCAGATCAGTTTGGGAATTTCCTGCAAGGGAAAATGTATGGAATGAAATAATTTGACCTCATACTGGTATGAGCTGTACTTCTAATTGTATAATAATGGCTAGCAAGGAAATCCAACATCTGTTTCAGATCATGGCAAAATTCAGATACGAATTCTCTTTGCCCTGTAATTTTCAAGGCTAATAGTATAAAGAAACTTTACAAATGGCCCTTTTTAGTATCTATATATTCATGTGCTGCAGCAAGGGAAAGCTGGCATGGTTTCACTGACATTATGCCTGCCTTCACAAGTTAAGATGAATTTGCTGTTTCAAAGGCCATCAAGCCAGTTCAAGCCTATCTTATTTTTATAAAGAACAGAAAAATTCAGCTGAGTATCAAGTTTTCTTATATGGGGACACCTATATATGTACATGTCGAGGCCATTAGGATTCATAGCCAGGGCCACAACTCATTTTTTTCTTTAATATTTTTATAGTAAAAAGAAAACATGAAAATTTGCCTATGAAGTCATGCAAGTTAATTGAACTAATATTTTATTATTTGATGTTGGAGCATCAAGTTCTATAAGGAATTAACCCAAAGTATGTGCAATGCCATCATTCAAGGAAACAAAGTACAAGCTGCTGCTTCTACACAAGTTTTGCAATATCATTTTTTCATGTATGCAACATTAAATTTGTTCCTATGACAATTGCAGCATCTGCCCCATCTGTTCAGGATGCTCTTGGGAAATAATACTTTAAATACATTCATGATACATTTATTAGGAAGTTTCATGGACTTTCATTATTTCAGCACTCAAGGCCATACTGAATCAATAGATTACAGACACCACGTGCCATGTGCTATTAAATTTTCTCAAGGCACAGCCACAAGAGAGCCAGCACAATGACATTGTTCCCCATCTTCAGCAGTCACAGCAGAAGCTATCTTATCCCACAGCAACTGAGCTTTATGTGCTACACTCAAAGAGAAGGAGAAACTGAGGTTGGCCAAGGGCCTGGTAAGGGCTGGCTTCTTCTTTAGTCTGTAGTGATGCCATATCTCCAGGTGATCCTAAGAGAAAACCCATGCCCTGTACTGCAAAGGAAGACAAGATTCCCCGACATGAAGCAAATTATTTCCCATTTTTAACTTTGTTGAACTCTGACACTTCATTCACTGTGTGAAAAAGGTGTACCAGCAAGCATCTGACAAGGAAGGTTCTCCTTATGCTTTCAGAAAATAAGTGCTTTGCCACCAATGTTTCAGCTTATTTCATGTGTCAGGGTAACCCTCTACCCACAAGGTACAATTGGGCTATTGAGCATCAGAGAGGAGCCTTTCCATACTGTGACAGCCAACAAGCTGAAGCCCAGACATACAATATTTTAATACATTCATTGTCTTAATGAAGACTTGCAAATGTAAGGATCACACTCAGGGCAATACAGTGCTCATATCCTCCAGCAGGACTGGAGGAACATTTCCATACTACCTACATATGACTCTTCTTTGACCCCATGGTCAAGTGATACTGTGTGTTACTTGCACATGCTTTCTCCTATGCCCCATAAAGCCAGCCACCTCAATCTCTGATAAACCACACACACTGCATTTCTCAAGCCCCACACTGTAAAGCTCTTCTGAGCCTAAGTCTTCCGCTTTATAGGTACACCTTATGTTGCCAGATCCCACGTGTAATACATTGTATTTGGCCTTTTTAATTTGACTTTTTTTTGGCTTGTGGCTCTCAATGAGATGATTCAGACCCACTGGCAAAAGCAGCACACACTCTTCAGTATTTACTATCATCTGCAAGCTTTGCCATAATATTTTATGTTGTCAAGATCATTGATAAAACTATTAGGCAAAAAAAAATTTCGGGGAAAAAACTCATTACAATAACATTCTTTGTTTATGTCTTTTCATTAACAATAACATCTGGAGATCAAACAGAAAGTCCGTTTTTAATCTGTGTAATGTTAATTTTGTATGATGGAAGTTCTTTTAAATCAAAGTGTTGTTGTGGTATTGACTGAAAAGCTTTGAAGAAATCAATGGCTGTTATGTGAACACAGTCATCTCTAGCACTCATAATTACACAGTTTTCAAAGCAAGGGAAGAAACACAGACACATACAGCCCCAGCAAAAAACCTACAGTAACTACTTTCTAGGATGCTGTGTTGACTGATATTAATTATATTTTAACCTCTAACTTTTGTTAACAAGATCCCGAATTAGCAATCTTTTTTGCTAGGGTTCAGAATGACATCATTATTTATTCAACAAGTCCTTTCAGGCTTTTCAAAACTGATGCAACTTTGACAATACTCTTCTGGAATTACCCTTGACCCAGGCAAATGCCTTAGCAGCTGAAGACAGCTACGTTATCTAGCTCTGTTAGGATTGAAGTTAAATTTGAGCAGATCCTGGCCTGCTTACTTTCTTGCAGGCAATTTTAATTTTTTTTTTTGGCCTCTTTCTCACATGGAGAAAAATACCCAGAAAGCTCTTATACTGTTTACTTACTGTATTTCACATATACTTATGTAGGATTCTTCCTTTTTTTTCCTCCTACAGCTTATTAGAAGTGCCCTTTCCTGCATTTAATCCAGTTGCCTGCTAGTACTCCAGCAAGTAACTTTTTTTCTTGTTACTGTTAATCCCTGTCATTAATTACTTTGTTTCCCCACCTGAGTCTTTACAAATTGATTTCCCATCTTCTCATTTCCTCATTTCATTTTTTAACCAGGGTGGCTTTTTGCCCAGTAAAAGCTTTACATGCTAATGAAATCACATCTATCTACATGTCCAGCTGGCTATCTTTGGACAACTGGCAGTTTATCTTAACAGTTCCTACTTCAAAGTCATGTTCTTTGTCCTTTATACTGACAATTAGTCTAAGATGGGGGTAATTATCTCCTTTAGAGTTTCATAGACAAATATTGGTGCTACCATTATATGTTTAGGCAAATGGAGTGTAATCAGATTCTAATCAGAAATACATAAACAACAGGGTAATTTTTAGAGTGACAATTAACTATTCTTTGTCAAGAGAAGGTCTATAATGAGTCTATAATACTCCCTTTGGGAGCAGGGATACTGCATTAAGAAGAAAATAATCCTCCTCCTTGAAGTTCATAACTTTTTTTTCCCCATACAAACTATCAAGCAAACATTTCCTAGTACAAATTTACCAAGGGTATCTGTCTTATATCTTGATGTTTCATAGTTAGATTATAAGCTTTAGTATAAAACATATTGTTATTAGGTAAGAACCAAACATTTTGACAACTCATATATAGGAGAAAATATTTCAGGTGTGTTTTACCCTATAGCTTTTTTAATCTAGAAGAGACAACA
Source organism: Poliocrania exsul (assembly GCA_035041345.1). Classification (NCBI taxonomy): domain Eukaryota; kingdom Metazoa; phylum Chordata; class Aves; order Passeriformes; family Thamnophilidae; genus Poliocrania; species Poliocrania exsul. The sequence goes on along the minus strand of JAWWLZ010000001.1, from coordinate 78,832,136 downwards.
GCAATGATCCAACCAAACCTTCATTAAAATAGGACTTCCATGCAGACTACATCCCCTTAAACTCATAGCATCAAGAGGTCAGACATTGCACCAGTTAGTCCGACTGCCATGATATTATCTAAACCAGGGCAGAAGTTGAGGCGGCAGGTTCTCTGCTAGAGAAGTTGTACTTTTTTAATAACATTCTTTTTTGTTTTCTACAAAATGCCATTGTATATCTGTTTAATCACATGCCTTTTAAAATGTAATTTTTGTACCTAAATGTAACCAAACTCAGTAACTCTGTAAAATGACAGCTCACATATTTTTAACTATTGTTAGTCCCTTAACAGAGAAGTTCTCTTAGACTCATTAGAAAGGTTGCTAAAGTTCATACTTTAGTTTCACCTACATCTATTTAATAATTTACAGGGTGGGAATTGCATCACTGAATTCTGTTTCAACAAAGCACTTAACTTTAAGCATTTGTTTAAGTTTATCACTATTTTTCAGGCCACTTAAGTATGTCTTGAAATTCCAGTGGAGCCTTGATGTTTAAATGGCTTGCTGAATAGAGATGAATTTAAGAACACACATTTGTTTTCTGGGTTTGTGGTTTTGTTTTGGGTGGATTTTTTGCAGGTTTTTGTTTGTTTGTGTGTTTGTGGGGATTTTTTGTGGAATAGAGATTTATTCTGCAGTTTAGTATATATTTTCAGCATTTCTCCTATCAAATGTCTAAGAATGGTAAATGTTTAAGAACTTTGATTTTAGAATTATCCAGGAAAAATACACAAATATTTTTATAGTTTATGATTTTAAATACAGAACAAAGTATTGTAATATCCAGAGCCTTATAAACTATAGCAATTATTTTAAATGTGCAAATGGCTTGTATAGAGGTATGCTCAATGAATAGTTAACGGATCCTGATAGCTACTGGCACAACTTCACAGAAGTTATGTCAGAATTTTATACCTATGCAACACTGCTGCAAATGAATAAAGTTTAAATAATTCATTTTCTTCTACATGCAATGCATTGACAAGCATGGGTGCCCTCCTAGCTACCTGAGCCTCAGTTACACTCAGAAAAAACAGGTGAGAGTCTCTGGAAGCAGAAAGGTACAAAACCAACATAATAGAACCTTTAAGTTTGAAAAAGACCTTTAAGATCCTCAAGTCCAACTGTTAACCCAACACTGCCAAGCTCACCACTAAACCACATACCTAAGCACCACATCTACACATCTTTTAAATGGCTCCAGGGACTGGGACTCAACCACTCCCCTGGGCAGACTGTCCCAATGCTTGACAACCCTTTCTGCAAGAAATTTTTCCTAGTATCCAATGTATACCTCCCCTGGCATGCCTTGTGGCCATTTCCTCTTGTTCTATCACTTGATACCTGGGAGAACAGACCAACCCCCACTCCTCTACAACCCTCTGTCAGGTAATTGTAGAGAGCTGTAAGGTCTCCCCTCAGACTAAACACTCCCTGATCCTTCAGCCACTCCTCATAACACTTTTGCTACAGACCCTCCACCACCTTCATTGCCATTCTCTGGACACGCTCCAACACCTCCATGTCTTTCTTTTACTGAGAGCCCCAAAACTGAACACAAGATTCGAGGTGTGGCCTCAACAATGCCAAGTAGAGAGGGACAATCACTGCCCTGATCCTGATGGCCACACTATTTCTGACACAAACTAGAATGCCATTTGCCTTGGCCACCCGAGCATGCTGCTGGCTCATGTTCAGCACTTGTTGACCAGCACCTCCATGTCATTTTGTGCCAGGCAGTTTTCCAGCCACTCTGTCCCCAGCCTGTAGTGCTGTCTGGGGTTGTTGTGACACAAATACAGGACCGAGCACTTGGCCTTGCTGAACCTCATACCGTTGGCCTCAGCCCATTGATCCATCCTATCCAGATCCCTCTGCAGAGCCTTCCTATCCTCCAACAGATCAACATTCCCACCTGACCTGGTGTCCTCTGCAAACTGATGAGGGTGCGCTTGATCCCCTTGCCCTCATTGTCAACAAAGATATTAAACAGGGCTGGCCCCAATACTGAGCCCTGGGGAACACCACTAGTGACCACCAGCTGGATGTGACTCCATTCACCACCACTCTCTGGGCCTGGCCATCCAGGCAGATTTTAACCCAGCAAACACTGCACCTATCCAAGCCATGAGCAGCTGATATCTCCAGGACAATGCTGTGGAATCCATGTCAGAGGCTTTAGTAAAGTCCAGGAAAACAACATCCACAGCCTTTCCCTCATCCACTCATTAGATCACCTTGTCATAGAAGGAGATCAGGTTGGTCAAGCAGGACCTGCCTTTCACAGACCCACACTGGCTGCGCCTGATCCCTTGGCTGTCCCACACATGCCACATGATGGCACTCAGGATGATCTGCTGCATGGCCACTCCCAGCACAGAGGTTGGGCTGACAGACCTGTAGTTCCATAGTTCTTCTTTCCAGCCCTTCCTGCAGATGGGTATCACATTTGCTAGCCTGCAGTCAACTGGGACCTCTCCAGTTAGCCAGGACTGATGATTAATTATAGGAAGTGGCTTGGTGAACGCTTCTGCCAGCTCCCTCAGCACCATGGGATGCATCCCATCGTGGCCCATAGACTTGTATGTGCCTGAGTGGTGTAGCAAGGCACTGACCATTTTCCTTTGGATTATGGAGGCTTCATTCTGCTCTGCATTCCTGTCTTCCAGCTTGGGGGGCTGGATGCCCCTACAACAACTGCTCTTACTATTGAAGACTGAGGCAAAAATGGCATTAATTACCTCAGTCTTTCCCTTCACATCCAATAAAGAATGGAGATTGTCCTTAGCCTTCCTTTTATTTCTAATGTATTTATAGAAACATTTTTTATTATCTTTTATGGCAGTAACCAGATTAAGTTCTAGTTGGGCTTTAGGTCTTCTAATTTTCTGCCCTGCATAACCTCATGACCTGATTTAATGAAGTAAGTCATGTAAATTCTGACATGAAAAATGAGTGTTGAAAACAAGAGGTAGCCAATTCATTTAAGTTTTCTATGCATTAAAATAAAATAAAATAAAATAAAATAAAATAAAATAAAATAAAATAAAATAAAATAAAATAAAATAAAATAAAATAAATTAGAATTTTCCTCACTGCAATGAATGCCCCAGTTCAACTGCCATCTGAGTTGGGTATTGCAAATCTATTTCTGCAGTGAGAGAACAGAAGCTCATAGAGGCCAGTCAGGAGCTGCAAACAAGACAATCATGTTTGGTGACCCTGGAAGAACATGGAACTGGAACTGAGCAACCAATTAGAGCAATACCAGTGGAGTTTTTATTTCCAAATCAATAGAGCAATGCAAAGTGAAGCAGCAGATGGGAAAATGATACATGCTCTCACATCTATATATTTCACCACTAATGTACAATTCATAAAATTCTTTCTTGTGGATGAATCCAACAGGGCACAATTAACATGCAATGCATCTGTATATTAACTTATATAGTATCTGGCAGTGAAAAGGGAAACCTTGTACTTTATTTTACATCTTGTGCTGATGTTACATATGGAATAAAATTCTGATTTGGCAAAATCTTATTTCTAATTGTGATCTGGACCAAATTTACAGCATGTAAGGTACAAATGGTGCCTTTAGGATGTTGAATATATGCCTTTACATTTAATTGTCCTTCTATACTGTGTTTTATAACTTGAGGAGCATTTTATTTTTGTCTCTGCTCTGATATGTTTTATTGAGTGCCTTTTTTTTTAACCAACCCAAAAGAATTCAAGAATTAAAGTGCTCTGCTTACCCAGGTTAGAATCTTCTTTATGCTAAAAACTTACATAGAATTTTACTGGAAAAACAAACAAACAAACAAACAAACAAAATACCAAAACTTAAAAAAAATGCAGCTGTGAAACCTGTTTCACCTGGAAACATTATGGGAACAAGGTACTTCACCAGTGAAAGTTCAGTTGTGGTTTGTAATACTAGACTAAATTATCTTAGCTCCTGTATAAATTATACAATATAAACCCATTTTACCTAATCTTATGAATAAACCACCCATCTTTAAAAATATGCAACATATCTTAAGGGAGCTAGGTAGGGTTGAAATTATATATGAATATTTCTATTAGATTTTGTTGGATTTCAAACTTGATTGTGAAAACCAGCTGCAGCTAAAAATTGCAATCACATGAATTCCTACGTAACAACAAAGGTCATCGGGATTTAGCCCTTCTTATTCTGTGGCTTTACCATTAGTAAATGTACCATTGTTGGGGCACTTGAGTTGTCTGCAAAGAAAATTCAATTCAGTGCAACTATAATCCAAAGGGAGAGTGGCATCATAGGAAAAATGAGTCAGGCAAAATGGAGATGAAATCACAGGATAATAAAAAAAAAGCACTGTGTATAAATTGAGAGGGTTGTTATAGAACTACTTCTATTGCAAATCTTTCTGATAAACTTGGAAAACTGAGGCTTATACAGAATTATTAACTTGCTGGAAATCTCAGTTTGGGGCTTCAATTTCTCATTGCCAAAACCAAGAGCTGATAGTGAGACTGATAGTGTCTTTTTTACCCCCAAGGAAAACTGCCAGTCTTTTAAAATACTCAATAACATCTTTTTCTTGCATGATCAATACTTCATAGCACTTTGTCTCCTCAAAGTGCAAAGCAAGTGCTACAAATTCAATATAATGCTAGACTAAGTTTAATAGGCCAAGGATTATATTCATTTAGGAGAATGCTATCAAGTAAGAAATTACATTAAAGTAAGCCTTCTTGTTTGTGTTATTGATTAGAACTATCTGTGTTCTCTTCTAAGTCTTCTATGTCCACCTACGTGAGTCCTGTCTATTTTAACAAGACTAACACCAATCCTAAACTGCCTGATTTCTTTTATACTTTCCCTGCCTGAGCCATCATAGAGTTTGTACACACTTCATACCAATACTGCAACATAAACAAAGTCCCTGTACCTTCAAAGAGGCAATGGCTCATGCACTGAACTTAATTCTTTGTATTGAGTATATATGGAAAGATTGTCTGTCACAATATCCTCTTTTTTGTCTTTTTCTGTCTTTTAATATGGATGCATGTCTCTATACTAAAGGGTTTTCCTATTTGCTCCCCTTGCATCTGCAATAAATGCAGCAAATATTAGTGGTAAATATTAATTTATTAAATAATAATGAAATAAAATTTATTATCTTAGGTATAGGTTTCCTGAGATAGTGCCTCACATGTCAGAAAGAAAAGGCAGCAATGGCATATTTCTCCTTAGGACAAGCCATAAAAGCTGCTGGACCATGGCCAAACAGCCTTGGCACACACACAGCAGGTGCATATTCTCAGTGCATCAGACTGCCTGGGCTCAAGAGAAGTCTAAGCAAAAGGAAGACTTTATTTCTAGGTCCTACAAAGAAATTGAAAAGCAATATACTAATGCAGAGCCAGAGAGCATGGAGCAAATGACGGTTCTGAGGAAACATGTATTCTCCAGGGTGAAAATGAATATGTATGACAGAGGCTCTGTAAAGAGAACAGTTTTGTGCAGATACCAAAACGTGCTGGGCTGTATGTAAACTGGATTTGTCCATTTCCTGTATCTGAAGAAAGCCACCCCAGTAATCAGGTGAGACAAAAATGTGTGTAGGTTCTTTGCTAAAGAACATAATTTCTAAGCTTCATTTTACTCAATTTGCTAATAATTTTCAGCTTGCTTTCAGGACTTTTTCTCATCCCTGCCATGATTACCATGACAATGAGAAGTTGACTGAGGACATACAGAACCATCTGATCCCAGTCAAAGGGGAGAAACGCTAAGGAATTCCATACCTGCCCATGAAAAGGACTAGGGCCTAATGATTCAAAGCATACACTCATTTGCTCTTCCAAATCGCATGCCACTGCTTTCCTGTATTTTATAAAATCATTGCACATTATATGGAATTAAAATAGCATCTGGGAATTGTCTCAGAATTCCTGATTTCCATATAATCCTCAGCCATGTATTTCCTATTCATACACTTACCTTTGATACCTTCCCAATTATTTACAATATCTACTTTCCACATGACAAAAAAGGCTATCTATGTGGTTCTTCAAGAATTTCTTGGCTTGCTATATTTTTTATTCCAACACACAGGATCAGAATTTTATATCCTTTTTTACTTACAGCAATCTGTGCAAGATCATCAGTACCATTTCATCCTTGTATTTAAATCCCCATCTAAAAGATTTTCTCTGGTAATATTTTTAATAATATTGAAAGCAGCACCTAGATAGCTGTGTGTTTGAATTCTTGCAGATAACTCTGACGACCCTTACATGTGTTTTGCATCTGTGTACTAGCACTGTAATGCTTCCAGCAGATTCTTCAGCATTTGGCACACACACACGTAGAGAGAGTCTGATTCATATTCTCGGTCCTTATACTGATGGATGTTGGATAAACAGAGAAGTGGATGTCTACACCCATTTCAGGTTCCCAAAGAAACATGTAAATGGAGCCAGTTGTACAAGTTCTTATGTCTCATCAGATAGATCCGTAAAAAAAACAACAGAGAAAGGGAGAGATCTGGACACAACATTTTATTATGCTGGAACTCCTTCCATGAGGAACTGTGATACCACAGTCTTCCTGAAATTATCTTCTAAAGTATGTGAAATGGCAATGAGCAGTGACTGATATTACGCTTGCATTATTTACAACTCTTTAAAAGGCAGATTTAAATTATTCTTTTAGTTACTATGGTAATCCGAGAGACCTGTGCAGCCTCCAGCTTTCCGAGTAAGGAATGAACTGTTGCTTCAAAGCACTTTCAATATTGCTACAGAAGATTATTTATGATGCTTTTTTTTTTTAATCTTTTCCTTTTATATTCATTTGGTTGGTAGCACATTAGATTGCTGTCATCTGGAGTGGTGACTTCAACATAATAATTCTGGCACCAGATCCATAGATAGCAAGGGTTAAAGACTTTCATCCTCATGTGTAAGGATGTAAACTTAGAATTGCCCTGTATCAGATCATAAAGGTACTCCTGATTAATAAAATATGAAACAAAAATTTGGAATTTATTTTGTTATAATATCACATAGATTTTTTTTTTCTTTCTTTTCTCTTTCTTTTATGTCTTCATCGGAGGATTTATATTGGAGATAAGATTTAAGTTACCCTTACAGATATGCTTTTTATGTTGAAACTTATGAGAAATGTTTACAAATACTACCTCTGAACTTCACTGGATAGTATTAAACATTGGTAAGCTGCTTAAAAATATTACTCAATTTTCATGCAACCTGTAGGTAAATAAATATTTTTATGTTTTTTAAAAGAATGGTGTGGCTTTGAATGGTGAGAGATGGGAGAGCCCTGAGATGTTAACTCACAGAGAAGGTATGGTGCTGAGTAGTATAGTACTGCAGGTTTGCATATGTTGTCTCACCTTTCTGCGCAAACCTCCACAGAAAACAGCAGTGGACTCAAGATGGCATTTCTGTCTCTATGCTCCTCCACCTGCTTACTGTCCAGATCTCCAAGTTATTTGTTAGGTCTGGTGAAAGCAGGTTGAGGTTTTGTGATACACCCATTAATCTTCAAGGAAATCAGCCTGACATCATCTATTTCAGGGAATGGTCATCCTGATGATAAAAGCTTTCAGACACTACTGACTTGGATTTGATTTGAATCACAGGATTAGCTTTCAACTTGTTTTCTAGTTGATATTTTTCTTGTTTGAATGTCAGTGGATATAATTTGTGTTTCCTTCATACTAGGCACAACTCTCACTCTTGGTGAGAAATTATTATTTCAATTAAACCATATACTTTTAAATTTTCTGCTGTTGCATTTTTCCTAAGTTTGAAAAGGTAGAGGCTGTTAAGCATTCAAGAGGCTTGGGTAGGCTTTGCATTCAAATCACTTTCTTTGTCCAATCTCCTCTATACACCATGTGGAAAAATGCACAAAAATACAACATAACCTATAAGTTTGTGTAAACAATCACATTGCAGTGGTAGTCACCATTTCAGGACTTTTGATAGCTTAACTTGTTTACCTGGTGTTTAAATCCATTACCTGTGCAAAATCACACTGCAAGTAAAATTCATATTGATACAACTCATGCTTCATTCCAGAGGAAGCCATTAAAATAAAACATGTGGATTTTTCCACCTCATTATAGCCCATTCTTCAATTTCAAGGTACTCTTATGTGCTCTTTCAAGAGAAAGCATATGGAATGACACTGGGTTTTGAGTTGCGCATAAATTGCACACATCTTGCTGATCTGAAGGAAATGTTGAACAAGTATGCAAATATAATTAGAAAATTAATTAGGCTTTTTCTACGCTGAGATTTTGGCTTGAACCCTTAAAACAATTTTGAGTCAAATTCCCCTGTTGGTCACACTTACTGCATGTTGTTGTATAAAAAGAATGGGGCTTGTATATACAAACTAGATTTCCTTGAGAGAGACTAAATTTCAATCCCCACCCCATGTGCTCTCCAAATGTGCTCCATCCCCATGCAGGGGTCCAAACCGCAATGCCCAAACCTAACATCAGACAGTTTCTAACCACATGTATGCCAGAGACATTTGGTCCAGAGCACCCCATTAGACCTACTCTGAGTCAAAACTTCAGACCACATTTACTGAAGATGTAGAAGGCTCAGTATCTAACAGTGGATCTATTGATCTGCTCCTAATGCATCATGTTGCTGACTGGCATACACATGGCCTCCGCTCTCTCTCTGCATGTTTAGGTCTCTGCAGCCAGAAGGAGGGATATGTTGGCATGCCTTTGTGCAAACCCTTGTGCTGAGGCAGTGGCTGTGGTTGACTGAATCACAGCTACTAAACCTTGCTACAAGACGTGCTGATCCCCACACCAGCACTGCTACAGGGCTACTGCATGGTTTCCCATGCAGGCTGGCTCACCAATAACTGTGCATCCATTCTCAGGGCACTCATCCATGTGTGCTGGATGTGATTCTGCATGGAGCTTCCTTAAGAGCAGGAAGATCACCCACAGACACTGCTCCCAGGCTTAGGGACTGTTCCTTTGCCCCTCGGAGGAATGTTCTAATGATGGCATGTGAAATTATACAACGTTATCAGATTTCAGCCAAATCAGACCATAGGTCACGTACAACACAGAGATGTCTGGAAAACAGATGCTCCTCATAACTTTGGTTATCTAAATGTATGTTGTTGATTGCCTTTTTCATGTTAATGAATAGAAATCATGGGAAGCCTTCAGATAAGAGATTAAAATAAATACGGCTACGATGGGTCCAAGAGGTCCAAAGATGTTTTGCAAACACACTTGAAAATGCAACATCTTTGAAACTACAGCGAACACTTGACACAAAGAGTCGTCTCTGTCAATATGCATATTATTTCCCTTATTGTTGTTGATGAGATATTCAAAATAAAATTCTGAGGCTTATTTTTAAGCCTATTTGCGGATTACTTCTAGCAAGTCGGTTTTACAAAACAATCTTAACAAAAAGCACACGGTGTAGCTCTTTATAGCAATAAATTTCCTATTCCTCTTTTTTATAGCTACTTTATAGTCCGCCCATCTTATCACATAAAAGGAAAAACACTTTCATTACTAAGAACTGACTTTCATATGAAATAGTATAACTCAATACTTTTCTCCTAGGTAGGAAAATTAATCCTCTCTTGTTATAAAACAAACTCCTGTTTTCATTTCACTCTTTTCTCTTTATCAACCAAAGAAAAGATTAGCAAACGTCAAAAATGTGCTCAGTATTTCAGGTAAAAATCCACTAGTGTATTTGGAAAAGTCAAACTTCAAACAGGCCAGAAGACAGTTTCTCTCTTGTGACACAAGTTTGAAGGACACTTACTAGAACACCCACTTGCTCGTCCAGAAAAACTTTCAGCAACCAGAAGTGACAGTTCAAACACCTACTTAAGTGATAAGTGCTAAGGTCCAATATTAAATGCCCACCCATCTCTACAGTCACCATGCAAAAGAGCTTTGCTTTCTCTTTTTCTGTCTTCCAGTTAGTTCAGCTGCTTGCTTGTACTCCTCTTTCCCTTTCTTATCAGGCATAGAGACAATGTAAAACTAATATCTATAACAGCTTGTTCAAAAAATATCATTATTCCTGCAGGGTACAGAGGACTGGATGGCCAAGCAGTAAAATATGTTACTTTGAGATCTATTTCTCTAAAGTAAATGAGGAAGAAGGCAAGAAATTATTACTATCCCTTGAAAGATAAATTCTGAACACAACCTTGAAATGCTTTCTAGCATTTCACAGAATTCCATTTTCATAAAACTGATCTTACTTCTTAAAACATCAAGCAAATAAAAGGAAGAAAAAGCTGAAGTTAGTAACTCCTGAGTGTCCCAGCTAAAGACAAGTTATATTCAGTGTTCTAGAGATACTCACTGAAGCTATTTGTCACTAGCCAGAGATTCAAAGTCATCGTATGGCTCAGGGCATTTTTAAGGAGATATACAGAAGCAGAATTGTCACAGAGGCATTTTAAGGAGATGTACAGAAGTAGAAGGTAGTTTACTCTAGTGCAACTCAATAGGAAAAGAATAGTTAATTGTAGGTAAAAGAAAAAAGGGCCTCTCACCCTGAGCCATTCTTCAAGCACACTTGCTGCACAAATGTAAACACTCTTACTGTTTTTGAGAATGAGTCTTAAATCAGCCAAGATAGTTCTGTTGGAGTCAGGTAAAAATCAACACCACCTAGTCCTAATGTGACCTCAGCCTGAGTCCTGTGGGCAGGTCTGCCCACCCATGCTTGAGAGAGAGGGGCTGAAATTCCAACAGTTGCAAATGACATTCATAGAATCCAGGGAACGGGGAGCTTGCTTTACAAGAGGAAACTAAAAGGCTTTGGATTGCTTAGTCTAGCAAAAGGGTGAATGTGAGGGAATACGATTCATGTCATGTGTTTGGGCTTGTTCCAAGCCGTGTGGATTGTGACCAGCAGGCCAGAACACACATGCTCATTGGTTAATGGGCAAGCTGAACAGATCAAAGTCACACTGGAGCCTCTCCAACAGTGGCCTATTGATGCGCCTGCTTACCTAGAAAAGCTTTTACTTCCTTAAAACCCATGAAAACCTGAACTTTCAATCCCTCTGACAAATTCAGCTGAACCTGAGCCATGGCTTCCAAAGATACTGAGCCTGGAGCAGACTGAAACAGACTGACTGACAGACAGAGACAGAATCAATAGTTTCTTAGGAAAGCAGCTATGGACACCTCATTAAAAATCTATAGAGACAGCAAATATATCTTAAACAAGGAAACAATGCTGAGGCAAAGAGGTGAGGGAAAAGCAAGAGATATTTTCATGCATTGAAAAAGCCAAGAGAGAAAACAACTCCTTTGCAACTTTGATCAGCAGGAGGAGCGTATTACCTTTTGAGCTTCTCCATTAAACAAATGTAGACTGCAAGTAGGAACAATTACATAAAAGATGCGATAAACAGCATACTACATTATTATTTCAGATTACAAGGATCATATTTTAAGAAATTGCACTGAGGGAAAAAAATCAGCAATGTGATTAGTGAATCTGCAACACAGTCTGCCTACAATAAGTTTTACATTTTAGCATTTATACTCGTATTTTATGAGGGCTGGTTCACTAAGGTACCCAAAAAAAGAAAGAGGTGGGTGTCTCTGAAGACCTCTACCCCTTAACTTAAAAACCTCAGTCCTTACTTTGGCAATGGTGATTCAACAGGCATCTAAAACTGAGCTACAAGTCAAATATCCAATATGCATGAACTGAACAGTGCAAGTATCTTTTCAAGTCCTATGTATTTTTTAAATCAATACCTTACTGACTGTAAGAAAGCATGTACTTCCATTAGTTTTTACACGTGCATTGTAAACAACACTTTCCTGGTCCCCAGTATTCTAATATATACATCCCTCTCACATATATTCAACATTTTTACCTCCCATTGAAACTTTTCTATCCAGTTCAGGAGGCTGATGGAATGATCAAATAGATGAAACTTTCAGCTGCTGTCATTCATGAGTTTATATAAGAAAATGCTGGGGGTTTCTCCCTTACATGTCATGAGGGAATTGAAATATTTTTTCAGAATATTTATTTACAGGAGGCAAGATAAAAAGTTAAGATCCTATAGAGTGCCAGACTGGAAGGACTTGTAGCCAAGAATTAAAGTCTATTTGAAATACTGAAATATTGTTATCTTGTACTTATGGATTATAATCAGCATGATCCATGTTCTGCTAGTGTCCAGGGCTTACCTAGCACTAGGTATCAATTGCAGCAGGTTGTCAGTAACATACAGAAAGATTTTCTCAGGGGGTGAAGGCAATGAGAAATGGTAAAAGAAGACTTTGTGAGAGGGTCCTGTACCACCTGCAATGGGAGGAGTGCAACGAGAGTTAGCTTCTGTGTCATTTCTGTGGGGCATGGCTTCTGAGACATATACCCACAGCAGAGATCTGGAAAAAAAAAAAAAAAAGAATGCAGGGGATCCCATGTCACTTGTGGCCAACTAGAAGGATAATTGCTGCATCTCATCAGTCTGCAGAGTGATGTATGCCGCACTCCTGGTGGCTTGGAGACACATTCCTCCAAATTGTTGAAGATAGCAGCTTCTCTGCCTTCCCAGTGCAAGAGGCAGTACACGCCAAACAGACTGAAATCCAGATGCTGAGAGCTCTCTAGTGGCCCTTGCCTTCTGCATTTCTACCAGAAAACACAAGCATAACAGTAAACATACCATATTCATCTGACAAATATGTCCCTATGAAGCAACCATATGGACACACAGAATTGCTGTGGGGACTTCTTTTCAGCAAAATCCTAACTCCTTAAAAGAAAAATAAAAAGAAAGAAAACAAAAACAATAACAACCACCACAAACAAACAAATAAAAAACCCCAAACCAAACAAAACTCCCAAACCAAACAGCCTATCCTAGACTGTTTTGAGTCCAGTTCTCCTCAGGAAGCCTGTCTAAACTGCCTTACACTGACTCCAGATCAGTCACTGGATCTGCACAGGAAGACCAAGGAATTGCTATAAAGCCACACTGAACTGGACAACCATCCAAGATCAGGTCTACCTATCACTATAATTATGGAAAAGTTTTTCAGATGAACATGATGTATTCCAAGAAATAGAATGTATTTAATACTTACAGTATTCTAGCACTTGTGTGAGACATCAGAGAGTGAATAGCAAAGCACAGTCTGGGCAGATGGACTGGATGATCCAATATAATGAAACACTAATTTCTAACATCTGTAACAATGTCTCTATTTCA
>JAWWLZ010000001.1:78802080-78818718 GCA_035041345.1 Poliocrania exsul | reverse complement strand
AGTCTGGGCAGATGGACTGGATGATCCAATATAATGAAACACTAATTTCTAACATCTGTAACAATGTCTCTATTTCAGGCATTTGTGACAATAATTTTTACTTGCTGTATTTTGGATTAGTCATTCAAGTGATATCCTTTCCAAGTATTAGCAGACAGAATAATAATAGCTCATCATTGTAGATGGCAGCAGGCGTAAACAGTAGGAGACATTAATTATCACCCTCTTGGTTTACAGCAGCAGAGACCACCATTAAAAGGGAAAAAAACCCAAGTAGAAGATAACTTCACTATCAAAGCTTCATTTTCTGACAAAAGGTGACCTAAAAAAAGAGAAAAAAGTTGAGATTATGCCAAATTTGGGTTCATGTTTTGGGGGGTTGTTTGTATGTTTGTTTGTTTGTTTCTCTTGGTTGGTTTGGTGGGTGGGGTTTTTTTAATGAGGTACAGAGGCAGTCTGGTAAAACATTTCTGATCTGCCTGCTGGCATATTACTTTTGAAATTATGATGTGTAATATGTAGAGAACAAAAGGAATTGTGGTCTAAGAAGAATGAGTAGATAGTAAGAACATACCAAGAGTGTTTGCTTATCTGTTAGTAGTGTCAGAATAAACTAGGACAAAAGGACAGATGGCATAGAGCCTGAAATACTGCTTACACCTTTGTTAAAACACTTTTTTTTAATATGGTCACATTATCTGTTGCTTGGTGTGACAATAGACTAATATCAACTCTTCCTCATTTGCAATTTTTTATTTTATTTATTGCATTAATAGATCTGCTTTTTATGCTACAAATATTTTGGGCATTATTGCAGGGAAGAGTTTCAGAAGTGCAGTAATTTCTGGTATCAAATCAATTACAGCAGTTGAAGCAGTGTCAAAATCATCATAAGCATAAAGTTCTCTATCTGTGTCATGCTTCCCAACTTTATTACTGTTTCTGTGATTAGGCAATTTTTGTCAAGGTTTTAGAAAAGGTAATAAAAAGATCATGTCAGCCCTGAAGTCTCCCTTAGAAAGATATAGATTAGGGAATCTTCTCTCAAAAGGAGATGTGATTAAAGCAGAGGCTATAAGAACATACTAGAAATATTTTTAAATGATAGGGATAGAATTGAACTGAAATCATGTAATGCTGCTTTACTCTGGAGATCTTTCAATGCCGAATCTGCATCTTGAGATAATCCTGCAATAATTCTGTTTTAGCAGTTTCATCTATTTTAGATTTTCTATTTGTAATCCTTAAGGTGACCAGAGGTGTTGGATATAAAGGCTGCATAGAAGCCATTTGGGAAGAAGTATGCATGAAAAGAAAATCTTTTATCCCAGAGAAGATTTGACACTGATCCAATTGACCTGTAACAGCATAAACAAATTGCTGCTATACCACATGAGGTTTTGCAAAACTGACCTGTGTGATTTATTGGATTGTGCATTTGTGATCTCATCCTCTAGGTTTCCAAGGCTTGTGATTCTTCATTGGCCTATTGTTGGAAGTTTCCAATAGCCCTGGCTATGTATCTGATGTTTCACATATATCAAGCCAATTCAATTTGATTTTTAATGCAGCACCCCAGCTCTGCTTTTAACAATATCTCATACCAACATTTGGATGGAGGTTCTTGAAATCTCCCTTCTGATGGGATTCCAGGAAGGAGAATTCTGGGGCACAGAGAGGTACATAAAGCAAACCCTGCTGCAGTGGGAGCTTTATCTGAGATGTTAACTAGGTATCCTCAAACTGTTTGATGATTACAGATACTTCTGCATAAAGCTTGTTCTAAAAAACACATCATTTTCCATTCTTAAAAAAGGCTGTAAGTCAAAAAGTGCATAACAGTTTAGGATAGCACTGCTGCTGAAAGAAGGGGTCCCCAGTCTGTGGCTCTTTCCCACCTCTGCACTACTGCCATCTTGTTGTGGACACAGCTGCTTCCACAGCTACATGCCCAGTCAGAAGGGACATCAGCTCAGGCCCTGTGTCAGCTTTCAGCCTGATCTGTTACCCAGCCTGGTTCATGGCGTAACCGCACAAACATGTATGGGTCTATAAAGCAGGGAATGAGCAGCTGGGGACTAGTGAAAGCTTATTTTGGCTTAAAGAGTTCCTCAAATTACAGACTTGGCTACAAGCCACACACTGTGATGACTATGAAGGCTGGTCAAGTCCTGAAAAGACCCCTAGGAACATCAGAGGGAGTTACCCTAGTGAGGCAAACAAATAGCACAATGTCAGACTAAGCTCAATGTCACTAGATAACATACATGTGAAAGGAAACTTGGAATTATTTGGAATTCTTATTCAGGAAGGACACCTGTTTACCAGTAGGGACAGCTCAAGTGAAAGCTTTCTTCAGTAGGCAACTATATTCAGAAACAAAACCCATCCTTAGATTGCCTGCATGCTGAGAAAAAAACACAACCCCCCCAACTAATGTCCCCATTATATTAAAAGAAAACAGGTTGCAGCAGTGATTGCACCATCTGCCAGCAGAACATGGTACAAAACAGAGGTTGTGAGTATTGAGAGGAAGGCAACAGGAATGATTAGAAGTACAGAAAAATCACACATAGATTGAAATGATTGGGATTATTCATTTCACAAAGCAAACATTTAAGAGAACACAATAATAGTATTTAAAGTAAGGGATAGTACAGGCAAGATAGATAAAAATCTTTGTTGAGACAGCTCTTTTCCCCGGTTCAACACAAGACTATGGAGACATTCAGTGAAATTGTAAGGTAGCAAATTAAAAACTGATAAAAACTAACACTTTTTAGTACAATATGTAATTAGAGGATGTGGTGCTGGTGCAGGCTATGGTGTGTGAGGTAATTTGAGGTTTCTTACACTTTAGTGAAAGAATAAGCTACTTAGCATGCACAGTAAGGTAAAAACCAGGCAGTTACTACAGAGCAACCAGCAGCCAATTGACCTGAGCTTGCTGTCTTTCCTGCCTTGTAACCATCTGCCTCTTCTCTTGTGGAGGGGTTTGTAATTTGACAAAGAACAAGGCTCCCGTCTTCTGAATTCTGTGAGAGGTGTCTATGCAAAGGAAGTCGAGTACATACACTTTATGGGAATCAATGCATGCAGGCAAGGAACCACGTGGAAAGGGATTTCCTAAGAAAGAATGGTCTACAAAGCAATTTTTGCTGCATGTGGAAGAGATGCATCATCACAGAACATGTCTGTTCAGCTCCAGAAGAGATACACTGTCATGTCTAATGATTTAGGGCAATTTGATGCACCCAACCCTAGGTATGGCGCTGAAGTGACAGCTCCTGTTGGTTCCCACCGTTGGACAGACAGGGAAGACTTAACAACATGCAGCCATCAAAATAAAGTACTTTGGAAAAGAGCTAAGGCTGTATTTGTCATAATTAAATAATAATAAAAAAAACCTCTGCACATAAAATACTTCACGGGGAGTGGGGGGAAGGGCCACATTCAGAGCAGACTGCTGACAACTGACATTATCCTGTGACCCGCTGAAGACAAATGACTTGCTGCACACACGGTGCAGCTCCATTCCACCCGTGGGTTCGGGGCAGAGACCGCGCAGTCTCTATCAAACTGAGCGTCCGCCCGTGAGCCGAACCCAACGAACACTGTCTCGGCACGTCCCTCCCACCGGAAAGACCGACCACGCCTCCCGCCAGCCCCGCCGAAGCCCGAGGGCCGCGTATCCCTCGGCACGCTCGCCTCGGGGATGCTCACGGACAGTGCGGGAAGGGGCGGCGCGTCCGCGACTGGTACCCGGTTCCTACCCCGAGGTACATCCCCCGTGAAAGACAGGAAAATAGCAGTGGCTATAAGGTTAGTCACGAATTTACTACTACTTTTTTTTAAGAGGAAGCAAGACCCAAAGAAGCTGTAAAAACTGTATTGGTTTTCTCCCTTTGCTGTCTCATCAGCTCTGCCCACTTGTTCTCTAAAATTCTTCTCCTCTTTAATGAGCTGGTTCAAATAGGGCAGGCATTCTGCTTCCCCTCAGTCTCCTCCACTGATGCATCCTGCAACTATGAGGGTTGTTCTTTCCCCTACCTCATACAAAAATGAATTATCACACAATCACAGAATCAATTAGGTTGGAAAAGACCTCTGAGATCATTGAGTTCAACCATTGATCACCACCATATCAACTAGACCGTGGCACTAAGTGCCATGTCCAGTCTTTCCTTAAACACCTTCAAGGACAGTGACTCCACTATCTCCATGGGCAGTCCATTCAAATGTCTAATCACCCTTTCTGTGAAGAAATTCTTGCTGATGTCCAACCTGAACCTCCCCGATGCACCTTGAGGTTATGTTCTCATATCATGTTGCTGGTTCCTGGGAGAGGAGTTTGACCCCCACCCAGCTACAAGCTCCTTTCAGGAAGTTGCAGAGAGTTGTAAGGCCACTCCTGAACCTTCTCTTCTCCAGACTAAACAACCCCAGCTCCCTCAGCTACTCCTCATTTGACTTGTGCAACCTGACTTACGGTAGCAGCTCCATTGCTTCATTTTGGAATTACCTGCTGTTGTGTCTTTAAGCAGCATAGCCTTACATACACGATTATCTGCTCTCTTCCTTAGCCCAGTTTTTTACCTTTAATAATGTTTGGGAGTTTTTTTCTGTTACATTACTCTGGTTTTCATAATTTGGCTTAGGAAGGAGCAGAGTTACTTTTATTTTTGCCTTCCTGTAATATAATGTTGAATATATATATTTTTTCTGACTTCTCCCTTCCATCCTGTTTGTGCAGGACAGAGCAGCCCTGTGGTTATTTTTATATATATATTGTATGCAAGGCAATCCCATGCTCTTGGAAGTACCTAAGCATCGTCTTTAACAGGGCTTTAAGAGGATCTGGGCTTTGTTATTAGCACAGTTGCAGATAAATTATGTTACTTTAGTTTGGTAGCAGTTTGTTGACAATCTGTGAGAACACAGGCAGAAGACAAGACAACATTTATAGCAATGTCCTTGCAATTTGATATAGAGCACAGCAACTGTCCATAGAAGGTTAGGACCTATTTGTCGAAGAGCTCACCAAATAATTTTTTGCTAGCAAGGTCAAGAACTCTATGAAATGAACTAGAAAACAATCTAAATTGGTGAAGACACTTTTCTATGGAGAGCTGTGGACCTGTTTGTGCAGAACAAACGCCTGACTGGAAGGCTGCAGAATAATCTGGAAGAGTACATTGTTGAGGTTTTATGATAGCAAAGCTTTGCCAAACTAGGTACCTGTATTGTCATCATAGTGTTTGGCGAATGGCAAATCCTTCTAAATTAGCCTTTCCCTTGACTGTTAAAATTTAATCTCTGAATGATGTTTTGATAAAACCATCTTGTGTTCACAACCTGCTAAGGAGAAGAGTTACCCCCAGACTGCTTGTGTATTTGGTACAGAAGTTGATAGAAGAAGAGGCATCCTGAAGTTGTCAGACCTCACATTTGATGGGACATACCCAGACAGGAGAAGAGACAGATTTCTTGGTACTAGTGGTGCCTGTGTCAAGAACTGTTGAAGTGTCTCGAGTTGATGGAAATGCTGGCAGTAGCATTGAATGGTATGTTTACTGAATGAAGGGAGAAGAAGGAGAGCACAGCAGTAGTAAATCCAAATTACCTGTTTGGAAATGTAGAAGTCATCACATTCATTTCGAAACACCTTTTGTTAAGTAATTTTAGCTATATAAAAGTGCTCAAAATTGATGTTATTCTAGGCATGTTTCTCTCTGAGGAAAGCTAAAGAGCATTTTGGCTCCTAACCTCAATGTATGTCCTGTCACTTTTTTGAAGGAGAACTACAATAAGCCAGTGAAGTCAAGCAGAAAATACTGGACATAAGTGAGAAAGATAAAGGAAATCCACTATTTCTCCACATGGCTAAAATAAACCAACACTGTTTGATAGCTGAAAAAGAAGCTGCCTGTTTTGTCAGCAGAAGCACAAGGTTAAGAGTTTACTAAAAGAACCAAAGTAGAGACAAACTGCCTAAATTTGCAATGTCAACACAAGTTACATTCAATAATTAAGTATGAGACTGACCTAACGAGACAGGCAATAACCATATTTCAGGTTCAGCGGTTCTCAATAACAGCACTGGAAGAATACAACCAAGACTGGGACAAGAAGGTTATTTTTAGAAGCACTAATACTAGGGCAGTGATTAGAAATAAGGATCCTTTTCTCAGGTAATGAATATTTAAACCAAAAAGTCTAATTCCCAATTTTTTTTGAGACAAGACTGTGTGGCAGAAGTCAGAACCAAAAGCTGATAAAGGGACACATCTCTGCAAAGCAAAAAGTAAAGTTTAACTGTTTTCCTGCTTGAGAGAAGAGAAAAAAGGATGTTTACTATGAGATTTCTTTACATTTTCTACAGTGTAGCCAAGAATCAGCTGTCTGCTCCTTTGGACAGGGAAAAAAGGAAATAGCCTCAGAAACAGGCTAGAAAACTACAGATAGGGTATATGAAGGAAGAGATCACCACTGATAATGAATGGAGGATGAGGAAGGAGACTTTACTAATGCCACATCCACCAGTGTCTAGAGGATGTAGAAAGTTTTTGACCTAGCTCTTTAGTCCCAATCGGGTCTGCAAGAATAGGGGGAAAAGTCCATGCCAACAGCAGTCCAGTAGCTCATCATACAAGCCTTGACTTAAAATAAAGCTTAAGAATGCGGCTGTAGTTGGTGGCTGAACAATGTGAAGACCCACTTACATGATTGAGGCTCCGAACTTAAGACCACTTTTTGTGGAAAGAAAACACTGGCTGTGGGTTTTATTTGGAGGAAGGTGAACCCAGAAAAATATTCTCACCCTAAGCCTCAAAAAGAAATCCAATGGCATGAAACATTACTTCTGTGCAGCATTTTCTTCTAAACTTTTAAGTGACTATATAGAGGTTGTGGTCTCACTGAAGACAATGAGATGATCAATATTTTTGAAGAGATATTAAAACTATCTTGATGCATTGTATCCTTGGTTTATTGCACTTAAGATGAGATTCAAACTAATCCATCGATATTTTGTGGACTGACATTTACAGCTATTAAACCTTTACATGCATTCATCAGTGGAAACATTAATGGTGACTAGTACTGCTAAAAATTGGGTATTGCAACGGGACTACATGTAACAAATAAATTTGGTTGACCCCAATGAATGTAAAATATTGATGGGGTTTTAGTAATGCCCAGTGGGATACAGAAAAACATTCCTGCTCGTATGCTAATCTGTTCTGTGATCAATAAAAACTGTATGAGAACATGAGACTGGATAAATAAAACTGTCTTTACACTTAACGTATTCTCTTATCTCAGAGTATTGCACTGCTTTCCTGTACCTCTGAACTTCTGTGCTCCCACTGCGCTGCAGTAGCCATCTAACATTTTTATCATCTGCTATTTTGTTCTGCCCTCTCCCTTGTCATTGTTTTGTAGTGTGTCAGGGACATGGGAGGAGGGAAATAGAACTATGGTTTTATCAAATGGCTACAACTGGGGAGAAAAACCCAAACCCACTAACCAAAACAAATATCCTAGCTCTTATCGGTGACCCATTATGAGAACAACAGAGGAGGAAGAAGACCTTGAGCTATCAACAGTGTGGCAATTCTCCATATCTACTTGTTCCAGCTGTGCAGCTCATCAAGATCCAAAGCACTTTTGATACAAAATCCTAGGTCTGACAAGAACGCATACTGTGCAAAATCACATTTGCCAACCAAAATATTAATGTGTCTTCTCTTCCCTCTTGCTTTTCTGCTGACACTCCTTTGCCAGTCATGTTTTCTCATCTGTGGGCTAGTGAGTGAGTGCATGAGTGAGTGTACCCCCAATACCCAGCACATCCACTCCCAAAAACAATGTCCTTTAATGACATTCTACTTTTGGACTTTTGAACAATAGAATCCAGTGAAAATTCGCAGATTATCACAGTGGTGTCATCTTCAAATCAGCTGATTTCCAGTGCCTATTTAACCGGGTGAAATGGTCATACTTTAGTGCAGGTGAAGTGGCCAAGTCCAATTAGATCACTGATAATCATGGATGGAATAGCCCTGCTCAGCAGTTATCTCCACACTTCTAGTAAATCTTAGTGTGTATAGATTAACCCAATTCTCAGTGTAAGCTGTGCTGTGATACTGGTTTTCATTGTTTTGACCTGCCGTGGAGCAATGATAGCTGATGACTGCATATAGCGTGCAGCAGCTTTGTGAAAAGGAGTATGTTGAAGGAAATCCTCTGCAAGTAACACAGGTAAAATTGGTTTTGGTTTTATGTGCTCAAGACAATCAGGGTGTATATTTTCAGCATCTCCTATGCAGAGATAATGCCCTTCTCCAGAAGAGAAGATTGGCTGCTCCCTGGGGCTGGAATGATGGGTGGGTGCAGGGAGTGTCAGCCAGGGCTGTCCCACAACCCCAACCAGGAGCAGGACAGTTGGGGGCAACAGGGGCAGCCCCAGCCCTGAAGATCAGGCACCTTCCTCGGGATGGGTTGAGGCTGCCATGGGTTCAGTGTGCCCCAAGCAGCATCTGATGGTATAGAAATATTAGCAGCAGGGTGCTGAATCAAAGCTAGAGTACAGAAGCAGCACCAAGTTTTCCAAACTTCAGTACTGAGAATTATCATGATTTCAGAAACATCCTATAATAAATACATTAAACTTCATTCAATGCAGTTACTTTGAAAACTTTCTTACATATATCTAAATAAGTGCATATGCTGCATTTGACATGAAAGTATTTACTAACCTCTGAACCAAAAGCTACTAAAGAGCTGCAAACAGAGTTAATTTGCCACTGAAAGTAGTTTGTCAGTTCCTAGTAGGAGGTCTTCAAAGGTTAAACAGCTGTATTTAAAGTAATTTAAACAGATTCCATGATTGCTGGGAGTGTTGTGGAAGCCCTGGACATGGTGAAAACGAAAATGTTGCCTACTTAGTTTTACAGAGGGAAAGACACCTGAATTCGGCTCTTCCTTACCTATGCATTAATTTTTATAATTACGGTATCACAGGAGGCAGGGGGAGGAGTGGAGAGACTTGCTATTTTGGAAGGATTTAAATCTGGCAAACTGGGATCAAGGGTAGGGGAACAGGAATGTTTCTGTCAGAGGGATTTCAGACTGTCCGGACTAGGTAAATGGATGACAAAATAGAAAAGACTGAAGTATTGTACATTAGACAGTATATTACGTAGTTTCTTTATCCAATGTCCCATGAAATGAAAAAAAGAAAAACCAAAGCTTTGGGTTTTGCTTCTGGACCACTGTGTTCACTGAGCACAAATGGTGATACACTTTTCCTGCAGGAACAACAGTGGTGGTATGTGTAACTGTGCATACAGTGTGTACTCAAGTGCATAAACATTCCCTATCTCCTCTCCACAGGCATGTACTCTTCAGATTTTTCTGTTCTGCTGAATGTGCAGTGTGGTAGATGTACAAGTTCTAAAGAAAAAAGATTTGAATTAGTGCCAGACCAGATACTGATTTGCTTCAGTGTTGAGCAAAAATATGTTTCTTGATCACTTAGTAGAGGGAATGGGTGAAGGAATCCTCATTCTTCTCTCTGTTTGAAGATCCAACTTTGGTTTGCTGCAAGAGAGCAGAAGCTTCTCCTAGATTTCCTGCAAATTAAAGTTCAACATCTAAGTCACTTCCTCCAAATACCAAACTCGGAGAAATTTAGTGTCTGGTTGAAGGCACCTCCACTGAAAGTTTAGTTCCCAATGGTTCCTGTAGGGAAAGTGGAGGGAGACAGCCCTCTAGAGGTGTCTGTTTTGCCCTATCGAGGATGAATTCCTTTCTGGAGATGCCATTATGAAAAATCTTAAGAATCTGCATTGTCATCAGTATTTCACTTAAGTAGCTAAAATGAGAGAGCATGATTTTTTCCTAAAACTCTCGAACAGAAATTACCTTCCTGAGATTTCTATTATCCAAGTGTTTGAACTATTGTCCAAGATGTCTTTAATCAATACCCAGGCTCTTTATAGAATTTACTGCAGATGGAGACTTACATGCACCTTTCCTAACATTCTATCATCACCTGCAACTTCACTGAAGTGAACACAACGAGGAAGCCTTCGTGTCCAGGTTAGACTGATGTGTGAACAAACATGATGTTAAGCAACCAACAAGGCTCATTGGAAGGTTTTCCAGGGCAAGGAGAAGGGAACAGTGATATTAAAATGTGTATGGTTCTGGAATGTTTTTGTGCATTCCATATTCTCTAAGGCCAGATGCTCAAAGGCTCCCAGTTGATACTGAAGGACTGAACTTCTACCAAAACCTAACTTAGGAGGTTGGTTGCCTCTGTACATTGTGGCATAATGACACTACGTTCGGGGACATGAAAAGCTTATCATCCATTCTGAAAGGCCTTGTTTACAGGCTTGTAAATAATGCAGATAAATTTTATTTAATGACGAGAATAAATTTTAGTTCTGCTTCCTGTATTAACAGTAAATGGCTGCTGGTTTGGTATTGCTTGTATAAACAGTGGTTCCCACAGAACAAGACAGATCATAAAAGGCCAAACTAAATCAATTTGAGGTTCATCTTGCCCTAATGGAGTGGTAGAAGATGGCAACAGTGTGACTTCGAACCACAAAATGACTGAAAAGAAAAAGATAAATAATACCACCTATAAATCATACCTTAAAACCCAGTAAGTTTTCTCCTTTTGTATCAACCTGACTTGAAAGTCCAAATGATTTTTATTTAGAGTTAGGCTGCATGGTGCATATGGCATCTTGAAAAATATAACTTGTAGTCTTAAAGCTTTGACAAAGTATTAAAAACCTTGAAGAATCACTGAAAACATTGCCAGAGAGTTGCTTAGTCTGGGAGGGAAATAGCAACTTGGGGTATCATTCTGGCCTGATTATACATAAATGCTGAGTACTGTATAAGAGTGCTGGGGACTGTTGCAGATCTGAGGCAAGTTCAGGGAAAACATTGCACTGTTTTCAGTGAAAACTAGACTGAGGTCTTGATTCTGCAAAAAGAGGATGGTCTTTCTCACCCATGATAAAAAGGCAGACTGAGTTATAGTCGACTTGACTTTATTGTTCCTTCTTGTGGATTTTCACTTTGGAGATGCCCTTGCAAGCTTTTATCTATTCTAGGAGTCCCATGAGACAAGAACATTCATGCTGATTTCATGGAATGGACTGAGAAGTTTCAAGAGGCTTTTTGAGAAGCACTTTATGCCTCTGGCTAAAATCTGAAGTACAAATCTACAAGAGAGTAGGGAATTAAGCTAAGAAAAACAAACAAACAAACAAAAAAGAAAAATAATTATACAAGAGAGAAAAACATGGCAACAGCAACAAAAACACATTTATCTGTGAAGCCATGAGCTATTAAATTTTATTCTCTGTAGAGGGAAGAAAGAATTAGAATTCTACTTAGGTATCTTCAGTTGAAAGGCATGGAAGTAAGGGATTGAAAATAGATACTGAAGGATCTAAATAATCACTTTTCAAGTTGGTGAATAGAAAGTTCATCCTGTAATGCTCTCAGAAAACTGCTTACCTTGAGTCACCATCATTTTAAGACGAACCTCATTATGTGTTTGTTACTGGAGAAAGAAATGCCACATAGACAAAAACAAAACAACAACAACAAAAAAGGATAGACACTGTTTTTATCTAACCACTCATTCCTGAAGGTCTCCATCACAGAAACATCTGAGCAGTCATGAGTGCCAGCCAGACCTTCAAAATATCCACAGAATATGTCAGTTTCTATTATTTAGTCTCAATGCATATTATTATTTCCTAACACAAATTGTTTCAAACTGGAATTTAACCTCTTCTGCATGTGGTTTTTTTCACTTTCCATTGGTATATATGGACTATTAGTATTTGAAGAGTACAGTGGAAGGAAAAGTAGTAGGATAAAAATCAATGGTGTTTATTTTTCTTTGATTAGATTGAACAGCAAACAGTGTGAGTTTGGGTAGACAAAGAAATCTTTTGTTCCATTTTTGGGAGACATTAACTGCTACATAACATAAAAGCTTGCACAGTGGTCTAGAAAATTGCTATCAGACTAAAGGGATAATAAAATGTTTTGGACAGAAATACAAACAATGGTGAATAATGAATATCTAGCGATCTATAATTCTGACAAAAGTTTTTCTTCGAGGCTATGTGTTAGAATTACATGCACATACACATGCTTAAAATACTGCAGTACTCAGCATGATTTATGTACTTGATAAAATGCCTCATAGTAGTACAAAAATAGAATTACACCAGGTGCACAACAAATAGACACGCTACTTTTAAAAAACCAACTGGAGTGGGAGCCAATGAGAGCAGATGATCGACATATTTATTTTGAAAGCAGCCAGAATGCCTCAACCTTCTACAGTCACAACTATCTAAACTAAGTCATGGCAGTCCCAGATTCAGCTAATCCCAGTTATGGCTCTGTGATCAGGTGAAAGTAGGAGTAATTCTTTTACTTAGGCCAGCTTTCTCATTTCTCATGACTGTTACCATTGTTTGCTTTCACTGTCTATGGTCAGATAAACCCATGGCTTCTGAAGTCATGACCTAAGTTCATATAACTTGATGTCCAAATAAAAACACAGAGAACTATACAAATACAGCTCCAATAGCACCAGGCTCCAGGAATACCAGAAAATAAGGCAGTGACACAAAGAACTGAGTTGATCCAAAGTTCAGGGGAAAGGGACATAATTGCTTTGGTGGGGCTGAAAGATGGGAACAGCTCCTTCTGCCAATATAGCAGTGTCATTGAATGAGGTAGACTGCAACTCTGAATTAAAAGTAGACATCTCAATCATTTTTGCTAAGCAATGGAAAAGGTCTTTGAATATTTTTTATTTATATTTTAGATTTTAATGTGTTTGAGAAGTAGA
This sequence comes from Poliocrania exsul, assembly GCA_035041345.1. Taxonomy (NCBI): domain Eukaryota; kingdom Metazoa; phylum Chordata; class Aves; order Passeriformes; family Thamnophilidae; genus Poliocrania; species Poliocrania exsul. The sequence goes on along the minus strand of JAWWLZ010000001.1, from coordinate 78,805,814 downwards.
TGATTGACTATTATTAACTTCTCAGAAGGAAATAATTTACAGAATCGTTTTAAAGAAATAGTCTGGGTAGTAAGGAAAATCATAGAATCATAGAATGCTTTGGATTGGACCTTAAAGATCATCTAATTTCAATCGCCCATGGCATAGGCAGGGACACCTCTCACTAGACCAGGTCACTCAGAGGGGCCATCCAGCCTGGCCTTGAACACCTCCAGCGATGGGGAGTCCACAACCTTTCTGGGCAAGCTGTTCCAATGCCTCACCATCCATGTAGTAAAGAATTTCTTCCAAATATCTAATCTAAACCTACCCGCCTTCATCTGAAGGCCATCATCTACATAATGTCTAAGTATGGTGAATGGTAGAAAACAGGGGGACAGGATAAATGTAGATCTGGTGATAAATAGTAATTTTCTAGAATCTAATTCTAGTATCGGAGTAACTAAGATTCAGCCAAGTAGAAATTCTGCTGATGTAAAGTTATCATTACTAAAAGTTTTAAGGGAGAAAGTAAATGTCCTGTCTGTTAGCTGTAAGGACAATGTACTATTTTGCCAAATTGATATCTTGGCTTTCAGAATTTATGGATGGTGAAAGCAATTCTTGATAAACAACTTAGGTGTGGAGGTACTTTGTAGTGAAGACAAATTAGTACAGAACTGAAGAGGTAGGAAGAGAAAATACCAGAACAAAAAGGCAGATCTCAAATTGACAGAGGAAAATCAGAAATCAAAAGTTTTATGTGAGCAGATTAAAAATCTGGGGAGGGTGACAGGTAGGTGAAGTACAGGAATCAGACAGCAGAGGAGGCAGATTCAAGGAAGCACCTTAACCATGATACAGTGATTTTACCTTGAGAACAGGTTGGGGATGTTGGGAAAGAAGGTTAGGAAACCAGAAGGAAATCAGAAGGAGAGGGCTTTCACAAAACAGGTACAGCAAGACTATCAGTGCACAAAGTGAACATAGTTTGTAGACTTCAAAAGAAAGCTATTGATATGGATTTCAGTCAATGTGTTGTGTTGGCTCTGAGAAAAGTATCAAAATGGAGACCCACTGAATGATGTCGATCTCTCCTGGAACTGTGGTAGTATACTTTGTCGATTAGCATTTTAATGACTCATAATAAAATATAATATGCGGATGTAATCTGTGCACAAATGCTTGAGGAAATGAAAGACTGAGTAACAACCATTGCATAATTTCAACATGGAGAAGTTATTGCCCAATTCAGACATCAAACCCATGCAAATAGGGATGCCTTGGTCCTACTAGGTTAATGTTCAATTTGTTTTATTACCATTTCAAACATAAAGGAACACAGACAATAATATTTCTGATTTGGATATTTAACCTTTATTCCAGTAATTTCCCTTCTGGAAGAAATGAATCCTAGAGCTAAAGCAATCTAATTGAGAATCAGGTTTGTCATCTAGTTCTGTGACTAGGCAAGGGTCTTCACATAATATATCTGACAATATTTTCCCTTGAATCAGTATTTCCAGGACAAAAAGGCCTGTTCTGTAAATCTTCAATTCCTAATTTGTTGAACACAGTTGTTCTCAAGTCCTGAGTTCCTTAGAACAACAGAAAGCAAAGATAACAACCACTTTTTTTCGGTAAAAAAATGTCAGTTTATGGAAACCTAAGTGATGCCTGAACACAGCACAGGGGGGCCCAGCTGAAGGTATGTCACATCAGCTCCTAAGAAGAACAAAAGCATCCTGATTTTAAAAAAGGAACTTGTAAAATAATCCTTTCCTCGAGGACCTTTCCCCACAATATTTTATTTGCATTGTTCGTCAGAGTAGAAATGGATTTTGAAATCAGTTTTCCATATAGTTGGCAAAGGTTGTTTCTTAAATGACTTTCCTTGCACAATAGTACTTAATGCTCCCATGAATGGCTTGAAAAGAAGGGAATACAAAGTACCAAGTGAGGGAAGAGATAGTTGGGTAAAGAGGGAATTTAAGACAAGGAGCCATTAAGCACACTCCTATTAGTTCAGGAGTGAGTCCTTTTCAAGGACAGGGGAAAAACAAAATGTACAATGCAGCTCCATGGCAGTAGGTTTAACATTTTAATAGCTGGCATGCTGCCTGTATCTGATGCACTTGTTCAAATAGGCAGATGCTGGATTGGATAAATGGAAGGGCATATAAGGACACAGAGTCTAGCTCCTTGCTGCATTTATTATCACAATAACTCACCGACTACAGAACGTGGGAAGAAAGTTCCCTGGATGTTAAGAGAGGCTTTATACTGACAACCTGAGGTGGAGGCTTTTGCTGTGATTAATGGACACTAGAGCCACAGAACAACTGAAACTATTCCATGTCTGACTCAACTACTGCTTGTAACATTTCCTGGTAGAAAAGAGTCTCTCACCCTACTATCAATTCAAATTTAACTCATGTGATTTATATTCTCACCCAAGTAATTCTGTATCACCAAATTCTTTAGTAACAGGTATTTTAAATTGTGCACTCTTCCATTTTCATAGAAAAGCCAAATACCTCTTTTTTTTTGACTGGGTACGATGGATTGTGTGGCTCATTAGAGACTCCAGGTCTGTATTTGCATGCTTCATATTACTGTATAGCACCCAGCTGGTAAAGCCTGGTAATCAGGAAAATAATGACAAGAAAGCCCACAATTTCACAACAGAAAGATGTCAGGTTTTCCTTCTTGTTTATTATGTTTTAGAGGTGACATTAACTTTTGCCTCACCCAAGCTGCTTGGGTTATGATTTTTCTTTTAAAAATGGAAGACTCTCCCTGTATGATCCTTCATACAAATCTGTTTGAGTGCATCTGAAAAGAAAAGCTAATTTTCAACCAGTGTGTATTTTTTTAGTCTTTGATGGTAGCGCACCACACATTTTAAGTATGTAGGGTGTTCTTCTTACTAAAAATTGTTTCAAGATGAAAGATTTACCCACATCACCTCATTCCTAGGGAACGATGCTGTGATTCACAGAGCCGCAGAGCGCCTGCTTGCGCTGGGGTGAATTACAGACACGGAGAGTGTGTGGTGTTGCATCCCCTCATTCGCGACAGGGTGCGACACGAGTCGCACAGGCACGCAAAACAGCTTCTTAGAAAGTGCATCCTCCAATATCTGTTGCAGCCATGACCAACGTCACAGGTGTCCATGAGTCAGCACTGCGGTCCGTCCTGTTTAACGCAGAGACTGAACCAAAAACTTCCGCAAGAAAATAAACGCAGCGGCCAACCCGCGGCTGTAATGCGTACAGGGATGCTCCCGCCGGCTGGCGAAATGAATTAAAAAGCAAAGAAAATGATGATTGGCCCGTGCAGCCCTGTTTTTGGTGGGGTTGGGGTTTTTTTCGGTGAGTAATGACTGCTCTCTGCTACTTGATAGCCGAGGCTGGCAGCGCTATGGCAACCGGGCTGCGGGAAGGGCGGAGGGGAAAAGTCGCTTAGCAACTGGAAGCTTTAGGCAGGCAAGGCTGGTTTAAAGCACAGCAGTTGGAAAAAAAAAGGAAAAAAGAAAGAAAAAAAAAGAGGGCAATAAAAGTCCCCACCAAAAAACAAACCTGCAGTTGCCACAAGAAATGATTAAAATATAGATCAGAAGAGAAGAAAAGAAAAAGGGCATGATGAAGCCAATAAAAAGGAGATAATGGCTTAGGGGGAAATAAAAGTAGAGATATTTTACAGTGATGATCGTAGATACAAGCTTCATCAATGCAAACAATAGCCCTAAACCA
>JAWWLZ010000001.1:78775067-78801980 GCA_035041345.1 Poliocrania exsul | reverse complement strand
GGAAATAAAAGTAGAGATATTTTACAGTGATGATCGTAGATACAAGCTTCATCAATGCAAACAATAGCCCTAAACCAGCCCTGTCAGTTCCCTACACCGTTCGGCAAAGCAGAACTCCGCAGTCATCACCTCCCTGGTCTCCCAAGCTTTGGCTGAGCATCCAGAGGGGCTGGGTGCAGCCCTGAGCCCCCGCAGAGCCCTCGGGCATGGCTCCCATGGACTCCTGGCATCTCGAGCCCACTACCAGTGGGGCCACCGCTGCTTGGGGAGGTGGAAGGAGCGGCGCCTGCGTAGTCTTGCTCGTTATTATTTATAGCCTTCCTCCGGCATGATAAGGAGTCTACGGCCAAGAAAAAACAGTAATCTGAAAGGTTATCCAATGCACCAATTCAGATTTTTAGTAATAATTTTCCCGAGATGTTTTTCCAGTGCTCCAGGCTCCTTGACACTTCATTAATAATGCAGTAAAATCCCAGCAACATTACATTAATCACTCCGGTGGGAACCTAGCCAGTCAGGCACCTCTTTTTCAGCCCTCCATCCTCAGCCTTCTCCAAGCACTGTCTCAAACAGACGTCTTTCACTGCATGCTTGGAAAGTTGCCCAATTTGAGCTATTTTGGACTAACAAAGAGACAATTTCATCCAAAGACACAGCACCCCCACAGAGCTGCTGCCCTCCCCCTCTCTAATGTAATGGGGGTTGGGTGTTTCTGCTGACCATAGCCCAGGCAGGAAAACATGAAAGGAGGGACTGTGTTGGTCTAACCTTCCCCTTTAAAGTCTACCTGGAGGCCAACGGGGACTTAACTCTGCAGGTATGCGGAGCCGCAGACTCCCTGCGGAGTGCAGGGTCCGAGGACTGAGCTGCGACATTCCGCGCCTGCATCGGGGTTTGGGTTTGGTGTTGTTTTGTTAATGCCGAGAAATCAGTTTACTATTGGAAAAGCCTGATTAGGCGAAAATCAAAGTAGACGCTGGGAATGTGTCAGTCTGGTCAAATGTCAATGCAGTCAACTCACGGGCGGGTTGGCAGGCAGATCTGGATGGCATAGTTTTTTTTCCAGCCAAGCAACCCAAGGAGCAGCCAGAACGAAGAGCTGCCCGAGCTGCCTGGGCTGTCCCCGCAGCCGGTCCTGCCCTGGCTGCCCGCCTGCTCCCTCGGACCCCACGGGGCCAGCTGTGACCACCAGCCGGCTCTGGCTGCAGCCTCGCCGCCTCCCACGCTCTGGGGCTCCTGAACCAGTGTTTTTAGGGCTTACAATGCTAGAGGATTTTTGTGATCACGTTTACCGGCAGCATTGTCTCCCCAGCAGATAATGCTGACTAAATTGATACTTTACAAAGGCACAAAGGAGTCAGCTTGTGACTGATACACAATACTGGTTAACAAGACACATACAATGGTGGTATTAGTGGGAGGAAAGAAAAGCTCAACTTTCTGTCAGTCATAGGTTCATTAGAAAGTAAAGAGTTGTTAGCACACAGAAAAGCTCTTTACATGCATGAAAATGGTACCAGTTCTGAAAAAAAGAAGTAAAGGAAAAATTAATCTTGCTTTAATGCTAGTGCTGAAGCTAACTCAAGTAACTTTTGCTTCCCTCAAGTAACTTTTCTTAATAGAATTCCTAAATGTGTACACTAGAAGAACAAATTCAATGAATTTTTTTGTTTTGTTTTGTTTTAAAATATCTGCAAAGCATCTTACATACACTTTGGCTAGAAATGGATACTGTCAACCTGAAGCTTCTTGAGGAATATAATACATTATTGTAAGACTAATCACAAAAAGCTTCTAGATTTGTAAAAAAATAAGTAATGTGAAAGGTACATTATCTTTTTCTTTTGATTCTTCTGATATTTTTCTAGAGATCAGGGAGGTCCTACAGCCTGAGAATATGAGAAGGCATATAAAATGCTTTAAATCTTCCAATCACATACAGAGAAAAGAGGCTAATTATTGCAGGCAGTCTGAAAATTTTTCTTCAAAAAACAAATCTGTGATTCTTGTGTTTAAAAGTCCAAGAGACTTACCAGCATGCCCTAACAGCTAGGTGTTGATTTCATTTTTTTCTTTCCAACAGCTTTGTGCTCATCTCATTGCACTGTCAGAGCCTCCAGCGCAGCCTGGGAGTCCTGCTCCTTTATTGCTGTGCAAGTTGTACAAACCTTATTGCAGTTCTGTTTTCCTTGCAGCAGAAATGGCAAAGTGTAACCTGCCTCACTCACATGATCTTACAACTCAAATAGCCATTGATTTTAACATTGCCTATGGAATTAGGTACCACGCTTAACCTGGGACAGAAAAATCCCAACACAACTGTGAGTATATGCGTTCACTCGTCTCTTTGCACTCTCACCCAGCCCTCAAACTGAAAAAGTTCCAATGGTAGAAAAGTCCCAGTATTAAAAACATCAACATAAGAATATTTGTGAAGTGTACAGGCACTGTCTTTTGCTGGGCTGCTGGCTGCCAGTGATACCAATGAGCTACTAGATTCAGTATATAAGCTATGAGTGTTAGGTTTGCCTTGCTTTGGGTGCTGTATATAGCAGCAAATAATGTATGTGTTAGTGAGGACAGGCAAATTAATTATTTTTTGTTAGATGGCAAGTTTTGGGAAAAGGTAATGGTACAATCTAAATTTAACATAAATATTAAAAATTTGTTTTCTACATCAATATAATCAATTATATATGCCCTTAGAGGACAAATAAAAACAAAATAATGGAAAACTGAACATGACACATGCAACTGAAGATTGCTGTAACCAATGCAAAACAAGCTGTAATTTCTAAGGCCACCTGTTTTCTTGGCTAAATTTTGAGCATGTCATCTCTAAGTTTAATGATACTCACCAGAAGTTTGTTGCACTCTGAAAAGTCTGACCATTTTTTGCTTCTCTGTGCAGGGACACTGTTATGATTATCATGGCTGGGAAAGCCTGTGAAGATAAATGTGTTGCCCTAGTACCATCTAGTGGAGGGAAAGCTGGAGAGAGATTTAAATGAAAAGAGAAGAAATTATTTGAGGTGGTAGCCAAGTTCATCAGGCCAGCCACAGTTCTTTGGGGAAAGAAGATGAGAAATAGTTGTCTTCAAAGTGCATAGAGACTTTTTCAAGGATCTCTCTCCCCAGATCCCATAGAGATTAGTAAACTATCTAGGTCTGAAATGCCTTTTAATAATACAGACCATCAAGCTTAAGAACATTTTGAAATTTTACTCTGTTTTCTGAAGAAGTTTATAGGCAAACCACATGTCAGTGATGCTACCTGTTTCTTATTTGACAGGAACCATCTGGACAGCAACTACTCTAAAGCCAAGAAAGTAATTGCAGTCTGCAAGGCAGGATAGAGAGCTGTAATTTAAATGCCTGAATGTTGACCACAATATGAAGGATTATATGTGGCCCAAGGGCATAAAACAGAAAGCATGCCTACAGCTATAAGCCTTGCATTAAAGGAAAAAATGATTAAATATGTAATGTAGGGACTTGAATGGCCTCCTACTCACCCTCTTTCTGTTTACAAAGACCACTAGACAACAGAGAAAACCCTTCTAGAAATTAAACTAATTTAGAGATGCCACAAACCTCCAACATTAGTGAATAACTGAGTGGACACACCTTATGACCTCATTCTTTCTTACAACCTGGACAGCAGTGAAGTAAACAGCCTATGTACACATCAACTGACTTCCAGCTGCTAATCTGAGATTCTCCTTTTCCTAATCTTCCTTCTCAGTGTCTTATCAGTCTCGTGTTTACCTTCTCCTCCTTATTTCCTTCTATCCATCTCTTTGATTCCTAAAGATTAAACTAAAATTTGAAAAAGCAAACAACAACAAAATCAACAACACAACAAAATAACACCCCTCACAAAAAACAAATAAACAAACATACAAACAAACAAACTGAAAGAGCACTAGGACAGTTAAGTCCTGTATCTCATTGTAGCGGGGCAATGCCGTGCACAAGTAAGAATAAAGTATAGGTCAATAAAGCAAGAATAGGGAAAACATTGGAAATGGAAGCATATAATTTGCTTTTGGCAGGTGGAGTTCTGAGCCAGGCAGAGCGAAAAAGGGATGACTCTAGTGCTGCTTGACTAGCTAGCAATCCTCCCATCTTCAGACTGAGTGCTAATTTTTAAACTATGAAATATGTCTCCTGGAGCCAGAGAGCTTATCTGGAAATGAGACTAAGGAGTGGAGACCAGGCTTAGTGATGGGCACTAAGCAAAAGAGAAGAACCTCAAGGTAGTAATGAGGCAAACAAACAAACAACCCTTTATTTTCTTTCCTAAATTCCTTACAATACTATCAGCCACATGGCAGTGACCAAGAGAAGAATTACCAGTGACAAAAAGAGGAGGGAATTACTATCAGAAAGCAAGGTAACAGTGTTCACTTTAGTTTTGGGCCATAGCTCTAGCATACATTAGTTATGGCTGGCATGATAGGTCCAAGATATTTTGGAATTAAACTTGAGTATCTGATGATTTAATCAAGAGATGGAGTAGAAAGCCTTTTCCATGTACTTTCCCCAGACATAGATATCATAAATATGAGAGTGTTATCTCCATCACAGTGGCCCATACTCCATGCCACTGAGACAGGCAGCCCTACCTGACACCTACAGCAGTCCGTCAGCCAAATCTAATTTGGCCTCCATTTCCTTCAGCACCAAGGGGGAGCCTTTGGCAGCCACCTCCACACTGGAAGACCATGAGAGACAAGCCCAAGTCACTCTTGGTGGTGTAGAGGGTTGCTAAAGCCCTGGCATGGTTATCTAGACCAAAATTTTTGCCGCACATCTCACACCAAAAATATGGGACTTTGTATAAGCAGATCTAATTGGTCCCTTTCAGCTCAGAATATTCTGATTCTATGGTTCAGGTAGACTGGTGTCTCTGTAAAGCACTAGCCTAGAGGAGCTGGCATGGTCATGGTATCCATGCTGCCGACTGTGCAGCCGTGCAATATCCCTAAGGCTTAATCTGCCATAGAAAGAGAGGAGGGTGTTCAAGTAAGCACAGGAAAAGGGAATGGAGGTAAAGAGAAGGAAGAGTCCATCTGTCTCTGCCATATGATGAGTCCCATGGCACTTGCCTCCTCTGTTTGTAGGCTGCACTGCCAAGTGAATGGAAAGCCTTACACTATTTCCAGCATCTTGCTGGGAAAAGGAGAGGATATTCAAGATCAATAATAGAGCTTTAGCTAGGTTTGCCGAGCAACTTCTTGGCAATGTGCTGGGCTGTTCATTGGAAAGATCTGGGAATGGTACCAAAACTACTCTGCTCCCTGGGAATTGCCTTTACTGGTCTGGAAATGGCTGCAGAGTGTCCTTCATGAGTAGTTTACTTCTTTCCTCTAACAAAAGTGACTGCATGTGGCAGGAAGGAATCTTAATGTTCCTGCAGGATCCTGAAATGCCAGGGAGGTTTCTCAGAGTTGGTATAAAATGTTTTTCCCCAGTCTTGATGTTTTGGAGAAGGGAGCAGTGCCTCTTTTGTCCCAGACAGCGTGCAAGACTCTCCTCAGTAAAACTAATTTCTTTAGAATCCTGTCCTACAAGTGCCAGCCTCTGTCCAGGACAGCATCTGGAAAGATCTCTATGCTCAAAAGTAAAAGACTATGTCTTATTCAATGTCTTCCTCTTGCCTGACAGAGGTTTTGGTTTATTTAACCTGGCCCAAATGGTCAGCACTCTCAGCTCATTGTTCCCCAGCATTTGAAACACTGGGATTATGAGCAGCTAGCTCATGATATTATTCCAGAAAAAAATCAGAAGTAGAAACATAGCAAATGTTTTCCCGCTTCTTAAGCTTTCTGAACACCAAAATAGACAGTAAGTCTCAGGCTGTGGTGTGGAGAGTTATACACCTCTGTAAGCTGCATTGTACCCCAGCTGAAGTCAGTAGGAGATGGACTTCTAAGCTCCTGGCTCTCACCAAGGTCTGGGCTCACCAGTGTGCTCCAGGACAGCACAGACAAGACTGCACAAAGTGTGACTTCTTCCATCATACACGATCTTCCAATGTTATCCTGGCAGATTTTGTACTCCCAAACACATGTGCAGCTTCATGTTACAAAGCCACCACCCTGGCAAGCTGCAACACAGGTTAGGCATTACTTCAGACATCTTGAACTGCTCAAAAACAAATGAGAAGAAACGTTTTCCACTGAACCACACAGACATCACATGGGATGAGACAAGTCTCGGGGACAAGAGCTGTGCAGCACGGATCAGTCTGTGCTTACCACTCAGTCTCAGCACTGAGGATTAGCTCTTGGCGCTCTTCTATTTAGCAGTGTAGCCACAGGGTCTAAGTAACCTTCTCCAGCCCTATCACCACTAGGGCTGTAATAACTTAATCCTATTATTCTAAATATAGCTGAAGCTCCAGAAATCACTGTGAAATTCATCCATCTTCCATAGGTATGCTTCCAAACTCTCTGACAGATAAAGTTCAGCATTTCTGAAGAATATTTTAGGTTGGTTTAGATCCATGTCATGCATCAATAAATACATTCTAGGCCAAAGAACACATCTGTAGAGGTGTGGTTCTTATTTCTTCCCATGTCTTTTAAAATTGAGAAGACTGCAGGCTGCTTTTTTCCCTTCTTCTGTCAAGAAAAAGCACAATGTGGTGTGCATATGGCTGGGTGCTGCATTTGGAATTACCAGAAAGATCAAATTTACTTGGCATTTCATGAACTCTTAATCTGAAATAATAAATGTACCATCATGGGTCCAACAGTGTTCTCTTTATAGTGTAGCAATCAGAGTGAAGTTAATTCATAAAAATGGGGCCAGAAGGATTTGGCTAAACACCTGTTTACTTTAAGGAAGAGCTAAAAAAATAATTAATGCTGCTTTAAGGAGATGTCAGATTGATAACATCAAATGCCCATAATCAATAGTAAAAATCTACTCAATTAAATGGATGCTATCTGTGTATTCTGGTATTTGGTAACATAAACAGCTTTTGATATATTTGGACTCAGAAGGAAAACTAGAACTGATGAAACTTCCAGAAGTCATAAAAGACTATGAATTCACAGGTTTCAGCAACTCTGAAATATTTCACACTTTTAACTCTAACTTTGTTCCATGACTTTATGACAGAAACAAGAATAAGGACTATGTTTGCAGCAGCCAGAAAATGTCTTTGTCATTGACAAGGATTAATGAAAGAAGCAGAAGGAGGTGGCTACAAGAGGCTCAGTGTCAGAATATAGCCCAACAGATATCCATGACATGGATCCAGCCTGATACTAGCCAACCTGTGTCTGGATCATCTCTGTTATGAATGGACAGTAACATTGGGACATAAAAAACATTTCTTCCATCATAGTTCTTTGCATTTGAAATGTAAACCTCTAGTGACTTGATTCACCCATTAGCCAATATCAGCTGGTCTGATCTATGTTATAGAAACACTAGTTTAACTTATATGCCTGCTTAAATCTCTGTGCTTACCTTACTGAGGTGGGTTAAATAGACTTTTCCAAAGTCTTTTATACTTTCTTTTGTCAGACGGAAACATGGAAAAACTTTCTTGAGGCATATTTGTTTGGAAAAAAATAATGATGGTGCATAATCTATGGAAGGCAGATCCTATTGGAAGATGATACTATTTACAGCCTTAGTTAAAGCAAAATCATAGAATCATAGAAATGCTATCCCAATCACTGCCAGAGTGCAATTAGCTTTCAGAGGAAGGCTGATGACTATTTATACACATCTAGCAACAATATATAATAGTTTTATACTTTGCAGAGAGCCAAGGAAATGCTACCAGTGTTTGAAACTACTGAAGTAATATGCCTGTTCCCTACCTCAACTCAATGCGATCCAGAACACTGAAGTTAATATAGCTACTCTGTAGGGAAAAAATAAAATAAAATAGGGCTTTGAAATAAAGATAAGTCAGGAATCTGGATTTCCTTGCTCCCCATCTGTCTACTTTCCAGGAGCATCTCAGTGCTGTCAGAATCACTAGGCACTTCTTCCCTTTGGGCTCGTGGGGGTTTGGTTGTGACGTATGGAGGCAGACACTGCCATAATCAAGCATGAGCTGCAGAGCAGTGGAAGTCAGATTGCAAGTGATGAAAGCAGAAGTAGGTCTGTCTCAGGCAGGTACCTAGGCATGGATGGGATGTATTACATTCACAGGTGCTTTTTGTAAACCACAATACAGTTGATTTTATATGAAGCACCAGAGAAAACATTTTAAAAAATATACAATGTTGATTTTCAGTGTTTTCAGAGTAAAGTAAGAAATTACTAGCTCCACAGAGGAAATTAGGCACTGGAGTGCTCTGTTTTCCATGGAGTAACTAACATAAAATGCTTTAATGTTTATTGCAGATGAACAGGGATCCAGGCTGCTGTTATACCATATAATTGCCAAGGAAGCAACTGGCTTCAGTTTCTGAGAAATGAGTGCAAGTTGTAGCATCATGAATGACACATCAAAAGAGGCTGCACTGAAAGCCTGATTTAAGACAACTCAGTGTTACCAGCAAAAGTCATCTTCCTGCTTTGCATTCAGATAGGTTGGAAAGCTCTAAACAATACGAGCAATCTGTCCAAAAGTCTGTAAGTATCAGATATTTTAATAAGTAAATTATAAAAAGGATTTTACAAGGCATTTTGTGACAATACTGACTAAAACTTTTAAAATCCCAGTGTTATATTCCTGTACTGAATAAGCCACACAGTAATTTATGAACTGAAGTTGTAAATGTAAATAGTGACATAGTGGCTGTGCTAGACTTTTTACATGATACTGAAACATTAATCTTGGGAAAAATAATCCTTCAAAGTGGTAAGCCTTGGTCCTGAATGCTTTTTATTGTTTAGGTTTTCTTCTAGTGAATTTGCTAAGAAGTCATTTGGACACTGCAAAGGCAGAGGGATAGACATCATAACTTCCCTTCTGCCAGCTGAAAGGATTTTATGGGAACATTAAAAATATGAAATGCTTGGCACTTAGGTCTTTTTTATAGAAGCACTGAGAGATTGTAGCAGTTCCTTTTAATAGTTTCTGGAGGACTTTAGTCAAAGGAGGACTCCATAAACAATTGCCATGCACAGGATTTAGTATGTGCAATGCTATTTAAACAGCTAATTGAAATGTGAGGTAGATCCCTACATACTCAAAAGGGTTGTTTACTTTCTTACCTTCTGGTTTCCAAAAAAAGAATCTCTGTCAAAATGTATATACAACGTATTTTAAAAGAATAGCTGAGATGGGTTGTTCTTCATCTAAAAATTAAAGGTCCCCACCGTCATCATCATAAATGATTTATTACCTCTGAGGTTTGGCAGGCTTTTAAGGTCACCTCTCTTTAAACCTGAAAATGCTTGCTCACATTCAAGTCTTCCTGTCAGGAGGACTCAATTCATTAACTTGCACTTATATGGATGGCTATTTTGCTGTTACTTTAACTGAACTTTTTATGCTGGCCGCCTGCTGTGTCCTGAGTGCTGCGAGCATTTCAGACAGTAGGTGCATGCTGTGAAGGCAGCCCTCTCTGTAAATAATGTTCCAATTAATAAGACAATTATACAGCTCTGCAGTACTTTATTGATGTTCTCTGTTACTGCAGTGTTGGTCAGAGCACAATAGTTAAGATAGCATCAATATTTTCATATAAACCCTTCTCTGCAGATGCTTAGACTTAGCAATTCATACCACTGGAAGTTCAGCATAGCCAAGAAGCAGAAAGGCATGCATTTTACAGTGTTCTGATATAAAATTGTTTATAGATTATATGAGTAAAATTAAGATGAGAAGAGGACATTTGGTTTAGTGGCTTTTTATATGAAATGCTTTCTACTTTATGGGTTACAAGAATAAAAGAAGAATGGAAATGTGTCTTCAGTTAAATTTTAAAATGTTTACTATAACTCTCCAAAGGCATTTCAAACTGAAATTTTACAAGTCATTAGTCTGTTACGTGAGTGGGTCCTGCAACAAATGTAGACTGACATTTCTAAGGTCCAGACACAACCTGTAAAGACCTGGGTAGAATTTAGTTGCCTAACACAAAAGATCCCACACTCCCCTGCTGAGCTGCCAGCGTTCCTCTGGGGGAGGCCTGTGGTCTACAACTGCTTTGCTGTTCTAGTTAAAAGTTCCCCAAATACCTCAGTTTGTGTTTCTGGATATGGAAAGCATTTCTTTTTAAACCACTTGGTACCTATGTCATGGCTCAGCCCAAAAGAGATGCAAAAAGTAGTGTCTCTTTTTCTCTCTGGCCCCCAACACTGTAAGGGAGCCTCAGACTATTCCCTCCTGTGTAATGATACCTAAAAATCCCAGTACTGCATTATTTTAGAACATGTGAGAAGAAGATTTTGTCCTTTTTGCATATGACAGCTTTCTCATCAAACAGTCAGAGAACTAATTGAAGAAGGAGGATGTCCAGGGCGAGGCCAAGAAATTACTGAGAAAAGGAAAGCAGAAAGCGCAGATCTTACTGTCCACTGGTGAGAACATGCACAGTAGGTGACAGTCTTGGCTCTCTGCATCAAATACAGATACAGTCTTCCATCAGGTTCACCTGTGTGTACATTGATATAGACATGAGAATTCTATAAAGTATGTTCCAGATGTGATCAACACTAAAATCGCTAGCTTAATAGCAGGATCATTTTTTCATGCTTCTGAGGCAGTTCACTCAGCCATTTTGAACATTTGAAATTCATAAGATGTAGAATTCCTGTTTTGTATATTTGTGGGAAATTCAGCACATTGGAGGTCTAATGCTTAGTTGGGATCCTTCAGATCTGTGACAATACTTAATAAGTATCAGGTTTGCCTATCTTGTGCACAAAGGTGGTTATACATTTTTCACATTATCCATTTGGAAATCAAGTTCCTTTTCTGTCCTTATCAGCTCTCACAGCATTACTGCAGGTTATTTACTGTAGCTTGGATTTTGCAGTATAAAATACAGAATACAAACTTCAGAGACTTTTCTAATCTATTTGATCCAAAATCCAGTGCAGAAATACCTGCCCTCAGCACAGTTTATCTGACAGGGTGAAACTCTTCTTTAAGCTGACCATCAGCCAAACCACATGAATTTGCACTATTGTTGTCAAAGGATGAGGAAGAAAAATAGCCATTCGTGTCCCTGCATTCACTTTTCAAGAGTCCTCCAAGGTCAGCTACTAAAACCAAGCTATGACCTTCCCTCCAAATTCATTTAGCCTCAGTTTAGGTGCCAGTGGTGAGGGGATCCACACCTGAGCTGGAATCTCAACTCTAATTATACCCAAAACTGGCTGCATCAGGTTAGTAAAGCCACTGGTGTTTTGAGATCAAGTGGAATTGCACACTGCATGATGAAGTGACTGCAGCCTATTCACTACTGACTGTGTAGTCCAGCTTTTCATCCCCTGGGAAGGCAACCTGGATTGTTTGTTCAAATGTATTGAGTTACTCCTAACTTTAACATTTTCCAGTCAGACTGGAAAGCCTCCTTGTCATAGATGCATATTTATGCAAGTTTTTTACACAGGATCAGTATCATGAAATCTTGAGGAGAAAAGGAGAGCTCTACATTTTCTGCAGATACGAGAAACCAAGGAAGTAGAAGAACTTCTGTCCCTTGGTCCTGTCAGGGCCATTGTCAGTGTAGCACACGGCTCTTGAGTAGCACTTACATCCTTGCTTATTTTAATCAGGCTTAATCAAATGCAAAATAGTGTCACATTTCAGAAGACAAATTGTATTAGTTGAAACATTATTTTGTGAGTTTACATGTGAAGGTCTGTCCATGGACAGGGGAAACCACTAGCATGAGACTAAGAATAAATATTACTGGGGTCACCCTTTATTGGGGTAAAGTAGGTTAGCTTAGCGGCGGTCAGAGGAGGCAGAGACAGCTCAGACTGCAGTGTGACCAGAAGGCTTCACCGAAGACAAAGGCCTTTATTTTTAGTCACAGCTTCCCTTTTATCTATTCCTGCATATAACATGCCAGTACACTATTGGTCAGTAGTTCACCTAACATACACGGAGAGATTCTACTGGGTACAAGGCATCCACATTCTACAGGTGGTTCTCTGGTCCTTAAGGATGCATTCATCAATCACATCAGACCTTAAGAGATACACACACACACTGTCACTCCCACAAATATGGGCCAATTACAGATCATTGTTAAGGGGTTTAGTCCACCCATACCTGCAAAATCATAGAATCGTGGAATCATAGAATATGCTGAGTTGGAAGGGGCCCATCAGGATCATCAAGCCCAACTCTTGGCCCTACACAAGATACCTCAAGAGTCACACCATGTGCCTGGGAGCATTGTCCAAATGCATCTTGAACTCAGACAGGCTTGGTGCTGTGACCTCTTCCTTGGGGAGCCTGTTCCAGTGCCCAGCCACCCTCTGGGTGAAAAACTTCATCCTCATATCCAACCTAAACCTTCCCTGACTCATCTTCATGCTGTTTTTTTAAGTCCTGTCACTGGTCATGAGAGTGAAGAGATTGGCACTTGCTCCTCTGCTTGCTTCTGTGAGGATGTTGAAGACCACAATGAGGTCTCCCCTCAGTCTCCTCTCCAGGCTGAGCAAATCAGGACACCTCAGGAGCTCATCATACAGCTTCCCCTCCAGTCCCTTCACCATCCTCACAGCCCTCCTTTGGATGTTTTGTAATAGCTTATTATCTTTTTCATATTGTGGTGCCCAAAGCTTCACACAGTACTCAAGGTGAGGCTGCACCACTGCAGAGTAGATACAAATAAAGGCTTTCATTAGGCTTGCTGGGGGTGCAGATGTTCCCTTTGTTGGGTTCACAATATAGTGCAAAGGCAGTACACTGGTTTCAGTAGGGCCTGAACCAGAGGAAAAGTGACTGTGGAGAGGAGAAAGATGAAGCACAATGCTGCAGGAGACACAAATAGACCTCGGCATTGTGATACTTCTCCACTTGGAATGTTTCTCCTCCTAAAACATTGCCTCTTCTCAATACTGTTGGTGCAACGGTATGAAATGAAAGCTTCTGTGGGAAGGTGTTGAGGCACCTGGAGTGGGAGAATTTTCATGTGTGTATGGCTGTGGGCAAGAGGGTGATGGAGAGTAGTTACCCAAGAGGGATACTCAAGAGCCAGGCTATCTTTCAGGTCTTTGTGAGAGATAAATGTTCTAGCTTTAGAATTTAGGTGAAAAAAGCTGTGATAGCTGGAGAAGATTGGGCAAGGAGGCATGAGTGACCCAGCTTCCACCACTGATCTCTTTTCTCCAGGAACTAGCGGAGAGTTGTCCTTGTCACACCAAAAACACTGCTGTCCTGTAGATAAGGCACTAATTGCTAGTGGTTATTATACCTGCCAGAAAGAGCTCAAACACTATAGTGAGTGCCAACCATCACATCATGCGCCCCTTTTACAGAGAAGTATCATGCACAGGCCCCAGTGCCTGTTACGGGGGTTGATGTGGCTGGAAGTGCTGAGCAGAGCAGCTATTTCTGTGCTGTTGCTGTTACTCTTACAGAGCAGAATAACTGGCTCAGTGCTCTGACAGCCACTGAGGGAAGTCCACCATGGATTGAGAGAGAGAGCAGTGGACAAGAGAAATGCTGCATGGGATACTGTGATGCCCCAATTGGAATATCAAGTTCCTTTAATTTCTTTTGGTAGTTTATAAGAGAAGCAATAGAAGCAAAACAAATAGTAAGGGAATCAAGACTTATATGCCTACTTTATAAAAATATATGTCTCTATTTAAAATATCTTATGATTAGTTTCTTTCAATCATGTTGCTTCAGGTTCATCTGTGACATTACTTTTCCATTTCAGTCATGTAGCATTGTTCTAGAAGCATTTACTATAAGGTCTATAAATTCTTACAAGCTTTTTAAAGGAAATCTCAGTCTTCCGATGAACTTTGAGGAGAGTCTGTTATAGTCACTTGTGTGATTACTCTCCAGTCTTTCCTTTGAACAGCCTTTGCTGTACAAGCCAAAGACTTTGACAAGAAAGCAGGCCAAGATGAGGGTGAAGACTGATTACAACAAAGTTATTTTTAACATCCAGAAAATTAAGTCTTATCAATTGACAGCATTTTCCCACTGTAATAGAAAAATTCTCCTTTGTTTGAAGAAGCTAATTTGTATATTAAAAAAATCAGGCTGACAATGAAGCATAACAGTTGATAAGTGCAAAAGTACTTGCTTTCCAAGGTCTAGCATATTTATTGCAGCTCTGAAATCTCAGGCAAACTGTTTACATGGTAACCAGTGGCCCAACACATAAGATGTTTTCAAGTCTCGTGTTTCCAGCAGCTCCATTTCAGCTGTTGAAAACCATTAGTAATGCATCAATATAACTGGTTAAAAGTAAAACATACTGTTCAAACAAATATCCATTAAACTGTCATCTTTATTTTTATACTTCTTTTATTGCTGTTCTTTTATTTGTGTGATTTTCTTTTTTTTTCTTTTTTCTTTTTTTTTTCCTCTCCATTAGGAAAAGGTAGCAAGTGACTCTGACTTTTTCATGGTTTGAAGTGTACACAAATTGAGCAAGCACTGTGCACATGACATGGAAATAACACATAGCAGTGCTGCTTTTATTTGCAATTAAGCCATGTGGAGTAGTACAGCAAATTCAGCTACAGCTCCTGCCAATATCACAATGATAACTTACATCTGCTTCTTGCTTACAAGCAAATAACTTTCTCCTGAGCCAAATAAACTACAATGGTTCTGGTCCATGCATTAACAGCAAATAAATGTCAAGGTAGAGGAGGAGGAAGTTTATTAGATTGAGATGCAAATAATGAATGGCATCATAATGAAGCTTTTAGTATTTTAAATGTAAATGAAAACAAAATGACAGAAAAATGCTGAGCAGGCTGTCAGAGGAAAAGAGTCCTTTCCTACCTTCCCTGGGGCGATGGCCTCCCTGCGGTCCCCATTGCCTCCTCCCCACAGGGTAAGGAGAGAAGTATCAGGCTGTCCCACTGGAAAAGTCAGCCAGGCTCTACAGGAGGACTGATCAGGGTTGGGAGCACGTCTGGGCTGTGCTGAGAGGAGAGGAGGCAGACTTTGGCAGGTGAGAGAGTAAGGAAACCCATTCCTTCTCCCAGGTGCCCAGCAAAGGACAAGTTGTGACACAGTCACTAGTGGCAGGAAGGAAAATGGTACATAACAAAACTAAATCTTCCCCATGAAGGTGGTTAAGCTTTGAAGATCTTTGCCCAGAAAAGGTGGTGGATCCTTGGAGAGTTCCCATATTAGACCAGTGTTTGTTATTCCCATTTTCTTTACAAAGCAGAGGACACTGGCAGCACCATGGACTTTTTCTCTGCACTTTCATCTAGCCGTGTTAGTATAGAGTTGTTCTGCATTAATATAGAGATGTTGCTTTAAAATACTGTGCCCTGTAGCAACACTTCTCTGGTAAATATTTCTGGTGTCAAGACAGCCGTAGTCGCCCATGCCTCAGCAGTGCCTTCTGACAAGTCAGGCTATGAAGGTCAGAATATCCTATAAACTGCACAGTGTCCACCTTGCCTTTTAGCTCCTGCCAAGTCCCTTGCGCGTGACTGTAGGGGAAACAAATGAGTGTCCTTGGCAGCCCTGTGGCTTTTGCTATGCTACAGTATTTAATCACTTGTTAGGTGTAGCATTGGCTACAACAAGTTTTCTTCCCACTATTTTCTTCTGTTTTCTTGGTAGCTCTTTTGCAATTCCCTTTCCAGTCTTTTCACTGGTTATCTCACTTTAGGAAATCTTCAGTGTAGCACTAACTCTACCTTTTCATTTTCTTGTGTGAAACTTCAAAGTAAGTTTTTAACAGACAAATTATCAGTGCAAACTAGCAGCTCCAAGTTAATAATTTAATATTTCCTTTAAACAGAGCCACCACAAACCCCTGGTGAAAAAATTTTCAGTGCTTTCCATGTAGGCTAGCTTGGTGAACAAGGTTGGTGATTATAACCAGCTGAGAATATATTTTTGGTAAACACTCTTTTTACCCTGAAAATACTGCAGTATCAACAGCCCCCTGAAAAGTATTTTTAACCACGATTCATAAAGTTTGCACAGTGTAAGAAAGATATTAAACTCTAATGATGGGAATGTCAGTTGCCATTGAAGGAGATGGTCAACAATTCAATCAGTGATTTGAAAGCACTGATGGAAAATACCCAGGTGTCAGCATTAAAAGATCATATACTCCGTAAAAGACAGCAAATGACCAAAGAGTTAATTCCATTCCAAGCTGCACTTTTGTAACAGTTTCTTGACTTTCATTGAAAATTCCAGTCTTCATTCCTGTTGAAAGGCACCCTGTTTCTGAAGGTTAATCAAATGTTAGATGTTTGAACAGTAAAAATACTGGAAAAATATTTCCTCTGACAAATATATATATATATACACACACACATATACACACACATATATTGTATATACATATCTTATTGATTTTTAAACAACTATTTATTCAAAGTCACTAGGGAAAGATACTGAAATTTGATCAGAATGTAGCCAAAATATATATGCCTATTGGCGCTCCTGTGTATATTTTTTTTTTACTTCATAGTGATGATCCTTTACAAAAAAAATAATGTTTTTTAATACCATACATGTTTTACTTTGTATAGCCTAGATATGCATTGACCATGAGGCCCCAGTGCATATGTGCAGGTTGCTCACTGTATAACTTACTTTTCCTTCAGCTGTCATGCACTCAGCAAGATATGGAGCAGACTTTGGTAGATGACAGCAGGTAAGGCAAGGCTGATTGCAAACATAAGAATAAACTCTTGCATTCATGTCACTGGGAGCACAAACAGTTGAAGGGAGAGAGGAAATAAAGCCCTTTCCAGCAATTATTTTATTGTCCATATGTACTGTTGTGGGAGTTTTCCCTTGGAGCTCCTAGCAATGAATGATATTGTGGGAACTATTATTGTTAGATTTCAGTAATAATTTTTAAAGAAAACAGCCAACATGGCAAAAATGAGGGGTTTGCTTTTCCCCAAGCTAATAACAATTTTCCCAGGTTTTTTATCTGACATCAGGCTTGGGGTGAAATGGGTAGCTGTGCTCATAAGCATTGCAGACAAGTTTCTGCCACCTCTTGACTAGGTGGCCAGCAAACTACAGTGCTAATTTGGGAAAAGGGGTAACTGGGTTTAACTTCTGGTAGTGTCACCAGGATTTTAAACCTGAATATCCTGCTTCTCTGGAGCATGCTGTACCCTCCTTGTTATAAGAAAAAGGATGGAGCAGGGGAAACACCCTCAAACACTCTTGTTGATGGCACAAGACCTCAAGTAACAGAGCATCCAGTTGAGCATGGAGGAGAAACTCACCCCATGCCCAGGTGAGCAGCCAGCCATCTGAAGCAAGGAAATAAGCTCCTTCCTTGGAGCACTTGGGTCTCAAGAACCTCACGCAGCACTCCAGGCTTGGGGCAGAGTGTCTGGAGAGCTGCCTGCTGGAAGATGACCTGGAGGTGCTGGTCAGTAGTTGACTGAACATGAGCCAGCAGTGTGCTGAGGTAGCCAAGAAGGCCAATGGCATCCTGGCTTGTATCAGGAAAAGCATGACCAGCAGGATCAGGGCAGTGATTTTCTCTCCACGCCTGGAACTGATGAGGCCACACTTTGAATCCTGTGTTCAGTTTTGGGCCCATCACTACAGGAAAGACATTGAGGTGCTGGAGTGAGCCCAGAGAAGGGCAATGGAGCTAGCGAAGGGTCTGGAACACAAGACTTGTTATGAGGGGCTGAGGGAGCTGGGGGTGTTTAGCCTGGATAAAAGGCAGCTCAAGGGAGACTTTATCACTCTACACAGATAGGGTTGTCAAGCTTTAGAACAGGCTGCCATGGGAAGTGGTACAGTCACCACCCATGGAGATATTTAGAAGACGTGCAGATATGGCACTTAGGGACATGGTTTACTGGTGAACTTGGCAGTGTTGGGTTGATGTTTGAACTCGATGATCTCAGAGGTATTTTCCTCCTTTTCTCTTTCTATATGATTTTATGGCTTTTTAATAACGTACAGATGTACTGCAGGAAATGCTAGCAACCAGCCAGCCTTAGAAATAGCATTCAAGTAGCTAAAGCAGGTGAATATATCTCTGCCTTAGGACAGGCAACTGTGGTCTCCTTGAACCATTGGGTAAAATACAGCATTTTATTTCTTTTGCTTGTCGTGATGATCAAAAATTTAGTGTTTTTTATTGCAACATACCTTAGTTGTTTTCTTTTACTTGGGGAGTGTACACTTTAGCTGTGAAAAGTGAAAGAGGAGTAAGATGTGTTTCCAGATCTCTTTTTTAAAATTGTTTTTAAAATACAAACCACAGTTTGAGATTGAAAGGAAAACCCCCACAATTATTGCCAAGAGTATAGTCCATTAGGTATTCAAACAGCACCATAGACACCACTGTGGTCCCTGAACACTGCCCAAGGGGCTGTAACTGGCCTTGAGACCATTTCCTACACATAAATTTGTGTACTTTTTCTCTCCAAGAGAATTACCTTGTTAGAAAGTTTCCAAAATTCATTTTATTAGGGTCTATTTGGTAATGTTTTATCAGTATTCAGTGCCTAAGTCAAAATGAGGAGCAGTGTACCTGTACTGGGACGGACCTGGCCTTACCAGCATTGCTGATATCCAGGGCAAAGGAGGTCTTCAGTAAGTCAATCCTAGGGCCTTTTTGCATCCTGTAGGAGCAGTTCTTTAGGGGTGAGGTTAACTTTCCCCATGGAAGTCTCACAGTGCCCTTCCTCCTCTCAGAACAGGTCATGATCCTAACCTTAGTAGTTCAGCTGCTCACCACTTGAGGATAAGCTTCACTGAAGCATTGTGAAGTTAAGGACAGGCACCCTTGCTGTGAGCTGCTGTTGAGTGGGAAACCACTGTAAGTGAGAGATGGCACAGCCCAGCTGTTTTCATTAGTCTTCACTACTGTATCCTAAAAGAGAGACACAGAGCTCAGGAATGTTGCCCTTCAGCACGGTAAATGTGCCTATAGCTACTGTATGGCATTTGCAGAGGCATTACAGTCCTGTATAATAGTTCAATTTCAATAAATATTAAAAATAACCCCTTGAATGATGTTTTATAATCACATATTTGATTCAAAATGTCTTAAAACCCATTTTTCCTGTCCTACCAAATGTCTGCTCAGAGTAAAGAAAAGTGTGAGGCCAGCATAAGTCTCCCACATCTTTTGTTTGCTTGACAGGCATGTGGCTGTGCAATGAGCTGATAATCAAAGGCTTTACATCAGAACAATCTGATCCCTTCATAAAGCATATAAGCCTTACAGAAATAATTCAAGTCTGAGCCTATACCTCCAAAGGAGGGTTGTGGATGTGTTTTTGTGTTTGGTGTTTTGTTTTGTTTTAAGGATAACAACATTACCACCTAGTGGCAAGACTTCAGAACACAGCAAACTTAATGTCAAATCTTGGATTGAAAAATAAGTAACTTGAGTTTCTATGCTTAACAAAACAAGAACAAGGTGAAAAGTAATTATGAATTCAAACAAGCAGCAGAAAACTGGGTGTAGATATATGGGTGGCAGGGGGGTTAAATTTCTGAAATTCCCAAGTCCAAGCCTCCCACTTTCCAGCTGCAACTGGTATGTGCTGATTTTGAATTTTCATTACCCCTTAACTTAAAAAACATGGCACTTCCTTGGATCAGTAAATAGATGTCAGACAAGCCTTGCAATTAGGAAGCTAACCACATGTTGTAATTCTGCACATAGACTATTTAGACTAGGAAAATTAGGCTCAGGGTGATATAAAGAAGAGCTGGTGCTGATGAGAGGCACTCCTAAAGCAAAGTAGCAGTCTCAGAAAGAAGGGAGGCTGGAAAAATGAAAGCAAATATCTTGCCTGAAGGAAAAACCAATGAGGGTAAAGGTGGAGGAGACCAGATAACTTGCAGTCCATAATGCCTTAGACTGTTAACAAGGAGCAGCAGCACAGCATGAACCAACCTGCCTTTCTGCTTGATCATTCTAGGTCAGCAGCAACCTCCCTGCTGGGATGGATGGTGAGACTTTGTGACCATAGTGCTGAGGTCAGTGAGGGAGTGGGTGTCTCAGAAAGTAGAGTATATCTCTAGTTTCTTAAATAAACCCTAGTTATCCAGAGCCACTGAAGGTTGTTCACTGTGTCTCACCCCTGAGAGCATCCGATTTCCAAATGATCTTTTTCAGCCAAATACTATTCCCAAGTCATGTAAATAGTTTGATCCATAAGGTTTCAATTCATGTTACCTAAACCCTTTAATTAGACTTGCACACTTGCCAACATTTTTTTTTTCTGCTGACATGCTACCATCATTTAGAATAACCTCCTAGATGGATGTGACTCACTGAAAGAAGCCGTACAGTGACTTCCTCTGGAGAAATTCAAGAAATGCCAGGCTGACATATATCCCTGTCACTGTCTTCACTAAGGTTATTAATAACATTGCTAATTTAATAAATCTTACATTTTTCAATGATTCTTCTGTAAACAAGCATTTAATGCTTGACTGAGATCTGGGTGTAGAGTGGGACTCAGAAGGAAAGGAATCTGTGGCAGATACATAATAGTGAAATATCTCAGCTTCAGCATCTCTCTTAAATGATGTCCCAGTTGTGTAATTTTTCCATTCTGCCTTGCTCTTGAAATTGCATATCCACAGCAGACATTAATAATAAAGAAAATTGGTGTCTCTTTTTGTAAACATATTCTAGTCCTGTACAGTTAAACTCTAGGGATCCAGAAACAACTGGAAGCATTTATGTGGTTATTATATCAAAACAATGTTGGGTTGTTCTTTGGGGTTTTTTGGCAGGAAAATTACTGTATGTGAAAAGGCTTTAAAATGGTCACTATTTGAGAAAGAAACTGATTTTGATATGAGACCACCAGCCAGATCTCTAGAGGAAGTCAGGAATTACTGTGATTTCCACACATTGCAAAAAAAATGAATTTTACTGTGAGGTACAGTGAGAAATTGTCATCCCTGTGAAAGCAGCTACTATTTCTTTTCAGGAAACCTAGTTCTCAACTTACTGAGAAAAGGATCAAATAGCACAGGTAGTCCCACAGTTTGCAATTTTGCAGGCATTTTACAACTTCTAGGCACTGGTCTGGTTTGCCAAGGGACTGGTCTCAAAGGGAATGTGGATATGTCATTAAAAAATGAGACATATTGACACACTTGATTGTGGTGTGTATTTCTCTTTAGCCTTTTGTACAGTCCAGCCCTCAGTGCTTGGGGGATAGCTACAATGAATTGGTTGCACAGCTGCCAGGCTGCTGCTGAGCAGAAAGGAACACAGGCTTTGCCTGCATGGCTCATACTGGCAGCCTTCCTCTGCCAGACACTGTCACAGATATTAAAGTGAGTTTGGTTTGTTCCTCACCCGTAAGATGGATGGACACGAAATTCTCCTTAAGCCCCTCAATACCTAAATTTACTATTAAGTCTTCACCTATTAATGCATCAAAATGGCGAGTTTTTGATGGGATGGGTAGTTCTGCATAGTTTAGCAGGCTCCAAACACACATTTCAAAGACTGAGTTAAAACAAACAAACAAAAAACCTGTAAGAAAAGCCCCGCCAGAAATACACCTTTCTTTAGAGATTCAATATACCCTTCTTTAGGGACTAAGAACAAGGTATAGGCACAATATTGTGCCTAGGAAGGAGAAGGCTCTGAAGATACCTTATTGCAGCCTTTCAATACTTAATGTGGGCTTATCAGAAATCTGGAATGGGCTTTTTACAAAGGCATACAGAGAAAGAGGGTAGCTTAGATTAAGTATCAGGAAGAAATTCTTTACTGTGAGGGTGGTAAGACATTGGAACAGACAGCCCAGAGAAACTGTAGATGCCTCATCCTTGGAAGTGTTTGAGGCCAGGTTGGCTGGGGCTTTGAGCAACCTGGTCTAGTGAACAATGTCCCTGCCTAGAGCAGTGAGCAGGGGGAGAGTAGAACTAGATGATCTCTAAAGGTCCTTACCAACCCAAACCATTCTATGATACTACAAAAATGATGGTTTCCTATGCAGATATCTCTTTATCTGAAAATAAACTTTTCACTCAGTAGCAATTATGATCAGCAATCACTCTACCCTCACCCCTATACACACTTACAAAGGATACATTTCAATAGAGAAACCAGCAAGTTGCCCAGCTCCCATGCTTGGAGACATCCAAAGTCAGATTGGATGGGGCTTTAAGTAACCTGATCTAACTGAATGCACTTCGAGGAGGTTGGACTGGATGACCTTTAAAGGTCCTTTCCAACCCAAACTAGTCCATGAATCTATATGTTAGGCAAGAGTGACATCTACTGTCCATCACCACCAGCAGCCCAGAGTGGAGGCAGCGCTGTCCTGCTGGCCAAAATCCTTGGATAACAGGGAGACAAGGACACCGCTGGAAGGAGTCTTTGTGCATTTCCACCCTCGGATCTTTGGTCTGTAGTGCTAGCTAAAATGAATGAGAGACACTAGTAAATACTTAGTCACCCAAACTTCTGCTTGATGAACAAAAATTAAATTTGGAGTTGTTAGTTCCAAAGCTAGGGCACACATGACCAAAGCAATACAACTAGTGACTCAAAATGATGGATTGAGAGGGTGGAAGCTCTTAATAACTGGGGACAGGTAACCAGAGAGCCAAATCCTTTTTCATTTTGAAGAGGAGTCTGCAGGGAATGAGAATCCAGGCTGTGAAATCAAACTCAAATCACCATTTAATTGCTGAAGTATTTGGATACTGAAAATAGATTACAACCTAATCTGTGAACACAGATTTCAAGGCTTCCCCATCAGGATATGTGTGCACCCCTTGCCTTGTTCTACTGTGAAATACCACAGTGCAGGCCTGAAAGAAAGCATTCCTGTTAAACAGAACCTTGACAATTTGCTTATCAGAAATTAGATTAAACAATAGAAACATTTTTCCAATCACAAGTCAAGTCAAATGAGTCATTTCAAGATACAAATTTCTGTCTAAATACCGACTGCTTTCTGCATGTGAGTGCTGAAGGTAACCAAGCATGCACACATGCACACAGCCATACATATCCAAATCCTAGGTATGAATGAAGAATATAAAGGACTAATAAAACAGAAAAGTTAAGCTGCTTCACCTAAAAACTTTGGGTTTCCAGCCTTCAAGACTCATGAGAAACAGTGAATAAACAGACAATCCTGGCTGGTAAACAGGACTCTCGAGCTGTGAAAAGAATTGGATGCAGTATAAGGTAGCTTTGCTATATATCATGGTCTGTCTTTCCTGAAGCAGTAGGACACTTAGATACTTCTCACTCTTGAAATGATGGCTTGACCTTAACCTTGAACTTTACAGCTTGTAGACTTCAGAAGACTTCAGAGGATCCTGGAATCAAGTAGGTTGGCAGGGGCATCAGGAGGCCTCCATTGCAATTGCCTGCTCAGAGCAGGGTTAGCACTAATTTGAGACCTCGTTTCTAGAATTGTATCCATCTGAGACTTGAAAATCTTCAGGGATGGCACCTGCACGACCTCTCCAGGTGGCCTGTTATACAGCTTAGCTGTCTTCATGGAAAAAAAATTCTCTCCCAATTCTTCAGACAAAATTTGACTGGATGACATTTTTGGGTTTTTAACCACAAAAAGGCAGTGACAGAGAGAATAAGGAAAAACACAGGCATTTTCAAACACCATCTGGCCTGTGGGCCATCTGAGCATGCAAAGGGAAGAATATGCAGACACCAGCAGACTGGCTCACACACTGCTTAGGACTAAGAAATGTTTCACAAGAGGTGACCATCACGCTTAGGTCTGTACCCTCTTCTGCTCTTCCACTGAACATGCCCAGTGTTTGGAAACTGGTGTATGAGCACAACAAAGATGTCATGTGCAAGACATCTTCTCTTTCAGTGAAAGGACATAAGGGCAAAGGTGATCCACAGCAATCTTAGTTTTTTGCCTGAGCTAGTCTTCACACAGCATGAGATCTTATGGGCTTCCTAAGCCTCGTCTTCCTCTCTTCACAGTGAGCTCCAGGCTTCACTTCCCTGCCCCTCTGTTGGCCACCGTGTCTCCTTCTTGCCTTTCAACATTCATACTTGTCTTCTTTTGCCTAAACAAGACCTTTGCAGTTACAGAAGAACAGCAGGTTGGTCCTTAAGTACTGTGAAGTGGGCAGGTAAGTAACTCTCACAGCAAACTCAGTAAAGGGAAAAGGAATGAGGAAATAACTTTGAAGGACTCGGCAGAGCTACAGAAAGATCAATCAATACCACTGACCCTCAGCAAAACACACACCCTGACCAACCTTCAGCAGGCTGTAGTATAAACAAGGCAGGAGGATTTTCTCAATGTCATGCCAGAGACAGATGGGAAAAAATACGTAAAACTGTTGAAAGCTGAAGTGAAAGCAGAGAATAAAACTAAGAAGCATGAATTTTTAGTTGAGACAGAGACTGTGGGCCCCAGGTGTGATGTATGACAATCCATCCCTACAATATATGTTCTACAGTAGTTGTTTAATTTGCCATAGCACTACAATCCCATTGAAACTAAAGAAAGAAAAAGTGTTCCAAATAAAACACAGTGAAGACTAATGTTTCCTATCTTGTTATACAAGGCCTCATGGGTATTTTTGGCATTCTTCAATTATTTTTTTGTTTCATTCCAACAAACAATTACAAAACATGGGAAAATAAACAGTGAATAAACTTATGTCTTTGGAATATTCACATCTGACTTACAAAGCTGCCACCTACCATATTAGATCATGTAGTCAGACTGGTGACTCCCCTGGGAGCAAAAATGTTAAACCAAGAGAAATAAATAGAGGTGTTGGCCTCACATTTTAGCAGTCTGAGTTTCCCACCGAGTGCAGGAAGGAAGTATTCAGTGCAGGAAGGGCAATGAATAGCCGGAAGAATGCACGGTGTAGGTGCTTTAGTGGTGAAAATTGCTGAGCTGCCAACACTCACAGCACAGCTGCACCTTGGGAATTTTATGCAGAATAAAAGGAAAAGGAAAGTTTGTCCCAAAGGAAAAACTATGGGTGTGAATGAAAATATATGCATATTTTAAATCACCTTGCTGGAAAATGGTGAATGTATTTCAGTTATAGGTCCTTAAAATGTTTTGACTTCAAGTACAAAAACTCTCTGTTGGAAAAAGAGGCAGAGGGGAGCAAGAAGGAAGCCCATGCCCAATGAAGTTAGAAGATATTTATTAGAGAAATCATGGGCAACTAGTATTCAACCTCCATTGATGCCTATAACACTGTTGGAAACTTCATATCAATGTGAAATCTGGCAATCTGACAGATAATATCTTTGAAGTCTTCAGTTATAAGGGACCCAAAACATAATGACAGAATAATTTCAAAGACATTCTTTGCACAGCATGAAAATTGTTCAGAACTGTTTCCAGGGAGGTTACATCCTGTGGAATTTGTATAAAAATACTTGCTAAGAAACATCTAGATTTGAGCAGAGAGTTCAAAATTACTAAATTATTTAAGAAAATCCCTTTCCAAGGAGAAAAAAGCATGTAGGTTTTGCTGGGAAAGACAGTAGGGAGATCCTATTTATTTTCTGAAAGAAGGAGGCAATCTCTGACAACTGAGTCATCTTCAGGTATTTATATTTTGGAAATAAGCTGAGGGCTAATAGGACAGCCTAGTCACACCTGAAAAGCAGGAGTGACACTTTGACAAGGGCTATGCTGTGCAAGCTTTCCTTTCTAGCATTGTGTGACAGAGATTGCTTTGCTGCATAACTTCACTGCTTTATATGATAAAAGTGGGCAGAATAATACATTCTTTGTTCTGTTGTTTCTGGTGCAGCATCAGCATGGGGGTTTTTGGTGATTCTTAGACTATTAATTGCAATTATTTCTGCTTTTCCTTCCCTGGCTGATGGTTTCCTAGCCCAGATCGTCTCTTTATGTTTCTGTCTTTTCTCAGAAAGTGGTGGAGGGGAAGATTTTCTCCATTTTTAGATTTTTCAGGAGAACAGGGATACAATGATCTCTCCTCTCTCTCTCTCTCTCTCTCTCCTGAGCAGGACAGAAAGTGCTCACAATCATCACTTGGTGCTCCAATCTCTGGAAGAAGGAATACCTATGTGATCAGTGGATGAAGAGACAGAGAAGCAAGGAAGGATTCACTGATTCCTGCAGGAGAATGTTAGGGTTTGGAGGGATGGAGTGTGCAGAACAGTCCACCTTTGACACCCCTCAGCAGAATCCTATGAGGTAGCTTGGGCAGAGCTGACTGGTGCAAGCACACTGGGGATGTCTGTGGTTTCTGCGAGTCTGATACTGCACACAGTTGCATGGCTGCAGCCATGTTACCTGAGGTGCAGAAACCCAGGATGGAGGCTGCAGGACCTAATGTTCCATCTCACAAAGTCAGTGGGAGGAAGAAGAATAGGTGGAGAAGATCAGATGCTATCATAAGATGCCTAAGATACTAAACAACCAAAAAGAAGTGTGAAAGGGGTTTGGATTATTATGTTTAAATACTTCCACAAAAACAACAGCCATGACAAGATGGGCTTTTGTCTCATTATAGCAGAGACACATATGAAGAAGCTGAAAGACTGGAAGCACAAACTAGAGAGTCACATTAAAGTCTAAATGTAATTTCAACTGTGGCATGATTCACCTTTAGAACAAACTGTCAAAGGAATAAGAGGATTCTCTCTCTCTCTTCAAATCAAGATTGTCCTCCTATTAATGACTACTAACCCCCCTCCCCACCCCACACTAAATACAAGTTACTGGGAATATGGAGCTGAATCCTCTGGCCTGGAATTTATGAGGTGATGCCAAAGGGGTTTTTGATTTTTCATTTTTATAGATTTTAGAAGTATTTGTAGCTGTAGCAAAGTAGATTTT
>JAWWLZ010000001.1:78752132-78774967 GCA_035041345.1 Poliocrania exsul | reverse complement strand
GGGCTGGACTGAGAGATGTGTAAACTGGGGATTGGGTAAGCAATATTATAAAAACTATAGAAATCAGTGTTCAAAAGAGAGGGAGGCATAGAGATGTCATCATGTATACCTAAGAGCTCTAAGCCTGGACATTAAGGAATGGACCTTTTTATCTTATCCCACATTAACTTGTCTCGGAGTCCTGTTTTTGGGGGCATTCACGGCATCAGAAGCCTTGGGGATATGACCCTTTAGACTGTGTTTTCTAGACGTCCTTCTAGTCTTTAAAACCTATGAATCTGTCCTGCAAAGTTGTCTGACAGTATCACCTCATGCTTCTCTGTGACTGTACCAAATATTTAGGCAAAAGACACTCAATGCTGGTTTAAAAATTCCGAAGAATCTACCATATTACTATGGGGAATTGTTTTGATAGCTACCTACTCTCACTAAGAAATACTTTTACTTCACTGCCAGCCTACATTGGCATAGCTTCAGCTATGCAGATGCCATGAGTCTCTTCCTTTTAATGAGATCACGGCTATCCACGTTTCTGTTTAAATCTGGCCTCAAATAACTAACCAGAGGGAATCTCTAAAGCCTCAGAATCTTGCAAAGCATGTCACATCTCCTGTACTCCATTTATTCCTAAAGCTCCTTTCCAGCTCCACACAATTTTTCAAAATCTTTCTCCAGAATACCAGACCAGACCAGACAGTAGTTTCTCAAAAAATTAATTAAAAATAAAAAACCCCTGCAACTTGATATCCCTTATACATTGACATATAAATAAAACACAGAAAGTTCTTCATCTGTGTGCGTAGGGATAAACTGGGACTCCTGACTACATACAGCTTTACACTCCTGGTTTCTCCATGACTCCTCATATGCCCTTTACAGTATGTACAGTTTCCAAGATGCAGAGTACTGAAATTATTACCCTCTGGTAGCTACTCACATCAAAAAAAGTGGCTTCAACTCTTTCTGTTGGTGGCTCATATGAGCTGTTACTCAGGGATATGTTGACAAATGATGGTTTATTTCTGAATATTTGTGTTTAGGAGTCCAAAAATAATGTTTTCATTCAAGGCTGATGTTACCAAATTTATACCAGAAAGAGGTAAAGCAAATAGATTGTTTATGATCAATAAACTGAAAAACATTCATGTGAAGGTAGCAAATACTGAAAACATCATGTAGAGAAACAGGACAGATATGCAATCATTTTAAAAGTTATGTTTACTGAATAATTTGAGCCTGATTCACCATTACATTATGCAGTACATAATTGCTCATATATCCAGGTTCACATCTCTTGTTATCATGAGAAAGTAAATAATAGCTTCAAATGAGATCTGAAATAAAGTTCAGTGTTGGAAAACATTCAAGTTTTCTTCAACCTTGTGTAAACATTTCCCTCTCAAGATAATAACTTCCTCACCTGTTCACAAAAGTTTGCAAATATTTAATTCAAAATCGAATCTGGAATGCTTGTGCTTTTGGAAGTATTTTCCTTCTGAAAAAGAGAAGCCTGAAACCAGTGTAAGGATCACTGCTCTGAAACAAAGTGAAAGTCCACACAAAACATTTAGCAAAAGGCTCAAAACGTATGGAAGACAGAGGAAAGATCAAGGAAAACATGTAAATACTGTCCCCATAGGAGACCTCTGCAATAATAAAATCATAATCATAGAATTATTTGGGTTAGAAAGGACTTTAAAATTATCTAGTCCAGCCTCCCTGTCATGGGCAGAGAGACCTTCCACTAGACCAGGTTGCTCAAAGCACCATCCAACCTGGCCCTGAACATTTCCAGAGATGGGGTATCCACTGCTTCTCTAGGCAACCTGTTCCAGTGTGTCTCCACTCTCACAGTAAAGAGTTTCTTCCTTAGATCTAATCAAAACCCTGTCTCTTTCAGTTTAAAGCCATTTTTCCTTGTCCTATCACTACATGTCATAGTAGGCTCATAGTAGGGTCGCAGTAGGGTCATTGCAGCTAGCACTGCACACTGGAAAACTAAGTCACCACATAAAATCTTCAGTTTCCACACCATGGTTACACCAGCACCTCTGGGTGGGCCATGCTCCCTCCAATTCTCTGTGCAAAGGCAGTAAAACCCCTTTTGTAAGACACACCAGAATGTGCCCTTCTACCATGTCCAAAAGAAAAGATTTTGCTAGCCCATTCTTGAAAGCTGGCCACCACAATCAAGAAAGGACTGGTCTTTTTTCTGCTTTATTACCTGGTTACTTGGGAGCTAGAAAACACTCCAGATCACAGCAAGCTGGGTCTTTTTATAAGCCACATACAAAAAGAGCATATAGTTTGGCCTAACTTTCTTCATTCACAGAATCATGAAATCATAAAACCATTAAAGCTGGAAAAGACCTCCAAGGTCATTGAGTCCAACCTTTGACCAACTACCACATCAACTGGACCATAGCACCAAGTGCAATGTCCAGTTTTTTCTTGAACACTTCGAGGAATGGTGACTCCATCACCTCTCTGGGCAGTCCATTCCAATGCTTAATCACACTTTCAGCGAATAAATTCTTCGTTATGTCCAACCCGAACCTTCTCTGGCACAGCTTGAGGCTATATCCTCTTGTCCTGTCACTAGTTGTCTGGCAGAAGAGGCTGATCCCCACCTTTCTACAGGTAGTTGTGGAGCGCAAGTTGTAAAGGTCCTTTCACATTGTTGTAGAGAGTGATAAGGTTCCCCCTTCAGCCTCCTTTTCTCCAGACTAAATAACCCCAGCTCCCTCAGCCACGCCTCATATGATTTACTCTCTAGATCCCTCTGAGTAAGCTCTGTTGCCT
This sequence comes from Poliocrania exsul, assembly GCA_035041345.1. Taxonomy (NCBI): domain Eukaryota; kingdom Metazoa; phylum Chordata; class Aves; order Passeriformes; family Thamnophilidae; genus Poliocrania; species Poliocrania exsul. Next base: position 78,772,165 of record JAWWLZ010000001.1, on the reverse strand, counting down.
TTCTCTGGACTCACTCCAGCTCCTCAATGCCAGTCTTGTAGTGAGGGGCCCAGAACTGGACACACGACTTGAGGTGCAGCCTCGCCAGTGCCAGGTACAGGGGGTCAATCACTGCCCTGGTCCTGCTGGCCACAGTTTTTGATACAAGCCAGGAACTCATTAGCCTTCTTGGCCACCTGGGTACACTGGTGGCGCATGGTCAGTGGCTGTAACCCAGTACCTCCAAGTCCTTTTCCACCTGGCAGCTTTCCAGCCACTCTTCCTCAAACCTGGAGTGATGTGTGGGGTTGTTGTGACCCAAGTGCAGGTCTTGGCATGTGGCCTTATCAAACCTTACACAGTTGACTCCAGCCCATTGATCCAGCCTCTCCAGATCTCTCTGGAAAGCCTTTCCTCTGACCTCTGGACAAGTCATGTCAGCAGAAAAGAGTATTAGCCATGAGATACGTTTGGGATAGTTGTTAGTCAGAGTCATGAAATCCCTTTCTGCGGCAAAGCCCTCCTCCAGCTGGGTTACCCTCACAAGCATATGCTGTTAGATACCTCTCCTAGCCACAAGATCTGCTTGAGCCCTGGCTGAACAACCCTTGCTCTTCTCAGAGACAAGACCCTCCATGCAGAAAGGACAGCTGGCCCCATCAAGTTCCCAGTTTGGAGAGCATGGATACCTTTGACCTCCTTGAGAGGCAAGGGTTTGATCTCAGCTCCCAGCATCCATCAAGATTTCTGCAGACCAGTTCCTGCCAGTCCAGACCCTGCTCTTCCCTCATCCTTCCCCCCACCTCCCACCTTTCCTAGGCTGTGCTCTGGTACTTGGAGGGCTATTCCTTCAGACAGGCACTGAGATGGTGCTGCTTCTCCCTGCCTGAGTGTTGCTGGCCTGCCTCCCTCAGTGAGGGCTGGAAGCAAAAATAACAGCCCCTTCCAGCCAAACTGAGGAGGTTACAGGCAGCCCCAACTGATTTTGAGAGTGAGACAGGGTAGCTCCACACATTCCAAGCACATGTCAGAGACCAGACAGGAGGGCAGCCAACATCAGGACATCCCTGCCACTGGAAATGTGGTGGATAGCCTGAAGGTAGGTGAGAGTTGGCAGAGCTGCTCTCACTTAATGCTGTGGAGCCCACACTGTCTTCAACTGGCAGAAACCTGGGAATGAAGTCAGAGAGTACTAGTAACCTTCCTGATAAGCCATGCAGGTTGCTACAGCTTTCCCAGACAGTCTCACTGCTCAAACCTGTGGAATTTAAATGCAAACTCTTCCAGCTGGAGTAAGATATTTAGGAAATCAGCCATGAAGAGGAGAGAAGACAACACCAAGGATTTACAGGTAGAATCTGTATTTTGATTTAAAGGTATGAACTTTAAGGCAGGGCAAAGTGGAGCAAGATGAGCAAAGGGTTACAGGATGATGGAAGTATGGAACTAAATAGACTTATCTGGGATGCATCCAAAATCCAAGTTAAATCCACATACTCTTTCTACATGAATATACCCCCCTGAATTATAAAGGTAAGGGAAGGAGAGCTTACATCTTGATCCCTATATATATATAATTTGCATCTCTTAAATCTGAGTCAGTTAAAGAGTTGAACACTGTGAGCCAAATCCTATTTAATTTATTCAGCAACACATCTGTGTGAAATATAGTCCAATTACAGGCATTAGGTTACTTTGCCATGGCTGCAGCCATTTGGCTTTTATTTCCAGCAGGCTCTAATTAAATTATCACAATGCAGGAGCAGACAAGTTTCCCTTATACGTGACTGCAATTAAAGACATGCAATCACAACATTTTTTAAAGTGGATCCAATCAATTGGTTACAGTAAAGAATACCATGTAATAAAGCAGTGACTCCACTGTTAAGACTGAAAGAGGGTTTCTGTTTCAATAATCTAGTTCCCTTCTATTACAAGTTCTGCCCTTGGATAATTTATTTAAAGATCATTATGTGTCTACAACATATATCATTTGCCCTCAGCTTGGGCTGCAGTAGTGCCATTATGGCCAATTACTTAGTGTGATAAAATCTGCCACAGTACAAACTGTTCCTTAATTAGGTTTAAGTTTTGTCTAAATTCTATTTGTAATTCAGGCAGCAAAATAATAAAGCCAACAGCAAAGACTTGCTATTTCCTCTCTCCGGTCCCTGTTGTAACCTGTTGTTATCTTAGAGCAGTTAGAACCGACACCCCCCCATCCATGTGCCTTTCTTGCAATACTTGCCCCCACTTTGTGTTTCCATAACCAGTTCAGGGCTTGAGGGGTGGTCTGGCCTCTGAGGGAGTTCCTTGACCAGAATCCAGGCATATCATATGCTTCACCAACAGCAAAGGCTCTGAAAGCCCCTGAGAGCATGTGGCCAGCAGAAGGGATCATGCCCCACTCTTTGGTGATTACAGGTGTTCTCTAGCCTCCATAGTTTGCTCCAGCAGCATGATGATTGGCGGTAAAATGAAAGTCCTACCAAACCACAAGAAAGTGATGTGAGGAGCAGCACTCACTGATGCCCTTCAGCTCCCTTGATAGCTGTGTGCTGTAAACAGGGTGATGAGCACAGTGCTGGGGCTTCTGGTGTCGGTGCACACCATGGCTACTGCAGGATGGGGCCTTTGCTATTAGCCTGGTTAACCATTTAGACACACCAGAGGCTTCAAGTTTGTTTGAGGATGATGGTATTGCTGCACAACTTCTTAAGTGAATTTAAGCCACTGGATTTATCAAAACTACTCCTGCACCATTCCCAGCCATGAGAAGATATCTTAAGGTGTTTTGCTCTTTAAAAACAATTGCCAGTGTTTACCAGGTGTCTTCTCAAGCTCAAAGTGTTTTAAATATGTTTGAACCAAAAGTTCTATGCAGATTTGAATTCAAATCCTGCAGCTTTACTCTGTGATATCTCACAAGGGAGGGAGAGTAAAACTTACATCAAGGAAATTCAGAATGAAACAAGAAATAGAAGCAGTTATTCAGTAGGATCCATTTTAACACATCCAGGGTACAGTAATCTGAAGACAGGCATCATCCTATAAGAAGCTGCATTCCTCTGGAAAAAATTACACTTGAGATTTATTCCTTTTTTCCAGCAGAACATTTACTCCCCCTTAAAAGAAAGAAGGCACTTCTTCACAACAAATGCACTTACTGGATGCTACGTTAACAATTATTTGCTATCTGCATATTTTCTGTTGCAGAGACTATATATTGAGCTGACTTTACTTTCCCCAAATCCTGCTCAAGTCCCATATTGTATCTTGCAAATGTCTGCTTTGCAAAATTGGATGAATTTATTCTGATGTTTCAGAGAACTTCTAGAACTAATGTCAAAGCAAAATGCCATTTAAAAATTATCATCATCATCATGGCTGGGCTTCGCAAACAAAGATTTGGGAAGGGCTCTCCCCACGTGGGTGTGCCCTTTGAGCCTTCACAGGATTTTTTAGGTGAGACACAGCGTGCACAGAACTGGCCCCACCCTTTAACTCCTAAGGTTCATCTGCCATGGCCTAGCAAGCCAGGACTAGAACCTACAGCCCACGGTATTCCCAGGAGGTCTCCCATCCAAGTACTAACCAGGGCTGATCCTGCTTGGCTTCCGAGATCTTATGGGATCGGATGTCAGGGAGGCATTTAACTGCCTTTAAAAATTATACAGTGGTGGAAATTTACATAGCAGCTAATAACAAACCTAAAAATAACCTATTTTTTGCAGCATAAATCTTGTTGTTGAACTAAAAGAATGAAATATTCCTCTATGAATTGTTTCCAAGTACCAGGGAGAAAAACATTAACCAAGTCCAGTATCAAAAAGAATATAAAAACATTTCAATATCTGCCCTGGTTTCTTCCACTTAATGAACCAGGCTGTAAATACCTTTGATGGAAAGGTTATGTTCTGGACACTCACCTCTGTACTTGTGGTCAGTAGTGTAACATGACTAGTCTGTCCTTCTACTCCACTTGACCCCTGATAAGAGCAGAAAGAGAACTTTATGTACCAGAGGACACACATCAAACACTGTGGGGCTGGGAATCCTTTATGCTGCAGCTTCATTGTGCCCATCTGTTACAACTGACCCCAAAAGGTGAGGGTAACTCAGGTTCTTATTAATAGTTCCCTGGGGGTGGATTAGAGTAAAATGAAACTGAATGATCAGTGCTTGTAAATATGTATATAGCATTTATTTTAAAACAAATTGGTTGCAATGGAAAAGAGGTATGTGGCTACTTTGTTTACTATCTGTAGTAATACAAAAAGCATAAAAATAATGCTTAAGAAAATGTATAAGGGAAAAGAAAGAGAAAGAAAGGATAAGAGTAGAAAGGTATGTAGTGACCACACTTGAATCTCATAACAACACTTGATTCTTGCGGTTTCAATGTCCATTGGTTGAAGTGATAGTCACAGCCTTGATTTGTCAGGAGAGGAGGGAAACCACAAAGACCAGTGGGTTAATATACATTCAGGTTCAGGTGGAAATTCCCAGGTATCTCCCCTGCGCCAAGAAGTTTCACACTGTATGATGTAATGCTGTGGGTCGAGAGACAGGAGTCAGGAGTATTTAATGGTTTATGACACCTTCTAAGACATTATAGCAGCCTTTCAAATTAGTGTAGTTAAGCCAATTATGGCCCATCAGAAGGGGTCAACACCTTCAGGTGTGAATGTTCTGGTACTTCCCAGAGGGGAGTTTTCACAGCTGAGCTGTTTGTGTAAGGACATTGACATCTGCCTCTTATCAACCTCTTACTTTATCTAGCTCAAAACCCAGTTTGTAGTCTCCAGTGATGGGTGTGCACCACCTCTGCACTGGGCAGTTCCTTTGTGCATGATCAGCAAAGCAAATTTGCTTTTGCAAATGGCCAGTTGTTTAAGCCATTAATATTCCTGTCTCTCACACTGTCCAGACCCTTTCCTCTAAAGATGTAATTTACAATTAAATTGCATTTGTATGGATCCAATATTGGACCTATATATATTGGATCATATATGTATGATAAAAGGCCTCTAGCTGAGGATCAATTCTTTCCAAACCAGAAGGTCTTTCCTTATTCATTAAAGGCACTCACAGTGGCACTGATGAGAAGTTGAAAGGAAAGACCTGATTATTAGCTGTTTTTAATGCGATATGAGAAGGTCTTATTTATCAGTGAACACTAAACATTTCTCTCCTTTGTAAGAGCTAAGGAGAAAACATGAACACAACAACCGATGAATTAGTCAAACCCACCACCTGGCAAGACACAGAAGGTGATTTTCCCAACTGCACTGGTATGGAAGTTCATCTGAAGACTTTGTACCTCCCCATTATGTGTAACGTCATGTTCCTTGGTGGATTGTAAACCACCTTGAAGGTGAAGTTTGAAACCACCCAACCAGACTGTTCCCGAAGACACCTGGAAAACACGTCCTTCTCTGGCTCTGGGATTTGCTACTGATTACACAAACATGAAGAGCTTAGTCTGGACATGAGAACAGCTTCCACTGATTTCAGTGTTGTCACTGATGTAGTGCTTTGTTTATTACAGCCTGAGCAAAACACAGCAGATACTGTCACAGTTGCTGAAACCACTGAATTACAAAATTAGAAAGATAAACCAGATGATTTCAGATTGGAAGGACTCAATGAACTTCAGCATAGGGCACTGAGCAACTGAATGGTGAAATCTCAGAGCTGGCCTAGGGTAGGATGAGAGGAATACCAAGGAAGACATACATGGTAAATAAAATATATAAAAATATATAAAAAATATATAAAAATATATAAAAATTGTTATGTAACAGAATCATAGAATGACGTGGGTTGGAAGTGACCTTAAAGACCACCTAGTTCCAACCCCTCTGCTGTAGGCGGGGACACCTTCCACCAGACCAAGTTGCTCAGAGCTCCATCTATCCTTGAACTTATATATCTATATATCCATATCTCTATATCTGTATCTATAATATATAAGTATATATATGTATATATGTATATATATGTATATATATGTATGTATGTATATATATGTATATATGTATATTATATATATTATATATATGTAAAAAATAATGGAAGGAAAAGGATTTAAGTCATGTCAGTCATGGTAGTTAGTTAGTTAGGTAGTTAGTTAGGTAGTTGACGAATAGAGGTGAGTACCATCCAGTATGACTCTTAATCCCAGATCATTCTGATTTCCTGCTACAACAAATCAACAGGCTCATACATGAAGGAGAAAGTGATGTCATAAATCTTGACTACAGAAGTTTTCACACTGTTCAAGATGAATCTCTTGTGTGTAAGCTAAGGAAACAGTCTGGAGGAAACTATTTTTGTTAGTTCCAGAGGTTAAGATCAGAATTGAGATACTAGGGATTACTATTAGAGTAGGGGGAACCACTAAGTGGGGATTTGACCAGGCTTTCTTGAGTTTAGGGATATTTAGTGTTTTCATTATCAAACGGGATGATGAAGTAAAGTCTGATTCTTACATTTACATATTTACATGAAGCTGAGAGGAAAAAATTAAATCAACAAATTACAGCAATGATCTGCAAAGACACAGGATGCTTTTAAACAATGGAAGGTGCAAAGTTCTGTGTTTAAGTGAAAATAATGAACTGTGTAAACACAAAAGGAGAAAAGATCCCATTATTTAGGCAACAGTTTGGCACAGAAAGATCCGCATTTACTGTGAATCATAAGCTGGGCAGGAGCCAATGGTTTCAGTGGCTGAGTGTCTGCTGTGGCAAGAAGGGCAAATGTATAAATTATGTGGTATATAAATAAGAATATCATTTGTGAGGGTTGTGTAGCAGCCCTTACATCTTATGCAGAGTTTTTACCCTCCTAGCTGGAGCACTGTGCCCAGCCTTGGAGAGGGCCCTTCACGGAAGACACAGATGAGAAGAGTGTGGTGAAAGCAGTCAGTGAAATGTCCTGGAGAGAGAAACCAGACAGAAAACCAAATGGTATTCAACCTCTGTCATATGAAAAGCTTATCAGGGCTATCACCCCACAACCTCCTCAGCAATGGATATCAGGAAGGACTTTCTCTCAGGACAGATGATGAAGCCCTGATAAGGACAAGAGGAGTCTCCAGTGCAGCATGCCTCTAGGAGTAGGTTATCCAGATACTGAACAAGAGGTGCACAAGCCTTTTGGGCCTCTAGAGGTCCCTTTGGGCCATGAGACTGTGATTATGCATACATCACCAATAACAGTGATGCAAAGCAAGTGGTTCTCAGGAGCATCAGACGCAGAGCAGAGCTTATGCCACAACATTGCCTGTGCTGGTTTAAAGGCAAACTGGCATCACAAATGAACCTAACTCAAGAGAGATTACAAGTTAGAGTTACAATTTACTAAAAAGATTACAATAAATACAATGATACAGAAAAAAGTTGGTTTCAACCCACAAAATACAGAAGTACAACCCAGTACCCTGGGGCATGAACAGAATGGTGTTCATTAGCCCCTGTGAACATCAGGTGGTCCCCCCGAGTGCTAAGTAAAAGGAAAGGGAACCTGTTGGTGAGGATGATGGTCACAGTTCTGTCAAAGTAATGATCATAGTTTTGTTGAAAGTGGCAGTCGCAGTCCTGTTGTGCTTCTGGACCTCCTGTGGATTCCACAAGTGGTACAGAAATCCCCAAACCTGAAGATTACATATGCTCACGTTAGGATGGGAACACCCAGCATCTCCCCTAGGGTGGGGAGTTTCACAATGGGTGATTTAACTGTGTAAGTCATGGGATATTTTCTGAATCTTGATGGTCTAGGTCTTTGCAACTGCCTATTGTGCCAGTCCCTAATGGCCCACTAGCAAAGATGACCCCTCATGCTGGGTGTGAAGGTGCTAATGCCTCCCCAGAGGAGGGTTACCACAGTTGAGTCACTGGTGTGAAGACAGAAACACTCCCCTGCCTTACAATGTTCATTAAAACCCAGATTGTAGCCTGAGGGGTCAGGTGTGCCCTGGGCACCTGCTGCAAACGATCCATTATTAACAGTTCATCACAAATGACATAGAGGGTGTAGAATACACAGTTTTGGTTATACCCACACAGTGATAAACTAGTCCCAGCTTCTGTAATCAGGACACTGCCATGGCTCTTGCGAGCCTAAGGCAGGCAGATGGCTGGCAGCAGCCAGCATGCCTTTGGCAAAGCCCAGGCTCCTGCCACGTGTTAGCACTGCACCCCTGTGCACACAGGCCCCTAAGCTGGAAAAACAATGACTCCATAGTGTTTAAGGTACCTTGTGGATATTAAAATACTTTGCTTAAGGATCATTCTTCAGATACATCTTTCAGAAACAGTACCACAGGCCTTTCGACATGTTTTCTGTTTTAATTCCTCCTCTTCTGTACTGTTGTCAAAGTCCAAATTTTACAAGGTGCCACCAGATGGTGATCAGTTGTGGCCAAGCCACCTGGTTTAACATATGTGTGGTTGATTCAAAACCACAAGTTACACAAATACACAAGGTGATTCACATGAAATAAGTATTTTCTGACATAGATTCATAACATCCCAACTTCCAATATGGGCAAAAAGTACAAACACACTGCACAAATTCTCTTCCTCTTCCACATCTGTGAAAGCACAAGATGTGTCTACTGCTTACACATATACATCTGAAGAAGCGGATTAAAAATTATCTTTTTTCCTTCCTCAGAGCATTTTAAATTCTTGTTCTCAGAGGCTCTTCCCTTTCAAGCACAAGCTGAGCTTATCACACACAAGCAGAAGCTCTTCAATATAACTACCATAAAATATAAAATGAAGCAGCTCAATGTAAAAAATATGAAATGGAAGTATTCAAGGCTTTCCATCTAAAAGCAACAGTGGCAGTCTCATAGTTTTAGTGAAGGGGGCTACCTTTTGCCTTCTCGTCTCTTTATTTAACATAGCTGTTGTATGATTGCCTCCTTCATATACCGCTTGCTTATCCATCATCTCTCCTCATTTAGTTTGGGTTAAAGTATCTGATTTTAAAGTGCCAGAGTAGAGTAGAAAATGTTCCTGAGAGCTGTAGTTTATTGGTGGGGAAAAAACCTCCAGGAGAAAGGCAGTCATGTCTTCCAGTGGCATGGCTGGGTCTGGAAAAGGAGAAAAGCTCAACCTTAACTACAGTAAAGTATTCGAGGACTGCTCAGGTGCTCTGCAGTACTGAGAGATCATTATTTCATTCAGTTCATTCCTTTTACTTACTGTGAATCTTAACAGCTTCTATTTTTAGCCTCTGTTAAGTTTACTGCAGAAACAAGGATAAGTGCTTCAATTGCAGTAAACAAGAGACACTTTCCAAACTCTGTACAGAGTGTGACAACATAGCTACATAAATTACTAAACTATTGTGGGCTAATTCACACCATAGTTATGCTCCAGTAACCAGGTTTCTATCAAAAGTCTCCAGTAGGTTTGTCTGCAAGGACAGTTCTGTCAACATAGATGCCTACCAGCAGGCTGCTCTCTGCCTGGGACCACAGAAGGACCAAGAGAATAACTGCAAGGTAAAACTCTCAAGGGGTGTCAACTGGTAATACTAAAGATGAAATTTTGGAATTGCCAACTGTTTTTGTAGACATGTCAAACCTTATTCTTTAGAGTGACTCATGTACTGCCACAGATTGCAGCAGAGCTATTTTCTACCCTTACTTGTTCAGGAAGGCAATCAATATTGTTTTTTTAACTTTTTCCCCCAATTCATGTCTTCCCATAAGGAAGGAAAGCAAAAGGCTCTCCTCACACTCAAACATCCCAGAAAGCAAAAATACTGACTGTAATGTTCTGCATAAAAAAGAATTCACAAAACGTGTCCTAATCTGTCTTCTCTGCAAGCAGTTCTGCCATCTTGAACTACTAAGAAGTGAGCGTGTAGCAGACTGCATGTAGCATCAAAATGAACAGCTTGGTAAACAGCTAGTAGAGAGAAAGGTTAAAATAGCTTGAGAATTGTCTACTCTTACACTGTCTCTGTTGGATATTGATGTGACAATAGGCTGCAATTTCATCCTGGTGTCATGGTATGTGCAGTTGGGATGCTGCTGCCATTAGCCGTTCAGTGTAACTATATGATAGTGAACCACTGCGTGAAGTGGAGGGTAATGCCAGGTTCACCACCGAGTCATTTAGACCTTACATAGATGCTGTTATTTTACTGATAAGGCTAAGTGATCAAAATAAACTTTGAATGACTGCTTCAATCTCTCATTATTTTCTGCTCTGAAAATGCAGGTTGAGTGAACTTAAACTTTAAAGAAGCAAACAACAAATGAGCACATCGCTGTTTAACTCCTACCCAGTCCAAGTTCAATTTGCCTTTCCCTGCCAGCAGAAAAGAAGTGTAAAGGAAAATACTCTGTGTGTTCCCCTAAAGCTCCCTTATGTTTTGTGACAGTAGAGGCATTCAACAGTGCCTGTTGATGCCCTTCAATGTAAATGTCACACAATTGAGTCTAGGTGGAGGACAAAAAGTTTATGCTAAAGAAAATGTATTTCAAGGCCTGTTTTCTAAACAGTGACTGGAAAGCGGCAGTACTTCTGATTACAGTGTCTTTCTGACTTGATTCCCTGTTCTACAGGGTGCTGTGCTGGAGAGCAGAGTGAGTTGGATGCCTCCTAAAGCAGGAGAAAAAATTACATTCCTGCTTTATTCAGAGCTGTACTTTGGAGAAATGTAGGAGAAAATGAAAGTTGGTAAACCAAGCTACATATTGTTCCAAAATACAATTTAAAAGTGAAATGTTGATTTTTTTAAAATACACAGAGGAAACATGATTTTTCGGGGCTGCTGCAGGCAAGTATAATGCACAGTATGTTTGATACATGATTGCTAGAACCTTAAAAGGTATTTGAATTATAAGGCATGTTACCTTCTAAGATCACTCCTTGGTTTCCTTACTCCCTCAAATGGTTGATGTCATTGATGTCTTACCCAAAGAGAGGTGGTTGCCTGGAAGCTATAGTACCAGTGGTGTTTCCACTCTTAAAAGGAAAAAAGTTCAGAGCTTCTGTGTTTTTTTTTTTTAAAGGAAAGGTGTGTTTTTCCAAATTACTTTATGAATTTCCTTCTGTTTTGTAAAACAGTGCAAGATGATAAGGTGAAGAAGAAAGAAATATAACTTTGGGCACAAATAGGGTATGTTATACTAATGCTAATAAAGCACGGTAGAAGGTAGAGTTCCTGGAGAAATCCCCCTCCATGTGTTTTTATTAAATACAGTTGTATTTCCAGCATACTTTCTGCTACTCAAGCTAGCAAACCTGATAGCAGGTTGCTCCATCCTTCCCTCTCCCTTCACTTCATCCAGCACGATGCTGAAGACCCACCAGCTTTTTGGAAAAGTGATTTGGTCCCTTCTAGCAGTCTGCTAAAATCTTTGTGGATCCCAATGCCCACGATTGGCACAATCTAGTTGGCTGCATCCCAGGGCCCTTTCAAGACAACTCCTGCGTGTCTGGCAGAATTGGTATTTTGTTGGTGGGTCTATGGCAAGGTATTTTGGTATTACCTCAAGAACACCCTGTGACATTCTCACATCTCTTCTCTAGTTTTTAAGGACTTTCATGGTGTCACCCACTGTGCGAAGTGACACCCTGGACCTGCAGCTGACAAGGCTAGAAAACACCGTCTTCTGTGGGTGCCTCAAAGGGTATCCAAGGTAAAAACTGTTCTTCTCTGGTTACAGATCTGTTAAGCTGGGCAAAAAGGAGGCAACTTGATATAAAGTGGGAAAGCATTATGGGTGGATTTATTTCTAGCCCCAAATGATTCCAAAGGGGCAATTTTCCACTGAGTGAGCCAGGCTGGTCCAATCACTTATGGCCTCAGCAATAAGGAAGAAAACCTAGCAGACAATGGCACACCAATGCATTGTGCAACAATTTCAAGCAATAAATCTTTTTGAAAATTCATTTTTCCCTTCACTTCATGATGTTTTTTATCAATGGGAAGTTATCTTAACAGACAAGGCAGCAGTACCTGCCTACAGGAATTTCCTCACATTATCTTTCTGCTGGTAAGCTGCCCTGAGATATTTATTTATCACTCCTATTTTACAGGTGATGAAACTGAGGCACAGGGGAGTTAAGTGACTTGCCTCCAGTCACAAAGCAAATTAGCAGCCAAGAGAAGAAGAGATCAGTTCTCAGGCCAGAGCTTTTACAGAGTGCATTTTAGGATTAGGGTAAGATTTTCAAGGGAGTCTTGATTCCTCTGTGGTGGCACTCCAGTAATAAGAGTTGAGTTAGAGCAGTGTCTGCACTATTCAGGCCCTGGTTCAACCCCAACATCATATTGTGGCTAGAACATTGTTTTTCTTCAGAGATTTAGGGAGACCTGCTCTTTATCACCTGTTAATTGGCTACCACTGTGCGTAATCTTAGCCAAGAGCCAGTAATTAGCTGCATTCATCTCTTTTTGTCAGAGGCTGAAATAGTTAATGGCTTAAACTTTCCAAGATCACTAAAAGACTTTTGTCCACTGTAGCGAACTGCAAAGAAATAAATGCTCACCCAGCAAAGCTCATCCCTCCCTAAATATGCCTACTGGGAAAGGACCTTCAGGAAAGATAAGGGGGTTCCATTGTCCAACCATCCTAGGTACAGAAGGGTGTGCATACCTGAAGCTACAAAGTGGATTTCCAGAGAAGGGAAGAGGCTAATTAAAGGCAACTCCTGTGATGTGGGATAATCATTATCATGCCAATGTCCTCCATTACATGATGGCTCTACTGTAAAAATCCCTCTGGAGAACCTCGAAGACATTTCCCATCTGGCTCGGACTATTCATCTCAAATGCTGGACTATGATGGACCATGATTGATGCTGACATAATAGGCCTCTGTAATGTCTTAGGAGGTGTCAGAGACCAGTGACATGTCCTGTGACACTATCCATCATGGAACTCCCCACCCTAGAGGAGGTACAAGGCGTTCCCACCTGATTTTGGAGTGTATAATAACTCATGAAGTCTTTGAGTTTGTGGGGTTTTTTTCTCAGCTTCAACAGATCAAGACCATCACTTCAACAGGACTGTGACCACCAGTTCAACCAGCAGACATGGAAATTGCAACTACCAAGTTTCATCACTGGATCCACTGGGTGGTGACTGTATATCTTAGGACCCTTATCCTTTATTTCTTTTACTCTCCCTTATATATTTTCTTAAGTATTATTTTTATGCTTTAATATTGTTGTGTTACTGCAGATGATAACACCCCAATGGCAACATACCTGATTACCTTTGAAACAAAATAGTTCTACAATAAACCCTACCTATTGATGTTTACAAACACTGACTATTCAGTGTCGTTTCACTCACATCCACCCCAAGGGATTTATTAACAAGGTCCTGGGTTACCCTCCTGTTCTAGGGTGCCTTGTAACACATTTATGTATTTCTATCATGTATTTGCTAGTTTGCAGGTTAACATGAGAAATTAGGAGTATATAGGGAAACCTTTCAGGCTGGAATGTGTGTACAGCACTACAGGTCAGGAACTTGTTCTCTGTGTGGTGCAAAGGTCAGAAACTGGTACCACAACTAGCCAGCTTCCTTCACTCATGGGGAAGGGTATCACTGATCACCATGTGTAAGGGTAGAGACCCTTCTAGAAGAATTTGTAATGAGGAGTTAGGACTTGTTTCAGCTAGGAAGTCTTTCCTGCCTAAGAGTACCTTTCTGAAAAACAGTTGGGTGTTTTTCTTTTTCTTCTCCTTTTGCATTCCAGAGAAAGCTGCAGGCTCTCTTTCTCTGGTAGGTGAAAAGATAAAAAGGTGTTATAGAAAGGCACAGTGGAAAGGGCCTGGGGATGGGAGGACAGAGAAGATGAAGTGCTGGAAGAGAACAGGAGGTGCCTTTTCACAGGCCCAGTGCTTTGCAGCACTGTAGCAGTTTTTACCCGGTAAACCTAGTGTTCTTAACTTTTTTGGAATGAACTTTCCTGAACTTCCACTGCTTGGAGTTTTGGGGGGTACCTGTGTATTATTTTACTTCACGCCATGTATGTATGCCAGTGCTGGGAGAGCATACAGGTCCAGCTAACATGCCTTGGAGCTGGAGCTGGGCACCTACACTGCAACACTAATACAGATCCAGCAACCCATGTTCTGCTTTCTGATGCTAACACTTTTCTTCTAATGGCAGAAAAGCAAATGAAGTTATGATGCAGTTTTATCATATATCTTCTAAAATTCCATCCTCACTTTGACTTGCTTATCAGAGCCAGATACTTGGCCAACAAACACCAGTGAAAATCTAAATCTATCCCTCTACCATAAAAAAATTCCAGCAACCACAGCCTCAATTCTTCTTCCAAAATGCAAATCTATATCTCACTGAGGAGAGGAAGGACAGGAATGGGGCATCATCTCTGCTGGAAACACCATGAAGATGGGTTGTGCAGTAATTCCCGGCTATGCCCAAGGGACTCCAGCCTTCCATACTGCTGGGTTCTGCAGCTGCTATAATTCAGATTTCCACTAGAGGGTAGACAAAACTCTTCCAGTAAAAGGATTGCCCTGGAAAAAACAAGTATGCATGAAAGAACATCTGAGCTAGAGAAGCAGCACAGAGTAGGAAAAGGAAGAATAAATTTATGTTGATACCATTTGCAAGAGCAAGGTGGGAGCATTGTTCCAATTTTCTCTAAAGAAACAAAAATTCGGCTTTATAGTATTAAATCAAATACAGCCAGAGTGGCTATGTGGTTATAAACATGTAAATCATAAATCAGTTACAGCTGGTATTGCCCCTACAGATGTTATCTTACAAACACTGATAGGAGTCAATTAAGAATTTCAAACAGTTAGAAAGAATAAATACAGGGTATTAGAGTTTATCCATTTTGAGAGTGAATTTATACCCTTCTGATGGCCTATCCAGAAACATCAAATGGTGGATTTATGTCTCTCTGTTATTATTGACCACTTTATTACTGCAGGAAATAATAGCTTGTGTTTTCTCCTCACACATTTCTCCACTGCTGAAATGCAGACAGGTTTCTCTGAACCTTGCTGCTTGAGGGGAAAGTATGGCTGCAGGCATCAACACATCTTCCTCTTCTTGCTGTTCCTAAAAGGGCAGATTCTTTTCCAGGTGAGACTAGCTGTCTCAGGGAGCTCCCTGCATTGCAGATAAGAGCACTGGGAAAAGATTTTCTCACCACATATCTGACTTCTCCCAAGCAAACTTTCCCACTGGTTCGATAAGCCACATGCTAGGGAAGCTAAAGCAATGCAGAATTTCAGATTCATGAAAGATGTCCTAAGACCCCGAAGCATCACCTATGTGAACTAAATGCCATTTTTGAATGCTAAGCAAGGATTTGCTCCAATCTTCTTAAATATAACTTGTTTATGCTGACAGAGGCAAGAACCAAAGGAGGCCCATCAAAGCAGCAGAGCTCTCAGAGGCATTCCTGCAGCTGGGACACCTTCCACACCTAGGATAATTAAAGACTGAATTAACTGTAGTTTGGAAGGCCAGTATGGCAATATTTGCTACCACAAGCACTACATTATCTCATCTCCCCTTTAAACAGATGTGGGTTTTTGAAAGGAAAACGTCCATTGCCCCTGTATTCTGGATGGGTCCCATCTGCTGGTCCCACAGAGTCTTGTGGGTAGCAAGGACTCTTTCTGCAGACGAGTTGATGAAACTTGATGAGAAGTGGCACTATAGGCAGCAGTCTCAACACTTGTCACATCAAAGGCTAAATAAGAGATGTGCCTGAAGAAGGAATACATTTGTGGCCCTAATTAGCCGAAGAGAGGAGCCCTCAGGCAGCTACATGTGTTTTCACTGTGAACCTATTGCAAAGAGATTTTCACAGTACAGTGCTGGGAGTAAAGGAAGAAGCATTATTTCTGAAATATAGCCACGCCAAATGAGGTTAAATAATATATTCTCTATCTGATATGTACTGTAAAGTGTGAATGATGGGTCTGAGGGATGCTGGCATGGAATGGAATTTGAAGCAGGGCTGCATTTAGTGTCTGCTACACCATTTCAACATTTCTCTGCCCCATGGTTATCAACAACTCTACCACCTGTCTTTGCTGTGACAATTGGGAGAACTATCTCAAATGATGCAGATCTCATGCAAAACCCTCCTGTTTTCATCAATCTGGAAAAAAAAGTATTATTTTATTGAAGTAAGAGTTACTGTTATACAAATGTCTGTGACATTAGGTGAAAAGGAAAAAATCTCACTTTCAGGGGGTCAAGATACTGGACTTGGTAGGAAACAAATGGATCTTGCCAGCTGTGCTCTTTCACCAAATAGTTGACTCAGGGGTGCAATTGATGTTAAATTTTGTGCAAAATTTAATTTTCTTGGATGAATTAAAGGTACTGAAATAGAGAGATGACTTTTCACTGGGACCTTCTTTTCCAGGACCCTGTTTTCCATTTGTTTTTGACAATTTTTGAAAAATTGATGACTCTTCCATTGGTTTAACAAAGTTTAAACCACACACTTGGCTTCTGCTTTACTGTAAGTCCTCTTTGTTGCTTTCTCTCTGAGGTTCATGAAATGCATTGTCTCATCAACACAAGTTTCCACACTAAACCTTTCTGCTCCCAAGCAGATGAGCTAAAGATACTCAAGGGTGAAATGCTAAACTAAGTAGTTTCTGAACTAGGTCTTCAAAGAAAGAGTAAGCTAAATCACTGCTGAACCCTTCATTCTATTACTTGCACAGCCCTCTCTGCCAGAGAAATTTAATTATAGTGGTTTTGATTCTTGGAAAAGTAAGAAGGGGAGTCAGCTGCTACCTTGGGCTTCTGGAGGGCAGACTTTGGCCTGTTTAGGAGCCTGACTGAGAGTGTCCTTTGAGAGGCAGTCCTGAAGGGCAAAGGGGTCCAGGACGGCTGGACATCCTTCATGAAAGAAATCTTAAAGGCACAGGAGCAGGCTGTCCCCATGCACTGAAAGATGAAACACTGAAGGAAGAGGACTAGCCTTGCTGAACATAGAGCTTTGGCTGGAACTCAGGAGGAAAAGGAGAGTGTATTACCTTTGGAAGAAGGGTCAGGCCACTCAGGAGGACTACCAGGATGATGTGAGGTTATGCAGGGAGAAAATTAAAAGGGTCAAGGCCCAATTAATCTTTTTGGAGTAAAGATTAAGCTTTTGATACTGTCTCTCACAGGATCCTTCTGGACAAAATGTTCAGCTCACAGCTGGATAAACATGGCATGTGGTGGGTGAGCAACTGGCTCATGGGTCAAGCACAGAGGGTATTAGTGAATGGGGTGACATCAGACTGGTGACCTGTCACTGGTGGGGTTCTACTTAGGGCTCCATCTCAGGCCCTGTGCTCTTCAACATCTTCATCAATGACTTGGATGCAGGACTGGAAGGGATACTGAGCAAGTTTGCAGATGACACAAAACTGGGAGGAGCTGTTGACTCCCTTGAGGGCAGGGAGGACCTGCAGAGAGACCTGGACAAATTAGAGGGCTGGGCAGTCACCAACAATGTGGAGTCAACAAGGAAAAGTGCGGGACTCTGGACCTGGGATGGGAAAACTCTGGATGTTCATCCAGACTGAGGAAAGAGATGCTGGAAAGCAGTGCTGTGGGAAGGGACCTGGGGGGCCTGGTCAGTGGCAAGTTGAATATAAGTCAGCAGTGCCCTGGCAGCCAGGAGGGCCAACCATGTCCTGGGGGGCATCAGGCACAGCATCGCCAGCCCGTCGAGGGAGGGGATTGTCCCACTCTGCTCTGCACTGGAGTGGCCTCACCTTGGATATTGTGTGCAGTGTTGGGCACCACAATAGAGGAAAGATATTCAGCTCTTAGAGAGTGTCCAAGCGAGGGCAATGAAGGTGGTGAAGGGCCTTGAGGGGAAGCCGTATCAGGAGCAGCTGAGGTCACTTGGTCTGTTCAGCCTGGAGAAGAGGAAACTGAGGGGAGACCTCACTGCAGTTACAACTTCCTTATGAGGGAAAGTGGAGGGGCAGGCACTGATCTCTTCTCTGTGGTGACCAGTGACAGGACCCAAGGGAATGGCCTGAAGCTGGGTCAAGGGAGGTTTAGGTTGGATGTTAGAAAAAGATTCTTAACCTCGGGGGTGGTTGGGCACTGAAACAGGCTTCCCAGAGAAGTGGTCACAGCACCAAGCCTGACAGAGTTCAAGAAGTCTTTGGCTTATATTCTCAGGCAAGGGTTAGACTTGATGATCCTTGTGGGTCCCTTCCAACTTTGCATATTCTGTGATTCTGTTATTCTGAACTTAATCTCGTTGCTGACATAAAAGATAATTAAAAATGTTTCTATATAAATACACTTTCCCCCCTCACATCCAATAAATGAGGGCAAAGGATATAAATACACAAAGATGCAGGTATAAAAGTATTTATCAGCACTTAATGGTTGACTAATTTAACATTTATAAATTAAGACCATAGGATTTGCTTAACTTAATTATTTGCAGTGACTTAATTATAGATTCACAGTAGTCACAAAATTCATACCATAATCAAGTCACAAACAGACATACAGGCAAAGAGAGATGTATACATCTATATCTATGTTTGTAGAGGTATCTATCAAAATTTCTTCTTGGGTTCAGTGAAACAATCATTTCAAGTCCCTTCGCATTTCTCAACAAACATGGCAACACATCTTGAGGAGAATGTGTATGTGGGAGGTTATCAGCCTAGTCTACTAGGAGCAGCTGAGGGAGCTGGGATTGTTTAGCCTGGAGAAAAGGCAGCTCAGGGGAGACCTTGTCACTCTCTACAGCTAACTGAAGGGAGGTTGTGGCAAGGTGGGGATCCATCTCTGCTCCCATGTAACAAGTAATAGGACAGAGAAAATGGCCTCAAGTTGAGCCAGGGGAGGCTTAGGTTGGATATTAGGAAAAATTCCTTCTTTAAAAGGGCTGCCAAGCACTGGGACAGGCTGCCCAAGGAAGTGGAGGTATTTAAAGAAGTATAGATATGTCACTTACGGACTGGGGTTTCCTGGTGAACTTGGTGATCTTAAGGTCTTTTCCGACCTAAATGATTCTCAGATTGTTTCCCACCCAGGCCTGTAGACGCCACAGGATACTCAATTGCTATTTAACAAAGTGATCAGCAATTCATCCTTGCTGTCCTGGAGACTTCATCTCAATCCAGTTTCTGCCATGTTAATGCTGAATATTATCTGTGTTTGTGAACCACTGAAGAAGAGTATTAGGAAAAAAATTGCCCTACCTGAGATAAGAGATCCATTTGCTCCCTGAATTAGGATTGACTGTCTCTGTATCTAATTTGGGAATAAGTCAGACGTGCTGATTTCAGCTAATCAAATTATTTCTGACAGTGTGCTTCTCCCCTGCCAACTGCTGAATCAACAGAATCAAAATGTTTCATGTGAATGTCTTGAACCTATCACAGATGTTGACACTCAGGCTAACTCCCCAGCTAACCAAGCCGTTGCAGACGGAGAGCAGGGAAGCTGATGGTGGTGGAATGGAGAGTTCTGCTGCATCATCCATCAGTATGGTCCAGTATTATCCAGCTCCTTTCTTGGGATGGAGCAGGTTTCCCTCTGAAAGGGTCTTTTGGGGTGATGAGCTGATAAGGCCTGATGGGTTGAGGGAAATGCCTCAGCACCCCCTGGAGAGGTGTGCCAAGCAGAGGACAAAGGGCTTTCAAACTGAAAAGATTAACAAAAGATGGAGTGTTAAGACATAGCATGGCTTTATTTTGCGATATCTTCAAGGGCTCATCTCACCTCAGGCATCTGCATCACCCCCCCCAACATTTTGACTATTGGTCACACAGATGCCTGGGAGAAGGAAAAAAAAAGATATAAAGAAGTGCAGTTAATTTGGGGAGAAAAAACTTTTTCACCTCTGGGAGGGCAACCTGAGAGCTACCCTGTCTCCCCCATTCCATCAATATTGCAGGGCTAAGCCACGGAATTCTTGCTTTATTTTTCTTATACCTTATTAGTTGTAATTTGCTATATCTCACTGGGTGTATGGGTGTTAATGGGAAGTGGCTATATTTTTCCTGTTGCTTTTTCTTTTGGGTTATTGAGTGTGT
>JAWWLZ010000001.1:78737099-78752032 GCA_035041345.1 Poliocrania exsul | reverse complement strand
CTAATAACTTTTAATTAATACAGTTAAGACTAGAAATCTTTGTATTTCTGTCTCCCTCCTCCCTTTCACGTGACAGGTCTGTAAGACACACAAAACTTGGTATTTTTGAGAAGCAAAACGTGCTGTTTTCTCAGATTTTGCACAGAAGCCAGTGCTGCTGGGGGCTGTGGCTAAGCTTCTAATCCAGGCACAGATAGTACTGATGTGAGTTTCTAGAAGAGAAGTGCAAGGATCAGCTCTAGGATGTTTAGCACGACAAAATTCTCCCTCCAAGTCCAGCTTATGCAGTGAGTGAGTTCACCCTTATTATATTCACTAGTGATTTGGGCAATGGAGTAGAAAGTATAGCCTTTAAGCACACAGATGACAAGTGAGGGGACTGCTGGCTTGCTGGAGGACAGCACTAGATTCAAAGCAATTTACAGAAAATGGAGAAATGGTCTGAAAAAACCAGGATGAAATACAATGAGGACAAATTCAAAATTTATGTTTGTAGGAAATTAATCAAACCTCCACAAATCTGGACTATCTGCTTAGGCAGCAGTACTGCAGTAAAGAATTGAAGGGCTGTGCAGGTCATAAGCTGAACATCAGTCAGATATGTTATGCTGTTGTGAAAAGGGCAAACAGCAGAATGGAACGTAGAAATCAGAGCACAGACTTCCAGGATGTATGATTAACCCTTTTGGTTTTGTAATGTGTCTCCTGGGGTGTCAAGTCTGGTCTGACACTGCACTTCAAGAAGGAGTGAGACCTGCTGGACAGGGAGAACAGAGGTTCAGAAAACCAAATCAGGACATAAAAGATTGTGAAATTGTGTTTTTCAATCTAGGAGAAGGACCACTGAAGGAAAAGTGATGGTGATCACACACCTGACTTGTATCCAAAAAGCAGAATGCTCCAAGTGAGGAATAGATTGGGAAGATGTCAGTCATAAGACAACACATCCTTTGGGCACAGAGAAACAGAGTAGTTTGGTAGAGACAAAAATTTAAAAGATGTTGGAAAAGCATCTGCTAGGACTGCCAAAGATATGACCCTGTCTGGGACAGCAGACAGACTGCATGTCTTGAGTTTCCTTCTACCCCATCTCCTGAAAGGCCTTGGGCAAAACCACTTTGAATCAGGACAGGATTTCAAGTGAGACCAGCATTTTGTTGCATGCACCAAGATAGTCCCTCAGAGAGGGGAGACATCTGTGCTTGGTTCTTTGCAGTGACTGCCAGGAAAGCCAATGGATTAGATACTCTGCTGGGGGGGGATTAAGTTGGCTCCAAAACCAGTGGCAATGCCCCAGTTTACACCTCTTTAGAATATCACTTACAAAACCTGTTGCAAAAGTCTGATTAGAGATATCCTGCTCAGATTCCAGCAGGCCAAGAATCATGACGATATGCAGCAAGAGAATCGTATGTTGTCAAAAGGCAGAGCAGTGGCTGAAATACGTGACCCCAAACAGCCTGAACACATTGTAGAATTTCATTTTATCAGCAACTACTAACCAGTTCCCTTTAAAAAATAAAATCCAGGGTCAAGCATACAGAGCTTCTTCTTGTGTCATCTTCGTTCTCAGGGTGATGTGATTTCTTCTCCATTTCTTTACTATTGTAAACCTTGATAAATACAACAGGACGAGACTCACATTTAACAAAGTTCTAGTGTTTTATCTGAAATTCATGTCCTGATGGAGACGAGTGTGGTACATCAGCTTATAGGAGAGCTCCCCATCTGACCCAGGCATGATGGGTAAGCCCAATGCTTTGTTAAATCCAGTCCTGCAAAGCTCAGAGAGAGATCTAATCAAAGTCTTGGAGTACCCCTGAAGCACTTGGTGAAAGGTGGCATAGAAAGGCAAAGGAAAGAGAAAGCCTCTGCAGAGAATAACACCTCTCTTTCATATTTAGATGAGCACAAAATAGCCAGAGGAAAAAGATTTTTTAAAAAAGAGACATAAGTATGAATTCCACAGGTTCAGTTTGAATAAATTATCTCTTTGAAGGCTATTTCAGCAATCTCTTTGCCTTCACTCAATCTGAACTGTTGGAGAGCCACTTAATTGTCTGTGCATAATAATACTTAGCATTTAAGCATCGTTTAAAGAGAACAAGATTCTTCCACATGCAGAGAGACTGCATGACTCAGGGAGAGGCCAGCAGAGCTGTCTCTGCAATGTGGGAGCAGAGAGACTGACCTTCAAACTCTCATGGTGATAGAGGAACTTCTATATCAGGAGGGATGGGACAGGAAGGGTTTGGGATGAGGGGCCTGAACACCTTTTGTGTTGTACAGCTCTCTGCCTGAAAGCAATGGAAGTTGTTCCAAAAAATACACCACCTTTGACTCTGGTCAAGTGATTATTTGCAGGGCATTTCCTTGTGGATTTCGAGCTTTGTCTATTTTGTCAAGCAGTCTCCTAATTTCATTGTGAGTGAGAATTACTTCTGCTTATTTCTTTATAATACTAAAATTATATATCTATATAAATAGACATATATAAATACATGTAAATACTAAAATACTTGATAATTACCTTACCTTATCAGAAACAAATGCAAATGCAAACAACTAATTTACCAGTTTATAACTTCAGTGATTGTGTGAAGTACAGAACTAGATGATCTTGGGAGAGAAATGATACTTCTGAAATAAGTGTCCCACATGGCTGAGCTCCCTTCCCTGTCTTTTTTGTGCTCCTCTTGGTACCAGCCCCAATGGAAAAGGCTCCTTTCCAAAGTAGAAGTGAAATTCTGGGAGGTGGGAAGTGGGCCCAAAGAGATTAGGCGTCCAGGTAGGAGCAGGCAGGGGGCCTGGTCATAGCAGAACCACCTCTGGTCCCTCTGCCAAGAGCCAGGCATCAGTTCAGGACTTGTGTTAGCTGAGGGGACAATATCTGGCTAACGGAAAGGTTTATCTTTGGCTGTGTATATTAAATTCATGTGTAGAGGGCTGTGACAGTACAAGTCACTTTGTGAAGACAAAGCTTTATTAGAGTGACCTAAGGCAAAGGGCAGACTTTCCTTCATGTGCCACAGCACCCTGTAAACAAATTACAGGAGCAATGGCAACACAACAGAATATATCTTCAGTGACTGAAAACTTGCTTGTACACTGGAAGCCACATTAGCAGCATCCTTTGCTGAATCCTGTACTGACCCATTACTGAAAGTCAAGGAGGCTGCTTCATAATGGAATTGGAAAAAAAACCCAAAATAACAAAGAAGCAAAATGGTCCTCTCTGTTTTCCAACAGACTAAACTGGGTCATTTCCAGGAAATACCCCATCACCTAAAACAATTACAACTGTTGTCACATCTCTGATAAATTTAGTTTGGCTTTTAATGTCTGCTGGCAAAACTTTCACTGGCACGGCTTCTGTATTTAAGGCCACTTCATAGCTGGGTGGTCCTGCAGTGCTTTTTTTTCACTGGTTTATAGTCTTGACAGTGCTGTACCAGAGTACCTGAGCACATACTAGCTTTGAGCAAGTAAATTGTCCCATTATCTTTCTTTTCTCTGCTTCTCGTGGGGCAACTCACCTTCTGAAAGTTCAGCTGTAGTAGATTTTATTTTCTATGCCCTATAGTCGATGAGCATCAATTCACTTCAAGGACTGATATTAGCCATAAAATAGTGCCTCGAATCCATATGGACTATTTTTGGAATGGTATTAAACTACTTCTGCTTAGCCAATATGGCAGCAGCACTGCTTATATTCCAGATTATATATGCAATTTTCCTAGGGTAAAATATCCCTTTCCAAAAGTTTTCATTAACAGTCTCTATTACCTACATAATTAGATGGCAGCATTTAACTGTGATTAATTTAGAGTTACAGTGTGTTTAGGGATTAAAAAATGCTGCCCTTACCATTCTGTCTCAGGGAAGAAATACAAAGGGAGAGCTGGAGTTGATTTCCCCACGTGATGAAGACACACGATATCATTCTCGACAGAACTGAGCATCTCCCGACGGTGGTTTGATAACAACTGTAATTAGGTATTCAATCACACAGAGTAAGATCAGCCAAACTAATGTATGTCTGCTAAGGGAAATAACCCATGGAAAGATTATATGTTTGCTGAAGCAAAAGTAAAACGTATAATGAAAGCTCTTAACACTCTGGAGCCTAACCTTTGCCTAACAAACTGCCTGTTTTTCTGCATAATTATTAATCAGAGTCATTTCTACTGCACCACACTGGGTGCTGACATGTCTGAAGGTCTGACTCTGAAAGGAGTCTTTCACTCATGCCATGGATTTTCGATCAGGCTTTATGAGATGAGGATGGCCTCTGTGCTGGTGGAGCAGTTTGTGGACCCTCATGCCTGGGAGGCCTAATTACAGTCAAGTTCAGCAGTGATGCTGAGACACTACAAAAAGCCCTGCTTGACCCTTTCCACCCCACTGCCTGCAAAAGTTAACAGGCAGCCCATTTGGAGGAGCGAAATATTATTTATAAACAGACTCAAAGCAAAATAGGATTACTGGGCTCTGTTCTCCACTTCTGTATTTCAGACTGGAAGTGTTTAAAACAGATGGTGTGGTGTCCAGGTGGATAAACCTATCTGTCATCCTGTGCATCCTCTTCACCCTGCCATCAAAGAAGGAAAAATACAGTCTAAAAAATTGATCCTGTTTGCACCATGCACTTTGTGACAAATGACCTGGCCTGTAGTATTGAGTTTCAAGAGGAAATATTTAATTAATAATCCTGCTACCAAATCATTCCAGTTTCCTTTCTACACAGTGACTAAGAGCTACATTTATTTACACACATGAACTCTATTTTTATAATGGTTGTTTCAAGAAAGGGGCAAATAGCTGGCTTTTTGCTGTTGGATCACTGGTCTTAAAAATTCTTATCAATACTTGCCAAACAGGGGAAAATTACAACCAATATGACCAAGGAATTCAGCCTGCCAGGAAAACAGTGGAAACAAGAGGTGAGTGATATCTCTTGGGGAAGCATTGCTGGAGACCAGCTTCAGCTGAAGGTGGCTGGTTGCTGGTAATGGTGAGAGAAACAACTTCACAGCAGGAACCTATGTGCAACTTCACTGCCAACCCCAGCCATGGTACCTCCTCTTGCCTCTGGTCAGTCCCCACCACTGCTTACCATAAGCCCTGGAGACCACACACCCATGAAAGGAGCCATCGTCCTTCACTGAAGTGCCAGAAAGCCAACACAAGAATAAGAAAACTGGCTTGGCTTCAGTCAGTTCATTTATCCAATACACTCCATGATTGCACAAGCACCGAGGCCATTGAAAATGTGGTTTAAGATAAGAGTTTGGAGGTGGTGCTGCCAGCTCATTTGACTGTAGCCTGCAATTAGAGTCACTTAAGCTGACTGTGAAACTACAGGCTATTTTGATTTCCCTCCACTGCTTGTAGAGGGAGCAGAATGAGGATAGCCTTAAAGCACAAAAAGGGCCTTGTTTTCGTGAAGGATCACATTAATCTACCAATGGGCAGACTTAAAATGTCCTTGATATGAGGTGGAGAAATGTCTGGTAAGGAGAAAAGACCCACAGACTGAAGAGTTGAAAGTCACACTGCAGCCTTTATCTGATGCCACTTAAGCCATTTAAATCATATATTTGCATGTGGCCCTAGTTATTTTATTCTCAATTTCCCAAGTGCCTGACACAATCCCCTGGGCCAGTCACATTGCTGCAATTGAAAACAGTGTTTTCAAAGGTCTCTGTGCAATGAGGAGCTGCTGTAACCATGGTGAAGGGTACAGGGAGTGGGATGCAGGAGCCATGTGATCTCTCCATCTGATGATGAGGCAAGATTTGAGTAAACTAAGGAACATAGCTCTACCTCCATGCCAAGTAGCTCTGCATGAATGACCTTCTATTAGTCATCATCTCTCAAGATTGGTCTGAAAATGTGTGTTTTATTTTCTTTTCCTGTTCAGAGTCAGAAATTTAGAGGTGACCCCAGTGCTTGCTTGAGACCCCAGTGCACCAGATACCTGGCAGTTCTGGGTCACAGCACTAGGAAACCCATTTCTGCTTTACCTCAGGCACTGCCACTGCGAAGGAAGGATAAAAACCAGCCACTGTTGCACAGGTTCCCCATTGCTCAGGAGTATAATGGATTAAGTAGTGAATGCATTAAATGATCCCTAACTATAATTAGCTCCCTCTGTGCTCATAACACTACAGCGTCATACAAATGGTTTCTAATGACACATGCAGTGTCCAGGAACAGGGTAATAGCTATTTAAACAGTTGCTGATCCTTGAGCTGGTACATGACAGTGTATTTTACAATTGTTGAGAAACCATGGACATTTTTTAAAAGTGCTCTGGGCATTGACCTAGAGAAAAGCTTGGTTAGATGAGAGCAGAGATGGCGCCCTTTCCCTAATAGTAACAGATAGATAATGTTCCAGTTGCCAGACATTACTGCTGCCCCAGTCTTGATTGTCCCCATTACCACTCTTTCTCTGCAGGAAGATTAGCAAAACAGATAGCCTGCTCCCAAATCATGCCCACTGTGCAGGCACTCAAGGAGAGTCAAGACAGTCCTCTGAAAAATATTCTTATATGTGTGGTTCTCAATAACTATGCCAACATACATAATGTTCAGAAATGAAAGCTTGCTCGTTTAATACTGGATCATAAGCTCATTCATGAGTAAGACCTATCAAATGTACCAAGGTGGAAACGCTGCTGGCCACAGCTGGGGCCTCTTTGCATGGACCAAGTTGTAAGTTCAGGGTTGAAGCCTACGGTTTCAAATTTTAAGATGCCATGACTTTTTTTTTTTTTTAAATCTCTTTTGATCTCATTCCTCAAGCTAAGAATAATAATGATATTTTTATTCAAGAACAGTCTTTTGGTTCAGCATACATGAAAAATTTCAGCTCTTGTGAATTATGAAGCCCAAAAGCAAAAGCTCAAAAAAACCCCAAGTTTGCAACTTCAGCTATTCCAGTAATAACCAGCCAACACATTGTAGATATTTTCTTCACCAAAAATAAGCAGAAAGTATGCCACAGTTCCTGAAAAGCACTTTGTGCCAAAAGAAACATTCATTTCTTACCTGAGATGAAAATTGTACTCCATTAGAAATATGTTTTTAAGGAAGACAGTGTGTCATAACACCTTTCAACTGACCTTGAAATGACAACACTCCTTTTTCACTTTGGTGATCAGCTTTCACTTCACAGGAAATGGAGAATAGATTTAATTTTCTCTTTTATAAACACTTGCACACAGACATATGTGCTAATTTAAATGCGATTTGCTGCTATTTGAATACTACAGGTCTATCTCAGCATGCAGAACTGCTTCCAGCAAAGCCCGATCTGCCCACTGAAGGCAAGACAGCATGAATGACAGGGCAAAAGAGGACTCCTCCAGCCACCCAGGTCTAAGAGCTGATACCTGAGCCAGTAACTGAGGTTTTCTACCAGTTTCCTAATTTACAGCCACATGGAGTCTGAGTCAGACAGGGAGTGAAAGTATATGGCTGCAAAACCATACTAAAAACTGCCTCACTGTAAGTAAGACATAAATACATTTCATCTGTAGTGCTCCATGCTCAAAGCAATATCAGAGGGAGAAGCAGAACTGCAAGTTTTCAGGTAAGCAGTATTTCTCCATTTTCAATTTGGAGGGCTCAAGATTGTGGTGAAGAACCGATCAGCAGTGTGAGAGCTAAACTGGGGTGAATCAAATATTCTAGCAAATTTTGTCTAACTTTACTTGAAATATACCAATGAGAGACATAACTGTGGGTGATAGAATAGGGAGGAGAAAACATGTTTATTCCTAGCTTTTTGATTGCAATTCTGGCTTTGATTAAAACAAACTTTGTGGCCTTTACATAATGCATTCACACTAAAAAGTATTAATATTTTAACTAATTTATAGGAAGACTGTTCAAATTTCTCTCTGAAGTGCTCCTAAGTAACAGTGATACTCAGCTTTCTGACTGACTATGATCAAATAATTCTGTTGTGTCCCAGCATTAGTGGCTGGCTTTGTCAGAGCAAATTGGTCACGTTCCACCAGTCATTGGGTTAAAGAAGAAACAGTCCTAGAGGTAACATACTAAATGCTGTTAACTGAGTCACATCAAAAACAGGCTTTCCAGAACTGAGTAAGGTGCAATTCTGTGTTTTCACACACACCCTCCTTTTTTTTTTTCCTAATGTGTGGATGTTCAGTGTAGCACTGGTTTAGTTTAAAGATGCTGTTTCTGGTAAAAAAAGGAGAGTATCCAGGCTTGATAGTACCCTGTCTAGCACTTTATGAAGTCTCTTCAAAATATTTTCCTATATGGAATTAGGACTGGGAGGAGCGATGCTCACCTGAGATGCTGAAGACACACAGTGGCACATGTCTTGCCTCACTTAAGATATTCAGGTCTGAACTAGACACTTTAAGCTACCTTTTGTATCAGTGGAAATAAATAAGTATGCCTAAAGAGTAAATAATTTATCTTAGAAACCTCAATTATGGGTAGGTATATTGTGTCCTGAAGGAACTTATATCTCTCCCTTTGGGGGAGCTTAGGACCACTGGCTCCACTTTAAGTATCTAACTTTCTGATATCTGACTTTAGATGAGATGATTTTCATCCTTGGTTGCCATTCTTTCAGGTTAAAACAATACCAAGAAAGGTTATGTCTTGAACTCACTGTGGAGAGATCCAAATTGGCTTTGGCAGACAAGAAACCATTCCATATACAAGTCTATCTTGTTCAAATTGGCATGGAATAGGAAGCAAGATTGGTGCCTTCACTCAATATCTATACTTTCCATTTTCCCTCTGCCCTTTGAGGGGTATTTAATAATTTTAATCAGTTTGATGCCATTACAAAGCTGATTAAAAACCAAAACCAAACAAAACCAACGCAAATCCTGCTCCCCCCACGCCACCCCACCCCGCAAAAAAATTATACCAGTTTTATACTTTGATGGCTCCAAGAGAATAAAATCACCTTTAGGATACAAGCCATGACTGTCAGGTTATGAGAACATCAGGTCCCAAGCTCTGTATCTAAATCTAACATTTTTCAGGTTTCATGAAACCAGAACAGAATCTCTGGTTCATGAGCATGGAACACTGATGAGCTCAGATTAATGAAGACAATATATGGATATGGATCTACTTTCTGAAAGGTTAAGACTCATTCACAGTTTGAAAAAATCTAAGCCCAAACTTCCTCTGGCCCTCTAAATGTGTGCTTCCTATTCCCTAAGGTTTACAGATAAGCAGTAATTGTCTTCTTTAATGTAGAAAGCTAAATAAATCAAGAGTAAAATCAATAATTATCAAAATTAAATGTAAAGGAGAGGAAAGGGTAAAATTGAACATTTGAATAGGGTTATTTACGTCACACTGGGTATGTGAGCAAATCCCCATTTCCTCTCACTACTGTGTCTTCTCAAACATACAGCATTTTCTCCAGTGATAAAAGGTTTAACTGAAAGCATTTGTCCCAACAAAACAACTAAAACTAAACATCTGATTTTTGTGAAGCCTTAAGAAGATTTTTTGCAAGCATGGCATCTGAACGCACCAGCAATTTTACTGCTCATCCAGGCCACACATTGACAAACTGCAAGGATGAAGACTTTTTACAGGTGAAATCCTATCTCTCTGCCCTTTACAGCCTTATCTTCCTGGTGTGCTTCCCAGGAAACATTGTGACAATTTTTGTTTACTTTGTTAAGATGAGACCCTGGAAAAGCAGCACCATCATTATGTTAAACCTGGCTATCACTGACCTATTGTATGTAGTCACACTTCCTTTCTTTATACACTACTACACTAATGGCAATAACTGGATTTTTGGAAACTTCATGTGCAAGTTGATTCACTTTTGTTTCTACTTCAACATGTACAGTGGTATTATCTTCCTCAGCTGCTTCAGCATCTTCCGCTTTTTGGTAGTTGTCCACCCAATTAAATGCCTTTTTCTTCAAAAACGGAGATGGGCAGTGGTGACTTGTGCAGTGGTTTGGATGATTTCCTTGGTGATCCTCAGCCCCTTGAACATCTTGGTTGTCCCACGTCATAAGCAGAACAGGACAATCTGCCCAGACCTGGCTGCTGCCGAGGACCTGGACACCAGTCGGTGGTATAACTGGATACTGACTGTGTTTGCCTTCTTCTTGCCTTTGCTGACGGTGACTCTGTGCTATGTGCTCATTATTTACACCTTGGCTACTGGGCGCCACACACAGGCTTGCTACAAACAAAAGGCTCGCAGACTTGCTGTTGTCCTCTTGGTGGTCTTCTACGTGTGCTTCCTTCCATTCCATATCTTTCGAGGGATTCGTCTGGAGCTTCGAGTACGACCAGTTGGCTGCCACCTGAAGAAAACAATCCTTTTAATGTTTATCATAACTAAACCTTTAGCAGCATTAAATACTTTTGGAAATTTACTGCTCTATGTAGTGTCAGGAGATAACTTCCGGCAGGCAATCCTCTCACTCCTCAAGTTTAGGACAAACAAGAACCTGAAGTAGAAGTTATGGAATAAGGGTCCAAACCTGCCCTCAACCAGCCAGGCACAACCTTCCTGCCATTAGAGTACACAGGTTAACCCTGCCAGTGCTAAAGGAGAGTTAATCTGTTCTGCTGTGAGTTACAAATTGATCATCAAAGGAGAAAACTTATAACTTAAAATAAAAAGCTTTAAATAAAATGCTAAAAAAAAACAACTTTAAACTTCTCAGAAATTTTTCTGTTTGCTTCTAGAATCCTTTGCAGTTCCTGGGGAACAGCCAGTTCCAGAAAAAGAATAATAATTGCTCATTAGTGGTAGATACAGATTTAGGGTGGCAGAAGTTTTAAATTAGTTTTACTAACTTAGAACTTAAGTGTCTAGTCTAAGCTAGAGACTTGCCTTTGACTTCCCAAGAAATGGAGAGAGGAAGAAGTTCCAGAGATCAACATCTGTCTTAGGGCTGTAGGAGGTTCATCTCACTAGCCTGGAATGCTGACGGGTGATGTACATGCATATTAGTTAATCACTTTGTCCTCGTTTTATAATTTCCCATTATAGTGGAGAGAAATAAGCAGTTTTAGAGTGTGAGTCACTAAATTATTCTTGATGTCTGCATTTGGACAAGATGGATCATGACCTATAAGTGCCTATTTCTCTGCAGTGACCATAAAAGGTAAGTAGATCAGGCACAGACTCAAATATTCCTGCCTGCTTTTAAACAACTGAGACACAGCTCTAGTACAGACTGGGATAGATCCAGAAGTCACTAAAAATGGGGCTTACACATTAAGACCCCATTGAATGCCTTTAATGATCACTTGAAGGTTAATGGTACAAGATCACTCCTGTTAGGGTTTTCCACACTGCTAATGTAGAATCCATAGAATCATAGTACAGTTTTTCTTGAAAGGGACCTTTAAAGGTCATCCAATCCAGCCCCCTTGCAATGATCAGGGACATCTTCAACTAGACCAGGTTGCTCAGAGCCACATCCAACCTGACCTTGAATGCTTCCAGGGATGGGGCACCTGCCACCTCTCTAGGCAACCTGTGACAGCATTACAATACCCTCACTGCAAAAAATTTCCTCTTTATATCTAGTCTGAATCCACTCTTTTAATTTAAACCCATTACCCCTTGTCCTATCTCTACAGGCTCTATCAAAAAGTATTTCTTTATTTTTCCTATTAAAAGGCTGTGACCAGGCCTCCCTGGACTCTTCTCCAGACTGAACAACCAGAACTCTCTCTGCCTGCCTTCCCAGGAGAGGTTCTCCAGCCTTCTAATCATCTTCCTGCCCCTCCTCTGGACTTGCTCCAACAGGTCCACAACTTTTTTATGTTTGGAGCCCCAGAACTGGACACAGCACTCCAGGTGAGGTCTCATGAGAGTGGAGTAGAGGAGGAGGATCACCTCCTTTGACCTACTGGCCATGCTTCTTTTTATGCAGTCCATGATACAAGTGAGCATATATTGCTGGCTTGTTTTTCATTCACCAGTACAAAATCCTTCTCCACAATCCACAGACAATACAAAGTCATTTTTGTCCATTTCGTTATTCAGTGAAACTCTGCTTTGTCACACCAAGTAAGGAACAGCTTTAGGTAATAACATATCTGAGAGGCAATAGAGGCTGACTCGTGGGGAATAAACATAGACCTGTAGGAAAGTGTGAGTCCAATACTTGAATAGATCTAGAGAAATCCCACAACCAGCTGAGGTACCCCAGCTAACTGCAATATAAAGCTATTACCAATATAGAGTCCAAAAATATGATTACAGAGTGAATCCTCCAATACTTTTTTATTACAGCCTTATTTCATGTTTCATTACTTTTGCTCTCTACTACAAGATGTCCATTAATCAATGGCAACACATGCTGCCACAAGGCTCTCATGTGACCCTTCTCCTTATCCAATCCCCCTATGCATGGCCCAGTCTTCAAGTGACCACCAGACCAAGACCACTAGACCAGCATTACCATTAAGCACATGCCTGAGTGACTGGCAGACAGCCTGTGACTCCTCTGTAGCATGGGGAGCCCGTTCTCTGCCTCTCTCATGGCTGACTTAAGAAGATCAACAGGAAACAGAAAGCAACAGGCTTGTTGAGGGAATGAGAGGAGATAAGAAACCATTCTTGACATAGGAAGGAGCAAGGTGGGGAAAGTAAGAACAGCATTTGTCTGCTATGGGGTAGAAGATGGTTTGTAAAGGAAAAGTTCTGGATGAGGTCTTAAGCTGAAAAAAGAATTTAACCTAATGCTGGCCTGGAGAGATGTTGCATGATGCAAACATCCAAAAGGTGTGAAGAAAATGCCTCCCACAACATATACTGCATTGTTTTTGCCAGTGTTCAACGGGCAATTCCTCCTTCTCCACTGCACTTACAGTGCTGCTCCCAACCACTTGCTCTCGAGACACCAGTGGCAGCTGATCCACCATGTGAAGGCAATGCTGAACATGGCATTTTAGCTGTTCTTTCAGTTTAGGTGATTCTATCAACAAACCACCAAAGGTTTTTTAAAGCAAAATCAGGCTTATACATTATCTTTTAAGCCTCTACTGCATGTCAACGCAAAAGTTTTATTAGCTCCAATTGAGCCCTACTTTACTGTCTACAGTGTGGAGTCCAGTATGTTTGCCTTCAGGAGAAAGGAACAAATGATGTCCAAGGAGTAAAGGACAGGCCTATATATATAATATATATATATATATATTTTATATATATATATATATATATATATATATATGTGTGTATACACACACTTTATTCATCTATATCTATCTATATCTATATATACACTCCATCTGCAATGGGTAGGGCATGAATCCCAGAATAAGTATCACACTGTGATCGTTTATTTCTTATGTTTGCAATGTTCTCACAAGACCAGAGAATTATCATATCCCTGTAAAAACCACAGAGACATAAGGCAAAACTACACATTTTACTGTTCTCAGGAGAGGCCCAAATCCATACCTTTAACCCCAGCACCCATCCACACAGATGCATAGGAGGAAAAAATATACTAGAAGAGGACAAGAAGGACTTTTTCTTGACAAAAACAGAACTAGTCTGGTGTCTGATTCCCAGAAATAATTGAACCAGAAGTGTCAGTTTATGGAATAATTTCTTCCGTAAGGCAACTAAAAGTGATGTCTCTTGTAAAGGAAACAGGAACTCAGATCACTGTGTGTATCATCTTACATGTGTTCTGCTCTCATCTTCAGACTGATCTCTGGGATCTTTGCAGCACTGTGACAGCAAGGGCTCTGACTTGTCTGGTCTAGGCCATCTCTGGAAACGTGAAAGGTAACATTTTAACCCCTTGGGCAGATCCACCACCTTCATCTCCATGATAAGGTCAGCTATCAGAAACAGGACTAGAGGAAGAAGGCTGCAGGCTCAAGAGAATGTCAGAGAGCACAACATTGTTCTCCATCTGTCTATCCCAACTCACCTTCCAATGGCCAAGAAAAAAGGAGGGAGAATCACAGAATGGTTTGGGCTGGAAGGAACCTTAAAGATCATCTACTTCCAATCCCCTGCCATAGGCATCTTCCACTAGACCCAGTTGCTTAAAGCCCCATCCAACCTGGCATTGAGCACTTCCAGGCATCCACAACTTTGCAAAACTGTTTACACAAAAATGGGAGAAACTCAAGTAGAAACCCAGGTGGTGCCATCAGCATGACAATGGCAGACTGTCAGGCATACCCTGATAGCAACATGGAACTCTGGGACCTCACAACTGTGCCAGTGGAACAAGGATATAGTTTTACCAGTTATGCAAACATCATTTGGTCCCTACCTCTAAGGAGGCAGAAATACCACTTTTAAAAATGCTTAAAGAGCCCAGTAGATAGTCCAAGCCTACCTAATCAAATACCCTGTACTTCCTAGAGACCTGTATGTGTATTATGTGTGAGTGCATAATGAACAATGAAATGGGGAGGGGAGGAAAACCTATCTCAATTTTGATTAGACTCTCACCTTCTCTGAATGAGTATCACATACACACACACACACTCTTTTGCCTTTTGCTTCTTTAATTTTTCTCTGGCAGTCGATGCTCTGGGATACCTCTACAGACACCACAAGAGGCAGGAAATATGGGTCCACCTGCCCAGCACAGCTGTGGGGAGGGAACACACTGTGCACAAAGACTTCATAGAACTCTACAAAAAGCAAGTCAGCTGGTTACATTTGGTTTAGAAGTGTACCACACAAGGATGGACATTCAAAATGCTCTTTGGTCTTGCACCAGAGGTGGAGGACAAGAAGCCTATGCCATTTTATCAACTGTGTCTATTCCCAATGAGTAAACCTGAACCTCAGTTAAACACACTATTATTTAATTGTGGTATTGGAAAATTATGACTGCCAGTAACCTTTCTTTTTCTGTATGTACAAACCCAATGCAAATAGCCATCTAGAATATCCCCAGAGATCCA
>JAWWLZ010000001.1:78722995-78736271 GCA_035041345.1 Poliocrania exsul | reverse complement strand
TGACTGCCAGTAACCTTTCTTTTTCTGTATGTACAAACCCAATGCAAATAGCCATCTAGAATATCCCCAGAGATCCATCAACAGATTTCCACTTTATAAAACCACTTACCCAAACATTAACCTTAGTGGCTGCTCATGGGTTTGCATATGCAAACCCTGAGGGATGGAGACATGGATGACTTAACTTGCAAGAAAGCACATGCACTAGGTTGAGAAGGGTAGCCATGGGCAGTAGTACAGGTATTCAGGCATTAGCCACAAATTAAGTTGAAATTTTGAATCTGTTGTCTAAAGTCTTCCCAAACTCCTGTGATATGTTGGGCCAGGATGACAGGGATGGTGACAATACCAAAATAAAATATTTGAATAGTTTAGGTTGAAATGGACCTTTAAAGGCTGCCTAGCCCTAACCCCATGCCATAAGCAGGGACACTTTCCACTAGACCAGGCTGCTCAAAGCCCCATCCAACCTGACTTCAAACATTTCCAGGGATGGGGCATCTCCCACCTCTCTGGGCAACCTTTGCCATTATTTTACCACCTTCATTGTAAAAAACTTGTTTGTTATACTTAATCTAAATCAACCCCCTTTTAGTTTAAAATCATTACACTTTGTCCTATTACAACAGGCCTTGCTAAAAAGTTTGTCCCCATCTTTCTTACAGGCCCCCTGTAGGTACTGGAAGGCTGCCAGATGGTTTCCCCAGAGCCTCTCTTCAGCAGGCTAAACAGCCCAAACTCTCTCAGCCTTTGTTCATAGGAGGGGTGTTTTAGCCCTCTGATCATCTTTGTGGCACACTTCTGGACTCACTCCAATTTTCTTATGTTGAGGCCTCAGAGCTGGACACAGTACTCCAGGTGGGGTCTCACAAGAGCAGAGTAAAGGCAGAGAATTACCTCCCTCAAACTGCTGGCCACACTTCTCTTGATGCAGCCTAGGACATGGTTGGCTTTCAGGACTGCAAGTACACATTGCTGGATCATGTCCATCTTCTCAGCCATCAGTACCCCCAAGTCCTTCTCAGCAAGGCTGTTCTCAATCACTTTGTGCCCCAGCCTGTATTGATACAAGGCATTGCCCTGACCAGGACTATTTAGCTTTTTTTTTTTTTTTTTTTTTTTGGTACCATGGAAAGAAGCTGTATTTTCCTGTGTGATAAATGATAATGTTCAGTACTAAAATGGATTTGGATGTGTATGCAAGGATAAGTTATTAAAGTCTGGGATATTTGTTTGTGTAAATTTTGATGTAACTTTTGCTGTTAAGATATTGCTATTTCGAGAGGATTGTGCAGCTTGTTCCTGCCCTGCAAAATTGAGTGTGTTTCATCATCCCAGCAGTTTAGGCTTATTCACATACTTAAAATACAAAGAACATTCTCATCTGACCTGTTTTAAATGTATATCTTACATTACATTGAGCTGCATCGCTCTCTTAAGGTGACTCACGTACTATAAAGGAACTGTTTCTTTCTCCTCTGGGGAAAAAAAGTGTCTCTCCATTATCCCTTTTTGGTTTATTTTAAATTTTCTTATTTTTTAACAGTTATTCTTGGTAAAATTTCCTCAAGTAACACCAGATAGCATATAGGCTTAGCTCTGAGATAGCTATCTGGGGTGTTTTTATAGTCAGCAGACAGAAATGGGAGCGTGGAGAGTCCAATTATCCCCCATTACGTTGGTCAGAAGAACTATGCCTTAGAAGTGCTTGCACAGGGAATCAATGTTGTCCACACTTCTGATTTTTGGCACCATGAACATGTTCCACTGTGTTTCATCTGCAGGCTGATTGTTACTTCTATATGAAAAGTTTGGCAAAAGGAAGAGGTGTAGGTTCTGATACCATGACAATTTTAAAAAGTATATCTGCAGGGCACTACAGTGAATTTTTACAATGCCCTCTAGATCATCATCTTTAGGTAACGTAGTTTAAGAATTCTGGATTATATTCGTGTGTCTTGCTAAGTGAGAGGCTACAGTTAAGCAGAAAAGAAGAATACAGAACATCCTATATGTATCCTTTTTAAGTATTGTATGTATTGAGAGAATATATAATGGAACATACGGAACTGTGAAGAAATAAAAATAAATGTAAAAACTTTTAAGGACAAGACTTGGTTCAAATATGTGGTACAAGGAACTCAGGGTGCCCCTCATCCTCAGTCCTCAGAGAGCATCCCACCACTCCCCTGCTCCTGTATATCCACAGGGGCATACACCCCATTTAAAGGATTGATTTACTTGTGTAAACCAGGTGCTGATGGGACCCTGGTGCATGGGGGAGTAAGGTCAGGCCAAGGGAGGGGACTGTGCTTGGATCTGACTTTGGACACCAGAGAAGAGCAGGAACAAAACTGCAAAGAATGACTGGAGTGTGTCCTAGAGCTAAAAAGAAAGAGGCTGCTGAATTACAAAAGAAAAAAACAGCAAAAAAGAAAAAAGAGCTTCCAGGATTTGAAAAAGGTATAAAAAGGATACAAAAAATAAAATAAACAGTCGAGGGGACATCACAAGGGAAGAAGAGAAAGACTCCCATGTATCAACATAGGTGCAGGTACACACACACAAACACGCATGGAGTTAAGAGATGGAGAAGCTGTTCAGAGGGATTGCTTATGCCCAAGTCCTGTTTGCACACACTTGAAGGGTTGCTGCTCTCTACCTCTCCAAACTTTTTGAATCCACTGGAGAACTTTTCTGAATGGCCCTTAAGTAGCTTGTCCAAAAAGGATTTCTCATTAGACACCTTTAATTTGCCATAGCTCTGAGATGGAACACACTGTGACTGGCACCGTAAATGGGTTATTAAAAAAATATTAAGGAAATTCGGAAGTACAATTTATGGGAGATTCCTCCTTGTAATGTAACCAAACTATTAAATTTCTTCATGGAAGTTCTGAAGCACATAATCTTCAGTAGCAAAATTGAGGAACTGCCAAGTGCTGGAGAAATATAGGAGACAAGGAGATTAAAGTGAGTGGCAGCCCACAGGATGACAGCTGCTGGAGAGATATCTTCACCACCTGTGGAACCTGCTCCTGAGCTGACAAGCATTAATGCTCATTCCTAATATTCAGTAATCTCTAAACTGCATGTGTAGTTAAAAACTGACACAGCTGAAAATTTGTCTCAGTTGCACCCAAGCAATGCCCACATCAAAGGATGTGACACAAAAATATCCTCCATTTACACAAGGATAATGCAACATAATAGCTTAAACAAACATTGCAAGATGAACAGGAAGGAGAGAGCTACAGAGGGATGTATGTGACTTATTCCTCATGTCATGATGCTTTTGCTGTGTCTTGTTGATCCAGCTGTTTTTATGCTGTCTGTTCAGTATTGCCTTTGTCCTTTAAAATTTACAGAGAAATACCAACCAACAACAGCAACAAATTAGGAGGAGATTAGAGAGCCCCTTATCTACTCACAGGATCCATTTTCAAATAAGCTGCCCTAGCTTTTCATAATCTAAGTTTATTCAGACACCCAAAAGGGCTCATAAATAAAGGTCACTTGATAATTTTTCCCATCTTGATTACAGTGTTTTCTCCTTAAGAGAATTGTGCTTTTCTTCCACCATGGGGACTCCTGTGAGATCACAAGCTGCGCAGAGCCCTCTATAATACAGCCCAGCATATTGTGGGATTCCTTGTACCATGTAAGGAAATTCATCTGCTCAGGATGGGACCTAACATGTGCTTACAGCTCAGACAGTGGAAAATCAGTGGCCAAAATGTTACATCTCTCCATCAGCAAGAGGAGAAAGGCAGGAAGGGCACTCTTCACAGCTCTGTCCCATGGTCTGTGCTCATTCTCTTGGTAGTGCCTCCAGTTAATGGAAGGAGGCAGACGTACTCAAAGGGACTTGTTTACTCCAGCTGGCATGAAGTGCTCATGGAGACTCTTATCCAGGCACCTGGATGTCCCCTGTTTACAAAATTGTGCA
Organism: Poliocrania exsul; assembly: GCA_035041345.1. Lineage (NCBI taxonomy): Eukaryota > Metazoa > Chordata > Aves > Passeriformes > Thamnophilidae > Poliocrania > Poliocrania exsul. The sequence goes on along the minus strand of JAWWLZ010000001.1, from coordinate 78,732,322 downwards.
TGGATAACACCAGGGAATCACAGAATGATTGGGTTGGAAGGGACCTTCAAAGATCCTCACCTTTCACTAGACCAGATTGCTCAAAGCCCCATACAACCTGGCTTTGAATACTTCTGGGGATGGGATATCCACAGCTTCTCTAGGTAACTGGTTCCAGCACATTTTACATACAGGTGACTACAAACCCTCAAAACATACTGAAAAGCCCAGATCTCAATCTCACTTTGATGAGGCCAAGGGCATTTCAGCCCAAGTATCTCTTGCAAACAGCCATAGCTGACATACAGGCCATGAAGGGGGACAGGGTCTGCAGTGTCACCCTGTCATTCCTAGGTGCCGTGACAGCCAACAGTCAGCTCTCTACCAGCTTCCTCATCTCTCCTTTCCCCCCAAAATGCATGCACTGGGAACCTCACTTTTCCCTGGAACCTCTTATTTTCTGGTTTACCTTTATCATTTGCTTGCATCCCCATGTAATACCTTCTATTTTTACTTTAAGATGAAAATTTACTTATTAATCAGCTTTCTTTGCTGAGGCACTAGTCACTTGTCTCAAACTATGTATCTCTATAAATACTAACACATGTTTGTCACCCCCACTTGTCTAAGTAGAGGGTTTTCTGACACAGACTAATGGCACTGGAGCTGACTAGGGCCACTAATGCCAGTTCTTGCCTCACCAGTGAGACAACATATTTGAATTTAACTACTGACTTAGTGGCAAGGTCAATGAAAGTTCAAAAGAACCAGAGGATTGATGAATACAAATACAGGATAGCTCCCAGCTAGTGCCAGCATCTTCATTCATCCCTTTAAATAGCTTCACCAGGACTTGTTCCTTGAACATGCTTTACAATCACCAGCAGCACTGGTTATAAGATGTGCTTCTGAGATGTGTGGGAAGTACTATGCCAAAAGCGTCCCTTAGAGCAAGAGAGTTTATTTACCTTATTTTAGGCAGATAAATGTTTTGCTAAATCTGGCTGCAGCTGTCATAGGATAATTAATGTACATATCTTCTAGCCATGACTTATTTGAATAAGTACCTGTGTCTGGCCCCGGAATTGCATGTCAGTTACATAGGTTTGTCACCAAGAGAAAAATGAACCTTATCTTCAAATTTGTGATTCATGTGCTACCTCAGAAAACCCAATGTTGTTTAAATACTTTCTGAGCTAATTACTTAATTTTATTTTTTAAAAAATCCTTTAAAGCATTCCTAGCCAAGCATCTGGGAGACTACTTCTTGTCTGAAAGATACTAATAAGCCACCAGCAGAATATAAAGTCAACAGCAGATCCAGTGCCTGGGCATGCAGCCTCCCTCCAGCACAACACTGGAGTACCTTGGCTGGTGATGTTTCTCAGATTGATAAATTTGATATACACTATTAAATAATAACTAAACAATAGAGACAGTACATTTATTGAATGCTTTTTCTTATTAACCCATACAGGATCTAAGAGATGTCAGGACTGAGTGAGCCTGAACTTTTAAGCAGTCCAAAGGAAAAAGTATATCAGAATCTAGTCTGCATGCTGAAATCAGGAATGATATCTAAGTATACTGGAAGAGGTAATATTTATCTGTTGCTTTTTTAATTAATTGTAATTTCAATTAGAATTTCAGTGCTCTGCAAACTCACTAAATAGAGGTCACTGTAGGCTCTTTTTGAGGTACTGGGCACCTCTGATGACAGTTACAGATTTTCTCCCTTCTGACCTGAACCTTTGGACTGAAATATGAGCTGTGTCTCTCTGTAGTGGCTTGAAAGCAATCCTCCAAACAGCTTCAAATTCACCTGACTTCTGAAGCAGGGGCTAAGAAGTAATCAACAAACCTCTGGTTCTCAGGATCCTCAGCTAAGCCTAGAGGGAATATCTTAGACTCAGGTCTGTGCAGAGGTGATGGATGGTGTCTGTGCCTGATAGTTTCAGAGAGAGACCCTACATCAATGGCTTGCAGAAAAGTAGAAAACTTCCTCCACCAATATAGTGAAAAAGCTGGCCATAAGATACGAACACCAACTATGCAAGGCTTAAAGTAAGCTGCCATTTACAGACCTAATCCAAACTAGCTCCTCTTGAGCATGCACAAACCTTGCCAGCAGAGATGCACAAAGCCTCAGGGCAAGAGCAGGAGCATAATAGTTCTCTAATTAAAGACTGTGGCCCCAGACCTAGATGTGTATCCTGTGCACCTCAGCACTACAAAGTTCAGCTGTGCAGTCTCCAGATAGGTGCTTGTTTGCTGCATAACGCATACACATATACCTGCACATTTGTTTCAAACCCCTATTATTTAAATTGGAAAAGTCAAAAGTCTTGAAACAAGATCCATTTGAGAGCAAGCAGCACAACAAAGTAAAACAGAGGAAAAGAAACAGAACCAACTTGTGCTACACTGTGTGGAAGGTGCCCTGAACCTTCACAGTGCAAGAAGGTGCAGTCCTTGTCTGAAAGATGGGGAGTATCATCAAGAAATTACTGCCATAACTAAGAAGCAAACAACAAAATATCCCCAGCTCCAGCTCCTTCTGCCAGGCTGTTCCTCATTGTCATTTCCATCCTCTCCTTGTGACCTTTCCTCTCATGTCACAGATATTTTGAACATTTATTTTGCCAAAATACTGGAGAATTGGAGCATAGCATCATGAGAAGCAGCACCACTATTTTTCTGGTCAGTAATTCAGTTCTTTGAATCATCAAGATAAATTACGTGGCCTTGAAGAGTGTTCATCCACTTGAGAATTGGATTACAGTCTCATAAAACAGCACAGTGCTCCTATTATCGCCTAAATAAAGCTCCCATAATTTTGGAACAAACAGGTGGAAGTAGTCAGCCACCATGTATCTAGACGTGAAGTGAAGAATAATAAACTGACATACAGTTCTTAAGAAATTCCTCACAAGGAGGCAGATTTAATGCCCTGAAAACTAGGCTTTTATGCCCACAAAAACATACACTCATCTTTTATATCACTGTCTTATCCAAGGCACTGAGAGCTTAAAGAAAGGATCCAGGTGCAACATTTTCTGAATAGCTGATGATGACAAAGCATCCAGCACATTATCCTCTCTTGCAAGAGGAAACTCAAGTTTCTCAGCATTTAGAAGCTAGAGAAGGAGCTGGTTTTGTTGCAGCTGCCCAAGATTGTACCTGGCTCAATATAAAATCTTGAATAATTAAAAACATCTTACTGCAGGTTTCTGCACCTTGTTGTTGAAAAAGGAGCTGTTGAAAGATAAGTTCTTCCACAGTGTCAGCTGGACTCTGTTCTGACTCCACAGCTGAGCCACTAAACAAGTCAGTTTAACTTCTTCCTGTATCTAGAAAAGAGGACAGACTTATATTTTGCAAAAACTTTTGCACAAGTTGCTATAGACAGTGATTTGTAAGTGTGATGTGCTGTCACTAATTTTTTGTCCCCTGGGTATGGGGATGGAATTGTTCTGACCCAAAGTCACCACAGTGGACCACACATTTGCAAAATAAGGATGGACAATCCATTTAAAAGGGCTCTTAAACAAAAGATCTGACCCTTCTCTTTCCTGGAAGTGATCATACAGCTATTTCACAAGGATCATCAGGAAAGACCTACCTTCAGGACCAGGTCACAGTGGTAAAATAGTATCATTTAAGACCTAGTAATCACTGTTCACCAGCTCTTATCTTCAGCATCTAGGACCTTGTGAAGAGGTAGGCTTCCCTCACAAGGACCACCTTGGCCAGTGCACAAGCACAAAGAGGGCTCATCTCCATTCCTGCCTCTCCCTGATCCCAGTCCATTGCTCCTGCTGCTTGCTTTGTGCCAGTGAGGGACAGATCCTCTGTCAGCCACTTTTTCTTGCATAATTGCAGAAAACTACCTCAGAAAAAACTTCAACCTGTGTAGTTTCCTGCTACTGGAGTCAATTGAAGTAGTTCACCCAGGAGTTTGAGTAAAAGCCATCTGTACAAGCTGGTAGGGAATAGAGGGAGAGGAGCAGACACATGGGGAGCAGGGAAAGGGCTAAAATTTTGGCCATCTTCCTCAAAAAGGATGGATAGCCATGAAATTCGCCTATCTACCTTCAGAGAAGGGTGTGAGCCAGCTAATATAGACTCCCAAGCTAAGAATGAGGCTTTCTGCTGTACACAAGAAGGCAGTGTCACTCCTGCAAGCAGCATCATTGGGATCAGTAGCAACTAGTGATGTCCACTGTGGGTGCTCATCCTTCAAATGAATGTTAAATGCAAGTTTCGAAACACAGTTACAGAAGCAAATTCCTGGGAAACCTCTGATGTTCAACCTGTTTGGCTTAACGAAGAAGGAGCTATGTTGGGTTAATCTGATGTTAGGTGTATCTTCATGACGAAATAAGTGTTAATACAAAATTCTTTAATCCAATGAACAAATGCATACCAAGTACAGCCTCTGGGCAGAGAACAGGAACGATATTAATTGATATTCAAAATGAGGTGTGCAGACACGGTCAATTCCCCAGTACTCGAGGTGTTTAAATCAAGGCTGGATGCCTTTTTAAAGGCCATGTCATAGCTTAATAAGAAGTTATAGGCTTGATGCAGCAGTCTCTTGATACAGTTTTATGATGTGTAGTACACAGCCCCTTCTTTGCCTTTAAAATTTTGAAAGGATAAAAATCAACAACAAAAGATGGACCCTATAGTTGCACTGATGTGTCCCCTGCAGTTGTACTGGGGTCCTACAAACCGATCTGTGCTTGCTCCAGCATGCAACCAACTCTGCTCTGAACAGGGTGAGGGAATGACTTACAAAAGCATGCAATATGTTGGTAAATTTAAGGAGCTGCCTGGAGAACCCAGCCATGCATGCTGGTGCCACTGCTGTGATGGGAAACACAAACACAGCTGGGGCCAGACCTGTCTGCCCTGGTCTCAGCAGGTGTCTCATGCCCCTGTAGCAGTGCCCTGCTCCTCCATCTTCCTGACATTCTCACCTCTTGTTGGTTTTGTTGCCCTCACTTTGGGCCTTTTTGCTTTTCAGCTATGGAAGAAATCCCTACTCAGAGACTGAACCACTGAGGTTTGCCCTATGAGGCACACGCTGCCAGTCCATATGTAGCATGAAGTGGGGACTCCGGGTGTATGTGAGACATGGGGGTTAGAAAACACCAAATATGGAAAAGGCCAGTGCTGCCAAAGCATGAACAGCAGGAGATGGAAACCATGCCACAGATCTCACAAGATGTGCACCATGCACATCACTATCAGGAACAAGCCTCTCTCTTTCCCAGCATATACAAACACTTCCTGTACTCTAGCCAGGATGGTGACTGTCCTTCAGTGCTTTGCAGTCCCCTGAAGTCTCTCCAGTTGGCATATGTGAGGTTTGATCCTACTTTCAGTGTTAAGGCAGTATTTGAGGGGTTGGAGCAAGCAAAGATGGTTGGCAGGTTGAGATGTGCTCTAAAGTGTAAGTAATGTCCTCATACAGGTTATGGGCCAGCAGTCTCTGGCTGCTAAAGGGGACATAATACAGATAGAGCAGCCTTGGAAGGCAGGTGTGAGACCCTAATAGTAAACCCCATTCCACACATGTTTTCTCCTCCCTGCAGAAAAGGAGGGGCCAGCAGGAGGCACTCCCAAGTCTAGAGGCCACCTTGCCCTCTGCATCCATCTCAACATCCATCCATAACAATATGATAGATTTTTCCCCCACACCTCTGGTCACACTTCTCGTACTTATCCCCATCCTGGTTTAGTACCTGAAGTGCTCAGCTTACCCTTGCCACTTTTAACAGGGCCATTAGAAGCTCCGGCAGTAAGTTGCTTTATCTAAATTATGTTTGCTTCAGTTGCTTAACAGAGGAGCCTGTGGAAACAATGTGGGGTATTATGACATCCAGTGATCACTTAGGTAAATCACTACTTCTAACTAACTTCTAATCACTAACCCTCTCCCCAAATTAAGGCCCCGAAAAGGTGCAGGGGTGAACACATTTTCCTTTGTGCTGGAGCAAGGTCAGTGCACAGCAAGCTTACAGCAATAATGCCATCCTCCAAGCAAGCAAACCTCAGCTCATACTAAAACCTTCCTAATCTATTCATAAGCATATTTAGCTAGCAAGGCAATAACTTCTTAATGCAAACGGCTACCCATGAATCATACCTCAGGAGACAAAGGTGCTATCTGAAAGCACCTGCAAAAGTAGACTGATGTGCCCTGTGAATGCAGGGACTTGGAAGGTTTCCCTCTTTTTTTCTCTTGGTCCAGCTCCAGCAGAAATGGACAGACAAAAGTAGCAGGGTACTAGCACAGCTTAGGAGCATCAGCAAGCAGGACTCAGTGCAACTGATTGCTGGAGCAACTGGAGTTACTGGTCTCCTTGATTTCCTTGGCTAATTATGGGGAAGGCATCAGTGCTTTATTGAGAATAAATGCAAGAAGAGCAATTAAAAAGCAAACTTAGGAACAATGATATCAGGATCAGGTTATATTTAGTTTTCCCCAAGGAGAAATAGTGACATAACCAGAATTATTACTCACTGTTTTGCAGAGGAACTGTTCTTTCAGAGCCTGTGAGGTGGTTGTTGCTTTCTCAAGTGTTGAATTCACTCCACTCCCACTCATGTCAGCAGCTTGGCTCAAGGATGAGTTAAGTCTTTTAACCCAAATTACCTTTTTCTCCCCTCATGAGTGTTCTTGCCAGGGAGCCTTCCTGAAAAGCACAGCAAGAGCTAGATTGCTCAGGTTTACAACATATTGAGAAAACTTGAAGTAGGAGCAACGAGGCAGCTGCTTCCCATCAAACATTGCAGTAAGGATCTGCCTGCTGAGATACATGACTTTCTCAGCAACTTAGGGATGATGGGAACTTCAAAAGCCCCTTTCTGGGACTGAAATAATAATTCCTCAGTCATTAGTCTTAGTGTAAGGTCTTTGTATACGTTCTGTTAAAAGAAGATACTGCAGAACAATCTAATTTTACAAAGAACTGGAAAAATATCAAAATATAAAGCTTTCATTTAAATGGAAGTCCTTAATTTTAGCACAATGTTACTATTCTTCTATGCTAGCAGGACAGTGCTATGAAGTTATCACTGCTATATGATCATATGCTGTGTGCCTATATTGCATACCACTGAGCCCAAACTTTTGCTTTTCTTTGATCTCACTGCTGTCTGGAATTAACCCTGCATTTTCAGGATGTGCCAACCCACATCACATGGCTTGAAATATTCATGTTCTTTGAGTTCAGAGGATACTTGACAAGAAAAACCCCATTCACACATCAAAAGCAATTATACGGAGCAATGGCAAAACTTAGGTAGAGAGGTTGGGTGACTATTGAGAATGTAACCCACTGTTGGAGGTAGTATACCTTGCACACAGGGCTGGAGGGAAAGGTGTGTTGCCCTAGGCATCTCCATTTCCAATGGAGGAAGGACTGGGCTGCCACAAAGATATCCAGAGGTTGATCCAGTCCAAGTAAAGGAAATACTAGGCAGCTCTCTCCTCTTATGATATGGTTAGCCTACACATTTTTAAGCAGACACATCTACTGCAGCACAGCCAATTTCTTTAGATGACAGAAAGGAGGGACAGCTAGGTAGTTATAACTTTCACAAGAGGAAGGGAGGCAAAGCTGGGCTCTCTCAGGTTTAAAAATGCCAATGGCCAGAAAGTGTCCTGTCGCCTTGTTTCCGGAGTGTTCTGGGGAGAGAGACACTCTCTACATATCTCAATGGAGCTGGACACTGCTCATCCTAAGAGCCTAAAGCAGCCTGCTGCTCCAGCCTGCACTCCTGCTGGAGTGTGTGTTTGGCACCAGATCCCCATTGAATTTGAGATGGTCCTGGTAGGAGGGACTGCTGGACCCCAGTGAAGAGCATAGAACCTGGTCTAAGCACTGGCTCCCTAGGCTCCCTGTTCTTTTTGTTTGAGTTTCCCCTCAGTGTGGTGCATCAGGCTGCAGGTGACCACACTGCTCTGTGAGTGGCTCAGATGCCTTTGTTTCAGCAGCAGCCACCTCTGACAAGCCAGAGGACAAGGTGAATGGCCTGAGGGAGGTGGGGGTGTGTGAGAAAAAGCTGCTGTCAATTTTAATCCGCAACTGCAAGGCTGTCAGACTCTAATCCCAGTTTAGGCAGACTATTTCCCACCTTTAATAAGAGAAGGCGAGGAAGAGCTTCTTAAACTGTCTCTCATCTATGTCTGGCTGTGAGCATTTTTGGCCCTTTGCACTGCAAAGTCAGATGTTGAGTGATTTATGCTAATGTCTTGGATATTGCATTGAGAAAGCCTGGAATCAATGGCTGAATGGCTACCAGAGAAAGCTGAGGGCTTTAAGAAGCTATCCCCATTAAGGTGTGAAGTTCCTCCTTCTTCCTGTCAATATAAATACTCACTGTCTCTTTCAGCACAACAACAACTACGTGTTCATTTAAACTCTGTAACTGCGGCCAAGAGAGAAGCCTTTGCACAATTAGGCACAGCTCAGAGACAGTGTAAGTGCCTCTTTGCCATTAGTAGCTGCTTCCCAGCTGAGACACAGGGTCTGGCTATCTCTTAATACGGATACAGAAATTAGAGGCTGAGAGCTTTGCTCTGCCAGATCCCTGCCCTAATGTGCAATGTAGGTATAGCTATAGCTGTGTTTCTGGCATTTGCAGTGAAAACACCAGGTTAAGTTTTATGCACCTTATTTTCATCAAGGCTTTTTTGGTAATGGATAGTATTTGCTCAGGTGAGAGTACCTGATATTCCTCCAGATCTGAGGAGACCTGCATTTGAGCTCAAATTGAATATTGGTGACTTGGGTCACTTTTGGTTGGGTCACTTTGGAAATATTTAAAAAAAACCCAACTCGGTCATGTGAACTGCTGGAAGAACTTGGGAGAAAAAGTTGTGGTATAAAAAGTACATCATGATACTTAAAATCTTACCTCAGTCACATGAAACAAGGGAATGTTCTAGGGTTTGGTCTCTTAGCATTAAGCTGGGATGCTGGCACAAGGCTGACTTCCAAGGGGGATATTGGGCAGGAGGAAGGCCTATGATGCCATTTCATTGGGGAAATATCTGTGGGTGAAACCCCAAGAGCATGGCAGGAACCAGCAGCAGAATATTTCTGGGGTAGGCAGGGGATAGGGGAGCAGAAACCTGTGGTCACCTCACCACAGGCAACAGCATCCCCTCCCCAAACAGCCCATGTGTGTCCTTAGGAGATACCTCAAAAGCTAATTTTCTTCTGGCATATTATCTTCCTCTGTGATTGACGTGTCTGTTTATCAAAAGCATAGACTGTTTACTAAATTCTTCCCAGCTCATTGCAAACAGCTTCACCTGATGTCTTAGCCCTT